>CM053576.1:40148866-40211079 GCA_028646485.1 Cryptoprocta ferox | reverse complement strand
GGTCAGTTATATGGGACTCTCCACCGCGTGTAGTTTGGCTTGTTTCTTGAGGTATCCCTGAAAAGGAAACAGACTAGCATACAGGGAACAAAAGCATGCAAATGCACAGACAAATCAAACAAACAAGCAAGCCAAAAGAGGAAAGGAAGTAAAGGAAAGGAAAGGAAAGAAAAGAAAGAAGAGAAGAAAAGAGAGAAGAAAAAGAAACAAAACAAAAACAAAAAGAAAAACAAGGTGGGGACAGAGACAGCAAAAGTCTGTGGGCAGTCTAAAAGGATATAACCAACCAAGAGAAGAGATAAGAATATGCTACGGGAAATATATCTGGATGGCAGCAGAAAAGAAGGGGAAGCAAAGAAAAAAGGAGAAAAAAAAAAGACACCTCCCCTGTGCGGATGGGCGTGGTCTGGCGTCAGGTCAGGTCTCGGGGGGCTGCTCTCTCCGAGGCCCCACCTTGGTGGTTGCGGGGAGAAGTATGGCGCCACTTCAAAGCTTTGCCGGAACCAAGCTTGCAAGCCGCCCTTCTGAGTCCGATCTCCCTGTGCCGCGGGCGAGCCAAAGTGTATTCTCCAAGCTCATCCTCGCTTCCAAATCCCAGTCCGTGCAGTTCAACACCGTCACCAGGGATGAGATGCGTTCCCGCTGGCGGCTGGCCTCCCAGCCCGGCTTGCGCCGTCCTTTTTGCGGAGCCGCCACTGCCGCTGCCACTTTTCAAGGCGCCTTTCTTGCCGCCGCCGCCACCGCCGCTCCTGGTGCGGCTTGGAGTGGATGCCGCTGCCGCTGCGCCCAAGGAAGAACCCGCCGGCAAGATGGGACAGATTTCTCTCCCGGCGCTCGGCAGATATATATGGGGAGATGGGCGAGTTTTTCCTCCCTTAGAGATGGTTCTAGGTGCGTTTTCCGTCTCTCTTTCTCTTCGCCTGGTCTCTCCGGGGCACATCGAGCTCTCCCTGTGTTGGGCTTGGGGGCTCCTTTCCTCTTTACCACTGGGACCCGCCCGTCCCCTAATTTCCCAGATCACAGTCACTCACTCAGGCATCTTTGAGGTTGTCTTCTTTCTGGCGTCTGTTTCTTCTTTCCCCCACTTGCAAATCCGAGTTTTATCCCTTCAGTCCTTCTCAGTTCGATCCATACGGGCGTGCACGGATTACAGAGCTCCCTGCTTTTCCGCCATCTTGCCCACCCCTCCAACTGTGTTTATTTTAGAGCTGTGTTATTGGTATCATACAGTTTTAGAATTCTTGCAGTTTTTGTGAATTGAAACTTTTACCAATTTTTAGTGACCCATTTTACCTCTGAATAATGCTTGTCCAGAAAGTCTATTTTTGTGTAATATTATATGCATCTACACCAACTGTAGTTAGTGTTTGCATAATGTCTCATGCCATTTGTTTTAGGCATGTTTATAAATACAATTTGCTTGAACTCTTTTTTTCCTTGACATTATAAAAAATCGTATGGTGGTCTCTAAATTTTTAACTTGTGTTTTTGAGAGGAAGTAAGCAGAGTTTATTAAAGACTAAATTTTTGTCTACTAACAAAACTTACATTGAGAGTGATTACAGATATATTTGAACTCTTTTAGTATCTTATTTTGCATTTTCTTTTTTTAATGTTTGTTTGTTTGTTTATTTATTTATTTATTTATCGAGCAGGGGAGGGGCAGAGAGAGGGAGAGAGAATCCTAAGCAGGCTCCATCCTCAGTACAGAGTCTGACATGGGGCTCCATACAAGTCTGTGAGATCATGACCTGAGCTGAAATCAAGAGTTGGACATTCAACAGAGTGAGCCACCCAGG
The DNA here is from genome assembly GCA_028646485.1 of Cryptoprocta ferox. Taxonomy (NCBI): domain Eukaryota; kingdom Metazoa; phylum Chordata; class Mammalia; order Carnivora; family Eupleridae; genus Cryptoprocta; species Cryptoprocta ferox. The sequence continues at coordinate 40,209,280 of CM053576.1, read as the reverse complement.
TACCCCTTTCATTTTCTTTTTTTTTTCTTTATCTTTTTATGCTTCTTTTCCTACTTTACTTTTTTACTTTGTTTGCCTTCTTTTGGATCATGAATGTATTTCTCTAATTTACTTCTCTTCTTATTGGGAAATCATATATCCTATTGATATATTCTATATATTTGACTTCAGTGGTTACCCTAGATATTTTCTTCCTTATGTTTTAAGTTATCACTGGAATATAATTTACATATATAAAAATGTTCATATAATAAGTGCACAGCTTACTGGGTTTACACAAAATGAACACACTTATGTAGCCAGCATCTAGATCAAGAAACAGAGCGCCCCATGCCCAGAAGGCCTCCTCATACACCCTAGAAAATTGAATACACTTACTTAGTGTAAGCTTAACAAGGTCTAAAATTTAGGACACTCTTTATGCTTCTCCCAAACAGAATGCAATTTTACTTTAGAGTGTTTTACCTCCAATTACCACCTTCTAATTTCCATGTTGTTGTTGTCAAGGATTTTATTCAACCTTATTTCTTAACCCCATTAACTTACCATGACAGGTCTATCATTTCCAGTGCTTGCCATTCCTTCTTGTAGCTTAGATTTTCCAGCCATGGTGGTTTTCATCTTTCAAGTTTATCTTTTGACGTTTCTGTAGATACAGCTACTGATAGAAAAGTCTCCATTTTGTTTGTCTATAAATGCCTTTAATCTTTTCTTTTTCAAATATATCTCTATTGGCTGTACAATTCTGTCCCGAGAATAGTTCTTCGCTTAGTGTTTTGAAAAACTTTATTCCACAGTGCTGTGCTTTCTATTGTCATTGATACAACAGCTCTCTTTCTAATTGCCATATATTTGTTTTTTTCCCCTATTTAGAAGAGGGTTTTTTTTTTTAATGTGGGGTTATATAGTTTTACTAGGATAAATTTACGTGGATATCTATCTCTCTATTTATCTCTCTACCTACCCATCTATCTATTATTTATCTATCCTGGTCAGGATCAATGTGCTTCCTGAATCTGAGGATTATGAAATTCTTTCAGCAGTTCTGGAAATTTCTCAGCCATTATTTTTTCAGAGATTGCCTCTTAATTTTTTTTCTGGAAACTTGATTGCACATTAGACCTTTTCACTCTACCCTCCAGCACACTGGCTCTGTGCATCGTTTTCCCACATATCTCTGGGTATCTTTGTCAGTTCTATTCTCCCATTCATGAGTCCTCATCGCAGATGTGTTTGATGTGCTGTTTTCCCTGTCCACCGAATTTCTCATTTAATTTATGATGGTTTTCTTAAGAAGTCCCATTTGGTTCTTTTTCAAACACACCTAGTCAGTTTTGAGTATCTCTTATTCCTTCATCATATTTCCAACATATTTTTCTACACTTATTAAACCTATTTATCTGCTCTTCTCTGTTTGGTCTACTATTTGCACTTATTACTAGTCTGATGATCTCATTTGTTGGTTTTCCTGACTGTCACTCATAGTGCCTTTTTTCTTATGTATTAGGTGATATTTGTGAACTCATTTCTTTTAGATCATCTCTGAGAATGCTTTAGAATTTTGAGACGAGAAAATGGTCCTCTGGAAATGATGTGACTTTTTTTCTGCCAGCTCTTGGGATGCTACCAACTCAGGAATACTTAAATTTATGATCAGGGCTTGGATTATTTCCAGACACATGGGTGACATTATTTCTGCCAAACTTGATGATGGTGGTTTATGGTCACAGATTTTTAAGCAACTTTCTTTAAAAAATTATTATTATTAATGTTTCTTCCCTTGCCAAGGCCAGACATGAATGGATTATCCCCCACCCCCTTTCCCATTGGCAGGGTACTTTTTTCTAGTCTGCATTCCAGAGCATTCTCTTCTAAAGGTCCCAGCCTTGTGTGTGGATCTTTGATGAAATGTCCTACCGAGTTTGGACCCAAGTTTTGTCTCTTGTTCCCTATCACACGCCCCGCTAAAATTCAAGATTTGGAGCACCCTGGGATTGGAGACAACCACAGAGAAAATGTTGGCAACAGCACTGCTTACTTCTGTGTAGTGGTCTTTTGTCATTATTTTTACTCTACAAAGAATTCCCTTATTTCTTCACTAGCTAGCTTACCCATGAATTTTAAAAAAAATGCTTGGCAGTTTTTTTTTTTTCAATCCAGTGTTAAGTGATACATGTATTATTAACAGGATTTCTCCTGATATTTTATTATATTACATTACTGCTCCATTTGTAACTATTATGATTGAGCAGGTTACCACTTTGGCCAGCTAGGGTGTAAGGCAGCTGGAGAGCACTGAGAGACTGTGTAGAACGTGCCCACAATTATCACAAGTGAAGGATAAGAAAACTGAGATCTTTAGGGATGAGCTCCCGTTCATTAGTCGTTGAAGATGATTCCAGAAACATCGACTCTGATGCTTTTGGCTTGCTCTGTACGCAGGCAAGAAGTGAACCCTCAGGCAGAAAATCACTGGGATTTGCTGTCAAGACATGGGAGGAGTACTGAGAGGTTCTGGAAGACACCCTGACAGTTATCTTCTGTGGGACATCAGGTGACACCAACATGAAGGCAGACCCAAATTTCCCTCAGCAACTCATGGACGTATAGGAGGATAAGAAAAAGATTTAAAACCTGAACAGAGTAGACGTCAAGATCACTGAAGCTCTGGAAAGCTGGCTGAGCCATTGAATGCTATGATTTATGTCTCTCACACTTCCAGCAGAAGGTAGGAACACACAGAAGACACCCAATTCTGTGCGCTGAGAAGGATGGCATAAAGGAAGGAGATGAGACCACAATAATTGGGGAAAGCCAGTGACAGGCCTATGGCCCTCAAGGGCCATCCTTTTGCAGAGCAGAGCTGATAGTAATGGACTACACAGAGCAGTACTCTTTCTTGCAATAGAAGATTTATGGCTTTGCACTTTATTTTTTATTTAATTTAAAAAATTTTTTAATTATTTATTTTTGAGAGAGAGTCAGAGCATGAGTGGGGGAGGGGCAGACAGAGACACAGAATCTGAAGCAGGCTCCAGGCTCTGAGCTTTCAGCACAGAGCCCGATGCAGGGCTCAAACTCACAAACCATGAGATCATGACCTGAGCCAAAGTCGGACGCTTTACCAGCTGAGCCACCCAGGCACCCCTATGGCTTTGCACTTTAAAGGTCAGAACCTGCTTGGAATGTGTGTGTGTGTGTGTGTGTGTGTGTGTGTCTACAGAAGGCATCAGGGAAAATACTCTGTTCAACTTCAGGACAGAAGTAGGTACATCCAGGTTTTTCTGCCTCAGTTGCTCAGTCTCCATTTGTAGGAGACCTTCTGTGCCTGAATCACTAACATCGAACAATCAGCAGCAATAAAGAAGGTTGTGAAAATGCTGGCCCCTTTGTTTTCAACCTCACTATTTGACTGGAGTTCCGTGGGCTAATTTAGGACTCCTGTCAAAGGGTTTGTTTATAAAAGACCAACACAAGTGTTGGTCTGGAGAATCAAAGTCATATCCTAAAACAGACATGATCTTTCTCTAGCTTTAAACACTGTTCAGTTTGCCCAATCTCCTTGAGGAAAGCAGCCATCTGTAGGAAAATGAAAACCAAAAGGCAGACTGCTGTATAAACAACACAGGTGACATGAAAAGCACAATTTGTTTGCTGCTAATCAGTGTAGATTTGTCTAAACTTGAACCCAAGTTGTTACCTATTCAAGGATACCAGTTTCCACCGTGCTCAAGACTCTGAATGGAATCTCTTACGTATTCTTGAGATAATCAATATACTTCTCATCTTACACAAATGGCAAGATATTCTATGTATTATCTTGTCTTTTGCTTGTCACACTTAACATTAATTCTTGGAGCTTGCCCCATATCAGTACACAGAAGGCCTTCTCAATCTTCTTTGTGGCTGTGGGGGTTTAACATTCTAGGAAGAAGCCACCAATTCCCTAGTTATGGGTACTTAAGGTATTTCCAGTCTTTCTTGACTAGAAGCTGTAGTTGCAACGATCAATATGAATGGTATTTCCTGGATAATAAGCAATATGTCCTAGAGCTGGGAAAATATTGCTGAATTAAAAGATGTGTGTACTGGGATTTTAACAGATGTTGCCAAATTTCTCTCCATAGAAGCTGTATTGATTTTGCTTCCACCTCCAATACATGAGGGTTCTGCTTTTTCCACATGCTACGTGCTCTCCAATAAAAGGTGTTGTCAGACTTGCTGATCTTTTCCAATTTAACAAGAGAAAGGGGGTAATTGCAATGTTATCATGCAATGTCCTTCAGGAACAACCCTGAGAATCTTTTGTGATGTCTAAGAGCTGTGTGCTTCCAGCTTCTTTTCCTTAGGCTGCGACTAAGGTGGTTTTTTTCTTTCTGGATTCCAGGGACTCATAAGAATTATGTCTGGAGCAAATTGAGGCTGACCTTTTAGGCAGAAGAAATTCAAGACAGACCTAATTTGAGAGTCAAATTATTGAATCTGTGTATGTAAGAACCACATAGAGAGAAAACATGCCAAGAAGATGGTGCTGCAGATGTATATTTAATCACATGGAACATATATTTACAATAAAATATTAAAGGAAAAAAGCAGGTTGAAATATATTACAGTGTGATCTCTCTTCCTCTTTTAAAAATACATTATGTATTTCTATAGAAAAGTGATTGGAAGGATATATATGAAAAATTAGCCATGATTATTCTGGATGGAAGGACTATATGGCATTGTACTCTAATTTGTGCCCTGCTGCATTTTTGAATTGTCGTCAATTATTAATTACTACCTTAAAGAATTGAAAATAATGTATTTTAAAAATACATTATGCCTCATTGGTAGATAGCCATAAAAAATGCACAAAGTGATCAGAAGAGCACTAGACCAGGAGTCAGGGACACAGGATTTTTAGTCCAGTTCTGCCTCTAATATGCTCTGAGACATTGAGCTTGTAGTTTAATTTTCTGTGCCTCAGTTTCATCGCTGGTAATGAGGGAACTGGATGAATTTATATTTTTAAACCCTTATACTTAAATCCTGTGTTATGTACTGAGATGAACCACTTTTAAACAAATGCTGATTAAGTCCTTTTGTAGATCTATGTTTACTCTTTGAATAGTTGCACTTCAGAAAATCGAGGTGATTCTACACATGTCTGTTGTTTCTTATGTAAATGTATTGTCTGTGACCTGTATTGGTATGCAATGCAAAGCAAGCCTTCACACAGAGTAATTATCTTTTCAAGGCTTATTGAAAGAGGTTACCTTGGTAACAAGAAATCAAACCCACCCACTTCATCTTAGGGGTCAGAACAAGGTTCTCCTTGTAATCATCATTTCTGTTCTGCAGGTACAAACTGTGAAGAAATCTCCGTGAGAATATTCAAAGATCAGTAACAAGTACGTTTGCACTCAAAGACACAGTGCTTTGAATTATTTTCTTACCACTTCATATAAGCAGGTTTCGTCCCATAACCAGAGCGTAGGAAAGTCCTTGAGGACAGAGACATTCCCGTTAACTTCTTTAGCACTTTCCCACCCTGTCAGAGAGTAATAGCTACAATCTGTTGGACATTGATACCAGGTACAGTCCTGAGTGCTGTATTTGTGGATCATCTCTCTGCTTCCTACAACAACACAAGGGGCATCAGTTAGCTTTTGTTATGAAACTCCAAATTTGTTGACCTAAAACAATTACCATATACTTAGCCTATGGTTTTGTAGATTAGCAATTCAGGACAGCCTTCATATTCTGCTCTTAAATGGGCTTGCTCATGTGCCTGTATTCAACAGCTAAATTGTCTGGGGTTTGCCTGTTCTCGTATGGTCCTCCCTGGCCTTATCTAGTCCATGTGGACTCTCATCATCCACCAGGTGAACTTGGGGTTATTTGTGTCACAATCACAAAGTTCGAAAAGTCACAAGAGATGGTGACCTAATGTGCCAGGCATTTTTTAAATCTTCCATCAGCAGTATGTTTGCTAAAATGTTCTATTGGTCAAACCAAGTCACATGGCCATGTCCAGAGCCAGTGGGAGGGCACTACCTAAGGGCATGGGTAAAGGAGCAGTATTTGCAATAATCTACCAGACAGACAGTTGAAAAGTAGGTGATTGATTAAGAGTAGTTTGATAGTGTGCTCTTGATAAACAGTGAACCAATAGGGGCGGTCGGACTAACCCAGTCCATAGAGGCAGAGTGGTAAGAAGCATGTAGTTATAAGGAGCCGGACATGGAACAACAGGGAAGCAATCACCAGGGTAATCTTACCTGAGAGATGCTTCTCAATCAACGTGACCATTTGTCTCAGCTGAAGCCTGTTGTCCGGGAGAAACTAAGTACACTATCATTCATTTTCAGAAATTTCCTAGTTTGCCTCAAAGATTATTCCGGTCCCTCTGGCTCTTTAGCAGCCTGGATGGCTCTTACTCAAGCCTGTAGATGAAAGGATCTCAGAGCACTGACACTTCTCCCTTGGCCTCTACGTGTTAACCTCACTGGTCAAGGACAACTCATGGTGGCACGCCTGGTTGGCTCTGTCGGTTGAGTGTCCAACTTCGGCTCAGGTCATGATCTCGCAGGTTCATGAGTTCTAGCCCCATATAGGACTTGCTGCTGTCAGTGAGGAGTCTGCTTCAGATTATCTGTCCCCCTCTCTCTGCCCCTCCCCTGCTCACTCTCTTTCTCTCTCAAAATAAATAAATAAGCTTTAAAAGAGAGAAAAAAAAGAACAACTCACGTTCATTATTAAGGCTACATTTGTAGGAGTCTCAGACCCATAAGAGGCGATAGAGCTTAGGTAACTGTCCACCATGATTTCATAGGAAGCTGTAAGATTAGAACCAAAGCTTCTTCATCTAGGGGAAACTTCCACTGAGGGAAATTCCAGCCCTGGATACTTAATTATGTGTGATTCTGGCCTCTCCATCACACTGCAGTCAAGGGTTGGCTTTGAAAAAAACTGCGGAACTCTACAAAACCTCACTTTCCTTTCTTTTCAAAGCCAGGAGCACACAGTGTTCACCATATAGCCTCCCACTCACTTCATGGAATTGACAAGGGAAAACAGTGTGCTGGTGGCCTGAGCACGATGACTTGAGCAGAGTGAAGTCTGGGACAAGGCTGCCCTGGGATCCTTCCTGCCCTTCCTTTATGTTCTTTGCCCACAAGATTCTGAAGGCTGGAGGCCAAGGCTGGCAGTGACACCTGCTGGGGGAGACCCAGCCCCAGGCTCCCACCTGCACCAGGGCAGCCCTCATGAGTGAGTCCAGAGAATGTTATCAGTGAAACACTTGCAGGCTGTTACCAAATAGCTTTTCATCAACAATCCAGGGATCCCCTCTCAGGGCCTGGGGAAAACAAAGCCAGAGAAGCAGGTGGTATTCAAAGCACTGAGTAGGGGTGAAAGGTAGCATCAATTCAGCCAACACAAGAATGCAAGAAGACAGCTTTATATCACCAGTGAGCCTACCTTAGCAGCACAGGATACAACCCCCACCCCTGTAATAGGGCTCATTTTATCTCTTCCATTAAAGGGGATTGCAGAAATGATGACCATTTCAGTGCCTGTGAATAGCACAAACAAATTAGTGCAGAAATCTCTTGCTTAGCCCTGGGTATGGAGGGGCCTGGAAGGTGTCTCCTGGTCTGATCGTCTCTCAGGAATTCTGCCAACATTCCTCCAGAAAGCTCCCAAGGAGACTGGCTTCTGGGCCCTGGCCCAGCACCATCTCAATACACAGATACACCAATGTGATTTCTACAATCCTTTATTCTTGCTAGCTCTACCCAACAAATGTGTCCACCATCTGCCCTCTTCTCCCATCCTGTATCCCGACCCCTACCCTCTGATCAAGACCAGCAAACCTCAAGAGCCTTGATCCAGCTTTCTCACCTCCAATACTGCTATATCTTGTTGCCATCCACACTGTTGCTGGAGGCATGTTCCTGGAAACCTAACGGAATGTGCCCTTGCCCTGATGCAAACATTTGGATAGCTGTTTAAATCCAAACTCCTACCTGATGTATGAGTTTCTCCTTGAGGTGGATTCTGCCTTCTTGTCCACTACCTCTTGCTGCTCAGCCGTCAGGGACTCACTGAGTTCCCGACGCATGGCTCCATTTCCTGTTCTCACACCTTTGTGTTGCTGGTGCTGACGTTGTTGGACTCCCTCTCTTTTCATCTACCTGGTGGACTTCTACTTAACTTCACAGAAGGGAGTCTCATCCACTGGGAAGCCTTGGTCCAGAAGTCAAGGTCAGGGAAGGCCAAGAGGCCAAACCTGGGATGGGAAACAAACATGAGGAAAGGGTGAGTCATAGAGCAGAAGAAAACTGTGCAATGGTCTTGTCTCTGGGTCACTTGCAGAATGGATTTGTGGATGCTTTCAGGTCCCCAAGAGGGCTGTCACTAGTGAAATGCTCAGGTAGCCATTTGTGGGTCCTCTGTCATCCTCTTTTCTCACTCTCTGTCAGACTTCATAACAGGCTTTAAAGAAGTGATGTGTGTGTGTGTGTGTGTGTGTGTGTGTGTGTGTGTGTGTGTACACAACGTTCCATAGCTTGACGACCTAGATTCACAACTAGCAGAAAATTCCTTGAAAGCGCCCTGGCCTCCAGAACACCATGTAACTATTTTCAAAGGATTTTCTTTGTCAGTGTTTATCATCAGGTCCTTTAAAACAACTGTGTTTTCCTGTCTCTTGGGTATGTGCTTGTACAAGAAGAGCAGGAAGGTAATTAAAGTAGTTCCACATACACGGGTAAAGAAAAGGAACATTCCACTCATTGAGGGGGGTTTCTGGCACCCAGTTCTCTCCAGGGGAAGCTGAGTAACACAGGGGTCAAGCCATTTCAAGAAATGAGAGGCTTCCACATTTATGGGCTGAGCTGAGCCATTGCCATAATTACTTTTTACAGTCGTTGGGGGCTCGGGAAGGGAAAGACATGCCTGTCCAGCAACCTGAAATTATAAAATAAATCAGCATGTATATAAATTAAATGCTAACTGGGTCTTATTATTAGTTTCAGAGCTGGCTCTCATTTCACAGAAGTGCATACAGTGTAGCAAATGGCAGGCTGCCCCAAATTCTCATTCTGGGAGGTTTGGGGGGGTAGGGGTTTCTCTCCCAGAGAGCATTGCAGCAAGTTTGACTCGTGTGTGTGTGTGTGTGTGTTTGTGTGCGTGTGCGTGCACGCATGCCCACAGAACACTAGGATTAGCAGTACATGCTGACTTCAGAGTTCACACCTTTCTAACTATGTGATTTGCTTCTTCTTAGTGGTACCCACAAAAAGGATGCTTTTAAATTGACCACATGATGATGTTAAAGTTTTAGGAAACTTTACATCATCACCTAAAACTGAGTAGGGACTGGTTTCAGAAAGGAAGTGACAAGTTTTATCAAAGCCAACAAGGTATGACCAGAAAGGCTGCTGTCTGAGACCAGGTTCCCTAAGAAGCAGACCCTAAGGTAAGAGTTTACATGCAAATGTTTTATTTTTTAATTAATTTATTATTTTTAAAAAATTATTATTCTTAATTAATGAGGCCTTTTTTTAAAGTTTATTTACATAGAAAGAGATAGGGGAGAGGGGCAGAGAAAAAGAGAGAGAGAGAAGAGAGAGAGAGAGAGAATCCCAAGCAGGCTCTATACTGACAGTGCAGAGCCTGATGTGGGGCTCGAACCCACAACCTGTGAGATCTTGACCTGAGCCAAAATCAAGAGTCAGATGCTTAACTCACTGAGCCACCCAGGTGACCCTGTGTAAATGTTTTATTAAAGAAGTAATCCCAGGGAGCTTGGGTGGCTCAGACGGTTAAGCATCCGACCTTGGCTCAGGTCATGATCTCACAGTTTGTGAGTTTGAGCCCTCTGTGGGGCTCTGTGTTGACAGCTCAGAGCCTGGATCCTGCTTCAGATTCTGGGTGTCCCTCTCTCTGCCCCTCCCCTACTTGTGCTCTTTCTTTCTCTCTCAAAAATAAACAATAAAAAAAATTTTTTTTTAAAAAGAAGTAATTCCAAGAGGAACCAGTAAGGGGATGAAGGAAGTCTGGATATAAGGCCGGGGTTTCACATTCCTGCACCATCAGTCAGCCAATCACTGGCCCAGGGTTACCCTAGGGAGGCTCATGCCAAGGAACTCCCAGCTTTGTGCTTGCTGGCTCTGTGCCAGATGGGCAGTCTGGCTCCAGTAGTCCCAGGGCGTCCTCTGAAGACAGGCAGCACGCAGGCCACTAGAAGCCAAGGCAAGGACTCCCAAACTGGTAAAAGAGGGTTCAAGGAGGTTCAACAACTATATTGCCGTCTCTGATGGTTAATTTTATATGTCAAGATATTACCAAATTTATGTTGGGTCATGGGGTGTCCAGATGTTTGGTCAAACATTTTTCTGGGTGTTTCTGTGAGGGGTTTTTGGATAGGATTAACATTTAAATCAGTAGACTGAGTGAAGTAGATCCTAATGTAGGTGGGCTTCGTTCAAACAGTTGACGGCCTGAATAGAACAAAAAGGCAGATCTTCTCCTGAGTACAAGAGAATTTTTTCCTGCTTTCAGACTCAGACTGAGACATTGATTCTTTCTGGGTCTCAAGCCTGCTGGCGTTTGGATTGGAAGTACACCATCAGCTCCTCAGTCTCTAGCCGGCTGACCCACCTGCAGATCTTGGGACATGCCCATCTTCATAATCACATAAGCCAATCCCTCATAATAAATCTTCTCTTCTCTTCTCCTCTCCTCTCCTCTCCTCTTCTCTCCTCTCCTCTCTCTCTCTCTCTCTCACTGATTTTCAATCTGAGCAAACTGGAAATATGAAATGGCCATTTACTGAGATGAGAAAGGCTGAAATGCTTTTGAAGCAGCAGGCGATCAGGAGGCAGTTTTCAACAGTATGTTGGAGGTGCCTATTATTCATCCAAATGTAGAGATCAAGTGAACAGTATGGTTTAGAGTGCAGGATGAGGTCCAAGCTGGAGAGAAAATGTTCGTCTATAGCATAAAAATGGCATTAAAGCCATGCAACTAAGCGAAATCATCAAGGGAGTGAGGGTGGATAGAAAAGTTGTGCCCATGAGAAAAAGGCGGCGTTGGGATAGTAGTTGAAGGCAGAGCTGTCAGGATTTGCTGATTGATTGAATGTGGAGGAGGCAGTCTGGCAAGAGGAAGAAGGGAAATCAGGTGGGTGTTCTGTGCATAGTCCTTCACCAGGTGGTGTGCCCATTCCCAGCTGTTGTGGTCCTTGCTGATGACTCTTAACTGCCTCCTTTTCTGGAGAATTGACCTCAGTCAATAGAGCCCACTCGTCTAGAAATGGGGGAAGCTTGCAGCCAGTGACTCACTGATATTGGGGTCATGAAGCCTGAGTGCCTGCCTCACAGTGAGCCATCTCTAGTGTTCATGCTCCAGAGCTCCCTGCGGCATTAGGCTAAGGCTAGACTACAGTGGAAACCACATGTTTGGCAACCTCCTTCTCCTGCCCTTACAGCGCCCTCCACACCCTCACAGGGTTTTCCTGAAGTCTGTCTCTAAATGCATCACTTGTGCAAGAATCTCCATCTTAGTCTCTACTTCTAAGGAACCTAACCTAAGACAGATAACTCTATGGTTTTGGGTTTGAGTAACTAGGCCAAGTATGGTGACATTAACTGAAATGGGGAACACCAGAGGGCAAACAGGTTTGAGAGGAACAAATGAAGAGTTCAGTTTGTACTTGTTAAGTTTAAGATGACAACCAGACATCAGTTGGAGATACCAAGTAGGCAGTTAGATACAGAGTCTGGAGTTCAAAGGCGGGGTCTGAACTATAGACTTGACCAAATAAAAGTACGTAATTTAGACTGGAGAGTAAGGGGATACTTCTGTAAAGCAGAGATATTAATTTATGACTTGAAGTATAAGCAGGAATTAGTGAGGCTGTGAGTAGGAGAAAAAGCCTACCTGTTGGAGGAAACAGTAAGTGTGAAGTCTCTGAGTCATTTCTTATTGATATCAGAGGCAGGAAATTTCCTAAGACATTGATTCTAGAAGCATAGCTTAGCCTTTGTCAGTGGGTAAACTTTCTTTGAAGGTGGTGAATTTGGGGGTATTTATTGCTAAGTGACCTTTTCATCTCCTTCTGTTGTTTTGCAGGTGGACCCCATCTTCACCAGTAGGCAAAAATGATTAAAAAGGCTTATACAGAAAAAAGAGAGACACACACACAGAGACAGGAAGACAGAAAGAAAAAATGAAAGAGAGAATGAGAGAAAAAGAAAGAGAAAACAAAGAGAGAAAGAAATGAGGGAAGAAAGAAAGAAAGAAAGAAAAGAAAAAGCCTAGCAACTGGAAGTTTGCCACTTTTTGCTAACAAGTAACAGTGGGATACGCAGAGGCCAGTGCTCACAGGAAGCAAGGATTCAGTCGGGGGCAGCCAAAGGGACATGGAGAGAAATAAATGGTAAGTTTGATTATAAAATAATTTTTGAATGAAATTTAGCAGTGGGAAGTTAAAAGGGAGTGAGTGAGCAAGAAAGGCAAACACTGAGATGAGAAAGAAGAGTATTGATGCAGAAAACAAATATTGACTGAATTGGACAGAAGATTGGGTACAGAGAGAAAATATTCTCAGGATAAAATGTGGATGAACCAAATCCATAGGGAGAAAGATTCCAAATGAAAAACAAAACAAAACAAAAAAAAACCCACCAAAACCAAAAACAAAACAAAACAGGACCAGTCAGTTCTGAATTGGAGCCCAAAGACATGGACCCAGGGAGCATCCTGACAGAGCGACTCTGACTCTGACCCTAACCGAAGGGCAGTTAGCATGGTTACAAGCTCACCACAGATCCCAAGAGCTCATCTTGTTTGCAGGGGAAAAGGAACTTGTTACATAAGTGGAATGATTACACCTGGCCCATCACCAAGGGAGAGGCTGGCTCCCCACATAAAGAACAGCCCCCAGGGAGGAAAAGTCCTTGCAGAACACAGGGCTGTGTGCAGCCTTTGTATATAGGACTGATGGAGAGATAAATAATCAAGTGTTCTTGCCACAAGTACAAATGATGAGAACCTGGGTTATTTTTATGTTCCGTGCAGTGGCAATTAAAGGTCCAAAGGAAAAACAACACGTGGCTCAAAGGACAGCTGAACTGAAGAGAACACACTGAAATGAAAAGTGACTCAAGCTTCCCTCAAGCCCATCCCTTTGCCAATAAAATAAAACTAGAGAATCAGGCAAGTTCATGCAGGAGTCAACTCAATGTTCTGATCTGTTAGTTGGTTTGCTGTTACAGAAGAAAGATGGTGGCAAGGAAGACATGGTGGTTGGCCTGGGTTTGCTGTAGCCATGTGAGCTTGGGCACATCACTGAACTCCTACAGAGCTTTAGCTTTGGGAAATGAGAAAGGAATATTTTACCTCTAAGGTCTTTCCGGATCTAAAATGGTGGGATTCCAGAAACCATTTCACTTGTGTAATGCCACATGCCTGAGAGTCAGGCACATATGCCACACAGGGGGTGTGTGATGGGTAGAAGGTAAAGAAAGAACATTAGCAGAGGATGTACATGGCGAGATGATGTGGGCTGTATTCAAAGCCCACACTTCCCAACATCTACTCCCCACAGACTAGCTACTGCTTTTTTATTTCTATTCCTGGCGAGACCTGGAGAAATGAAAAAGCTTACTCTATCATGAAAAGTTTTCATTTGTCAGTGGCCAAAAATCCAATGCATAGAATAGAAAAGAAAAGAGCAATGTCAATACTACATTCTTTCCTTGAAGTCTAAGGAGTTAAGTCAACAAGATGTTTGTGGTTTGCTCAGAGAGATCTTTTCATGGCATAATATACAGAATAATTCTAGAGTGCTTAAATCAAAAGTAGGTCTGAAGAAAAGAACATTTTTTTCAAAGAAATTTTTTTATGTTTTATTTATTTTTGAGAGCAAGAGAGACAGAGCACGAGCAGGGAAAGGCAGAGAGAGAGAGAGAAAGAGAGAGAGAGAGAGAGAGAGAGAGAGAGAGAGAGAGAGAGAGAGAGGAGACACAGAATCCAAAGCAGGCTCCAGGCTCCAAGCTATCAGCACAGAGCCCGATGCAGGGTTTGAACCCACAGACTGTGAGATCATGACCTGAGCCGAAGTCGGATGCTCAACTGACTGAGCCACCCGGGCGCCCCAAACATTTTTTTTTTTAAATGGAAGAGGCTATTTTTTACTATCTTTTGTTACACATTATCTTTTCTTCTAGTAATCAGTGCCATGCAATTAAAGGCACAGAAAAATTACTCAAAGCTAGTTTTAAAAGGTAGTGAGATAACAGAAAATACATATGTTGGTCTCTCCCCAGGGTTCTGGTACAGAGCTCCTAAAACCCTTGTAACATTTCTAATTGATAAGAGCACTAGATGCTTCTTCTGTTCTGATATTTGGTCTTTGATTCTGATTCCTGACACCTAAATCCCTTGGAATTCTCTGGGTGGTAGCCATTTTCAATTCTAGTAAGGTGACTGTAGAAGGCTCTTGGATGGAGGTTGGTCACCAGCAGGACCAAGTCATGATTAGAAGCTTGGAACTTTCAGCCCCACTCCTATTCTGCAGAGAAGGGAGAGGGGCTGGAAATGGAGTTAATGATCCATCATGCCTATGTGAGGAAGCATCCATAAAAATCCCAAGAGGTACGGGTTTGAAGAGCTTCTGGGTGGCTGCATATGTGGAGGTGCTGGGAGAGTGGCCCACCTGGACAGGGCATGAAAATTCTATGCCCCTTCCTACATACCTTCCCACATACTCTCTTCCATCTACATGTCCATCTGTATGCTTTAACACATCCTTTTTTATAAAATGCTTATTTTTGGGAGAGAGAGAGAGCACAAGCTGGGAAGAGGCAGAGAGACGGGGGGACAGAGGATCTGAATTGGGCTCTGTGCTGATAGCAGAGGACCAGATGCAGGGCTTGAACTCACGAAACATAAGATCATGACCTGAGCTGAAGTCAGATGCTTAACCAACTAAGTCACCCAGTGCCCCTATCACATCCCTTTATAGTAAACTCGTAAACAGTAAGTAAACTCTTTTCCTGAGTTCTGTGAGCATCTCTAGCAAATCCATTGAATCTAAAGAGGGGGTTGTGGGAATCTCCAATTTATTTGATTGGTCAGAAGCACAGTTATTAATTTGGACTTGCGATTGGCATCTGAAGTTGAGTGGGGCTGAACTGTGGGACTGAGTCCTTAACTTGGATCTGACATCATCACCAGGTAGATAGTGTCAGAACAAGTTTAATTGCAGGACACCCAACTGGTGTCACAGAATTGGCTGGTGTTGGGTGGGGGGAAAGCCCCCGCACATCTGATGTCAGAGTTGAGTGTAGGAGTCATGTGAGAGTAAAGGAGAGACACAGAATTAGTGTAGATATTTCCTAGTTCAGCACAGGAAGAGGACTGATCCTTCTCACTTTTGTATGTCCACGTATATTATTTCTTCTTTTACAGTTCAACCTTAAAAAATAATCAAGCAAGCCATTGAATGTCATTTAAAGTATAGGATTCCCATAGGCCTTCTCAAATAAAACTGTAATCAGATTTTGATGAGTAACAAAACTTCTTTAAAGAATGTTCTGTCTGGGGTCACCTGGGTGGCTCAGTCGGTTAAGCGTCCAACTTCGGCTCAGGTCATGATCTCGCGGTTCGTGGGTTTGAGCCCCAAGTTGGGCTCTGTGCTGACAGCTCAGAGCCTGGAGCCTGCTTCTGATTCTGTGTCTCTCTCTCTCTCTCTCTGCCCCTCCCCTGCTCATACTCTGTCTCTCTCTCACAAAAATGAAACACAAAAATAAACATTAAAAATTTTTTTTAAAAAAAGAATGTTATGTTTGAGCATATTGGAGTTTAAATTCAATATGCTCCCATACATTTTAATAAAAATTATGATTTATTTACTAAACTTCTAATATTGTCTTTTAATAATATCTGCTTTAGGGAACAGAAAAATTATTCGTATAGATTGGTGATTAAATCTAATTTGACATTGTAGATTCATACATTCATCCTGAATTTAAATTTTTGTTTTTCAAAAAAACTTGGCAGCACATTTTGGTTTAACATAACTTCTCCCAGAAAACACAGCCCTGACTTGGTGTGAGAGGTGCCATCCCTGCAGAACCTAAAATTTCTGACATGAAAGAGCCCAGAAGTTGTTACTCCTATTCTTACAACAAGATGCATCCAAACAAACTGCCCTTAGTGAGTTTTCTTGGATCCGTAAGAGACTGAGCTTGCAGGGAAAATCGGTCCCCTTACCACCCCACCCCCAAATGGGAGAGATTATTGAATATCAAGAGTTGCAGCTTCTGTCTTTTACCTGGAGCAGGAACCAGAAGTCATAAACTGGCTAAGTGTTAAGAGATGTTTAAATGGTAATTTTGATGAATTTCTGGAGGCTGGGTGTGGACCAGCATGAGAAAGAGAAACTCCTGGGGGTCTCTGTCTTAAGGGGGCCCTTATATTTTTGTAAGGTTTACCTATAGGAACCCTACCAAGTGTTCATGATGATGAACATCTGAGAAGAATCCCCTAGTGGTTCCCACAGGATGAGAGAAAGAGCAATTCTTGTGAAAAGTGTCCAGAAGCTTTCTCCATAACAAATGCCCAGTCTCCAGAGAAAGGGCGTAACCAGAGCCTTCTCGCAGGGCTATGGGGAAAGGGCAGTCCTCTCACACCGGCCCCCTCTAGCCTTCCTGTTTTGCCTAAGGAGGAGGAAGTTCTGCAGAAACACATGTAAAGGACACAGGCCAAAGACACAAGTCCGCAAAGACTGAGATTTAATTAACTGAGATTATAGAATGCCCCTCATCCCTTACACCTTACCACCACACCAACTGGGCTTCAGCATAATAGTGAGCTATGGCTAGAAGACACAGCTAGCAAGTTACAGCTAGCAAGACACAGATTTTCTCTAAGGAAGAGTAACTAAAGAAACACAAAGAGGGATGATAAAAATAAACAGACAGCAATAACAACAGAAGTAGAGGAATTTGACGCTTCTGGCCCTATAGCTATAGGAAATGTTAAATGAAGCCCAACTCTTTAGAATAACATAAATCCTCATTCTAGAGGCCTATTTACCTCAGTTCCTATTACCCCATTTGACATATCCATCATTCAATAAAAGATTATAATACACGCCCAAAACAAGGAAAGCACAATCTAAAATGGCAAAACAAACACCAGAATCCAACTCAGATGTGACACAGAGTTTGGAATTATCAGATAGGGAATTTTAAATAATCATGATTAATATGTAAAGGAATCTAATGGAAAAAGTAGACAGGTTAGATGCAAGAATAGATTAATAATATAAGCAGAGAGATGTAAATTCTAGGAAATAATTAAAAAGATATGTCAGAAATAAAAATACTGTAATATAAGTAAAGAAAGTCTTTGAAGAGCTCATGAGTAGACTCATCAAAGTTGACCAGTGACCAAAGAATCAGTGATCATGAAGGTAGGTCAATACAAAATTCCTAAACTGAAATGCAAAGAGAAAAAATGATAAAAACAGAAGTCAACATTCAAGAACTGTGGCACAATTTCAAAAGTTGTAACATACATATAATTGAAATACCAGAAGGAGAAGAAATAAAGCATAGAGCAAGAGAAATATTTGAGGTAATAATAGCTGAGAATTTTCCAAAATTAATGATATACACTGAGGAGCTCAGAGATTATCGAGCAGAATAAATACCAAATAAAAGAACAAAAGCAAAAAAACCCTACACTTATGTGTTATAAAACAATTGAAAACGTTATTGATATTAAATCAAACATATCAATAATTCCTTTAAATGAATGTTCTAAATACACCAACTAAAAGATCGAAATTGTCAGATAAAAAAGAAGAACTGAGTGTACATTGTCTCTGCAAAACCCAATTGAAATAAAAAGGGTTGGAATCATATGTACTATGCTAATACTAATCAAAAGAAAACTGGAGAAGCTATATTAATTTCAAACAAAGCAAACTTCAGAACAAGGAAAATTGTCAGGGATAAATGTGACACTATACCATCTAATGATAAATGGGTCAATTCTCCATGAAGAATTCTAAGTATGGATAGACCTAGCAACAGAACATCAAAATACATGAAGCAAAACTGATATAACTGAAGGAGAAATAATCAAATCCACCATTATACTTGGTGACTTTAGCACCCTTGACAGTAATTGATAAATTAAGCAGGCAGGAAATCAATAAAGATGTAGTTTACCAGAATAGTACTATCAATCAACTTGATCTAACTGACATTTGTAGAATACTACATCTAACAATACCAAAATACGTGCTCTTCTCAAATTCAAATGGAAAATTCTCAAACATAGACCACATTCTAAGCCATAAAACATACCTTTAAAAAATATTTGTTTATCTATTTTTTAATTTACATCCAAGTTAGCTAGCATATAGTGCAATAATTATTTCAGGAGTTGAATCCCTGATTCACCCCCTATGTATAACACCCAGTGCTCATCTCAAGAAATGTCCTCCTTAATGTCCCTTACCCATTTAGCCCATACCCCCCAGCCATAAAACATACCTTAACAAATAAAGAATTGGGTTAACAATTCCAAAACCATTATGTGTACATGTATACAAGAAGTGAATAATTAAGTAAATGGATGGAAGGTAGTGGGATTCATGTTTCTCACGATTGGTGTAGAAGATTATAGATAAGCAAGGGGGAAAAGGCTAGAATGAACCATGTGGTAATGGATTAGTGTTGGACATCAGTATGAAATTATGTTATGTTAATATAGACACAGATGGTTACAGATAGAAATAGTTAAGGATATGTGTATATACATTGGTTAATATACACATATGTATCTCTGTCAGCTAAAGTGTCTAGAAGCAATGACATTCCAAGTGACAATGAGCAACTTTATGTCTAGATTTTGGTTTCCAATACCATTCTCCAATAAAAAGAAGCAGAGCTCCTTGGGTAAATGAATGGTTCTAGGACTGGGACAGGAAATATACAAGTTAAGCCTGGAGCAGCTTATAGTGCAGAAAGCAAGACAGTGCTCAGAAAGCAAAACAAAATGAACAACATGGTTTTAAACTCAAACCTTATAATAATGGGCAATATGCCAAAGGTACACAGTAGCCAACGGAAAGAGCTCTCGATGGTCAATGCTGGGAAAATTTGAGCAAAAAAATTAATACAGTAGCAATGGATTATAATTCAAAGTATAAACCAAATATCCATGAGTCTATACTAATATGAATAAATGATTAAATAAATAAATGGGAATAAATAAATTTGCCATGTAGGAGAATTCCAAATAATTTGTGTAGATATTTTGTCCTTAAGAATGTAGAGCATGGCATTAGTCATAATAGCCAAGATAATAGAAACAACCTAAGTGTCTGTCAACAGATAAATGGGTAAAGAAGATGTGATATGTTTATACAACAGAATATTATTCAGCCGCGAGAGAAAAGGCTTACATTTGCAAACCATGGAGGAAACTAGCAGACATTATGCTAAATGGAATAAGCCAGAGAAAGACAAATATTTTATGATTTCACTTATATGTGGAGTTTAAAAGAAAAAAGTCAAAGTCATAGAAACAGAGAGTCGAACGGTGGTTCCCTGAGGCTGGGCAACTGTCAAAGGGTACAAACTTTAGTATAAGATGAGTAAGTTCTGCGGATGTAACGTACAGCACGGTGACTATAGTTAATAATGCTGTACTTGAATTTGCTAAGAGAGTAGATCTTAAGGATTCTAAACACACACACTCAAACATACACAAGTAACAACGTGAAATGATGGATGTGTTAATTAACCTAATTGTGGTAATCATTTCACAAAGTGCAAGTAATATCAAGTCATCACGTTGTATGCTTTAAATATATATGATTTTATTTGTCTATTATACCTTAATAAAGCTAGAGAGAAAAAATGTAGAGTATAATTCCTGTCCCTTAACCCTGGATTATGCACAGTGACTTTCTTCCAAAGAGCACAGTATGGAAAGGTAGACAAATCAGGGGAACTTCACAGTGGAGAGTCCTCGTGGAGGTACCTCAAGCTGGATCATTAATTGTTAAGACCAACATGGTAAAAAGACCCATAGTGATAGATCACATTGGTAGTGTGTACCCTTGAAATTACACGATGAGAATAGCATTTACCTCTGTGGTTTTCCTCCACCCAAACATATTACCCTAGGTTAATCATGAGAAAACATCAGAAAAATCTTCAAGAGAGGGACATTTTAAAACATACCTAAAAACTTTAAAGGTTATCAAAAGCAAGGCAAGTCTAAGAAACTGTCACAACCAAGAGGAGCCCGAGGAGACACGAAGACTCAATGTAATGTGCCATCCTGGAATAATGACAACAAAGGAACATTAGGTAAAGATAAAGGAAATTTGAATAAAGTATAGTCTTCAGTTAGTGAGTATCACTACTGGTTTATTAATCATGACAAATGTACCATAATGTTAGATGTGGATAATATGGAAAACTGAGTGTATTAACAAACGTTTACTATCTTTGCAATAATTTTGTAAATTTGAAACTATGATACTTTAGTGGTGGATACTTGTCATTAGACATTTGTCAAAACTCATAGAATGTACCATACAAAGAGTGGACCCGAATGTAAACTTTGGACTTAATTAATAATAATGTATCAACTCCCCAATACCATCATGGCGGGACTTCAGAGAGAAACACAGTGTCCCCCAGTGGAAGCAGGACCCACTTAAGCCAAACCCTACCTGTGCCTGGCAACTACTTGTTTACTGGGGCAAGACTGACTCTAAGCCAATGCAGTGGGCCTCTCCTCCAGACCAGCACAGCCAGCACCCTCCATGTACCAAATATACTGAAAATTGAGTGCTTTGAAAGGACACCTGCAGTTCTGGCAGAAATAGGACCAGGAGGCTTTTTCATTCTTTTTTTTCTCCTCCTCCTCCTCTTCCTCCTCGTCGTCCTTCTCCTTCTTTCCCTTCTTCTCCTCCTCCCCTTCCTCCTCCTCCTCTACTCCTCCTCCTCCTCCTCCTCCTCCTCCTTCCCTTTCTTTTTCTTTGGAATCAGCCCTATAGTTTTTTGGTGCTCTGTTTGGGGTTTCTTGTTCCTTTTCCTTCTCAATTTTTTTAGGATTAGGCTCCCCCCCGTCCCTTTTTATGGGCTTATGTCAATGAACAAATCAAAGCATACCTAGTTAAAGATCCAAACACTCCCCACTGCAAGCAAGGAGGAGCTCTGTAGAGGATAGAGCAGAGTGGGATAGAGCAACCAAAACGCAATAGCAGAGTGTGCACAGCATATACTATAAACACTTCCCAAAGTGCCAGGCCCTGGACAGTGTATGACCTCTTTCTAATATAGTAGTACTCTCAGGTGCAGGTAATATAACAGGCTTTTAAAACTCACAAAAGACAGAAACTTATCCAAAATGACAAGATGGAGGAATTCTCCCCAAAAGAAAAGTCAAGAAGAAATCATATCCAGGGACTTGCTCAAAACAGATATAAGCAAGATATCTGAACAAGAATTTAGAACAACAGTCATAAGACTCCTAGTTGGGCTTGACAAAAGCATAGAAGACACCAGAGAAACGCTTGCTGCAGAGATAAAAGACCTAAGAACTTTTCAGGATGAAATAAAAAAATGCCATAACTGGGATGCAATACCGATTGGATACAGTCACAATGAGGATTGAAGAAGCAGAGGAGAGAATAGGGGATATAGAAGATAAAATTGTGGAAAATAATGAAGCTGAAAACATTCAGGATGCGAGAGGGAATTATTAGATCACAAGGGGAGACTTTGAGAACTTCATAATTCCATAAAAAGAAATAATATCTGTATCATAGGATTCCCAGAAGAAAAAGAGCAGGGAAAAAGAGCAGAAGGTTTATTCGAATAAATTATAGCTGAGAACTTCCCTAATCTGGGGAAAGAAACAGGCATTCAAGTCCAACAGGCACAGAAAACTCCCTTCAAAATCCACAAAAATAGGTCAACACCTCAATATATCATAGTGAGACTTGCAAAATACAAAGATAAAGAGAAAATTCTGAAAGCAGCTAAGAACAAAAGAGCAGACACATAAGGTTAGCAGCAGACCTGTCCACTGAAATTTGGCAGACCAGAAGGGAGTGGCAGGAAATATTCAATATGCTGAATGGGAAAAATATGCAGCCAAGAATTCTTTATCCAGCAAGGCTGTCATTCAGAGTAGAAGGAGAGATAAAGAGTTTCCCAGACAAACAAAAATTAAAGGAGTTCGTGACCACTAAATCAGCCCTGCAAGAAATTTTAAGGGGGACTCTCTGAGTGAAGAAAAAATGAAAAAGAAGACCAAAGCAACAAAGACTACAAAGGACCAGAGAACATCACCAGAAACATCAACTCTACAGTTAACACACTGGTAATAATTTCATATCTTTCAATAATCACTCTGAATGTAAATGGACTAAATGTTCCAATCAAAAGACATAAGATATCAGAATAGATTTAAAAACAACAACAGCAACAACAACAAAGATCTATCTATGAGCTATTTACAAGAGACTCATTTTAGACCTAAAGACACCTACAGATCGAAAGTGTGGGGATGGAGAAACATCTATCATGCTAATGGATGTTTAAAGAAAGGCAGAGTCGCCATACTTATATTGGACAAACTAGATTTTTAAAAAGTTTTTAAAAAATATTTATTTACTTTTTTGAGAGCACAAGCAAGGGAGGGGCAGAGAGAGGGGGACAGAGGATTCGAAGCAGGCTTTGTGCAGACAGGCTGACAGCAGCGAGCCCAATGTGGGGCTCAAACCCACAAACTCTGAGATAATGACTGAGCTGAAGTCTAATGCTCAACCTTCTGAGCTACCCAGGTGCCCCAGATAACCTAGATTTTAAAAGAAAGACTGTAACAAAAATGAAGAAGGGCATTATATCATAATTAAGTGGTCTAGCAATTGTAAAGAAAAGCCAAACAATTGTAAATATTTATGCCCCCAACTGGAACATCCAAATATATAAATCAATATAAATTAATAATAAGTATAAAAAACTCATTGATAATAATATCATAGTAATAGGGGACTTTAATACCCCATTTACAGCAATGGAGAGATCACCTAAACAGAAAATCAATAAGGAAACAATGGCTTTGACAATGGCTTTGAAAGACACACTGGATCAGATGGACTTAACAGATATATTCAGAACATTTTATCCTAAAGCAGCAGAATACACATTCTTCTGAAGTGCGCATGGAACATTCTTCAGAATAGATCACATACTGGGTCACAAATCAGCCCTCAACAGGTACAAAAAGATTGAGATCATATCATGCGTATTTTCAGACCACAACGCTATGAAACTTGAAATCAACTACAAGAAAAAACTTGGAAAGCTCTCAAATACATGGAGATTAAAGAATATTTTACTGAAGAATGAATGGGTTAACCAGGAAATTAAAGAAGAAATAAAAATATATATGGAAGCAAATGAAAATGAAAACATGACAGTCCAAAACCTCTGCAATGCAGCAAAGGCAGTCCTAGGAGGAAAGTACCTTGCAATTCAGGCCTATCTCAAGAAGCAAGAAAGGTCCCAAATGCACAATCTAACCTTACACCTACAGGAGCTAGAAAAGGAGCAGCAAATAAAGTCTAAAGCCAGCAGAAGAAGGGAAATAATAAAGATTAGAGCAGAAACAAATGATATAGAAACAAACAAAGCAGTAGAACAGAATAATGAAACTAAATGCTTGTTCTTTGAAAGAGTAAATAAAATTGATAAACTCCTAGTCAAACTTATCAAAAAGAAAAGAGGACCCAACTAGATAAAATCAAGAATGAAAGAGGAGAGATCCCAACCAACACCACAGAAATGTAAACAATTATAAGAGAATACTGTGACAGATTATATACCAACAAACTGGACAATCTGGAAGAAATGGACAAAATCCTAAAAACTCACCCACTACCAAAACTGAAACAGGAAGAAATAGAAAATTTGAACAGACCCACAACCAGAAAAGAAATTGAATCGGTTATCAAAAATCTCCCAACAGACAAGAGTCTTGGGTCAGATGGCTTCCCAGGGGAATTCTACCAGACATTTAAAGAATAATTAATACATATTTTTCTCAAACTGTTCCAAAAAATAGAAATGGAAGGAAAGCTTCCAAACTCATTCTACGAAGCCAGCATTACCTTGATTCCAAAACCAGACAAAGACTACACTAAGGAGAATTACAGGCCAATATCCTTGATGAAACTGGATGCAAAAATTCTCAACAATATACTATCAAATCAAATTCAATAGTACATTAACATAATTATTTACCATGATCCAGTGGGATTTATTCCTGGGCTGCAGGGCTGGTTCAATATTTGCAAATCAATCAATGTGATACACCACATTAATAAAAAAAAGGATAAGAACCATATGATTTTGTCAATAGGTGCAAGAAAAGTATTTGACAAAATAAAGCATCCTTTCTTGATAAAAATCCCCCAAAAAAGTACGGATAGCAGGAACACACCTCAACATCATAAAGGCCATATATGAAAGATCCACAGCTAATATCATCCTCAATGGGGAAAAACTGGGAGCTTTCCGCCTAAGGTCAGGAACACAGTAGGGCTGTCCACTCTCACCCCTGCTGTTCAACGTAGTACTGGAAGTCCTAGCCTCAGAAATCAGACAAGAAGAAGAAATAAATGGCATACAAATTGGCAAAGAAGAAGTCAGACTTTCACTCTTCGCAGATGACATGATACTCTATGTGGAAAACCTGAAAGATTCCACCAAAAAACTTCTAGAACTGATACATGAATTCAGCAAAGTCACAGGATATAAAATCAATGTACATAAATCAGTTGCATTTCAATACACCAATAATGAAGCAGCAGGAAAAGAAATCAAGGAATTGATCCCATATCTAATTGCACAAAGCCATAAGATACCAAGGAATAAACCTAACCGAAGAGGTAAAAGATCTGTACATTGAAAACTATAGACAGCTTATGCAAGAAATTGAAGAAGACACAAAGTAATGGAAAAATATCCATGCTTATGGATTGGAAGAACAAATATTGTTAAAATGTCTATGCTACCCAAAGCAATCTACATATTCAATGCGATTTCTATCAAAATAACATCAGCATTCTTCTCAGAGCTAGAACAAACAATTCTAAAATTTGTATGGAGCCACAAAAGACCTCTAATGGCCATATAAAGGTTGAAAAGAAAACCAAAGATGGAGGCATCACAATTCTGGACTTCAAGTTGTATTACAAAGCTGTAATCATCAAGGCATTATGGTACTGGCACAAAACAGACACATAGATCAATGGAACAGAATAGAGAACCCAGAAACCGACCCACAAATCTATGTTGAACTAATCTTCAACAAAGCAGGAAAGAGTATCCAATGGAAAAAAGATAGTCTGTTCAGCAAATGGTGCTGGGAAAACTGGACAGCAACATGCAGAAGGATGAAACTGGACCACTTTCTTACACCATACACAAAAACAAATTCAAAATAAATGAAAGACCTGAATGTGATACAGGAAACTGTCAAAATCTTACAGGAGAAAACAGGCAGTAACCTCTTTGTCCTTGGCCACAGCAACTTCTTACTAAACATGTCTTTTGAGGCAATGGAAACTAAAGTAAAAATGAACTATTGGGACCTCATTAATTTAACTTCCGCATAGCAAAGGAAACAACAAAACTTAAAGGCAACCAACAGAATGGGAGAAGATATTTGCAAATGACATATCATATAAAGGGTTGGTATCCAAAGTCTGTAAAGAACTTATCAAACTCAACACCCAAAACACAAACAATCCAGTGAAGAAACGGGCAGAAGACATGAATAGACACTTTTCCAAAGACATCTGTATGGCTAACAGACACATGAAAAGATGCTCAGCATTGCTCATCATCAGAGGAATACAAATCAAAGCCACAATGAGATACCACCTCACACCTGTCAGAATGGCTAAAATTACTGACTCAGGAAACAACAGATGTTGGCAAGAATATGGAGAAAGGGGAACAATTTTGCATGGTAGGTGAGAATGCAAACTGCTACAGCCACTCTGGGAAAACAGTATGGAAATTTCTCAAAAAGTTAAAAATAGAACTATGCTAGGACCCAGCAATTACTCTACTAGGTATTTATCCAAAGGATACAAAAATGCTGATTTGAAGGGGCACATGCACTCTAATGTTTATAGCAGCATTATCAACAACAGCCCAATTATGGAAAGAGTCCAAATGTCTATTGTCTGATAAATGGATAAAGAAGATGGGGAAAATATATGCAATGGAATAATACTTGGCATTCAGAAAGAATGAAATCCTGGAGCAGCTGGGTGGCTCAGTCGGTTAAGTGTCCGATTTCGGCTCAGGTCATGATCTTGTGGTTCATGAGTTTGAGCCTGTCATTGGGCTCGGTGCTAACAGCTCAGAACCTGGGGACTGCTTCAGATTCTGTCTCCCTCTCTCTTTGCCCCTCCCCCACTCTCTCTGTCTCTCTGTCTCTCTCTCTTTCAGAAGTAAATAAAACATTAAAAGAAATTTAAATAGAAGGATGAAATCTTGCCATGTGCAACAATGTGGATGTAACTAGAATGTATTATTCTGAGCAAAATAAGTCGGTCAGAGACAGACAGATACATGATTTCACTCATATGTAGAATTTATGCAACACAACAAATGAACACAGGGGAAGAGAAGGGAAATAAGAAAAAAACAGAAAGGGAGGGGCACCTGAGTGGCTCAGTCGCTTAAGTGTCTGACTCTTGATTTTAGCTCAGGTCATGATCTCACAGTTTGTGGGATCAAGCCCCACATTGGACTTTGCACAACAATATTCTGCCATCAATATTGGCTCATTGGTGGTGAAAAATGTGCCACACAATGCCAGGAATTAATAACAGAGGAAATTTGTGGGGGGGAATCATGGAAACTTTCTGTACTTTTCACTCATTTTTTTTCTGTAAACCTAAAACTGTACCCCAGAAGTCTATTAATTAAAAAACACAAAAGAAAAAGCTAAAGCATATAAAAATTTAAAACCCTCCAAACTTATAGCTAGGAGGATTTACTTCTGCAAATTGAGTAGAGAGGAACAAGCAACCTAGAGAGGACTTTAAAAATAATTAGGGAAGGGGGGCCTGGGTGACTCAGTTGGTTAAGCATCTGACTCATGGTTCGTGAGTTCAAGCCCCACATCAAGCTCTGTGCTGACAGCTCAGAGCTGGAGCTTTCTTCAAATTCTGTGTCTCCATCTCTCTCTGTTTCTCCCCTGCTCATATTCTGTCTCTCTCTCAAAAATAAACATTATAAATTTTTTTTTTAAATAATTAGGGGAAAACTCAAGCTGGCTGAAGTACTGTAGCCCTGGAACAAAGTTTAGCAATGAGGTTCGCATGGTAAAACAGAGTGCATTATGGGCTATCTCAGGATGGAAGACTACCTATGGCCATCTGGGATGGTATATCAGTTATTTCTACTCCCCAAATCCTGTTTTCAAGTGCTGTTCTGCTGATTCATGATTTTGCAGCACCAAACAAAAGAGGTTATCCACATTTCTGGCCAAACACATACCTACCACCTGGGATTTTAGCTCCATTAAGCTCTCCCGAATGATTGATAATGGAGAGTCTCCACGGCTTCAGTAGCAGAGACAAATATTTGACTTCATGAAAGAGCAATGTCCTGTTGATTCCATCTAAAAGAGACTGAATCACAGGGTCAGCTGGTGATGCCTCACATTTAACACTGCTCTGCCACTTTTTGATAGAAAGGACAACTGTCTCCTTTCTTTTCTCATTAGAGGTCTTAATAGCTCATTCCAAGTACCTGTTTCTTTTCTCTTTCTCCTTCTTCTCACCCCCTTCATCCTCCTCTTCCTGTCCCTCTCCCCCTTCTCCATTCTCTTCTCCTTCTTCTCCTTCTCCTCCCCTTTCTCTTCCTCCTCCTCCTCCTTTGACTTCTCCTCCTTCTCTGCCTTCTTTTTTTTGAAGCATAATTGTCATGTAACATTATATGTTTCATTGGACATAATGATTTGATATTTGTATATATTGCAAAATGGTCACTGCAACAAGTCTACTTGATATTCATCACTATATATAGTTACATTTTTCCCTGTAATGAGAACTTCTAAGATCTACTCACTTAGCAACTTTCTAATATATTATTTGTATTATAGTTACCATGCTGTACATTACATTTTAGGACTTATTTATTTTCTAACTGGATATGTGTACCTTTTGACCACTTTCACCCATTTTGCCTACCCCCCCCCACCTCATTTCCTGCCCCTGGCAACTGCCCATCTGTCCTCTGTATCTGTGGTTTTGCACTTCTGTTTGTTTGTTTTTTAGATTCCCCATATAAGTGAGATCATATGGTATTTGTCTTTCTCTCTCTGATTTATTTCACTTACTAGAAAGTCCTCAGAGTCCATCCACATTGTTGCAAATGGCAAGATTTCCTTCTTTTTTATGGCTAATATATTTTATATAATTTATATAATGAACATGTGGGTGCAAATATCTTTTTGACTTAGTGTTTTCATTTCCTTCTGATAAATACCCAGAAATGGAATCACCAGATCCTATGGAAGTTCTGTGTTTAACTTTTTGAGTTACCTCCATACAGTTTTCCACAGTGGTGCAGAAGTTACATTCCCACCAATAGTGCATGAGGGTTCCATTTGTTCTACATCCTTGCCACCCTTGTTACTTCATGTCCTTCTGACAATAGGCATTCTAAAAGGTGGTGGTGGTGATACCTCATTGCAGTTTTGACTTGCATTTCCCTGATTTGTACATACTTAATTACCCCATGGTGGTTAGTGGTTAAAGCAAACGTTTCATTTTGCTCAAGATTTTGAGTCAGGAATTTGGAAAGGGTGTGTGTGGGTGACTGTCATCTGATCCACATGGCTTTGGCTGGGGCAGCAGTGGCTAGACGATCCACACCCACATTCCCTTCTTTACCTACCTGTCTGGCGTCTTGGTGCTCCTTGGCCTCATCTGGGCATCTCATCTTCCAGGGCCTTTTCATGTGGCTTAGGCTTGTCATGACATGATGATCTTGGGGAGTCATACTTCTACTTCTTCCATGGATCTGCTTTTCCTTGGGAAGGCCAGTCTTAGAGTGAGAGTTCCACAAAGCACAAAGTAGAAGTTGCCAGTCTCTTACGGGCCAGGCCTGGATACATCTTGTGTTACTGCTGCCACATTCCATTAGTCAGAGCAGTCCCAGAGCCTACCTACCCAGAGGCATAGGGAAAGAATGTCAGAGAATGAGTTACCATCGCTAATTTGTCCCATAGCTTCCAATACCCTACACTACTGTCAAGATGGCAGCATCTAATCTAAGCTAGCACATATCCTATAAAACAAAATAAATATAATAAGAAAACTAAACTTCTAGGGAAGTACAACTTTTTAGGAGCATCCTATGAAGTAATCAACAAAATATGGACAGAGATGAGTAATAATTAAAACTACCTAAAAGGATGATAGGAAAAATTGTTGGTACTCCATGATGAAACCTGTATCTTGTTTCTGTTTTTGTTCTGTATTATGCTGTCTCTATACCTCACTTAGAAGCAAGCAAATCGAATGCCCTTGTGATAATAAATCTCCAGAGTAAGTTGCCTTGTCATTAGTTTGGTTATCATCCCTATGACAAAGTGGGAAACGTTTTTTGAAATGTTATAGAAACTTTCATTAACTGATATTAGGGATTTTAGAGCTTTGAGCCATGTGTATACCATTTAATACACATTGCCTTCTTTTACATTTGGGACAACTGTGGCCAGAGACCTAAGTCGTCTTGTCCAGGGCCCCACAGTGATATAGTGCATTAACCAGAATGGATATCAGAAAGCCAGTTCAGTGCTTGGCTGTCATATTGGGCACCTTGGGAAAAGGCAGGACCAGTTTTATTACGAGTGTGTGGAAAAGCTTCTAATCCTCATTCCTTAAAAACTATTGATATCTGAAATCCTTCCCATAGGGACTCATTTGATATTACTCTGATAAAGAGTAGTTACATTAAGTGAATGTCATAGTATATAAGAAGACTAGGAAGGAATTAAAACATCAGATTACTAAGGTTCTGTGTAGACCTGTTTCTTAGTCCAATCTACCCTCCTGTCTGGAACAACCTAGAACAATATGAACACCATGGAAGATTTCTGAGGTGGAGATATGACAGGGAATGTCAGAAAGAAAAAGAACAGGGGAGATTAGGGGAATGAGGGGCTCTGAGGACACTTTTTTGGATTTTCCACGTGGCTGAGGGTCTTATTTAAAAGGCCATATCCATTGATGAAGTGAGAAAGAAGTTCCCCTCATTTTGGCCTCACCTCAGGTCCCGGGATGTACAGGTGGATACAAAGGTGTGAGTTAGAAAAAAATAAGAGAAAGAAACAAGATGAGAAAATACTAGCTGTCAAATGATACTGACAAATAATTCAAGCCTAGATGTAGCATAGCTGTTACTCTATATGTCAGGCTGTATCATGTGATTAAAAAAAATTAGCAGTGTCTTGTCTGTCTTTTTGTTGGTGCAGAGATGCTGCATGCCACAGATGTTCCTCATAGAAAGATGTCAAACCTGAAAAGACGGTGCTGGCAATCAAAGACATTGTATACCAGAGAATGCAAAATGCAACAAATCGCCATCTACCAGCAGTAAATTCCCTCTGATTGCTGCTCCCAGCCCGCTCCCTGCCAGCCTTCGAATCTTAAAGATGTGACATTGTATCATAGGCAACCCAGTTTCTTGGGAACTGAGTACTAGCCTGGACCATGTGAATGACACACAGCTGAGAAAGTCAGGCGATTCAGCCTACCACAGTCATAAAATAAATGAACATCTTCAGAAAGGAAACCTCCTTGTATGAAGTATCAGGTTAGCCTCATTTAAAGGAATTCTAGTTCGAGCTTTGCCAAGTTACTGGGCTGTGGAGGTAACACATCCCTTGAGTCTTGGTAACTCGGTCGAATGTGGGTACAATTTGGATATCCTCACTTGCCTTACAATATCCTACTGTAAAGACGTCTGGGGACAAGTGTCCAAAATGATGCCTAAAAACCCTCTGGGACAAAGGGTTCAAGAACTGTGGCACTAAAGACATTAGAAATATATCAATCCAAAGGCCATGTTGAATATACTCAACTTGATTTGGAGTAACATAGATTCCCCTACTCCCCATCTTTTGTGTCCCACTCAAGCTCTGGATACACAAAAATAAATAAAATACAACCGATACCCTTAAGATATTTCCAGTGTTCTGGAAGAGAGACAAGGGAACAGACCATTCAGATTTCATGTGATCATCTCTCTACTAAAATACACCTAGGAGGGATGGAAGCTTGGTGAGTGCAGTCCATCAAGAGGCTTCCTGCAGGAAGTGTCATTGGTTGATCTTAGGGAATTAATGAGAATGAGCCAAGTGGATTGCATGACTAGCGATGAAGGGAATAGACCAGCTCATGTCTTATGTGGTACACATTGGAATTATAGACAATAAGCAGACAGAGCTGTACAGAGGGGTGTGCCCGTGAGTGGGCCTGAAGGGCTAGCGAGAGCAGTGAGCATGTGGCAGTGTGTAAGCCACAGCTAGAAAAGTGCCTTTATTCTTAAAGACAGGGAGATGTGAATCCCAAAGAGATTGGTCCCCTAAGGCAAGGTCAGCCAACTGAGGAAAGGGCTCTGGATCTGAACATTCAATGTGGGTAAATGTGTCTTAAATGAGGAAGGACATTCTAGAGGTCACTTCCCAAAAAAAAACAAACAAAAACAAAGCAAAACAAATTCTTTTTCACTTGTAGGAAAATCTATGAAGCCAGTAGAAGTGGACATTATTTGTGCTTGGCGTTCTAATTCCTTTTCCCTCTCCCTAGCTCTGCTCATGCAAACGTCCTGTGTTTGCATGGATGTTTGCTCTTTTTCTGCCTACCTAATCAATTCCCCCCTACCTACTTTTTCCATTACACATTTCCACAGCTAGAAATACCCATTTTGCACTTTGAAGCATTCAGCCTTACTTTCTATCTCGAGAACTTTAAAAATATGACATCGTAACATGTGCTTCTATTCTGGGACCTCTGAAAAGGCAGGTTTTGCTCTTTTGGATCATATTTTCCAGTAATATCTTAAATGCTTTTTTTTTTTTTACAATACGAAACAAGATATTCTGTTTTTCTGACAGCGATCTAGGATGTGTTCACTCATCATATACCCCTGCCTAATTTTGACTGTTTTGCAAAGCTAATTTCAGTTATTACCACAGCATCATTGGGAGACAGCTCAACTATCACCTCTGGATTCCATGCCTTCTTGCTCACATATGGACTGTTGTCAGTTTCTGTGGGGCAGCCTTCCACGGGGGAAAGGGGGTGGACAGTGGACCTGAGGGGAAAGGGGAAGAAACCCAGCACACAACGTGAAGAATATCGTGTGCTAACATGAAACTACACTTACCTTAATTGAGCAACTATTTATGCATACTTACAAAGCAGCAACCAAACTTACTTTGTTACTAATGAAACAGAAATGAGAAAATGCCCTGCAGAGATACAAACACGTGAAAACCAGTTCGGTAGATGTGCCAGTTCTAGATGTTCATATTCACAAAGCCATACCGGTTTACCAGCCAATCTTATAAGACTGAGGCAATG
This sequence comes from Cryptoprocta ferox, assembly GCA_028646485.1. Taxonomy (NCBI): domain Eukaryota; kingdom Metazoa; phylum Chordata; class Mammalia; order Carnivora; family Eupleridae; genus Cryptoprocta; species Cryptoprocta ferox. Next base: position 40,176,561 of record CM053576.1, on the reverse strand, counting down.
TGGTGGGATGGGAAGGGTCAGGTACATGTGGAACTGAATTGAATTTCCCTATTTACTAGTGGTGGGATCTTGGGCTAGTTACATAACAACTGTAAGTCTCAAGTCTTCTCTGTAAACTGTGAATAAAGATAGCTTATCAAAAATGTATAAAGATTGTCTCATTTTTTTTATTCCTTCAGAAGTGAATCCATAGTGACTCTAGTTAATGGTAGCATATTGCGGGGCACCTGGTGGCTCATTCAGTTAAATTACTGACTTTGGCTTCCCATCCCACCACATTGCCTCAGTCTTACAAGATTGGCTGGTAAACTGGTATGGCTTTGTGAATATGAACATCTAGAACTGGCACATCTACCAAACTGGTTTTCAGGTATTTGTATCTCTGCAGGGCATTTTCTCATTTCTGTTTAATTAGTAACAAAGTAAGTTTGGTTGCTGCTTTGTAAGTATGCATAAATAGTTGCTCAATTAAGGTAAGTGTAGTTTCATGTTAGCACACGATATTCTTCACATTGTGTGCTGGGTTTCTTCCCTTTTCCCCTCAGGTCCAGACTTTGGCTCAGGTCATCATCTCATGGTTTGTGGGTTTGAGCCCTACATCAGGCACCTCACTGACAGTGCAGAGACTGCTTGGGATTCTCTCTCTCCCTCTCTCTCCTTATCTATCTATCCATCTATCTATCTATCACCTCTCTATCTCTCCTTATTTCTGCCCCTCCACAACTTACACAATTTTTTCTCTCTCTATAAAAATAAATGAACAAACTTAAAAAATATTGTATTGCATATTTGAAAGTTGCTTACGTGGGCAGATCTTAAAAGTTCTCATTACAAGAAAAAAAATTTTTGTGACTATACTGTAAAATGTTAACCAGGCATTACTAGACTTATTGTGCTAATCATCTTTCAATGCATGCAAATACCAAATCATGTTGTACACCTGAAATGAATATAATATGTCAATTATACCTCAATAACAAACATTAAAAAATGAGTCATGCAAGAAGAAGAAGAAGAAGAAGAAGAAGAAGAAGAAGAAGAAGAAGGAAGAGGAGGAGGAGAAGGAGAAGGAGGAGGGGTAGAAGGGGGAGAGGAGGGGAGGAGGAGGAAGAAAAGGAGGAAGCTAATCTTGAGATGAAGATTATTTGGAAGGCGATCCCAGGAAGCTGTTAGGAGTGCGGGAAGTGGGATGGGGAAGGGAAGGGAAGTTTAATACAGCCTGCATTAGTGAGCAGGATATATTGAGGGCAACCGGGGCCTAAATTCTGCTTGGACTTCCATGCTTCTGATTTTTTCCATGAAGGACAAGGATATCAGTCCATCCTGGGCTGATCTCAAGGGTGGGAACTCCCAGCACATCTAGCCTGTCCAAGGCACAAGCCTATCATACTATGGGCCCCCATAATAATAATAATAATAACCTAGATGGAGAGGTGTAGGTGATTGTGGTAGGAGTCTAATAGTGTGTAAGGGAAGATGGATGCTTAGGGAATATGAGCAGGGTGCCAACTGTATGAACTATAAGAATTAGGTGAGTTAGCACAGGGAAAGCCACGAGGACAGTGCTTGGGGCTTGGAGGCATTCAAAATATAGTGGCATTAGAACAATCATAGAGAGCATGGAATGATTTAAAATTGCCTAGGGGTCAATCTGTTCCCAGATGCCCCTGTCACATAACCCTCCAGTTCTTCAGGAACGACTTTTCCACAAATAGTGACCAAATACACTTTAATCACCCACTTGGAATAATCAAGGTGTTTTGGTACCCCACACACAGACACATCATAACCAATCATGTTGAACATATTTGTGCCTTCAGTAGTCAAGCTGACAGCCTTGACTACTTTTTTTTTCATTTTTTAAACGTTTTAATCATTTTTTGAAGAGACAGAGACAGAGTGAGTCGGGGACGGGAAGAGAGAAAGACAGAATCTGAAGTAGGCTCCAGGCTCTGAGCTGTCAGCACAGAGCCTAACACTGGGCTCGAACCTACGAACTGTGACCTGAACCAAAATCAGTTGCTTAACCAACCGAGTCACCCAGGCGCTCCTTATGTTTATTTTTATTTTTGGGAGAGAGAGAGCCAGAGAGAGAGAGAGCCTATGCATCGGGGAGGGGCAGAGAGAGGGGGGGACAAAGAATCAGAAGCAGGCTCTGTGCTGACACCCAGGTGCCCCCGACAGTCACCTTCTTGCCAAGGTCCCCTAATTCATCAGGAGTGAACACCGAAGCTACCATGTGTCCAGGGACAGCATCCTCTGTTACAAAGTTCTAATTGGGAAGGAGAGAAATAAGCAAAATAGCTAAAATTTTGAAAAAGTTAATTTATGGTAAAATAAAAAGAATTTAATTTTTGATGTCATTTTGGTGAAGAGAAAAACCTGTGGGGGGGGAGAGAAATGTCTATGCCTGAAAAAGAGAGATTTTTCTGAAACTCCTCAATTATCTGAATTGTCTGTGTAATTATTTGGCTTTCAGGAAGCAGAGAGAAGTTCTGAGAAAACCAGTTCCAACTTCTTGGTGTATTCTGAGCTCAATTGATGATATTTGAATCTACAAAGCTGTCCATATTGATTAGCATAATAAGGGTTTTTTTCCCCACCAAAAAGAACGGTACATGTTGTTTCCACACAAAGGTTGTTGTGGGCAGATACTTTTACATGTCCAATCAGCCCAAACTCGACATATCACAAGGTTGCAGGTATCATTCATCATTATTATTATTTACTATGATAACATACAGACCTGCCTTGATTCTGAACCTCCTCTCAAAGAAGAAAGGCTTGACCTTCCCGTAGTCATCTCTTATTGAAAAGGCAGCTGTGAAAAGTGACATTTAGGGTAGAAAGTTGAAGGGACAAAGTCCTAACCCCCTCTGTGTGGTCTGAGTTCTGTCCCTACACTAAATTTGATCACTGTCAGACCCTATTCTTGAACTACATCTGCTTTATCCCTTGTAGAATCACTCTGGTTGTGCAGGGATTTAATTTCAGACCTCCATCTGATCTAAGGTCTATAAAAGTAATCATCATACAGAACCTTTTCTGCATTTTTTTTGAAACTGGTCTCAGGAAATCTTTTCACAATAAAAATATCCTTGAGAAGTTAGTGCCGAGGTAAACTCATTTCTATTGAACAATTACATCCTTCTTTTTGGGAAAACTTCCTGTGTTTTCATTGTTCTCCTGGCTTCCAGGGGACTCAGAGCCAAATATTAGCTATTAGAACCAAATTAGCTCTCATGGTTAACATACTTGCTCCCCCTTCCCTTTCATGAATCTCTTATTTGTCGTCTTACTTCGTTATGTACACATCCTATATGTTAAGGTATCTCAAGTTCTGTCCTCTGGAAGGGGTCAAGTGGGAAGTGGGGACAGGAAGCTAACATTTGACAGGCTTAGTCAGTGCCTTCTGTGTTGCGAGTATCTTATGTCCCTTGACCCTCATTTTCTCACTGTGATGCAAGTGAGGGGCCCTGGAACTTAAGCTTCATTAGTTTCATGATAAACATACCTCTGTCTAGGTCTTTGTTGCACCTGCCTTGATTTTAATCATAAATAGCTAGAAAGGTGTAGTGAATGCTCACGATGGGCCAGTTCCTGTTTGTTGTACATGTTTTCCCTGTCTCATTCAGCTAATTCCATGTGTTAATTCATCTAACCCTCACAATAATCCCCAGAAGGTCGATATGACAATTATTCTCATTTTAGAGATGAAGAAAGCAAGCTACAGGGAGGTTATGTAATTTGTCAAAGTCTCCTAGACAGTATGTTAGGGGGGGGGGGATGCAAACCCAGGCATACCGCCTGTAGATCAGGAACTCTGAACCACCCCCACGATTCTACTTCTCAAGCAGGGAGAGGAGAACAGATCCCTGCATGCGGCTGGGTCCCTGACAAAGGACCATGTACCCTGTCACTTGCCCCCCTTTCTCCCTCTCCGATTTTGATAGGCTTGGAGGTATTGGAGGGTAAAAGAGACCTACGTGCAGCTTTGTGGGTGGAACTCAGGCAATGGCAAGCTTATTGCACTTCCTGCATCTAGCACAGTGGAAGGGAAAGAGAAGGAATGGCTCTGGGCTGCCCTGTCCAGTTTGAGAAGGCACTATTACAATGCTGAGGCTGGGTATCTCACAGAAAGACAGAGGTAAAGCCTTGCAGTGGGCACTTTGGATCCCTTTGGATCCCTTTTACTGTTTGTGTGCTTCTGTTCTGCAGCCTCGGTGTACTTTTGGGTCTACTGGGGTTCTTAGAGATTTGACCTTGAACTAGTAGAGTTGTTTTGCCTGCATAAGTCAGAGTGCTTTCCCCCAGAGGGACGGTACCCAGGGACTGACAGCGTGGGAGTATGAAGTCCCTGCTGCCCTGGAAAACTGTAAGGTGTAACTTACACACTGGAGCTCCCTATGGGTTTGGGGTGAAGATACCCTCTGCAAGATGTGCCTGCAATTGCACTCCTGGGCACCTTTCTCCCCTTCTGTGTCCTACTTCCCTCAGCCCCTTACCTGTTTCTCCCTGGAACATTCCCTTAACAAATCTCTAGCACAGGAATCTTCCTCTCGGTGTAAGGATTTTAATCTAAGAAAGCCCCAATGCTTATTCATTTAAAAATGCTTAAAATATGCATAGATGGCCTATCAAATACATATGGAAACACATTAGGACCTCTTAAAAAATAGCACATAAACAAAAACTTGGGATTAATCAAATAGAAACTGAGTATGAATACATAACACTAGGTAGATGCAGTCACTTGCAACACATGTAGCTGCAAGCAAGGGTCTCCCTGGAGGAAGTGAGCTTATGGGTTATAAAGTGAATGGCATGAACATGGGCACTGGGTGGCTCAGTCAGTTGAGTCTGACTCTTGATTTAGGCTCAGGTCATGATCTCATGGTTGGAGAGTTTGAGCCCCACGTTGAGCCCCACATCCAGAGGCTGCTTGGGATTCTCTCTCTCCCCCTCTATATGCCCCTCCCCCCTCAAAATAAATAAATAAAAGAAAACCAAAGTGAATGTCACGAACAAATCAGAAGACATAAACCAGTTCATGCTAACTTGCGTTAGTAGGGTCATGTTTGAACGTCTTCAAAGTAGAGTTCTCTCCTCATTCATTCTAGAAGCCAGAAGTCTGAATTCGGGCTGTCTGCAGGGCTGTGCTCACTCTGAAGCCTTCTGGAGAGAAGAATATTTCTTTGTCTCTTGCAGTTTCTGGTGGTTCCAAATGTTCCCTGGCTTGTGGTTGCATCAATCCAATCTTTGTCTCTATCTTCACATGGCCCTCTCTCTTCTCTTATCTCGGTTCTCCTCTTCTGGCTCTCTCTTTTTTTATTACGAAAGAGAGAGGGAGAGAGAGGGAGAGAGAGAGGGAGGGGGAGAGAGAGGATCTTAAGCAGGATCCATGACCAGCACAGAGCCTGATGCAGGGCTTGATCTCATGACCATGAGAACATGACCTGAGCTGAAATCAAGAGTTGGACGCTGAACCAACTGAGCCACCCATGTGCCCCTCCTTTTCTGTATCTTATAAGGACATGTATCATTGAATTTAGAGCCCATCAGGTAACCCAACATGATCTCATATCAAGATCCATAACTTACTTACATCTGCAAAGACTCTTCCCAAATAAGTTCCCATTCATAGGTTTTGGAGATTAAGGCACAAACATATCTTATAGGGGGCCACTATAGGGCTATTATGAACAGTGCTGCTATGAACACTTTCACACATGTCTTTTGGGAGCCATGTGTGTGCATTTCTGTTGGGCTTATACCTAGAAGTGGAAGTATAAGCTGTAGAGTTTTGGTTTAGTATATCCCATAAAATAGTAGACCAAAGTGGTTGCAGTGTACCTTAAAGAAAACCAAGACTAATATCAGCACTGCAAATGCAAACTTGAGAAAAAATGAAGCTCAGATATGTACCTAATATTCACAGTTTCACAGATGATTAGTAGCGGAGCAGGAATGAACATATTTTTTGAAATGGCACAGGGCTCTGCTTAGCAACACTAATATCCCTGAGTGTTTTCCTTGAATTTCACATTTCATGTAAAACACAATGAGATCTGTTTATTGGCCCAGGTGCCAATATGCTGACATTTCTTTTCCACATGCGCAATGTTGGCTCCCCAATGGGCTCGAGGAGAATGCCGAAGTGGGAGATCCAACTCTGGCTATTTAAAGAGGAGAAACTCAAGCACCAAAACAGGAAGGGGCTTTGTTAATGCTCCTGCAAGGAGGCAAAGTCTTGCATTATCTTACCAGCTGCCCTTACGATTTCACTGATGTATAGAACTAGCTTTCCTTAGGGCCTTGTGTTTGCCAGAGTCTAACAACCAAAGAAATGATTAAAATTCTCTTTGGGATCCATTGGAAGGGGTTCAGTTATTGCTCTTCAGGGAGAAGAGAAGAGAGAAGAGGGAGGGTGAGTAGAGGGGCTGACCCCCTAGTTGAAGGTGACAACGAAGGGCCAGGAAGACTCTTATGGTGGCAGGATCACCAGAAAGACTTTACAGAGTAGGAATGCCTGACATGGGTTTCTACACTTGTTACATGATGCGTGGTATTTGGATACTCAAATACTTGGTGAGGGTAGGTAGGTTATGCAGACATTGAAGAAGACACTAGAGTTCATCTATGAGTTGCAAGAATTTAGAGGAGACAATTGTTATTGAAAGATGATCCGAGGTCAGAGGTGCCATGGGAATATTTGTCCCAACCCAGAAGGTCACAGAAACCTTGGGAGATAATGGAAATTTATAGCATGTGGGAAAAGGAGAGGGAGGGCAATAGTGTAGATGTCTCTGTGAGCCAGGAACCCTCTGAACATATTAAGGTTCCACTATATGTGTCCTTTGTAGTAGGGTTTGGTTAGTACCAGGACTTTCTGACATTTAGTCCAGTCGATCCCTTCTATAAACTAAACACAGCTGAAAATGTCCAAATAAGGTCCATACAATGGATGAAACCTTTGGAAAAATAGTCTTTGCTGTTCTCCTAGATTGGGACATGCATAATATCAATGTACTCTTTAAAGGCCTGGCCAAATTCAACCAGAAAACTGGTATTCAGTCACCAGCATTGCAGCTACTTGGGAGTTTTATTGCTGCTTATAATTTTTTCTGTCTGTGTCCTAAATCATTCTTGGCTTTTGAACATTTCCTCTGCCTTCCACAGTGGGACATCAATCCATAATACAGGTGTCTTTTTGGCTTCCATTGAAATCCTACATTTCATCAAAATTTTCCCTCCCAGCCCCAGGACAGGCTGATCCCAAGAGTGACCCTCACTGATGGCCTAGCTTGTATCTACTTCCTGCTTTGATTGCTTTTTCTGACTCCTGGGGATTCAAATCAAACTATCATCCTCAGGAGCAAATGTCTAGCTCTGAACAAGATGCACTTTCCCAAGAGCCTAATGTTGGAGGAAATGATGTGTCATATTTCCCCTTAGATTGATGAGTAAAGGAAATTGAAGTGGCCTTTGCCTCATTTGGTTGACAAGGGGCACATGAGGATGTGGGCATTGTTTACCACCCAAATCCACAGATGTGGGCTTTGGGACAAGCTGTATGAGGAGAAGATGGTCTGATCACCTGGATGATGGAACATCATAAGTGTTCCCTTGAGAGCCACAAAGGAGCTGTCTGACTCCCACAATAGGGGTAAAAAAGCTGGACAGTAGTGTTGGGGTATATGTCAGTACCTGTGTGAGGTTGGAGGAAGAAGGGAATCAATGACTTTTTCCTTTTCTTTTTCAGGTATGTGTAGGCAGAAAGGTTTGTGTCAGGAAGAGAGTAACAGTGGCCCTGGGCAGGGCAGATGCCCTCCCTGGTGCAAATTTAAGCACTGGAACTGTGAATGCTATGCCTGGTTCCAGGCATTGGAAACATTTGAGTCTAAAATCTAAGTTGATCATGCTATGTGGGGCTGAAGGAGAGCTCAACTCTTCTGGTAATGGGAGAATTGGCAAGAGGGTGAGCACCAGGAGTAGTGCCTGTCATCTTAAAGGTAGAGAAGACCCTTCTAATTTGTATAAGGAAGGGAGTCTGCATCACTGCTAACATTTTCCTTTGAGAGCATGAAATCCTTCGAAGTACCAGGATGAAGAAATTGCTTTGTGTAAGAATAAAATAGACTTTTTTTTACTTTAAAAATTTTGTGCTTCAGAAGAAGGCCAAGTCTTTTGTCTTGAGGAATTTTGAGCTCATACATTTTATCCAGTTGGCTTTCACTGAATCTTACAACTCATGGAAACTTGAGTGCTTTTATGGGCCATGGAAGAAATCTGAGGATGGAAAACTGTTTTCTATTTGGGGGTTTGCGAGCAAGCCAAGTCTAAGCTTTGACAGTGTTCCAGTTACTATTGTTGCAAAACAGACTACCCTAAAACTTAATGGCATAAAACAATCATTGTATTATGCTCACAGATTCTGTGGGTCAGGAACTTGGATGAGGCACAGTGAGAACAGCTTGTCTCTTCCTTCCAATGCCTGGCATCTAGCTGGGGAGATTCAAAGAAAGTGACTAAGTGGCTGGGGCTGGGATCACCTAGAGGCATCATTATTTACATATCTGGTGGGTTTTGCTGATAGTTGGCTGGGATCTCAGGGGAACCATTGACTGCAACACCCACACATGGAGTCTCCATGTGGTCTCTCTGTGGGAGCCAGTTTGGTTTTCCTGCATGAAGCTGGATTACAAAACCAAGTACTCTTAAAGAACAAGGCAGGAGTGGATAGTATTTTAGTCGTCTATCCTGGGAAGTCACAGAGTTTTATTTCTGCCAAATTTTGTTGGTCATGGCAATGACAAAGTTCCCTACACATTTAAGGACAAGGGACACAGTCTCCAACACTAAGTGGGGTGAATGTTGAAGTTATATTGTAAGAAAACCATGAGGGATGGGAAATATCATCACAGCCATCTTTGGAAAATACAATTTGCCACAGCCACCAGTGATTTGTAGCACAATGTGAGAGATAGAGAGATTGGCGATGAATGGAAGAATAGATAGAGCAGACCAACTGTGCACCACAGAAATAGCTATAGTTGAAGAAGACCAAGGTTACAGAATTTACACTTGCAGGTTCAAGGCCTGTGGCCACAGTCTCTTCCATAAACATATTTATAAATGTGTATGGCTGGTCACATTGGGATGAGGGAGGGAAATTTGAGTAGCTTAATGAAAACTGACCTCTACTGCTAGCCAACATCTCAACACCATGGTCTTCTGCCTGTGAGTTAGTGTTGTGCCTCATCTTTATACAGAAATGCAAACATGGTTTCAAATTTCTCAGAGTCAAAAAGTCTGTAGTCTCCTCTGCCTGTTGGCCAGTCATCTACAATGGGTCCTTGGGATGCTGGACAAAGAACACATAGCTTCCTTTGGAAGCATGAGCCTGCACTGTATTCATTTTCCTAGATCACTGGTTGGATGCAATCACATTTTTAGAAGGATTACTTTTGGGTTTGGTCCTCTAGGGAATTCAAATCATGGATTGAATCCTGTGTGGGAATTACAAGTGAGCATCATCACCTTTGTGCAATAAAAGAACATTTAATGATCCTTATTTTCATTAACATTAGATATAATTTTGTATCTATATAGCCTCTTTAGAGAGATTTAAAAGTCAGATGGTATATTTCAGTCACTAAAAAGAAGCCTGTTCAGTTAGCATAGTACTTAAAATCATTATGAAGTGCAAAAGGTCTGCTTCTCAACAGTAATCAAAGTTTCCAAAGGGATGAAAGGCTCTTTCATATCCTAGGGTCTCTGTCTTTTATAAGAAACACACTTGTGGGACTGAGACAGTAGCTGCTTCACTTGTCGGTGTGTTTGGGAACCTGCTTGGTAGGGTGGATATGCTCCGCTCTACCAAGTACCATGGCCCTGGCTCTGGCCAGTTGAATCCAGCTCCTATATCACCTTCCTTTCTGAAAATATTAGCTTAGAATCTTAATTTACTATTTTTTTTTAATTTTGAGAGAGGGAAAGGGAGACAGTGAACTTGAATGAAGGAGAGGCAGAAAGAGGGAGAGAGAGAATCCCAAACAGGCCCCCTGCTGTCAGCGCAGAGCCTGATGTGGGGCTCAATCTCACAAACCATGGGATCGTGACATGAGTTAAAAATCAAGAGTCAGACGCTTAACCAACTGAGCCATCCAAGAACCCCCTAATTTCCTACTGACAGTTAACTCTCAAAACAGGTAAATGCACTGAAAGGAATCAAAGCTTGCTTGCCAGCCCCATTGGTGACCGCATTTGCACTCTGAGAACCATTGAGATGAGTTAGCAACTGAGGGGCTCCTGAACATGTACCATGATCTTAAACTTTTTAATAGGCCTGAAAACACATTTATATGATGCCGGGAAAGGAGATGGAGAGAGATACCTAGTGGACACACAATGCCATCCACCAACAGTCCCAGTACTCTTCTATAAGCCTCTAACTGGAGAGTCTTAACAATGAAACAGATGATACAGTTGATCTTCCTATTGTTAGGAAAGTGATATGGAAGTGCTGTGCCCCACTGGCCCACATATCAACTCCCCAGGAACTTTTATAGGAAGATGGAGGGGGTGAGGAGAGAAAGGGTGTGAGAGGGAAGAGTTTTAGAGACCCCAGAATCGATCTAATCAAACAACTGACATATTTGGGTTCCCCTGGGAAGGTATCTCTTTATTTTTTCCTTTGACTGTTTTTCAAGAGGGTGCTTGCAACCAAATTTATTAGCTTCCCTTTGAGAAAACTGGATTTATGTAGCAAACCTAGTTTTACACAGAGATATTTTGCATTCACGCGTATTCACACATATCCCTTAAATGTTTCTAGGACAATGAGCCTTTCAGTAGGAAGACAAAGGACAACAGCAGAAAAAGAAAAGAAAGAGACTTCTTTTTTTTTAATTTATTTATTTTTATTTGTTTATTTTTTAACATAATTTATTATCAAGTTGGCTAACATGCAGTGTGTACAGTGTGCTCTTGGTTTCAGAAAGAGACCTTTAAGGGAAAACAAGTAGGATCAACTCACAGTCTCAACTTTTGCTGTTCAAGAAGCCATAGGCTTTCCTATATGCTTTTTAGTCTGGGAGTTAGCAGCAAAGATTAATGACAGCATCATTCTGCCTGCACACAGAATATTTTATTACAGCTTCCAGGTACACAGCTAACATAGTGTTTTACCACAAACACAACTACTCCAGTAGTGTGAGAATCCAAGGAGATACTTAATGTGCCATTGTGTCCACATCCAATCTGCAGGCTTGAAACATCTTAATGAGACTGTGGCCAGCAGCTTGGATTCTGGACATTGGAATGCATGAGGTCAGCTCACTCCTCCATTTTACCAAATAAGTGCTTTTTAAAAAATAACTTTGCTTCAGATAAGACTAGCTTTCCTGACAAAGAAGCTAAAAGGAACATTACTTGCATTCAAGTAGTTCCTAGGACAACTTACCATTAGTTCTTTATGAGATTTCAGAAAGGTGCATAGGTTCTTATTTTCCAAAACTGGATGGACTCTAATGATCCCAAACTATATCTTCAGCTTCAAACCAGCATCCAAGCTCATTGGCAAGGTAGAGATCTAATATACCATCATGTAGTTGAAAGAATTAAATGAAATTACATACATAAATTGATTTTCATTTATCATCAGTGCTTAAATATGATCCAGTTCCAATAATATAACTTTGTAGTCAATACTATATGCTCATGATCTGTATTTGTGGAGAATATAGGAGAGTCCACGTTTTGCTTTGCAAAGTGACAAGACGAAGTTCACAAATATTCCAGCATGATATAAAATACTATTAGTTTGGAAGATGCTACACAGGGGCCTGGGTATTTCCCAGCCACAAGCTGGAAAGTGTGTTTATTGCAGTCAATTCCATCACATTCAAATGCACCCCTCTAAACTAATTACTGCTACTATATGAACCCTAACTTATATATTACTTTTCAAGGATTTGGTCTGTTTAAAAAAGTTATGTTTTCACTCATAGGTCTAACAGGAGAAACTTAACAGAGGACCAGAGGGAAGGGAAGGAGGAAAAAGAGTTAGGGAGAGGGAGGGAGACAAAGTACGAGAGACTCTTGAATACTGAAAACAAACTGAGGGCAGCAGATGGAGGGGGAAAAGGGAAGGGGGGTGATGGTCATGGTGGAGGTCACTTGTGGGGAAGAGCACTGGGTGTTATATGGAAACCAACTTGACTATAAACTATAAATTAAAAAAATTAAAATTAAAATTAAAAAGTACATTTTAAAACCATGGACATGGACATATAAGGAAGAGTATTCACATTTTCTTGAAAAAGACATAATCTGCAGAGAATTTTAGAATAAATTGGATTTGTGTAGATAATTGCTTCTCTAAAGCTCAAAGTATTCATTACCCATGAACAGCACAGTAGTACCTTAATTCCTATACTGCCAAAATGTCAGTGATGAGTACAGGGACACTGATTGAACCAAAGTAGGATACAAAACAATAGACTCAACTACTCCATTACAATCAATTGAGTTTTTCATATTATCTGATGGCAGAATACCAAATATGGAAGTGAAGAACCAACCAGACTCCACCAACCATAAAGCAGTCCCATGGCAACTCAACAGTCATAAAATTGACTCAACTTTACAAACATAGTCCTAATTTAACCACTAGTCAAAATGGAACAAGGGAGGATTCTTGTTTCCCTTCATGTGACCTCTAAGTATGAGGAACAGAAAGGAGAGAGAGAGAGGACTGGAATAGAAGAAGTAAGAAGGGAAACTTGAAAAAGGCCAGTCTCACATAAGCTTACATTTCAGGATATTGAGATAGCCTAGGACCAAGGCTTCCACAGTAGCCATAACCACTCTTTTTTGGCCAGTCACTGTCCACAGGCATCACAGGAATAAGTGATATGACACATCAAGGCCACAGAGCAATGTCCTTTACAATCATCCTCAAGATGGGCCTCACTCCATCACTACAACCCACACCCCGTACTAAGCAGGGGAAGGTTGTGGAAAATGGGGAAAATGAATCCTCTTTCTGACTTGCTTTCATACCCAGTTAATGGATATTGAACATGGGGAGATTGTTTTATTTGTTGACCTAATGAACTCTGTATAATCATGGGCCAAAAAATTCTTTAGTCACGACGTGAGTCCAGGCAATCAGGACTTCTTGGCATCAGTGTGGTGTCTAACATCATTAGGCAAAGGAAGAGTGACTATATCGTTTAATGTCCAAACAAGGAAAGGGGATGCTATTAATAATTATTTTAGGGAAATAGACATAAACCAAGACTATCTTGAATCAACCAGACATAAGTAAGGTCCCAGGAAATGCTTATTCAGAAAATAATGGGAAAGTGAAGAATTCCCTTTCTAAATCTTCTAACATTACCCCACTCATGAAAGAAGGTTGTAGAACATCCTAAGACTGACAAGTCATTAATTAGAGATTTAGAAAAGGGGCAAATTGTGCTCCTAATGTGTGTGAAGTGTACAGAAACATAAAAACATGATGTCCCAATGAGCTCAACCTCATTCCAAATGACAAACTTCCTTAACAAATTCCTCTCTCCATTTCTTCCCAAACCCCAGTCATAGTGAAAGAACTTACAGTGCAAAAATCATGGGCTCTTGCCTTGGTCATAAACAATATTAGTGGGTAGATGGCCTAGGCCAAGGGATAAAATGGCCCTGCCTTGTATGCCAGTGATACTGCTGCAAGATTATTTCCATCCACCAAACCAATAAAGCAAGTATCTCAAAGCTGTTGCCTATTTTAGAAGGTATTGAAGACCCAAGGCTAAGCTATGCCACATCACAAGTAAATCCAACCTTGGGCAGAAGCAAGAAGGATTCAAGATAAGACACTGATTCCTTCATGTGAACGTGCTGTGGTGTTCCTAAGCCTAAAGCTAAGTCTGCCAAGACAGCATTTCATTTTGAACCCTTAGAAGCAAAGGAGTGAAAATAACAGAAGGTGAAGTCAGACACTTCACCTGCAGTGGCTGGCAGTCCCACGTCCTTCCATTTCTAAGGGAGACAGCACTTTGGGGGAAGACAAAAGAGAGAGGTTGGGAGATGGGCTGTGTCTTAAAAACGAAAGCCCTTCCCATCTGGGTTTATGAGCTTCATGGGCATTTCCTTATGCTATAAAGGTGACTGTGGCAGGAGTTTGTACAATCCATAACATTTTTCTGGGAGAACACATAGATCTGCACAGATGTTGAGTATGAAATACTAGAGTATTTGGCAGGACACGCTAAAGACGCAAAGCAAAAATTTCCACAGGAGGCTACTGTAAATGAAAAAGCACACATTTACTGCTCACAAGGAATTCTTTGCTGCTGACACTTCTGGTTACCAAACATATGGGCTTCTTCCCTACACTAACTGGATGTCCTACAACTCAATTCCATCCTGACACTAACTGGAGTTAGTGTAGACCCCACAGGTTAACAGCTCAGTCCCCCAAGACTGCTCCCCCACCAGTGGTGCCAATTCTAAGCAGTAAGTCCCCAGATTACCCACAACTTCTGTCTCACTGGCTACACATCACAGATTCCCATGACCCCATCTTTGGATTCACTGCCTTGCCATAACAGCTCACAAAACTTGGGGAAACCCTTAATTATGTTTATTATGTAATAAAGCATATGATGAAGGATACTGATTAGATACCAATGAACAATCAAATGAAGAGATAATAGGGAAAGGTCTAGAAGGGCCCCAAGCATAGGAACTTCTGTCCTTATGGAGCCGGGGTGTGCCAAAGCCCTTAGAAGCCCTTACTTCTGGGAATTTAGGAAGGCTTCATCATGTAGGCATGATTCACCATTAACTCAATTTCTAGCCCTTCTTTCCTTCCTGAAGAATAGGGGTGGGGGCTGAAAATTCCAAGCCTTTAATTATGGCTTGATTTTTCTAGTGGCCAGTCTCTATCCAAGAGCCCACCCACTGTTGCCTCATTAAAACAAAAGACATTTCTGTCA
This sequence comes from Cryptoprocta ferox, assembly GCA_028646485.1. NCBI lineage: Eukaryota > Metazoa > Chordata > Mammalia > Carnivora > Eupleridae > Cryptoprocta > Cryptoprocta ferox. The sequence continues at coordinate 40,161,559 of CM053576.1, read as the reverse complement.
GGAAATTCTAAGGGATTTGGGAGCTCTATGTCAGGCGCCATGATCAAAAACTAACTATTAGAACAAAAGATGGTCCTAGCATTCTTAATACTTTGGAAATTATGAGGATTTTAGGAACTCTGTGCCAGGAACCAGATAGATAGATATATGGATATAGATATAGATAATATAGATACAGATACAGGTATAGATATAATTTCACAGCTGCAAGGTAGATTTGTAGAAATTATTGTAACTTTGTCAACCATTAAATAAATTAGTTGCATTAAAAAACAAAACAAAACAAACTTTATTCAACCATTAATGAAATTCATTTATATACATCAGAAAGTCCTCTCAACCTTGAAACACATTGATTCAGAATCTCAGCATATGGCCCACCATAGTGGTTATCTTTATAGTGCTCTTGCTTACCCACCCTTCTGTGGCCCTGATTGCATAGAATTCTCATTCCTTTACATACAGCAGCTCCCTGCTCTCTCCCTCTGCCCCCAAAGTAGAGCAACTAATCAATCATATTGTAGAACATGACCCTCCCTTGCCTATATGCTGAAGGTTTTTAGATTTGCATAATGAAAGGAGAGAGAAACTCAGGCTCAAAATTCAGTCCTTTCATGTTACTGGTGAACATCTTGGAATGATAACATCCGTGTTTAGAAAACTAGAAAAGGACTTAGAGATATCTTCCTCATTCAACTTCTCATTCCACAAATGAAGAAGCCATGTCACAGAAAGGTGATAAGTCAAAGGTCAAATGTCTAGGCTAGAGGTAAGTTAGAGACTAGAACCCAAGCTTTCTGACTCTCCATCCAGGGTTCTTTCCATTACCACACACCATTCTCTCAATCATTATTTGCATATCACTTCTCAAATATTTTGTTTAAGAATTACAAAGACCAGGGCGCCTGGGTGGCTCAGTTGGTTAAGTGCTGGACTTCAGCTGAGGTCATGATCTCACGGTTGGTGAGTTCAAGCCCCACATCCAGCTCTGTGCTGACAACTCAGAGACTGGAGCCTGCTTTGGATTCTGTCTCCCTCTCTCTCTGCCCCTCCCTGCTCACACTCTATCTCTTCCTCTCAAAAATAAATAAACATTAAAAAAAAAGAATTATGAAGATGTTTGAAACCTGCTTTACTGTTTCTAGGCAGGTCCAAGACATAGCCATAATGCTCTTTGCTGCTTTTCTTGGACAGTGCTCAGTCCAAGCAGTTAGGCAGCCCACTGATAAGCTTCTCTAATACCCACAGGTTGTATGAACCCCTGATCAAAAAACAATTACCTTTCCCCCCCTCTAATTTGATGCTTACAACATTTTCCCCTACTAAAAATCCTACTGCTATCAGCAAACACAAAATTTAGATATCAGTGCCTGAAAGCCTGATGCAATCTTAAAGGTTAAGATTCTATTCCTCATTTAGAGCTTCCTGCTAGTACGAAATATATTCAGGTGACAGCAAGAACATATGTAAGAGGATCTCAAAAGGGAAAGAAATAAAGAGTGCAATTAATGTGACCTGAAACCAAAATAAGAAAATCTACTTTGAATAAGCAACATCAAGAGATACGGAAAATACTTCTTTGGCTAAAGGGAGAATGCTTTGCATCTGATTTCTCTGACAATGAAGTTCTCAAGTTGAAAAATGCTAAGGGTTAAGAGATAAAGCTTACTTCTCAGAACCTTATGTTTATGCATGTTTTGAGGTATTTTTAGGAATCTGAAGGTAGATAAAGATTGTGAGGGACAAATTTAGATGTTTTGTTTCACACAGAGAATAAAGTGATTAGAACTGAAATTAATTAGTACGGAGGTGGAAGAGGGGGTGTTTATCAAGCCATAGAAGTGTCCTAGTAGATTTTTTTACAATAATCTTTCTTTTAGCTTTAGGAAAATGATGGAAACACTATAGGAATAGAGGTGCAAAACCAGACAAGAAAGCCAAGGTTGGAACGCACTGGGACAACACTGGTTCAAAGAAGCCTGCCCCAGGTGTGTAGGACAGACAACAAACATATCATCAGAATAGCCACTGTGTTTTCATTGTCCTTGAGAGAAAAAAAAATCCCTCTAAATGGAATCACATGTACTGTCTCTCTAAACACATACATTCTAAGAAAGCCCTGTGTATGCAAGCAAAGAGAGTGAAAACTTTTGAAGATACGAAGTGGATTTAACCAAACTGTGCTTGTTTCACCCCAAATCCCCACCCTTTGGCAGGTTTTTCAGGTGGAACCATTCAGATAAATGCCTCTCTTCTTCCCTACAAGTGCCTGTATAGAGAATACTCATGGTTCCAAGGAATCAGCTCGACTCAGGGCTGAGATATCTCACAACACTGGGTACCATACAGGGACTCAGGGAAGTGGGTTTTTACTGATAAGTTCTACCCACCTGACACATGTCTGTGGGTGGTTATAGGTGGTTCAATTTTACCATTTTTACAAGGAGAGACTTCTATGCCTTTTGCTAGCTGCATATTTTCAGTAGGGATCAAGGCAGATCTGTTCTATGCTGTTCCATGTTGGAAAAGGTTGTTTCAGCAAAAGACCCTGGCATAATTAAGAGATCAAAGGATGGTTAAATTACAAAAAAATGGAATATTCTACTTATAGGATCCTCTGTGGCTATAAGGTTTACAGGATAATTAAGATAGAAAAATGTGGCATAGCAGGTATCTTTGAAGATCAAACTGGTATCCCAACATAGGTAAAACATTGACTCTCTATCTCCTTTTTCTCATCTGATGATATCTATGCAGGTTTTTACATTTCATCATTGATCGTTGTCCTCATGAATGAATTTGAAATAGACAAATTTTGCAAGAAATGTATAATCAATCCAAATTCTGTGTCATCTTTGGATGCCCTTGGAATAATCCCTGTACTTATTTTTTCCTATCAGATTTCTTTCCTTCAAGGGTCTACTCCTTTCTTCATATGAACACACCAGCACCAGGAGCAAACTCCCTTCCCTGAGCACCTCCAGATTCTCCTTCATAAACGGATTCTTCAAAGGGCTGTCTGATGACTTTTTTTTGCATTTTTGTCTTGCAGAGATATTCAACTTTCTCCATCTGTCTCATCTTCCCCCTAAATCAAATTCTCTGTCCACGAGGAGGAGCTATTTTTCCCCATCTTTCAGCCACTTTTTGGACACATCCTTATTGAACTTACATATTTTTAAAACATACCAACAGAACCCTAAACATGCAGAAAACTTGCCATTCTTTCACAAGCTCCATCCTACCCACAGCTCAGTGAGTCCACAAGGAGAAAAAAACCCTAAATTGACATGATTCACTGGGTTCCCACAGCAGGAACACCTATTCATCCTCTGTGATTTCTTCAAAGAAGTCTTTCCGAAGATAGGTATTATATAAATCTAAGAGATTCCTGGTACTGCAGTGTGGCCTGATGTATTTCTTAACTGTTAAGTACCTTTATTGATTCTAAAGAATTCATCAGAAAGAAATGGAATAATAAGGTCCATTAACACTTTCCATGATGCATAATCCTTTTCGGGAAGATTTGATGCCCTAAAGGACCCAGAGCTGAGAAAAATAATTTGCTCTCCAGCCCTCCTGTGACTCTTCTCCAAGAAGGAAGGCAATTTCTCTCAGCAAGCCTTGCATTTCAGGGACTGTTTTTCGCATCCAAGATGTTATTATTGTATTAATCTTCTGCTTGCAAATGGATATGCAATATTAACAAGGGTTTATTTTAGCTGTTGTTCTTTAAATAATGCATGGTGTTCCTTCACAAAGCCTGGGATTAAAAGAAACTGCTTAGTTCTGACTGCATTCGACAAAATGGGAAAACTGATAAGCTCTAAATTCATACAACCCTCTACAGTTTTCTTACCAATGGGGTTAACCAGTGTTCTTTACCTAGGAGTTCGGGCCATAGAGATCAGTGGGTACAAAAGAGGTTCAGAGGTTTGTTTTCCCCTGGGGGTATGATAGGGTTCCTGGATTGAAGATTAAGGAGAGGGGCTATTCATTTACCTATTTAATCATGCTAATTGTATTTATTGGTTGTCTACCATGTGCCAACCACACTGCCGTAGCCATAGATAACAGAAACCAACAACGTAGACCTGCTCCTTGCTGTCATGGGACTTACACTCTAGTTTGGAAGAAATCCTTAATTCATAATGCTGTGCATAAATATACACTTACGGTGCACTGGGGAGGTTGAGGTGTAGGCTAAGAGGATATGCCCTTGGCTCCACCTTCTTTGTCTAGGCCCCCAAACTAAGCTTTAGGCACTTTGCTCTTCTAAGACATCCGGGTGAAAATCAGGATGGAAGTTAAACAGGAAGAAGCTTAGAAAAACACTTGGGTGTTGATGTCTGTGGGGCTAGGGAGACACTGCATCCTGAAAACTAGATTTTTCATCCTAGCCCTGACATATTGGGAAATTCATTCCCTGTGTTGGGGGTTTGAATTTTGTCTTCTGTATAATCAGGAGGTCTGGCTGGATGATTAGGGGGGTTCTTTCCAGAGCCAGGATTCACGGTCTCAAAGCACAACTTCTATACCTTATACTTAATCCGGCATCCACTGTCCAAGCAAGTGTAATGGGTGATAGACCTTGACAAGGGGGCCTTTCTCAGGCATCATTGTGAGGTTCTGTGACAAGTGCCAGGAGTCATGCCAAATGTGGGGGAAACAAACCATGGTTAAGACATGAAACATAGTCCTTGCCCTTAGTAGGCTTCAGCCTAGCTGGAAAGACCAAGACACATGGAAAGGAGCTTCAGTATAAAGTGGCACAAAGTGTAATGGTGGAGAAATGTTCAAGGTCCATGGAGTACAGAGAAAGCATGCTTTTGGACTCATACCTCAACCAGAGGACTACCTGGACCTAAGGCATCCACTAAGTCTCACATTTATTTTGGCATGAAAAGGGCAACAGAATGGGCAGGCCTACACTACTGGATAGATGACAACTAGGATATGGATGCCTGGTCTGCCATTGAAGCAGCACTAGTAGCACCAGGGCTGGAGTCCCTTGGGCTTATGCTGGTTAACCTCCCACTAGTGTCCATGACCTCTCCTCCCACCTCCACCACGTACATACACTGGTTTCTCATTTTGGCTTCTTTGTTTTCACTGTGCTATGTCTTTCCTACTCAGTCACTCAGACTCATCTCTTCAGCAAGATCTCAGACCTCTCCCTGTCCCTTGCTCCTTCCTCTCCTGCCCTTATCCACTGTCGGTTGCCAAGTTCCAGACATGCTTTCTTCACAGTCCCTCTTTTTCCCACTTTCCTTAGCCTTCACACTAGTCCTGGTCCTGTGTAATTGCAGCATCCTACCCTCTGCTCACTCTGGTTTTCTCTTCAGTCCATCGTTTGTGACACATGGGGGGATCCTTCTGGGGTTGTGGTGACTGTGTGCTAGCCTTAGTGTGCTACTAAAGGAAGCTGCATGGGCCATCCATGTCTCTCCCACAGTACTGGGCACGTGAGTGTCCATTAAGAGTCTGGAAGAGGCCATGATGAGCAGCCCTTGCCACCAACATTCTTCCACCACCCATCCCTCTCCTCAAAAAGAAAACTTGAGTCACTTCTGCCCAGACCCTTGTGGCATCTCTGGGTACTAAAATCAAAAGCTTACTGATTCTGTGGCCTTGGGCAAGTGACTCAGCCTCCTTGAAGCCAAATCAGTAAAATAGAGATGATTCAATTAAATGAGATAATGTTGAGAGATGCTGTACATGGAATCAGTACTCAATAAATATCAGCCACTCTGTTTATGCATTCTGACCTGTTGATCCTTCCATGCCTTTCCTGCTACCTGACCTTTTCACAGGCTGTTCCCTCTGCCTGGAAAGATCTTCTCCACCTGGCTAATTCTAATACATTATTCAAGTCATTCTTCCGACCTCTTCCATCTAACTTATGAGCATCCCACTGAGTGCTTTCAAGGCTTCCCTCACACCCAGTGCCTTCTCTCTCTGTCTCTCTTTTTTTATTAGAGAGAGAATGAGTGGAGGAGAGGGGCAAAGGGGGGAGAGAGAAAGAGAGAGAGAGAGAGAGAGAGAGAGAATCTTAAGCAGGCTCCATGCCCAGCACAGAGCCCCACAACACTAGGATCATGACCTGAGCCGAAATGAAGAGGCAGATATTAAACCAATTTAGCCATGTAGGTGCTCTCCCCCCGCCAGTGCCTTCTCTTAATACAATAATTCTGTTCTTTTCCGTGTGTTTGTTTGTCTAATGACCGTTTCTACAGCAAGGCTGCCAGTTCCATGAAGACGGGACCATGCCATGGACTCTGTCACTATCTTTCCAGGACTCAGTACACAGTCAATGCTTAATATGTAATGGCAATAGAATGGATGCCTGAATTAAAAGCGCCAATCTTCTCACGCTAGCTCATTTTCAGATTATGTTCAAAACCGAACATCCATCATATAGTCAATAGATTCACATATATTCCCATTCTAAACTGAAATGCTTTGTTTTAGAAAATGTGGCTTCAGCTTTCGGCTGTATCCAGCAAAGCCAAGGACAGCAGAAAGGATTATCCCAAGACTCCATGCAAGTCAAGAGAGGTGAGAGAGAGCCTAAGGGAAGTCTCCCTGAGCTGCTCTCAAACACCTGTGTTTATTAAGCATACATTATAGGAAAACATTGTGCAATACATCAGTGGGCTGTGTGCCAGTAAGAACATATAGAAAGAGTGCAGAAAAATAAGGCATTCCCAGGACTACAAAAGAGCAGATGCAGAAAACAGGGTGGAGAACAAGATAAGATATTTCAAAGATAACATGGTCTAAAGAATTCAGGACCACAGGCAGGACACAACCCCTGTATACCCAGTAACTCGATACTGGCTGCTGTTTTCAGCAAGGGCAGAAAGCAGTGTTAGCTTTGCAGTGCGTTCCCTATAATTCCCTAACCCAGGACATAGCTATTTGATTTCCCATAAGAAAACCCCAGCAAATTTTCCCATCCCTCCTGTTCTCTCTAAGTGTAGTGTTTAGCTGTTGTCTGGAGCCATATTTTTCATGGCCTCCCCTCCCTACCTTGACAAATTAGCAGTCACTTAGGAAGCTCTTCTCTATACTTCTGCCCAAGTACTTTATAAAAGGTTAAAACCAACCTTTTTAAAAGATGGCCTATCACTGGCAATTTATTTATCCAATTGATGGAATTAAACTAAAAGTGGCAAATTAGCCAAGTTTGATCTCAGGTACAGAGATTGACATGAGTAATCCCTGTAATGCAGTTCTAATTGCTATCTGTGTGACTCTGTGATTAGGAACATCACATTATTTATTTAGCCTTTGATGCTAATCTCAGAATGAGGGCTAACCAATAGCTCTTTAAATTTCCACTGTCAGATACTGTCTGCTGTTTCTGCAAAGTCAGACTACAGGTCCAGGAAGCTGCCTACTGGGTTTCCAAAGGGCATCATTTCTGCCTGAACAGTCTGAGAAGGGGGGATATCCTAGGTGCTGAAATGCTGGGGAAGGTACAGATCATCAGGACAGCAATGAGGGTCAGTGAGACTTTTACTGCTCTGCCATATCTTGGAAGGAGAACCATGCCTGGCAATTCTGTGAGATTAACAAATTTGACAGATTAACAAACCATAGGGTGAATTGTGAGGTAGGCTTGTTTTGCCTTTGGCATCCACCCATCAGGGGTCCAGACCTCCTGCATCTTCCATCCATGCCCACTGTGAGGGGCTCCCTGGTTTGGTCTCATCATAATTGTCCTCCTAGGTGATAATTTCAGGAACTGGTCTAGTCTCAATTACTCTGATAAGAGAGGCAGCATGCTATGGTGGGAAGCACAGGAGATTTGCCATCACAAGGACTGGGATTTAAATCCCAGCTGACAACTACAGGATCTTTAGCAATATAGTTTTGCTGAACTATAGTTTTCTTGTATAATACCTGGGGACAACAAGAGTTCCCTCATAGAGTTTTATATAGTGCAGGCTAGGATCAATAAAATATTACTTTCCTTTTATTTATAACTATTAAAGGCTCCATTTGTTAACTTTCAGCTAAAATATTTGCATTTTTAATGTTTATTTATTTTTGAGAGAGAGAGAAAGATACACACAGAGTACGAGCAGTGGAGGGACAGAGAGAGAGGGAGGCACAGAATCTGAAACTGGCTCCAGGCTCTGAGCTGTCAGCACAGAGCCTGATGCTGGGGCTTGAACCCAGAACCATGAGATCATGACCTGAGCTGAACTCAGACGCTTAACCGACTGAGCCACCCAGGTGCCCCTAAAATATTTGCATTTTAATGAGAGTTTTATCAGAGGTAACGTCTTAGTTCAAAGTTACTATTTGTTGGTAAAATTTCAGATACCGGAACATGTGTGTGTTTGTGTGTGTAGGAATCAAGTACTTTTGGCCCAATGTAGTAGATTGAACTATTCGTCATCGTTATTTATTCCCCTGAAGTTGACTTTTTTTTTTTTTTTTAATCTTATCATGCCTCATGGAGCCAGCAAATGCGCGCTTGGCCTTTTTCTTAAAACTGAGCACCCTCAACACCTATATCTGCAACAATACCATCAAATGATCTCTGCTCTTGGCTGCCCCAGGCCAGAATCCGTATCTGGATTCCTGGTGCCCACGCTTGCCTCGTTTATTTGCATTCACATGCACCCACCAAGTGGCATATGCCTGGGTTTTGAATTCCTGTCATTGATGATCTCCTCCTTTCCATCGCTGACTTGAGGACAGGTTGTGACAAGTGGTCAGTTGTCCTTTTTTACAAACCTCTGATATCGTGTGATCAGCACAGACATTACATTTAGTACATGTACCAATATCGGCACTGCATTCAGAATTGACTAGGTTTCCACTAGACTTAACTGCACAGAGGACCTATTACTGTTTTTCTGCCATAAAGTCTGGTTAAATCTTTGCCATTAATTCTTAAACCACTGAGAAGAGATCTAGAAAGGGAGCAAGTAGTCAGGATTTCTTAAAAAGTAGGTTTATCCAAAGGATTTCTTAAAAAGTAGGTTCATTCAAAGGTTCTCCTCTTTGTCAGGGAGATAATATCTATATATTTAGCTCCAGCTGCAAAGTTTCCCTGTACCCAACAGGTCATTTGATGGAGTTCACCACTCTCTGGACAACGCTGTTAAGATATCTGATCATTTACTTTGGATTGAAGTCTTGTCAATGACAAGATACCTTGAGAGACCTCAATGCAAAGCCATGCTTGGATTACATTGAGAAAGCAACTGACAAGTTCCAGGGTCTCCTCTGCCGATTTTCATCACTACTTAGAGCTTTACCTATTTTTCAACAGCACTGAAACAAATGTAGTCACTGCACACCACCTGTGAGTTTGGCACAGCATTGGGGGCTTTGGGAGAAGCAAAAGTGTGTGATACAGTTTTGCCCTCCAGGTGATTGTCCTTTATGTGAAGGTAAAGTTTCTACAGTAAAATAAGCAAAGATGAAGTAAATTGAGAACAATACTTGATTATGAAATAAAATAATGACACAACTAATACATCACTCAAATTTAACAAATATCAACACAGCTTATTTAAATTCTCTCTCTCTCTCTCTCTCTCTCTCTCTCTCTCTCTCTCTCTTTTTCAGAAATAAAATACTAGAGATACAAGTGAAGCCCTCCCTCGGAGGTGACAATGATTCTGAATTTGGTATGCATTATTCTCAGCCATAATTGTATACTTTTACTCCATATATACATACCCATAAAAAGTATACTCAACATTTCTTTTACATTCAAAATTATTGATAAATATAGGCTTAGTTCATGAATTTCAAATGTGTATATTATTCCATTTTATTTAAATATTATTATTTATACGTATTTCTTTCACGGACAATAAAATCTGATTTTTATTTTTTCATTATAAATTGTTCAGAAATGAATATCTTAGGAATATCTCAGTGCTCATGCTTGAGAATTTTTCTAAGATATATGCCTATTAGTAAAGATGGGTCACAGAGTAGTTGAATGTTAACTTCCTATCTATGAATATGATGTGTCTTCCCTTCTATTTAGATTCTTCTGTATATATTTCACTAAAGTCTTAAATTTTTCTCCATAAAGAATATTTACTTTGATTAGTATTTCTTACCTCTTAGAATTTTTTTGCTTTTGTTGATAAATTATTATTAATTATTATTATTATTATATTTTTCATTAGTTCCTGATATATATTGACCTGTATCCAGAAATCTTGCTAAATTTGTATAAATAGAATGTACATTGGGCTTTTTTCAATGTCAATAATCATGTCATTGGTAAATGGTAACTATTTTGTTTCTTCCTTTTCAATGCTTATCTGTGATTTCATTTACTTACAGCACTGGCTATCAACAATATATACAGAAATGACAAAAGTGGCTATTTTTATTTTTTCCTGAAATAAAAGGAACATTTCTAATACTTCACCATTAGGAATAATTTTTGTTGGCATCTGTTTTTAGGTAAATTAAATTTCTCTTTATTTCTAGCTGTTTTCATTTTGTTTTAATAATTTCTATCATAAGTAGGTATGGAATTTTATCAAAAGTTTTTTGAATATATTAACATAAACATATGCTCTCCTTTAGTGAATTTGATAAAGTCATTGACATGTTTCCTAATTTTATGCTATCTTTTTATTTCATGGGTCAATATCATTATTTCTTATATCTTACTGGCCAGTGTATGTGCATATTTCTTGTTGGACTCAAAGACAACAACCCCTTGTGAAACTGTAACCAGTTTACACTGTAATAACATGTGTTCATCCCTCTTACCCTCTGAGTTCCTGTCCTTTTCATTCAAAATAAAGCCAGGATCCTACATCTATATAGTAACCATTCATATTTATGCAGTTTACTTCTTCCCATTGTTTTCATATTTACCCTTAGAACTGTTGTCAGCCACTATCTACACAACTAGGGAACCAAGGAAATGTATAACCCTAATCTGTTGACTGCTAGATCTTTTTCACAGAAGTCCTGGTCATATATGGTCTATCCTGTGTTAGAAACTGAGACAATGATGTCAGCTCATTGGTGATAACATCATCCCTACCAGAACTAACCCCAACTGCAAAGATTGGTAAGACCATATCTCTGTAAGTTACACATCACACCCATCCCAGAAGGCTGCCTGCAGGAACTCAGTTCACCTTACGATTTAGGAGTTCTTTATATTTATGTGCCAGTGCCACTCCTAACTCTCATCTCTTAAGATTTTTACTCTGGGGTGCCTTGGTGGCTCAGTCGGTTGAGCATCTGACTTGATTTTGGCTCAGGTCATGATGCCTGGGTTGTGGGATCAAGCCCTACGTTGGGCTCTGTGCTGAGCATGGAGACTGCTTAAGAGTCTCTCTCTCTCTCTCTCTCTCTCTCTCTCTCTCTCTTTCTCTCTTTCTGTCTCTGTCAAATTAAGAAAAGAAGTTTCTTCTTCAAAGATCCCCTGTCCTTAAGTCTCTCTCTACTGCACACAGAACATTAGACACTCCCCTAGTCTTCCATCTTTGTGTTCATTTATTAGTATGTTTTGCCCAGGGTACTCAAAAGTTCACCTGATGACTGATGCCAATGTATGCTATCAGACTGCATTGACAGTAAGCCTGAAAGTGATGTCACAATAGTGTAAAAGTGTTATGGAAGTTTCTAATTTTACTAATATATCGTGTGACCCAATATTATCATCCTTTCAACATGTAGTACTAGACATATTTCAAGTGCTTAGTAGCACATGTGGCTTGAAGCTACCATATTGGAATATTGGACAGAGCAGTTTTAGATGAAAATTCAAGTTCCTAGAACCCAGGAATTCCTGCCCAAATGGCCCCAAGCCTACTTCCATGGCTTGCATGTAGCCCATTCCCCAGGTCTTTCTTCCCTAAGGTAGGTCAAGTTCAGTGTGTATGTAATTCTTGGCCCTAGGGGTGACCAATGAACAACTGTTTATGAGTAAGAAGAGAAGATAGAATGGAGCTTGGGCATGTGGGCAACCAGCCCCTGATGAACGTGACAGAGACAAAATTTGGGAGACAAGGGGACAGGCTGCTGGCAAGGAGCCTCCATTTATGCTTTTGCCCAACCCACAAATATTAGGGCCACACCTGGTTTATCTAGCTAGAAACCTTTTACTGACCCTCACCCAAGCTATATCTTGGAGGCAAAAATCCCTAGTATAATTTTTTTTGAAGCAAACACTTTTATTTATTTTTTATTATAGTTTATTGTCAAGTTGGTTTCCATATAACACCCAGTGCTCTGTGCTCTTCCCCACAAGTGCCCTCCTCTATGTCCATTCCCTCCCTCCCCTTTCCCTCTCCTCCTTCAGCCCTCAGTTTGTTTCCAGTATTCAAGGGTCTCTCATGATTTGCCTGCCTCCCTCTCCCTAACTCTTTCCCCCCCTTCCCCTCCCCATGGTCCTCTGTTAAGTTTTTCCTGTTAGACTTATGAGTGAAAACATATGGTATCTGTCCTTCTCTGCCTGACTTATTTCGCTTAGCATGACACCCTCGAGGTCCATCCACTTTGCTACGAATGGCCATATTTCATTCTTTCTCATTGCCATGTAGTATTCCATTGTATATATAAACCACGTCTTGATCCATTCATCAGTTGATGGACATTTAGGCTCTTTCCATGATTTGGCTATTGTTGAAAGCGCTGTTGTGAACATTGGGGTACATGTGCCCCTATGCATCAGCACTTCTGTAT
>CM053576.1:40085678-40148766 GCA_028646485.1 Cryptoprocta ferox | reverse complement strand
GAGGGTGCCCGTTTCTCCACATCCTCGCCAGCATCGATAGTCTCCTGATTTGTTCATTTTAGCCACTCTGACCGGCGTGAGGTGGTATCTCAGTGTGGCTTTGATTTGTATTTCCCTGATGATGAGTGATGCTGAGCATTGTTTCATGTGTCTGTTGGCCATCTGGATGTCCTCTCTGGAGAAGTGTCTGTTCATGTCTTCTGCCCATTTCTTCACTGGATTGTTTGTTTTTCGGGTGTGGAGTTTGGTGAGTACTTTGTAGATTTTGGATACTAGCTCTTTATCCAATATGTCATTTGCAACTATCTTTTCCCATTCCGTCGGTTGCCTATTAGTTTTCTTGATTGTTTCCTTTGCAGCGCAGAAGCTTTTTATCTCGATGAGGTCCCAATAGTTTTGCTCTTGATTCCCTTGCCTTTGGGGATGTGTTGAGTAGGAAATTGCTACGGTTGAGGTCAAGGAGGCTGTTTCCTGCTTTCTTCTCTAGGGTTTTGATGGTTTTGATGGTTTCCTGTCTCACATTCAGGTCCTTCATCCATTTTGAGTTTATTTTTGTGTATGGTGTAAGAGAGTGATCTAGTTTCATTCTTCTGCACGTTGCTGTCCAGTTCTCCCAGCACCACCTGTTAAAGAGGCTATCTTTTTTCCATTGGACACTCTTTCCTGCTTTGTCTAAGATTAATTGGCCATACAGGTGTGGGTCCAGTTTTGTGTTCTCTATTCTATTCCATTGGCCTATGAGTCTGTTTTTGTGCCAGTACCATACTGTCTTGATGATGACAGCTTTGTAGTAGAGTCTAAAGTCTGGGATTGTGATGCCTCCTGTTTTGGTTTTCTTCTTCAATATTACTTTGGCTATTCGGGGTTTTTTGTGGTTCCATACGAATTTTAGGATAGTTTGTTCTAGCTTTGAGAAGAATGCTGGTGCAATTTTGATTGAGATTGCATTGAATGTGTAGATTGCTTTGGGTAATAATGACATTTTACCAATGTTTATTCTTCCGAACCATGAGCATGGAATGTTTTTCCATTTCTTTGTGTCTTCTTCAATTTCTTTCATAAGTTTTCTATAGTTTTCATCATATCGGTCTTTTACATCTTTGGTTACATTTATTCCTAGGTATTTTATGGCTTTTTGTTCAAAATTCACACCAGAGGCACATTCTGAGGAAAGTAAAGGAACTATCACAAGTATTAATTCTGCTGGAAGAATAAAATAAGGCTCTCTCAGAGTACAAATATACAGGAGGGAATGACTTAAAATAGGTTTATGATTTACAATCACATTACATTGTACATGCTAAGCACTGAAAACAGGTATATTAATTAAAAAGCCAGCTAGAAGGCATTTGAACATATATAACAAATCTTAAAGTCCACAAAGTTCATGTATAACAGTAATTTTAAGTACTTCATTTCAACACAAAAGAAATGAAGATATATTAATTTACGTTTATGACAAAATCAAGAGAACTTATATTTAAAAGGCTTACGTTACTGATAGAACCAGATAGCGGACAAGTCAACCATATAACATGAAACCAGTCAACAGTGCTGAGCAACTAAAACAGTACTGGCCTTTCCAATCCCCTTTCTTGCTACCACCGCACTGTCCCCCAGTATAATTTTTAAACCTCAATCTGTCTTACCTCTCTCCTCCCTAAACCTTGAATACTCCTCTGCATTTTACTTCCCTCCTCTACATCCCATTCCTACCCTATCTCAAAGAGCAATATTTGTGGATGACTGTATTTGGAACTGCATTTGGCTACTCCAAATATGCCATGGTACTTCAGACATTGGGAATGGTGGAATGGTGCTGTGGCATTCCAGTATTTTATGAACAGTGTCTTCTATATCCCCTCAGGTCTCTGTGTAGCTGTCTGTCTCAGGGTGTTTTGAGATTTGGCACAGGAGGCACACTTGCTGGAAGCTTCCACTAGCACACAGCGTATATCAAATCAGTACAGCTGACCTGAGGAATCTAGGACTCCTGAGGGTCTTCGTTTGGAATCCTGTCCCCTATTTTGGAGTAATACAACCAGTCAAGTAGTTTATTTATCAGGAATTTTTGTGAGAGAATGGGAGAGTGAGACAGAGAAGAGAGGAAAGCCAATAACAGGAACACTATGGAGTGGGCTCCTTCTGTAGTAACTCAGGATTCCATCCTGCTAAGGTGCCCTAAGAACACCGCAGAATTGTCTCCTGCAGGCCAGGTAGGCTGGAGCATTTATCCATCAACTCTTGTTTCTCATTGATTGAGAGTCACTCCTGGGGCATAACCTTGCGGCCCTTCTGGCCTCCTCTGACCTGCCTCTGAGACAAGAAAACCCCCGCAGGTGGGCAAACATGGAAGCCATGGCATGTATGGGACTGTATGGGGTGATCTCTGGGGCAAGCCAAGGGTTTCTGGGAGGGTACAAGTCAGTTAACATATAAGTATCTCTCACCCAGGGATGCAAAAAAAGCAGTTTATAGAGAAAGTAGAAATGGCAATAAACATATGAAAAATGTCCAGGGTCACTATCAAATGAATAAATACAGATCAAAATGAGATATTTTTCATTTACCTGAGCAATTTTAAAAGAATAACACCCAGTGTTAGAGGAGATATTGCAACATGGGCTCACTCAGAAACAGCTGATGGGAATGAAAATTGGTACAAGTTTCTGCAGAGCAATTTCACAACATGGATAGAAATTTTGTCTTATTGTCCTAGTAGTTCCATTGCTAGGAATTTATCCTAAGGACTCATACTCAGATATGTAAGTACGATGATATTCACTGCAATGCTGTTGACAATAGAGAAAAATTGGAAACAAGATAAATCTCGATAAAAGGAGATGGGCCAACCAAATGAGTGTGCATCCCTCCAGGGGAATATTTTCAGTCATTCAAAAAGCTGATGGAGACCTATGAAGAGTGTATTCTGTTTTTCTTTAAAAATAAAAAGTGTATTTCTCTATAGCTATGTGACTATAAATACCTGAACCATAGGTAACCAATGGTTCTAAATCTTGACGGCACATCAGAATCACCTGGGGAGCTTTTATGAAATACCAATGCCCACCTCCAACTTTAGGTCAATCAAAACTGAACCTGCAAGAGGTGGGTCCCTGTGTCTGTGGTGTATGAAAGGTTCTCAGGCGACTTTGATGCTGAGTGAGGGTTGAGAACCACTGACAGATGCTATAATGGTAACAGTGGTTACACGTGCAAGACAAGGTCTTTGTTTCTTTCTTTTATAAATACATTTCCAAGCTATTTCCAATTGGCTTGTGTTTTTAAAAAAAAAAACAGTTATTTTGGGGGGAGCGTAAGCAGGGAAGGGGTAAAGAGAAGGGGACAGAGAATCTGAAGCACACTATGCACTGACAGCAGAGAGCCTGATGTGGGGCTTGAATTCATGAACCATGAGATCATGACCTGAGCCAAAGTCGGATGCTCAACGAACTGAGCCACCCAGATGTCCCCAGCTTGTGTTTTTTAAAGAGAAAAAAATAGAGCTAATTTCACAATGTAAAGGAGAACCTGAGTTTGTACAACTTGTCCAGTTTTCCTAGCACAGGATGGAGGTCCCTGACACATAAGTCACCTATTTCCTTTCCATCCAGGAGTGGTGTCAGCAGTGGCAGCCTCACCTAGAAGCTTATTAGATATGCAGCATCTCTCCTCCACCTGAGTGGAGTCCTGCAAATTGGAATCTAAGTTTTAACAAGGTCCCTGGGGGATTCATGTGCCCAAGAGAGTTTGAGAAGTGATATCTATTGAACAAAGAATATCCTAGGATTTAAGTATCTCTTAAGATACGAAAGGTGCCAAGAAGTAACATCAGTAGGCCCTCTCTAATTAATGAGCTCCAAGAAGAATAACTTATTAACATTAAATAATAATTTCAAGTTAAGTGTTCCTAAATGTCCCTCTTTTGAAGCCACAGAGGTAAGGTGTCTTATAGTCATATTTATCCATTTGTCCACATACGTCATAAGTATAAAGAGCCCTATCCAGTGAGAGGATAACTCCTTCAGCAGATGTGATGGTAAATGAGACCCTGCTCATGCTTCTACTATCACATGAATTGCTTTTGATACTCATTTAGAACATGTGTTAGGATGACCTAGGCCAATTTGTATTTTTGTTTCCAAGTTTTCCCTAAGAGACTAAAATATGCTCTTTCCTGAAATGTCCATTAATTTATCCTTGCTCTGTTTTCCAGTGGAGTGGAGAAGAGCTTATCATGGACCTAGAATAATAATTTATTTCTAAAAATCAGAACCCATCGCAAACTCCAGATTGTTCAGATTTAGAGACTATTTGTCAAAACCTTTCAGGGATTTTGAAAAACATAATTTTCAAGCCTTTGGGTGAAGAATTTTAAATGTTTATGCAATGTTCTCAATCAGAGTAGGTTTTTGGCACAAAATAACTCCTCTACAGGGGTCTGCTGATGGGTGTCTTCATAAACATTTGCAATCTATTCAGAAGATGAAATACATGAAAAGGGCTTTATTGGGAGTGTTTTTCTTTATCCTCTGATGGTTAACCAATCACAGAAGACAAAGAAGTCAAAAGCAAGCAGGAAACCTATACACTCAAAAACAATCAGCCAAATGAAGTCCCCACTGAGAGCACCTGCTTGTGAGCCTGAGATAGAGAGTTCTCCGGTCACTGCCATCAGTGTCCATGTTTCCTATGGACCATGAATCAGTATTGCTGCTGAGTGCATTTAACTCATCTGGTGAAACAGCATCAGCGAGACACACATTTCCTCTTAACACATGGCACAGAGCTACCTGAAGTGCTTGGCATTTACTAATCTGTGAGGTCCCACTCCAGTTTCACGTGAGGATTCATAGGGGGAGAGAGAGGGTATTCAAAATGGCAACCAACCAACATTTGTCCACTATTTATGGTACTGAGTTAACAGATGAACAAGGTTGAGTCATCAGGAGATGTCTGCCTTTAATTAGGAAAATGACTTTCCTTGAGATTTTTTATGTTGCTCCCTTTAGGTGAGGATGGGAAAAAAAAAGATCTTCACAACTGCAATATTTGGATAAATTGGGTTTATGAGAATGGCTATTACTTTTTCAAAATATAAGGGACCATACTGAAAAAAAAAAAAAAAACACTGCTTGAAGCTTTTCCTTGTTGTCCAGATTCCATTCGATATTCCTGACTAATGGGTCATCAAAGCCATCTGACAGCCTCTAGAATGTCCCAGACCAGTCAACGTAGCTTTCCAGAATGTGATTTTGAGGAGGAGCACTTCTAAGGTTTGAAAAGAATAAATACAACAGACCTTTAGACATTGTTACTACTTGAACCCGATCTTAGGACCAAGGCCATCTGCATGAGAACCTGACCCTGAGACCTTTCTTTCTAGCAGAGCCAGTGCTATGGTCCAAAGGTGAACACCAGAACCACCCTGTGGGATTCTTAGTGGGTCACATGCCAATGTGCCAAAGTCTTGAATACTGTTCATATAACTCTGTGCAAAGGCACGTTCGGAAAGCCTGGGATAAAATGGATACATTTCCCCCCATTAGCACAAATTAGTTCTATCGATTAGTTTATTGGATGGCACCCAGCACAGAGCAGGTTTCCAAGAGAATCACACCTACATAGTGGCTGAACAATTTAATTAGAAAGCATAGGGGACACACAAAGATACCCTACGGAGGTGATAGCATTGGACAGTGCATCAATAAGGGGCATCAGGAAAGATGATAGAACAGGACAGGATACAGACAAGGCACCACACATGGTTTTAATACCCACCAGCTCCCCACTCTGTAACTTGTTAGCTCTGGGGTATTTGGCACATTTCTTAACCTCTCTGAGCCTCTACTTCCTCATTTATAACACGAGAGATAACATTACCTATGTCCAAAAGCTGAGTAAGTATTGAAGAATTAAAGATTCCCATTTGTGTAAATGGACAAGCCAGCACCTCAGAATCTTTTTTTACACTCCCTCTCCTCACATCCATGAACCTGTCAAGTCCCATGCATTTTCCTTCCTTGTGATGTCCCCATTCCACTCTTGTCTTTCCCTTTCTACTCCAGGCTGTGCTCCCCAAACCACTTTTACGTCACCGGTAAATTCCTGGCATGCTTCTCTATTGGTCTCCAAAATTGTGTCTGCCCTACTCCAGACATTCTCAACTCTAGAACGAGAGCAAACTTTTTAAAAATGCAATCAGATTCCTCCCATCTCTACCTCTTTGCTGTAGCTTGAACTTGTCAGTGGCTTCCTGCTGCACTTACCCTTAATGTTTCCTTCCTGGTTCCCAAGATGCGCTCCACTGCCCTCACCTCCCACTCATCTTATTCATCATGTCCCAGCTATTCTCTGTTTCTCCAATTTTCCATGTTCTATTTTCCCTCAGGGCCTTTGCACCTGCTAGAGCCTCCCTTTGAAGTGCTCTGATCCCACTTCTCCGTTTTCTCAGTCCCTTCCTCCAAGTCTCAGCCCCAATGTCATTTCTCTGAGCACTTTTCTCCAAATCTCCAGACCAATCAGATCTCCAGCAAGCGGTTTCTCTGTCGGAACCCTCAGCCAAGTACAGCATTTATTCACAAGATCGTTCAACTCATGCGAGTCCCCTGACTTGTCTACCCTCCCTGCCAGGGCAGAGCTGATCCCTGTTCTGCACATCATTTTATCCCCAGAGTCTATTGCAGATCCTGGCTCTGGGGAGTATTCAATACTTTTTGTTTGAATAGTAACCTAAAGAAATTAACTGATGAATGGATAGAGCTTAGCACAATGCCTGGTTCAACGAAAGAAGCATTCTGTACCTGTGATAAATTATGATTGTCATGGTTGTCTGTTGGGGCAGCAGAAAGGAGGGCAATGGAAGACAGATGATGGCAGAAACATCCGCCGCGTATCCAGGGCATCACAAAGGCAAAGCATTTTAGTTCATTCCATACGTTGCTGTGCGCGCATGCGGTCCATGCCCAGCCCCCCACTCTCTTGGTTGGCACCTGTCCACACTAAAAGCTGCTTCTTGCAAACACCTGCGACTCTGCCTGGAGGGTTCTTGTTTGCATGCTTCGTTTCTAGCCACAGGATCCCTTTCTATGAGCACTTGGGACAAGCCACAGGTGTCAGAGGGCTAGCAGCCCTGAAAACACCTTTCAGCCAGCGATGGCCAGGGCTTTGCAGGGACGTGTTTTCTGTCCCCTTGTTAGGTAACTGTCTTGTTCCAGTTGCGCACAGACATGACGAGTGAGAGAGCCCTTTCCCCAGGATCTGCTTCTGGGGTAACCCGAACACCCAAACAGTGTCCTCCCCCACTAACAGACTCCTGATTCCTTAAGACTGGGGTGAAAATCCTCACCAATGTGCCCACACCAAGCCGATGGGTTCATTTCGTTGGCTGCCACAAAGCTTGACATTTAAAAATTTGAATATCTCTGCGAGGAGCATGGACACTTCAGCTTGGCGGTCTCAGCTACATCCTGCTGCCTTTCTGCTGACAACACATTTATATTACACTCCTGGCTTATGAAAGTTTCTGGAGTTGTGATCTTTGCTAAGGCTTAGCTCAATAAAAACCTTAGTGAAAGCTTCTCTGACCACTGAGGCTGAATAACTAAATCCCTGCTTCCTCTGTGTCCCCATAGCAATATAGAAGATATTTGCAAGATTCCGTTAGAGCCCATCCTCCCCGGCATTGGAATGAAGCAGGTACACCTCTCACACACCCCTCCAGGCTTTCTCCTCCATCCTTATCTTCATTTCTTTCTAAATTCAGGCAAAATACACATGACATCAGATTAACCATTTTAAAGTGAACAAGTCAGTGGCATTTAGTACGCAGCCATCTGATTCCCAGATATTTTCATCACCCCAAAAGGGAACCCCATACCCATTAGGCAGTTATCCCCTCCTCATTTGCCCTTCCCCTTGACTCCTGGCAACCACCATTGTGCTTTCTGTCTCTGTATTCTTAGCACGAGGCATGAAATGAGCATTCAATAGTTGGTTTGGGTGAACGAATGATAGTTCACTGTGATTGGGCACAAGAAACAGGCGGCGCTAGAGCATCTTCAAATCAAAGCACACCGTGCTTGAACCCCAATTTTACCATCCTCATAGCTCAGCAAAGATAGCTATTTGTTCCTCAGTTTCCTTGTCTGTTAGATGAGGACAATAATAGAATCTGCCTTGAGAAGGTGTGACAATTCCATGAGTTAATATGTGCAAGGCACACAGACTGGTCTCTGGCGCGTAGAAAGCCGCGTTAGTGTGTGTTAGATAACAACGGGCGCCACACTCTTGCTGATATTGCAGTGAAAGCGTGCGGGTTCATCTTCCGAGAGACTTGGAACAAAAACTGCCATGCTGCGCTGGAATAGCTCCATGAGAAAGGATGATCATGCTGCTTTTGCTCTTAAGTAATTGTCAGCCTTGTAATCCCACTCCTGCCGTCCTGGCCGCCCCACTGGCCCCCCTCTCTTCCCCAACACCCAGGCCTCAGCTCTCTGGTCTCACTTTTGTCCTTTAATGCAGCTGGCCTGCAAGTGTCAGAAAGGTAGGGACCCTGTCTGTTTTGTACATCCTGTGTTTACCATACACCTAGCCCCTAGACGACACTCCGGGATTGGCTGTTGACTAAAATAATTGACATATAAAATGATGTATCCTTGCAACCACAAAATTTCAGAATGTGTTACCCTCTCTGCTTCCTCAGCTGCTCCCTCTGCTTCAAAAGGAAACTTGTCAGAGCATAAAATGTTCTGCTAAGCCTGCTCCTCCCTCAGCTTCCCATCTATACCTGTCCCTGCCTCCTTTCTCCACCTCTGCCCTTGGGGGAGGTGGAGAGAGACAAGGGTGCTGATCCCTGTTGTTCCTTTGCCTGTGAGCTGCTCCCCACGTAGCATTATGTTCTAGCTGGGCCTCAGCCTTGACGTAAAACTCTCCAGTTCTAGATAAATAATGGCTATAATTAATAATAAATGACCAGCCTGGGGAATTGCCAGGCAGGATTTAGTGGCTGGAGATTTACACAGCTGCATTCGTTGCCAATAGAAGTCATGGATATGGAAAAAACCCCGAGGAGCTATAATTTCAGATCCAGGACACTGCTAATAAGTGCCATGCAACCGGCAGCTTGCAGCCCTGGAGAAAATCGCAGTTGTAACTGCACATTTTCCTGGGTGTGAACGAGAGGAGGGTATTATTATCCTTTTGGTCTCTCTTCCTCCACATTGGGGTTAGAGTCTTCCAAAGCCCAGGCGATTTATGTGGGGAAAGGTCTGCACATGAAGGCGAGCCTAAAGAAAGGATCTGGACTCACGGAAGGAAATGAAATGAGAGCCCTGTGAGCTTTTATTTCTTTATTTTTTTCATTGAAGTGTAATTGACACATAATGTTACATTAGTTTCCGGTGTACAACTTAGTGATTGGATAGCTCTGTGTTATGCTATGCTCACCAAAAGTGTAGCTACCACCTGCCACATTGCAACTCTATTATAATACCACTGACTGTATGCTGTGCCTTTCATCCCCATAACTTATCCATTCCATAACTGGAGTACTTATGTACTCTCAGAACCAATAGGACCGGTGGGTCTTGAAGAGATGATAAAGAACCTACTTCTACAGAAGTCAAGCAAAAATATGCACCGTAGGCTGCATGGCAGGGGTAACCACCCTACGAGCCTCCTAGCTCAATGTCTAACTCAGCACTCGGCACTCACTGCAAGCTTTTTCATACCTTCTGGTCATTTCAGGCAACGCACTTCATTTCTTAGTCCAATTCCCTCACCTGGTATCAAATCATGACTTCCTAAGATGGAAGTCAACAGCTGCAAACATTTTCAAGGTCACTTAGTGGATCAACTGCTTATAGACAACAAGGAAGGAACAGGAGATGGAATAACACAAGGTTGTGCCAGGATTCCAAGACAGCAAAAGGCTGATCATGGTGGCTGACACATCGCAAGAACTTAATGACTGAAAGGCATCATGGTGCTGCTCCAGGCTCAGGGCTGTCTGACAGCCACACATTGTTCCATGTCCTCTACCTAAAACAAACAAGATTCGGGACACTGCTATAAAGCAGCTCATAGCACTATAGAAAATTGCAGGTGTCACCACACACTTTTCTGGGAGCAAAGGAGAATGTCGATGTCCTTTCAGTACCATTGCCCTTAATGTATGGAAGCTGAACTTCTTTAAGGCTTTAAATGTTAACCAACAAAACAACAGCTTGTAAATGGCAGAAGTGTGTTTGGAACACAGATGTGTCATTTCCAAAGCTCACACTCACTTGTCTCTACTGTACTCCCTCCCTAAACATCAGTCTCCACTCCCCTGGTCCTTGTGGCTAACATTGACTGTGTGACAAGAAAAGGAAGTGTGGCCATTAGGTGCTCCCAGGGGCTCACCAAGTCAAAACCTATCAGACCACACACAGCGCCCTCTAGTAAGTGATGGATGAGGGATACACTACAGACATATGCAGATCATACAAGATATTGGATAAGGGACCACAGCGACTGTGTGGTCAAGATGAAGAAATATGAAGTAGATGCTGGTGCAGATGCCTGGGGGCTGTTGGATGCAGGCTTTGAGGAGGCTTCTGGAATCTGTCCTGAACAAGGAATATTTATAAGTTTTTATTCATCCTATGCATAGTTATAGCTTGGGAAATGCACAGGATATTGTGAAGGTACTAAAGGAGACACCAAAAATAATAGACATTGTCTTAGGTCAGATGCCATAGAAGCAGAGCCTGAGAAAAGGACTTGAGTGCTTTTGATTTTTTGAGGACATTCTCTTAGGAAAGAACTGCAAAGGAGTGAGGATAGGGGAAAAAATAAGCAAGGATGTAGTTGCAAAGGAAGTTTAGCATTGGCCTGATTCCCAGGGGTGTTGTGGAGCATAAATTATATTACCAAACTGTCCTCACCTTGAGGCAAGGGGGCTGGAGTTTGCACGCTGCATAAATCAATCATGTCTCTCAGTTTCCCCTCCCAGGGTGGAACATCCTATCAGCATAGGGCAGTTCTCTAGATAGGAGACAACTGTGAGTCCTGAGCAGCCAGCACTAACAGCGTGTGGGGAGTGGTTGCATGGCAGGGCACTACAACAGTCTGCTACAGACAGTTTCCCTACAGGAAATGCCATAGCGGATGAGAATAAGTCTCAGTAGATGGACCTAGGGAGGCAATGCCAGAGGGTTCAGAAGAAGTCAAAAGAACAGTTGTGTTTAAGAGGCTCATGAGGAAGATGACTTTGAACATGAGAACAGTGTGGTGGGTGGAATTGCTGTTCTCAGTTCTTCACTCACCCAGATTATAGAAATAACTGTCGCTGTTGTTGCCATGGTTTCATGACTTCATGGTGGGCTGAGGGCACTTTTTCACCTCTTGATTTGGGCCTGACTTGCTTTGGCCAATGGGATATTAATGAGCACCACTTGAACAGAGACCCTAAACATGTTTTAGCAAACTGGCTCCCCTCTCACACTCCTAGGAACCTCCATGACAAAGGCATAATCCTAATGGCTGCTGGCCAAGGAGAAATGTATGGAGTAGACATAAATCCAACTGGTGTCTTGAGTCATGTCCAGTGAAGACACAGCTGACCCACAGACCAAAGGCAAGAAGATAAATGTTGTAGACCAACTCTTTAATATGCAGCAAGGTCTGATAGTAATGGGGCTGTTGAACTGACTAGAAGAAAAGATTTTAATATGTCACTCTCAAAACTATAAATGGAACTAGGATTTTATTAGGTCAGTGATACTAAAAACACAACTTTAAAAGGAGAATAGAATCCAAGTTTCTCCCCCTCCCAATATGCCATCTCTCCCTACAGGGTTTTTGGCCAGTCCACCTTATCCTGGCCTAGAAAAATAGCCCAATGACTTTTTTTTTTAACAGATTGAGAGACTGAGGCCAGAGGAGTAGGTGGTTAGCTACCATTGCATAGCTGTTTAACCACAGAGCAGATCCTCAGTCCTGGGTTTACTCCTTAGGACGTGTTTTAGGTAGTAGATGCTGTTAATGCTATACTCCTCCCCCTGTCCCCCCATCCTCCCAGCTCACCTGAGTTCACCTCTGCTGGTTTCCACCGGCCTATGGCTCTCTGTATACCTATGGAGCTTGTGTGCACCTACAAGAAGGTGCACCCAGGGAATGCAAGAGAGTTGATGCCTCTGGGGGCAACCATTACCCAACAGAGGACAAGAACAAGTAGAAGAGGCCCAGCCTTTCTGCCCACTGGGATGTTGACTCTGAGGTTGAAGGCTCAGCCAGGTTGAGCCCAGATGCCCCCTACCCCACCCTGGAGTAATACTCATTGATATGTTCTCTATTGGCTCTGCTTTCTTCAGCACCTCTCTCAGCATTCTCACAATGCTTTGTGGGACCGTGTCCCAAATAAGGTATCTGCCTACAAGTCCTTGTCTCAGTGTCTGCTTCTGGGGAAAGCCTAAACTAAAGCTCTGTGTCACTTCTTCTCAATGCTATTCAAAGTGGCAAAGGGAAAAATATCTGTGTTAGGAATAGTTTGATTAAAGAAACAAAATTCGGGGCACCTGGGTGGCTCAGTCAGTTAAGCGTCCGACTTCAGCTCAAGTCATGATGTTACAGTCAGTGAGTTTGAGCCCCACATCAGGCTCTGTGCTGACAGTTCAGAGCCTGGAGCCTGCTTCGGATTCTGTGTCTCCCTCCCTCTCTGCTACTCCCCTGCTCATGCTCTGTCTCTCTCTGTCTCTCAAAAATGAATAAATGTTTAAAAAAATTAAAAATAAGAAACAATTCTCAAGCGATACAAAATGAGGGCTTATTATGGGGATTAGACTTTATGGAGTCCTAGAGTTGGCCAAGCAGTCCATGTAAATCAATTGCCTTTGGATCTCCTCGTGGAAGCTGACTCTTAACTACTATTTTGGTTTTCTTCTTTAAAAGTTCTAAAATTTGATATAATTCCTCCCCAAAAAAGGTCTATGTAATTCTCTGAATGTGCAGCACTTTTCTCTGCTTAGGGCTATTAAATCGAGTGAGCAAAATTTATATCGTATATCCACTAGTCAAAATAGTTAAAGTACTTTGTTGACCTGAAAATTTGTTAACCTGCCTAGACTTTTTCTGGTGGATGAGCTTCACACATGGAAGTAAATATCAACATCCCTGGCTGCTGAATTGAAAGTCCAATGGACCATGGCTGTTTGGTCCAATTAACATCATCGCCTCAAAATGGTTTTCCAGAATGCGTTTCAAAGTCGGCCTAGACTTATGCCTAAATAATAAATGCCCTGTCCAACCAGTCTTGGTACCATTGTTCTTCCTAGCACAAAACATTGAGAAAATTAGCACATGTAAAATTAGCACATATATATTCAGTTTGTTCCCATTCTAACTTGACTTATGTCTGGAAAATGTGATATTGAATTATAAGCATATCTCAGAGATATTGTGGGTTTAGTTCCAGATAATTGTAATAAAGCAAGTATCACATTAAAGCAAGTCAAATGAATTTTTCGGTTTCCCAGTGCATATAAAAGTTATTTTTATACTATACTGTAGTCTATTATGTGTGCAATAGCATTATGTCTGAAAAAAATGTACATGACTTAATTAAAAAATACATTGCTGAAAAATGCTGACCATCATCTGAGCTTTCAGCAAGTTGTAATCTTTTTGCTGGTGGAGGGTCTTGCCTCCATGCTGATGGCTGCTGACCGATCAGGGTGGTGGTTACTGAAGGTTGGGATGGCCATGACAATTTTGAAAAATAAGACAACAAGAAGTTTGCTGTATATTCCTTTCACTATAATTTCTCTGTAGCATGTGGCAGGGTTTGATAGCATTTACCCACAGTAGAACTTCTTTGGAGAAAATTAGAGTCAATCCTCTCAAACCCTGCCACTGCTTATCAGCTAAGTTTATGTGATATTCTAAATCCTTTGTTGTCATTCCAGCAATCTTCACAGCCTCTTCCCCGGGAGTAGATTCCATCTCAAGATTTATCTCAAGTATATTCTATCACTTTCTTTGCTCATCTATAAGATGCAACTCCTTTTTTTGAAAAAAAATTAATGCTTATTTTTGAGAAAGGGAGTGAACAGGGGAGGTGGCAGAGGGAGAGGGAAACAGAGGATCCTAAGTGGACTCCTTGCTGAGAGTGGAGAGTGCAACGTGGGGCTCAAACTCATGAACCACGAGATCATGACCTGAGCCGAAGTCAGATGCCCAATTGACTGAGCCACCCAGGCATCCCATTCTTTTATTTTTATTTACTTATTGAGAGAGAGAGAGAGAGAGAACATGCAAGTGGGGAAGGGGCAGAGAGAGAGGGAGAGAGAGAATCCCAAGCAGACTCCATGATGTCAGCACAGAGCCCAATGTAGGGCTTGATTTCATGAACTGTGAGATCATGACCTGATCTGAAACCAAGTCGGACACCTAACCAACTGAATCACCCAGGTGCCCCTATAAGATGCAACTCCCCATCTGTTCAAGGTTTCTCATGAGATTGTAGCATTTCAGTCCCATCTTCAGGTTCCACCTCTGATTCTACCTGTCTTGCTGTTTCCACCACATCTGCACCCCGAACATGCACAATATTTATCAGTGAAATTTGTGTCTTATATGAGCATGGTTTGTGGGCCCCCAAAATAATTACAGTGGTAACATCAACGATCATTGATTGGGGCACCTGGGTGGCTCAGTCGGTTGAGGGCCCAACTTCAGTTCAGGTCAAGATCACTCGGTTTGTGGGTTCGAGCCTGGCATTGGACTTTGTGCTAACAGCTCAGAGCCTGGAGCCTGCTTCGCCTTCTGTGTCTCCCTCTCTCTTTGCCCCTCCCCTGCTCATGCTCTCTCTCTCTTTCTCTCTCTCAACAATAAATAAATGTTAAAAAAATTTTTTTAAAAGATCATTGGTCACAGATTACCATAGCAAATATAATAATAGTGAAAGAGTTGGAAATATTGTGAGAATAACCAAACTGTGACACAGAGACATGAAATGGGTAAATGTTGTTGGAAAAAAAAATGGTGTTGAAAGACTTGCTGGATTCAGGGTTGCCACAAACCTTCAATTTGTAAAAAAACAAAAAACAATAAACAAAAAAAGCAATGTCTGTGAAGTATAATAAATAGAAGCACAATAAAACAAGGTATTTCTGTATAGGAAATCGAAATTTGGCAAAGGAGAAATCTTTCCCCAATTACCATACATGTGTCTGTGTACACATGTACATATATACATACACACACATACACATGAAAAGCCCCAAAGTACAGGATCCAGCTTTGAAGTTATAAATATGTTCCATACAGTCAGTAAAAGGATCAATGAAGAATGAGAAAAAGAGAGAGAGAGAGAGAGAGAGAGAGAGAGAGAAGTAGAGCAAATACAGTGTGAAAAAGGCCAAACATAATTTAAAAAGAACATGACAACAGAGGGAAAACCATTTCAAGAGAATCACCTCTATTAATTTTTTCAGAGCTATGTTTTTTAAAGAAATATACAATTTAAACAGGAGATTTATTTTTATTGAGGACTTAGAATACACCTTATATAACGTTGTGAAAACAGGCAAAAATTCTTCCCATTCCTGAATCTACACTGTTATGCTCCTACACTGACTTTGACCTTGACTATGTGGCTTGCTTACGTCAATGGAACAATAGTAAATGTGACAAGAGAGACTTGAAAAGTGCTTGTACATTGGGCCTTTCCTCTCTTGCTGTTCTTGGAAATCTGCCACCATTACATAAATGAACCCAGACTAGTGTGCTGGCTGGTAGGAAACACGCAGCCTCATCCCTCCTCAGTGAACAACCAGCAAACTCCAGAAGCAGAGCTGCCTAGTTGATGAGAAACTGACCACATATCTATGAGTAAGCCTAAACAAAGCCAGCAGAGTAGCCCATCTAAGCCTAGCTCACATTATCAATTCCCAGAAGCATGAGCTATATAAATGGCTGTTATTTTAAGCTACAAAGTTTTGGGAGGGTTTGTGATGCACACCTGACTTGCACAACTGACATTATCATAAGAGGTAGAGCAGAAGAAAGTATCAGATAAGGTCCCTGCCAACAGGGACCTACAATCTAGTTGAGAAACCAAGAACATAGAATAAAATATCTACTTAATGAGGCAGCATGCTGTCAGTCAGCATTCTGTTCTGACTTAATAAATTATAGAAAAGGTGGTAATTAAGAGTATAAGCAGGAAGTGAGAAAGAAGTAAAAAGAGTGAGCTAATAATATATCATTAGAGAAGGAAAGATAGGACCCAGACCACTTGAATTAGTACAATCCAGGCAGGTATGTAGGGAGACAGGGAAAAGGAACAAACACAGGAAATTGAGTAGATCGGTCAAATGAAAGTAGGAGGGTTTGGGATCTTCTTGGCCAAAGAAATTGACATTAAAAGAGAAGGCAATAGGTGACTGTTTAAAAGTCCAGAAATATTTAATACTCAACAATTCAATAATGTGCTTGCCTTAGAGACTGCACTGAGCTATTGATGAAGATGCTGAAAATAAGTGTCATAGAGAGGGCGGAAGGGGGAGGGAGGAAAGGGAGGTGATGGTCATGGTGGAGGACACTTGTGGGGAAGAGCACTGGGTGTTATATGGAAACCAACTTGACAATAAACTATAAATTAAAAAAAATAAGTGTCATAGATATCTAGGGTGCCATCTGCCCTGACACTGCCCTTCCCTTAGGAACCATGATCCCAATGGCAACTTTGTGCTGCCATGTGGTTTTTTTGGGTCTTTTATTGATCCAGTGAATCCTCCCAGGGGGAGAAACAGGGAGTCTTTTAAATCTCTCTGTGAAGGGGTGAAACATAAAACTTGGGAGCTGCCTCAGCCATGCTTTCCTCTTTGTGGGAGAGAAAATGAAACTATCACAGACAAAACATACATGGAACCCAGAACAGACCAAGTGCCATTCACTTGGATGAGCCCTTGGTTCATCCTTGTCAGGCAGGGGGAGGATGCAGTTTTCCTGGACCTGCTTAGGATCTCTGGTTGGGTCTGAAAATTAAACTGACAAGACAGATGAACAGGAGAAAAACACACAAATTTAGTTAATAAAAGTTTTACATGACAGAGTAGCCTTCACTAGGAAATGCAGACCCATAGGTACAGATGGACCTATGTATTCCTATGCTAGGTTTGATGAGGAATGGATGGTCGTGGGCAAATTCAATAGGTCAGGGAGTATGAGGCAAGCATAGCTAATTGGGGGGAACTTAGCAAGACCTGTTTGTTAGGATCCTTCTTGCCATCACTTTGTCTCCAAAGATAAGGATGCTCTATCTTTCAGGTGTAGGGAGGCACCTCTCACATGAGGATTTATGAGGGGAGAAGGCTGAGGAGAAGGCCAGAGAGACCTTCCTGCTTCTGTAATTTTCTCAAACTCCTTTAGCTTAAAATATTCAAGACGTCAAGGCACCATATTTGGGGGTAACGTGTCCTGAACATCATCACTTGTCACTGTCCTTTCCAGGGTTTGGTTGTGCAACCCACCTCGAATCTGGCTTAAGCTGGGTTTACAGCCAAAGTGACCCACGTGTGAGAACTGAGGTGCCTGATTAACATGCAGACCAATAGTTCCCCAAATCCTGGGCTCCACCCTTCTTTCATGGACTTGAGAGAGATTTAAACAGAAAATACTACTGGGGATATTTAATCAAAGGAAAGACCATCAGCTGTGGTTATGGGATGACCAATGAGAAAGAGAGAAATGCTCCTTGGAAAGGATGAAGAGCACACCATAAGAAAAAGGGGAAAAGCGATTGGAAAATTGGAAAGAAAATCTCTATTCTCTCCTTCCATGCATACTGTGTGTGCACAAATCCTTGATCCCCTAGCATTCCTCATGCAATGTCACCTTGGTGCACTTGCACCTGCCAATCTTGACACCTAGAGACCTTGGCTACCTGCTTCAAACCTGTCTCTCCCATGTTATGTCCTCAGATCTTCTCATCAGAAGAACTCTCTCCCTTACCTGTGGCCTCATGGCATGCCTACATCATGCCTAACATTCTCACCACACCCTGCCTTGTTTTGTTATTGATTGTTACATGTGTGATCTCCCCACCAAAAATGTGCTCCAAAGAGTGTAGGGAGAGAAGGTAGTAGAGTCCAGAACAATAGCCTGCAGGTCACATGGACAAGAATGTGATTGAAGGTGCTCCTAGCTGTGAGCCCATCAAATCTCTGAAATGTCTGAATCCAAGATGAGAGAAAGTTAATTTTAATAACACTGACTTTCCCACGGCCACTCCTAGCTGCAAAGGGGTCTGGGAAGCTAAGAGGGCCCTGTGAAACTAACAACTTGTAGCCAGGCACATGGTCACTTTGAGCAAATCCAGAATCTGGTAGGACAGGGGAGAGGAGAAGCCAGCCAGCGGCATTCTGAAAAGGAATTCCATTTCTCACATGACTCAGGGAGCCCAGCAAGGAAAGCATTTCTTTTTGTTTGTTTGTTTTTGTTTTATTTTTTTTTATTAACTTTATAGTTTATTGTCAGGTTGGTTTCCATATAACACCCAGTGCTCTTCCTCACGAGTGACCTCCACCACGACCATCACCCCCCTTCCCCTTAAGGAAAGCATTTCTATCTATGGAGATGGACTTCAGATGTGACTTAGGGTCAGTGTTCTCATCTGTAAAAGGGGATGATAGTCATCCCTCACTCGGAGGGTGGCCATCAGGATTACATGAAGTAACCCCGTGAGATTGCTTAGAATAGTATGTGGCACTCAACATGTGCTGGGTAACTGGGAGTTATTCCTACAAACGATTTCACATTGAGGACCGTGAGTCCTAAAAAGGCCATATGTCTGACCTGTAAACCAGAATGTTAAAAAGAAAATGAGATAGAGGTGAATTTTGTGAGAGTTGGTCCACGACTACCTGGAAGGTATGACCTTTAAGACAGGGTGAGCAGACGTGAAGATCATCTTGGTTCTTACTGATCTCAACTACCTTCTACACCCTCTGTGCGACAAAGCACACAATCTCCAGGGAAGGGCTCCAGTAGTGGAGTGTGTGTTACCTGGAAGGGATATTGTAATATGCAGTTCAAAGGTTTCATAATGTCCCCTCAGTGCACCCTAGGCTAGCCAGGACTGCCAGGTCATTAGCTCATTAATGGACCTTTTGTCATGCAAATGAGATTTCCAGCCAAGCACTTTTTCAAAGTGTTGGGAGAGAAGCAATTGTTGTCTTTCTTTAGGGTCTGCATAAACCAGTAAACACAGAGAATTTCTTCCTTGGGGTCCAGGCCGAAAATCAGCAGAGATAAAAGGCCAAGAAACTCTCTGTGGGTGACTCTAGCCTGCTTCTGGTACAGACAGTTGTAGGAAGGACTGGGCCAGAGTCGCCATAAAGGGCAGAGAAGCTAACAGGCCAGGTGTGCTGGGACAGGGTGCTGCCTAGTCCCAGGGGCCAGCCTGCTCCTCTTCTGTGATGGTTAATTTAATTGTCAACTTAACTGGGTTATGGTGTGCCCAGATAGCTAGTTAAACATTACCTCTGGGTGGGACTGTGAGGGTTTTTCTGGAAGAGATTAGCATTTGAATTGGTACACTGAGTAAAGCAGATGGCCCTCCCAGGTATGGGCGACATCCAAACCATTGAAGGCCTGGATGGAACAAAAAGTAGAAGGTTGACTTCTCATTCTGCCTGACTGTTGAGCTGGGACGTGGGTCTTACTCCCTCAGTGTGGTGTTCTTGGCATTCGAGCCCTCAGACTCACATTCCCCTTGACACCATCAGCTCCAGCTTTCAAACTCCCAGCTTTCCAAGGCCTCTAGCTTGTACACGGCAGGCCACAGAACTTCTCAGCCTCCATAATTGTATGAGCCAATACCTTATGATAATTCTCTTTGTGCATTTGTATGCACATATATAGATAAATAGATAGATAGACAGATAGATGGATAGATAGATTCTGCTTCTCTGGAAACATCGACCACTCCTCCTTTCTTCCTTCTCTTCCTCCCTTCCCTCCTACCTCATCTTTTGCTCATCTCCATGACTCTTATTTCCTTTCTTTCAGACTTTGTTCTGCTTAGCACACGGTCCCAGGTGCAGAGATTAGAATGGTAAGAGAAAAAACACATGATCCCTGTCCTATGGAGCAAGGAGATTTTGCTTGGTCTGTCAGCTGATGGAAACGAGTAGAACAGAAACCATGTGCTTAAGTTATTACGGAATCTGGTCTGGATCACCCGGTAGAAGAACCAAGCGGCACTTGGACATCTTGGAAAGGAGGAGGTTTATTTTACACTGGTGGGCTCAGAGATCATTTTCCAGAGGTCTGAGCCCAGAGCATTAGCAGAGGGAACAATTTATAGCCAGTTACTTCTGCATTCCTCATTAATCAGGGACAGGTGTTTCCTATTCACCCTGTTGGCCATCTTATGGCAGATTTTCCCTATCAAAGTGACATCTGTGATTTATGTAGGGAGAAGGACTATGCGTCCCAGAAGCTGCATTTATGTCAAAAGTATCAATAATAAGGATGGCTTTTTTCCTTTAAAAATTTTTTTTAAATGTTTATTTATTTTTGAGAGAGAGAGAGAGCACATGTGAGCAGGGGAGGGCAGAGAGAGAGGGAGACATAGAATCTGAAGCAGGCTCCAGGCTCTGAGCTGTCAGCACAGAGCCTGATGCAGGGCTTGAACTCATGAACATGAGATCATGACCTGAACCAAAGTTGGATACTCAACCCACTGAGCCATCCAGGTGCCCTAGGACGGCTTTTTTCTTACAAGACAAAATAAAGTGATTCCAGTTCTTACCTCTTTAGTTTGTGTTAGGTAATGTCTCATCATGAGAATAGTCTTCAAGGGCTCCCACAGCTCTGAGAATGACCTTAGGATCCTGTCTAGTCCTCGGACTCCACTCAACACCTATTCTGATGCTCTAGTCCCTCTGTACTTGTGGAATGCACCAAGCCTGTTCCCATCTTGGAACTTTGTCTAACTGTCATCTCTGCTCCTGTCAACCCAACACCCATCTGCAAACACCTCCCCGCCTAATGAGGACACAAATAGTTTATGTTCATTGCCCATCTCAGTGCAAATATGCCCCCTAGAGAAATGACCACGGACATCCCTATCAACATCTAGTTTAATTTCTTCATAATAGTTATCACTATTGTATGACAGTGGCACTATCATTCTCTGAAATTCTGTTTTATGTTTATGGGCTTGCCAATTTTTTCTTTCTTTAAAGGAGGTGGTAAAAAAATAATAAAATAAAATAATAAAAAAAACATAAATGGTGGTAGAGCTCAATAGTTTGTTTTGACTTCACAAGTAGAACATCTGGCTGTAATTCCAGCCCTGTCACTTTCTAGCTGTGGGGTCCTAGACAGGTTACTTTGCTTCTCTGTGCCTGAGTGTCTTTTTACCTTGTGCATTTACAAAGTACATAGTACTTTGCAAAGTGAAAACCACATAATAGGTGGACAATAAACGTCTGTTGGATAATAAATGGTTTCACCATTTGAACCAGTGGAGGCCACAACTAATTGGCCAATCTTGTGGGTATGCGTGAAAGTTTTGCCAGGCTACCCTTTTCTGAGAATTTTCATTTAATAATTATAAATGCATAAATGCTTTATTCCATAAACATGCATAAAAATTACTAAATGATTCTAAAGAAAACAGTCTTATTCTAGAGAAGCTAAATGTAAAGATAAACTTAATGCTGTACAAATATTTTGAAGAAAGCATTTTTTTTCTGTATGGGGTATGGCCTTAGCCTCAGGTTGTAATTTCCTTGAGGGCAGTGGGTATCAGATTTCTCTCCAGCCTCAAAGGTTACATTGTCCTAAATGAAATATTGAGGAACCCTAGACCTTGTGGGAGAAGAGTCTATTTGTGAACCTATGAAATTTCTTTCCTTTGCACATTTTTTCCACTTACTATAATAAAGAAGTAAATAAAAAATTTAATGAGAAAATATGCTAATGATACTTTACACATTTTGTGTTAATACGACTCCTGCAGAATTGACACATCAGGACATTTTATCCATTTGTGTAGCAGTCTAACTCCTGTGAATTTGTTCTTTTCTTTTAGCTCCCAGAGTGGAGAACCTTGGCTGAAAGACCTAATAATAGTAACTTCTACCGTTCATTGAGCACTGTGCCAGGAAATCTGCCAAATTCCTTACATATATTAATTAGTTAAACTTCATGAAACTCTCTTAGAGGGTAGTATTGTAGTCCTGTTTTATAACAAGGAAATTAAGACTCAGAGAAGTGAAGTGACCTGCCTAACATCACATAGCTGTTAAGTGGCATAGGAGAGATCTAAACACTGTTCTTTCAACCCTACGAGTCTGTATATAGAAATAAACGATTGAATAAATAAATCCTGTAAATAAATGGGGAGAATAGAAAGAAAAACAAAAACAAAAACAAAATCTCTAAAGCCCATGCTGTTAAGGATTACCTTAAAGCGTCACCCTGGGCACAGTTGGGCAGAAAAGCTAAACTTTGTGGGCATCCCACCTGGGCCCTGATGCCTCCCAACCTGAAACCTGACCTTGAGTTTGAAGGTCCTTCTTTTCAGCTGTCTGTCTACTTATTGCCCTGAGCTGGCCCCCAAAGAAAACTTCCTAGAACAGTGCCCATGTCTGTTGCCCTTAGCTGGACTTTCCATCCATCCATCTATCTATTCATCATCCTTGATTGATTTCAGAGTTGGCAAAAATTCTTAATGAGGTGCTTTATTTCTCATCCCATTACAATGACACTTGACCAGCACCAGCATTTCAGAAATGGCACTGTTTTTTTAAGTTCATGGCCCTTGTTAATTAATTCAGAGATGTCCTCTCTAAATTAAAATCTTCCTGACTGACCTGGAAATGTTTTCACCCTCACTTTCATAAAGTGGCAGGTTCTTTAACTCTTTTCTGTAATATATTCATCTAAAAGATTATTTGCAACAAATTTTCACAACTAAACAAAATTACAAGCTTTTAAGTGTATCTGAGTTTTATAGCACCTCTTCTCTGAAGACACCTATAATTATTTTCTCTCTTTTTAAGTTTATTTATTTATTTTGAGAGAGAGAGAGAGAATGAATGCACGTGGGTGGAGGAGGGGCTGAGAGAGAGGGAGAGGGGACCCCAAGCAGGCTCCGAGCTGTCAGAGCAGAGCCTGACACGGGGTTCAATCTCACAAACCACGAGGTCATGGTCTGAGCCAAAATCAGGAGTCAGACACTCAACCAACTGAGCGTCCCTATGTGATTATTTTCTTAAGGGAAAGGAATATGGATCACTGAAGGGAAATTTACCATTTCCCTTCATCAGAACTTGGAATGCCAAGTTGAAGATAGGGAGCCAGGAAGCTGTGTCTTGGTGCTAAATACCATTCCACAAAGAGCTTGCACATTTCTGTAAAACAGGACCAGTCAGTATCCCACTCCTATGGCTTTAACAAGGATTAAAATAAAAAGGGCCTGTAAAGCATGTAGTACAATGTCTAGCACATTGGAGGTGACCCATCCCACCTTCCATTCAGCAGTTCAGGAATTTCCTGAGGGGGTATGCAAGATACACTTGCTGTGTTTTAAATTCTGTTCAACAGAGAAAGCACATAGCTAGATTATAAGGCTCCATGGCATATGAGGTTGCTGAGGGCTAGGAAAGCCCCCAAACTTCTTTTCATACCCGAATGAAATTACCAGGCGCTCCTCCAAATATCTCCCTCAAGATCTCCAAATGAGATGTTTCCAAACCTTTCCTGAACATTATATTCAATTCTCCTTTTAAGATTTCCCTTTTGCCCTTCTCAGTTCTGAATCTGTGCTGACCATTACTAGTTCTCACAGAGAGTCAATGACCCTTATAGCTGCAGCATCAAAACATTTAGCTGGCCAAACACAGGCAAAATTCTGGGTATCCATGCTCTGGAAGGCTGAATGGAGATGTGTACTCTGAATTTGTGACCTGACTCTACATCACCCAGAGGCCTATCCCCTACTGGGGAGAGACTTTGCAGCCATCTTTAGAGTAGTTCTGATCATGCAGCCAATCCCCTTGTCCCAACTTTCTTTCTTGGCACTGCTTTTTTTTCTCCTCTCTGCCTCTTGTTTTATGTAGCCATATGGATAAACATCCATTCCTAAAAACATCTTAGCATGTTGCTTCCAATTAGCCTCTTCTGTTGATTTGGCTCCACTGCCTGCACGTGCAGAGGTACCCAGTAACATCCACAAGGTGGTTTTTGCCTAATTGCCCAGCAAAGGGATAAAGCCTGCATGTGCATGTTAAAGTGGCTTGGAAACTGATCTGAGACATGGATATCCAGGGAAGTGATTAATACTTTAAACCCTGACCCAAGCTCAAAACAAACGTGCAATGCTACAGAAAGATTAGCCCTCCAGAGCACTGTGCTGGGAGTGTCAAATCAATGGGGATGTGGCTCATGTGAGAAGCTCTCGGGGTGTGGGCCTCGCCTGTCAGTCTAGGTCAGTTTCCTTCCGTGACGTGGCTATAAAGGGGAACTGAGGGGTGCTAAAGAAAAGACCTTGGATTCAGACCAACTCATTCAAAATGGAGGCCAAAGTGAAGAGGTCCCCCTGGGACTTGTTTCTCATACATTTTAACCCAGTCACTTTGGCATTTGGTATCTGCAACTTTCGGTTGCCTTAATTTATGATTCTTTATTGTTTTGTGCCATGATCCCATTGGAAGACTGAGAAGACAATGGGCCCCCCTCTCAGGATAATATATATATATATATATATTTTTTAAATGTTTATTTATTTTTAAATGAGGAAGTGGAAGGGGCCTGAGATAGGGGGAGAGAGAGAATTCCAAGCAGACTCTGCGCTGACAGTACAGAGCCCAACGCGGGACTTGATTCCACAAACCGTGAGATCATGACCTGAGTTGAAATCAAGAGTCAAGTCGGTGACTTGGTTGATTGAGCCACCCAGGCACCCCAATGGGATAATATTTTTAAAGCAGAAAAAACAGGATTTCAAAGGAAAATAATTGTTTTGAAATATTTTTATCAAAATACAGTAAATACAAATTGTGATAGAGTAATATATGTGGCTCTTTATTTTCTTTTCAGTTCTCAAATGTAATTCTCTTTAACATTTTATTTTTAAAGAACTGTAGACTTATAAAATGTTGCAAAAAGAGTATAGAATGTTTCAGTACGCCTTCACCCAGATTACCCTAATGTTTGTTCATATCTTAGATAACCATGGTACATTCATCAAAATGAAGAAATTAATATTGGTACGATTCTCTGACCTAAACTGTACACTCGATTTGGATTTCACTGGTTTTTCCATCAATGTCCTACCATTTTAGGATCCAATCCAAGGTTCCCATATTTTATGTAGCTTTCTCTTTGGTCTTTAGTGACTTTGACACTGTTGAAGAAGTCTGGTCAGTTATTTTCAGAACGTCCTTCAATTTGGGTTTATCTGATGTATCTTATGATTGGATCATGCTTCTGCATTTCTTACAAAAATGTGTGTTTTCTTATAAGTGTATTTAATAATCAGCTACATAATAAATGTGGTAAATAACAACCTACTTCATGCTTAAATAACTACTCTAATATGTAACTATTCTAATTTTGAAGCGGTGATGGGTGTAAATAATATTTTATGAGCTGCAACACCTGAAATGTAGCATGAAATTATCTGTGACTTCCACTAGTGAAAAAATCACAAATAATGCAAATAGTGCTGTGGATTGTTTCCAAGCTTTATATTAGAAGCAAATGCTTTAATATCAGTCAGGAAAATAAAGACTTTTTCAGCCAAGTTCAGAGTCGTCCCTGGTTTACATAAACTATGAAATGAGTCACCCCCTCCAAAAGGGGCTCAAACGCACACAGATGAAGACAAAAGTGAGTGTTTTTTTCCAGACTCACAAAATCATGGAAGGGGGTAAGTTAGAGGTAGAATATTATTTGCTGCTTTACTGAATGCATAAGGAGAATCCTACTTGCTTTTGTTTGCTTGTTTGTTTTAGCGTTTATTTTTGAAAGAGAGAGAGAGACAGAGCACGATCGGGAGAGGGGCAGAGAGAGAAGGAGACACAGAATCCAAAGCAGGCTCCAGGTACGATGTGGGGCTCCAACTCATGAACTGCGAGATCATGACCTGAGTCTGAAGTTGGACACCTAACCGACTGAGCCACCCAGGTGCCCCAGGACAATCCTACTTGTATATCCCACAAGTGATTGGAAGGACCTTGAAAATAACAGTCAAGACAATGGGCTGATCCTTTGGGTGGGATTAAAAGAAAAGCTACATTCCTAGGTTGTAGATGAGACCAGACAAGTGTGCCTTCTTTGGGTGTTAGCATCTTGCTTGTCATTGTTGATCACAGAACTTGTCGCTTTTAATTCTTGTGTAATAACTGGCCACAAGATCTTACAGATCTGACACTAATATGTTTTATTCAGGTCACTCTTTTTATCAGTACCTCACATTTTCCTACTTCCTGTTGTTTCATAATCTCTAGGAAACAAATTTCCCTGGTTTACAAAATACTTAGTACCTAAATTCCAAAAGGAGTTGTTTTCACTTGCTTTGGAATATCATAGTAAAATTATGAGCCTTATTATCTGGCCTTCAACAGATCATCTTCAACTGGAATTAAAATAAAGAGAGGAAAGTATTTTTAAGGGATGCCATATTTCTTGAA
This sequence comes from Cryptoprocta ferox, assembly GCA_028646485.1. NCBI lineage: Eukaryota > Metazoa > Chordata > Mammalia > Carnivora > Eupleridae > Cryptoprocta > Cryptoprocta ferox. Next base: position 40,122,073 of record CM053576.1, on the reverse strand, counting down.
TTGAACATGCAAAATTTCACAAAGAGAAATCTTAAAACTGTCAGCGAATGAAACATGGAGGCATCTTATAAAAATTTTAGTTTGTAGTTTTACCTTTTAGACCTGCATAGGAGGAGGGTTCCAGGATGAATTTAGGTTACTGTCACTCAGTTGTAAAAATGCTTTCTTTATTTGTATTACTGCAAATAGCCCCAAATCAGAGTACACTATTATTAAATTACTTCTCCAGCTTGAAGGTCATCCACGGCTAGTCATTCTCTAACTGGCATCTACATGCAGAATTCCACTGTGTTTGGAATGCCCAGCTCTGAGGGCATTGCTGGAGCCAGGGAGATGTGTTTTCAGGGAAAAACAAAACCAGCTTGTTATACCGAGTCTTTTGTATTTATAATCATAAAAACAATTACAGGTTGATTAAGAGCCACTTATGAATGGAAGAGAAAGTTTGGAGGCCACCCTGGTCCTGGTCACTCTATTGCTCGCACATTCAACAGAAAATTCAAGAGCACTCTTTTGGCATAAGACATTGGTGAACAGCCCCATGTGGTTGGGGAAGAGCCCTGGAATCTGAGGTTTGTGAGTAGAGCAGACGGGCTCTCTGATCTGACATTGACATCAGTGTTCACTGCATGTTCTCCTTGGGGGTCCTTTTTGGGGGCACAGTCAGCTTCCAAAGGCTACAGACCCCTCCACCCAGAAGCCCTCCATGATGCTACGAGCTCACATTTCCTCCTCACCAGGCAGGCTTGCATGTTACCTCTAGGTCAGATGTTAGTTTCCACAGTAGCTGTGATAATGTATACATAAAAGTTTGTTGTCTAACTTATTAATAACTGTTTATTCCTAACATCACCTATTCCTGCAATCCCAGAGAAATTTAGAATGAATACCTAAGAAAGTTTGCCTACATGTTGACAGAGATTATCTCTGAGTAATGTCTTAGTAATGATTTCTTGTTGTGCTTATTTGTACTTTTTCAAATTTTACATACTGTGAATTTATTATGTTGTCATTAGAAAAAAATGAAGTTGTTGGTCACATAAAAAGCATCAGATGTAATGTGTTCATTCTTCAGTTTCTTTAGGATATGTACATTCAACTCAAGATGGTGGCATGGATAAAGCAAATATGATTCTTTTGCGACTCTATTTTCTGTATGATGTAACCTTCAAAACAGGGTAAATCATGCTTTAATGTAAGCATCAATGATTTATGTAAAGCTGTTATTTTATATTAGCAACATATGTTCAAGATTGCTGTGTTCAGTTAATATTCTAGGACTCTAGGAAATTTTGTTTTCAGGAGGTCTTGTCCTCCTGTTGTTGATTTTAAAATAAACCAACCTTCACAGGAGAAGTATATGCCTCCCTTCATAAAATGTTGGGATTATTTGTTCATTATTAGTTTAATTTCTTCCAACAAACATAACACAAAGCCAGAGAAGTGACTTGAAACGCTCAGAAATGATCAGTTCCTAATGTATAACCATGGATACACTAAGGTATATGAGCTCACTGGAAACTGTCCCAGGTTCTGCTACATTTTTTTAAATCATAATTATAACAGTGCCATTGGAGGAATGTTGAGCTGGATAAATTGGGTTTTAGACAAGCAATAATAGGTGTAGAGTAGCATCAACCCAACCCTAGAGATAAATCCTGCTTTTACTAAAGCATGCAAAATGCTGGAATTTTCCTTGTGCATATGGAGGAGGGTCTTTTGTGACCATAAACAGTTTGACACAAACAGTCCTGGAAGGGAAGTGAGAATAATGTGTAAACCGTGTGAACTTTTTATAGAGCTTTTGGGGTATTCTTATGCCACAGTGATGATTATACTGCAATTATTACTCATGTGTGTAAAGAATTCCTACTCTTTTAATGTCTTCTAGGAGCCACCACAAATTCAAGTTATCGAAGTGTGGCATGAATACACAATTACATGTGCATGCACACAGACACACAGAGAGCTCAAGAACCACTGTACTACAAAAATCCCTCTTCAGCCTCCCCTAAAGGTACTTATCCATCCTACCCTTAACTTTTTCCACTGACCAGAAGCTCACTCCCTTACCTGGAAGCCCTCTCCACTTTAGAAAAATGTTCTCTTTTTTTGGTTGTTGTTAATTTCTGTTGTTGTTGTTAGGTTGATGTGAAGGATACTGTGCACCAATATCCACCTTTTTGTCCTAGTTCTGACCTGAGGAATAAGAGTGGATAAGTGTAATTCCTCTTCTGGAAAGGCTTTCAACCTTTTGAAGAGCAACATTGCATTCTCCCCACCCATTCTCTTTACTCACTAAAATGTAAATATTTGCCTTAGAAAATGAGATTGTTTGAAAATGCTTTGTCTATGAATCACTCACAGAAAGTCTTTACATTTGCAAGAGGATCCATAATTGCCTCAGATTTCAAGTATTTTTTGTTTGGTCCTACCAACTCTATCTATGTCTGGCACTGTAACCAGCATACCCAGTGTGTGGTTCAGCTATGCCTTTCCTGACATTGGGGAGTCCTAGCTGAGGGTACCGGAAGTTGTTCTTGGCCATGCTAAACATCCCTGACTGGGCATTACACCCACACCATTTTAAAAACACATATGTAGGATTGATCTGCTGAAATTGATCCTTGTGTGGGAATTTTAATTCTTTCTAGGTGTGTGTGTGTGTGTGTGTGTGCACGCGCACGCGTGCGTGCATGCATGTGTGTTTGAAAGCACTTAGTAATATAGTGACCAGTGACCAGGTATGATAAAAGAGAAATTATCCTCAAAATCAAGGGATGAAATTTCTGCCCCTTAACGAGTTGAGGCTAGTATTTATAAGCTTTGATTGTGCCTCTCTCTTCCAACCCAGCAGAAGTTGACTATGAACTTTTCTTTAAAATCGGTGGCAAATGTCTTGGTGTTTGCTGCATTGGATAATGGGTTCCTACTAAAAATTAGAGATGTAGTGGTGCCTGGGTGACTCAGTCACTCCGTTAAGCATCTGACTCAACTGGCTCAGGTCATGATCTTGTGGTTCATGAGTTCGAGCTGCCATCAAGCTCTGCACTGGCATCCTGGAGCCTGCTTGGGATTCTGTCTCTCCCTCTCTAAACAAACAAACAAACAAACAAGCAAACAAAGTTTTTAAAAAAAAAAAAACTTTTAAAAATTAGAAACGTAGACCAAAATTTATGCTAAGTTCATTGCTATCCTCAGTGCCTTGAATAGTGCCTGGAAGTAGGTGCTCAATAAAAACTAAGAGATTCAGAGCACCTGGGTGGCTCAGTCCATTAAGCATCCAACTTCGGCTCAGGTTACATTCTCACACTCCGTTTGTTCGAGCCCCATGTCAGGCTCTGTGCAGACATCTCAGAGCTTGAAGCCTGCTTCAGATTCTGTGTCTCCCTCTCTCCTTGACCCTCTCCTGCTAGTGCTCTGTCTCTCTCTCTCAAAAATAAAATAAAAACATTAAAAAATTAAAAAAAAATAAGAGATCCTTATTGCCACACTATTTATAACACCACAATATCAGAATCCATAAAATTTCCAAGAGAAGACAATAGTTGAGAATATCATAATACAACTTTCTACAATGGACTATTCTGTGGATATCAATATTAAGCATAATATTAAGCATTAACATTATGAAAAATGTTTGGAACTAGAAAGTGCTTATTGCAATAGTAAGGGGAAAATCAAGAGTCAAATCACATGTATGTTAGGACACTGCCTATGTTAAACACTGCCAATGTTAAAATATACAAATTTTAACCTCTCATCTCCTTATCCTATACCCTTCATCAGTGAAAAGAACAAAAGAAAAATTTTAAGGCAGAAAAAGTCATCATGACTGAAAAAGCCCCCACATGTTAATAACTCAAGCATTTTCACAGAACCCACAAGGGCAAGGCATTTGGTCATGTCCTAATCCTCAAGTGTCTTTCATGAAGCAATGGCCACAAGAAGCAAGGTTGCCTCAATACTCCCAGCTTGGCTATACTGATTATGAGCAAGTCATTGGAGGATGATAATAGCTAATATGTATTGAGTGACTTCACTGTGGATCAAGTGCATTCCAAGCATCTCTCACACTTGTCATTACAACTATTACTGTTCCCATTTTACTAGCAAGGAAACTAAAAGGACTGGTTTCTTACCCAATCAGATTTGAACCCAGGAAGTGTGCACCTGGGGTCCACATCCTTAACCACATAGCAGTCTGCCTCACAGGTCTCTGGTCAATCATTCCTCTTGTGATCTTCTTTCCCTACAGAGCAAACCCCTCTCAAATTCCTTCCCTGGCCTTCCCCCAGGTGAACTTTCTAGAACATGCATGTCTTTGCCCCCTAATTACTGTTTACTTAAAGTGCATGTGGTGGTTCTCACTGTATTATCATTGTCCTATAGGAACCCATAACTGGGGTAAAAGGACTTGTACCTCCAAGGACATCTTACCTTGACTTTAGCTTCATTTGGTCGAACTCCAAAATGAGTTCTTGGCCCACCTGTTTCTTGTCTCAAAAATGTAAATACTGTGCAGTCTCTTTGCCCTTATCTGTTTCTCCCAATGTCTCATTTTCTTAACACAAGCCATTTCTAGTACCATCACATATAAAACACTTCCAAACATTCCTAAACACAACCCAACCTGCCAGTTACATTTTGTATGCATGTTATTGACCAAATACATCATCCTCTTCCAATACAATAGATTTTTTACTTCCAAGTATTGTTACCAAAGTCAATGGAAAATGAAAATGTTAGCAGTTTTCTCTCCTTAGAGCAGGTGGCTTTATGAATAATTTTTACACACTCCCCCCCCTAAAATTTATAAATGGCATTTTAAATAAAATATAATTCATTTAGTTCAAAGGGGGAGATTCTGTGCTATTTCAAAAATAGGGAACTCATAAGTAGTAGTAAAAAGAACCAATAAATGAGTCATGTATTTTAAAGCCTGAACCAAGTTTATCTCTTTCGTTACGAAGCTCTCCACTCCCAATCTGTGCATAAGCTGACATGTGCCAACGGGCAAGCCTCTGCTTATAAAACCATCCAGGTCATAAAATGATCCAGTCCTTTACAGTTCACATGATCCAATGGTAACACAACTGACAAATCTATAGCGTTGAAAATGATTTATAACAAACAATTCACAGTTATTTGGGTTAAACTTCTGCAGCAACAGCAAAGCAGCTACCCTGTAAGATTCAAACACATTGCGAATCATTTATGATGTCTGAAATAGACACAAATCAGTTTCTTGCATACAAAGCAGTCTTGTGTTTTTCTTTAGAAAATAATTGTCATATTAAAATTACAGCTCTGAGTTGCTTTGATCATTCTGGAGCCAAGTGCAAGTAGATGTGTTGGCTGGCTTCCCTAAGGGGATGCATATTGCAGGAACTCTAGGAGCATGGAAACAAAACCTTTACTCTCCTTTCCTATGACCAGCTGACTTGAACAAATGCTTGCCTTTATATGGGAAAAGTATTCACAAGGCCTTGGAAATAGCTCCTCAGTTAAATTCTACAGTTGATGGTCAGTTATGGGGCCAATAAAATGGACCATCAAGTCCAAATGTGATGGAGAATCCACCAGATCAAATGGCAAAGTGTATAAATACATGAGCTGGTTGTGAGATAATGAGCCAGTGAGTCACCAAGGAAGGTTGCTCGAGTGGTTTCCATCTGGCACCTCAAAGAAAGCCAGGAACATCAGCCCTGAGCAACAGAAGGGTGAGAGGGGGGTTGGCTCTGCTTCGCTCGCCATCTGCAGATTTAACCGCAGTCGTATTGGAAGAGTCTATGTTCTTCTCAGCTTTCACAAATCCCAAGAGTCACCTTTATTTAAGAACATAAACAAAAAAGTTAAACACCCTCTACTACGCAAACATATCTAACTACTGCCCTTTCTCCTTATCTTCACAGCCAAGTTTCCAAGAGCAGTACTCCTGTTCGACGGTGGGGTTAGTTGAGTGTAGTCATTTTTGAGCTGTATTAAGTCAGCTTGGTCAAAATGTTAAAATGACTGCTTCTTATTATTGGGTGATTCATATGATTGATGTGCCTCAATACTGCTCCATCCAGGGGCGTCTGGGTGGCTCAGTCGGTTAAATGTCCGGCTTTGGCTCAGGTCATGATCTCATGGTTCATGGGTTTGAGCCCTGCATTGGGCTCTGTGCTGACAGCTAGTTCAGAGCCTGGAGCCTGCTTCAGATTCTGTATCTCCCTCTCTCTCTCTATGATCCTCCCCTGCTCGCACAGTCTCTCTCTGTCTCTCAAAAATAAATAAAAAACAAAAAAAAAGAACTAAAAAAATACTGCTCCATTCCAGTTTTTTTACTCCAATCTTAATTCCAAAGCCAAATATGAGGACTGTCATTTTATTCATTTCTGTATTGCTTAAGTGATTTACAGGTTTGAGAAATTTTATGATTATAAAGTAAAGATCTACCCTGAAGCAGAGAGTAGGAGCTGACTAGGAGCAAATATTCCCAACATTCCCAAAGTCTAAGATCCCAGACCAAATGAGGTTGCCATAACTAGACCTCTAAAATGAATGTGATGTTCACTCTGAACATTTCAAGTGGAAAGTGGAGTATGTTCCACTAATAACAGACAGCTGGAAGTGACATCATTAACATGGTGACATAGGTAGTTCTCAACTTAGTCCCCCCTCACAAGAAGACCAAATAGCAACTATGTATAGACAAGACACCATGGTGATAAGCCCAGAACCGGAGATGAGGGTGAAGTATCTCTTAGACCCTAGAGGCTGAGAAAGGTCCATATTAGGAGAGTAAGAAAAGTGGCTACACTCTGCCTACATTGCCCCTCCTGCAGGCTGGCACAATGATATACCAAAGGACCTATGCCTGTAGTTCTTCCAGAAGGAAAAGAGACTCAAGGTGGACATCCAGCTCCCTCAGTGTTACAGGCACTTTGCCAGAGTCTCACTTGGGTCCCACTTCACAAGGATCACTGGGGGAACTTCCCAGATTAGACCACGGGGGATCAGATATGAAAAGAGAAGGGGGAAGTAGCTTATAACAACTGGTATTCAGATCTTGGTGGACTGCCTTCCTGTTTGCAGCAGCACCCGAGCAAAGAGCTACCCAGTGGCCTCATTCAGCCAGGGCACTCAGTTGGCAATTCTGCCTGAATTGGATCCCCAGCCAATAGGTCACACTGCTGCAAAGCTCATTCTGTATCCCCACCTGGGCAACGGAGCAAATGCCTGGCCCCACCCAACTGCTGAGTGGACCTTCCAGCCATACCCCTCTGGGAAGTCTGGCCACAGATGCCCAGCTGCAGAGCACATCCTAAGGGCCACCCAGGCAGGAAAGCAAATTTGCAGTTCTTGCCCAACTGTTGACCATATCCCCCTTGCCCCACATAACCGAGGAGCCTGAACAGTGACTCTGAGCAGCCAGGAAGCCCCGCGTACGCCCCTGCCCTGCTGCAGAGCCCAGCCTACAGTCCTACCCAGCAGTGGAGCCTAGCATGGCCAGATTGCTGAAACAGCCTTCAGCTTCACCCAGGCACCAAGAACACAAGGAAAAAGGCAAAAATCAAACAATGAGATTACATCAAATTAAAAAGCTTCTGCACGGCAAGAGAAAAAATCAACAAAATGAGAAGGCAACTTATAGAATGGGAGAAGATATTTGCAAGGCAAGTATCTCATAAGGAATTAATGTCTAAAATATATAAGGAATGCCTATAACTCAGCAGCAAAAAAAAAAACAAACAAAAAAACCCAAAGTAATACGATTAAAAATGGACAAGGGATCTGAATAGGTATTATTGTTTGCCCCCAAAGAAGGCATATGAATGGCTAACAGGTATATGTAAAGGTGCTCAACATCAGTAATCATCGAGAAAATGAAAACCAGAACCATGATAAGATATTACCTCCCACCCATTAGCGTGGCTATTATCAAAAAGACAAAAGATAAGGTGAGGATGTAGAGAAAAGGGATCTTTGTGCACTCTTGGTGGGAATGTAAATTGATATTGCCACTGTAGAAAACAGTATGAAAGTTGCTCAAAAAATTAAAAACAGAGCTACCTTGTGATCCACCAATCCCACCTCTGTGTATATATCCAACAGAAATAAAATCACTATCTCAAAGATGTAGACGCACCCTCATGCTGTTCATTGCAGCATTGTTACAATAGCCAAGACATGGAAGCAATCTAAATGTCCACTGATGGATGAATGGACAAAGAAAATAGTGTGTGTGTGTGTGTGTGTGTGTGTGTGTGTGTGTGTTCATCGAAATATTATTCAGGCATTAAAAAAAATCCTGCCATTTGTAACAACATGGATGAAACTTGAGGGCATTATGCTAAGTAAAATTAATCAGATGAAGAAAGACAAATACTATAAGATTTCACTTATATTTAGACTCTAAAGGAAAAAACAAGCACCAAACTCATAGAAATATAGAGTAGAATGGTTTTCAGGGGCTGAGGGGTGGGAATAAATGGATGGAGTTGGCCAAAAAGTACAAGCTTACAGCTAAAATATAAAATAAGCTCCGGGGACCTAATGAACTGCATAGTGACTATAATTAACAATACTGTATTGTATGCTTGAAAGTTGCTAAAATTTGTCACCACACACACACACACACACACACACACACCTAGCTATATGAGTTGATAGATTTAACTTAACCTTATTAACAGACCTTAATGTGGGAACTCTTTTGCAATATACATGTATATCAAATCATCATGTTGCATACCTTAAACTTACACAATGTTATATGTCAATTATATCTCAGTAAAAGTGGAAAAAATAACAGGCAGCCAAATTTATTTTTTAGTTGAAATTAAATGAAGATGCCTATTATAACTTCAAGACAGGCACAAACTAGTCAAGCTTCATGTGAATGCTCAGAGAATGGGCAGACATGGCGCTTGAAGACCATTCCTGAGATTGCAAGTATGGAATCACACTTTGTGTCATTCAGAAGCTTTCCAGGGGCTATCTAATTGCAACCCATTTCCAAAATTTACCCCCATTCCTGCACTAAATCGGTAGTATCCCCAACTCTGAGACAAAGACAACACAACTCTAACCCTAACATGAACTCGAGATTGTGACTGGGATGGGAAAACCTTAAGTATGGTGGAGAGTCTATTAAGCATATTGGTTGGCACAGCAGGGTATTTCAAAGTACTGACTGTGCTCTATTTTGTCACCTACATGATGTCCCTGCAGATTCTCCCTTACTTGCCTCTTAGAGGAATGCAAGGAAGAGTTGTAAGGGTAATTTATAGCTAATGCACAGACATTATATCCTCTAGTTTTTAAGATTAATGACTCACCATTATTCTGTGTTAGGTTGTACAGATTTGCATGGTGATTTGGAGCCCCTTCTACTGTAGGACACAGACTACTAAGATAAAGAAAGTTTGAGAAAAACAAAGGCTGCACAGACTGAAAAACCTTCTTCTTGTAACCATAATAGAGGAGAGGACATAGGGCAAATCACTGCCCCCAAGATTGGAGAGATAAACAGGTGAATACAGGAAGTCATGGCTTATCGAAGTAGAGACTCACAGGTGGGCTAGGAAAACCTGAGTTGTACATGATGAATCACACTGAAGGATCAGTGTGGATGGTTCTGAGAGTTAAGAACTCCAGGGGGCCCAGTCATGGGGGGAGGGTAGCACAATATGGTGAGATTGCCCACAAGGGGCTTGACCAAATTCTCACAGTAAATATCAGAGAAAAACCCCCTCCTCTTTCTGATGGGAGAAGGGAAAAAGAAGTCATTTTGAAACACTCCAGAGCATCTGTTCTTCTTGACAAGGCCTGCCCTCGGGAGAACTATTTTGTTCTACCTAAGAGGAGAGGAGAAAACTGATACTTGTGCAGTTCACAGCCCAGAGGCACAGGCTCACTAAGAGAGACACAATTATGAGACTGTGGAGCACCTCCCCCTGGCCACGCCTCATCATCACATCCCTGAAGGCCTATTTACAGGAGTTCCTATTAGCAGGTACATCACGTCTGTTCAGAAATTACAAGGCATACTGAAAGGCAAACTATAAAGTTAAAGAGACAACGCAAGCATTAGAACCAGACATGTCAGGGATGTTGAAATTATCAGACAGAGAATTTAAAACAACTTTGGGGAGCCTGGGTGGCTCAGTGGGTTAAGCGTCCAACTCCTGATTTCAGCTCAGGTCATGAACTCACAGTTGTGAGTTCGAGCCCCACATCAGGATCCATGATGGGCATGGAGCCTGCTTGAGATTCTCTTTCTCCCTCCTCTGTCCTTGCCTCACTTGCGTCTCCATGCATGCTCTCTCTCTTTTTCTATCAATCAATCAATCAATCAATCAATAAAACACTATGATTAATATGTTCAGATCTTCATTGGATAGAGTAGACAGCACACAAGAACAGATGGGCCATGTAAGCAGAGAGATGGAAATGCTAAGAAAGAACCAAAAGAAATGCTAAAAACACTGTAACAGAAATGAAGGATTTTTTGATGGGCTCATTGATAGACTGGACATGGCTGAAGAAAGAATCTCTAATCTTGAAGATATACTAATAGAATCCCTGAAAATCAAAAAGCAAAATGAACAAAGACTTAAAAAAAAAATCAAACAAAAAAACCCCCAGACTCTCCAAGGACCGTGGGTGGGAAAACTACCAAAAATATAACATATGCATAATGGAAATACTAGAAAGAGAAGAAGAAGAAAAAGGGACAGAAAAAAACGTTTGGAACAATGATAACTGAGAATTTCCCCCAAATTAATGTCAGACACCAAACCACAGATTCAGAGAATATCAAGAAGGCTAAATGCAAAAAAAAAAAAAAAAAAACCCAAACAAACAAAACAAAACAACCTAAAAGAAGCCAGATAGAAGGGGGAAAAAACCACCTTATATATAGAGGAATTAAGATAAGAATAATATCCCACTTCTCAGAAGCCAAGCAAGAATTGAGTGGAGTGAAATATTGGAAGTGTTGAGAAGAGTTTGAAAGGGAAAAGGGCAGGGGAAGCTTTGGAAGAGCACAGTGGACAGAGTGAACTCCACACATTGATGGTGGGGGGTCTGAGAGTTGAAGAAAATCATTCTTCCACTTCCTGCCTGGGCCTCTCAGGGATGCAAACACTGCATTATCTGCTCATTTTATCCACATCATAGAAGACATTGGAGAGTTGGCATAATGGCGCTCCTTAGGACACAAGATATCTCCCTTGAATCTCCCTTGAATTCAAGTGGTGTGCAAGAGAATCCTGCAGTTTATTATGACGTCAAGCCTTGCATAAAGGTGGCAGAGAGAGAGAGGGGTTGGTGGGGGGGAGATTTAGGGCCAACCAGCTGGTGTGCCTTCTCCTGGGGTCATGTGGTGAAGCAACCATGTATCATAGCATCAAAAGGTGATGCTGCATGTGCATGTTAGGAGCCCTGAGGAAATCTCATTACAGCTTCAAGACTGAGTGGTGTAGCCAAGAGCTGGAGTGAGAACGGGGCTCTGCCTGAGAAAGACACAGGCACCTCTGAGGTACAGAAGATCACTATAGTCAACAAGTAGTGGACACAATCCAGCCCCTACTCATTTCCTTGGAATATTGGAGCTGTCTGGGTGACTAGAGCTTCTGAGCTCTGTAAATGGGACACAACGTAAATGGGTTTCAACTGACCTGAAAAATCACTGGATTTCACAGGGACAAAAGCAGGACTGAGTTAGATCAACTTATACTGGAGAGAAGGGGTGCAGAGTGATCTGTTTTTTCAGCTCTGAAATCGAAAAACATTACATATATGGCACACCTGCACTTGAGTCTAAATTTCCATACACATTGCACTGGTTTTTTGTTTTTATTTTTGTTTTGAAGCTGAATGTTTGTTCTTTTGGGCCTATCACAGCATCCCCAACTTAAAAACAAAACAAAAAACATTTTGACATGGTTGTATGTCAAAGCTAGTCATGTCCAAAAGTTATATACCAAACTTCCAGTTGTAAAATAAGTAAGTCCTGGGGATGTAATGCAAAGCATGGTGATTATAGTTAACAACACTGTATTGTTTATTTGAGAGTTGCTAAGTGAGTAGATCTTAAAAAATTCTCAACAGAAGAAAAAATATTGTAACCATGTGGTGATGGATGGTAACTAGATTTATTGTGGTAATCATTTTGCAATATATAAATATCAAATCATTATGTTGCGCATCTGAAGCTAATATAATGTTATATGCCAGTTACAACTTCGATAAATAGAAATAGATAGATAGATAGATAGATAGATAGACAGATGGTATCTGATATAGATATAGACAGATATCCAGGACTTGAGGATTGCAGGGACAGTTTGGGAACAGATCACTGTCTTTTATCCTTTTTGCCACATAAGATAATAAGGATGCCACCAAGAATAAAGTAGTAAATAACAAAAAGTTTACCATCATGAATTGAAAGGAAGGCCAAACATACAGCATAGTTTTTAAAAAGAAACATCCAGTGAATGAAAATGTCTAAGAATACACACAACTTATCATAGCTAAAACTTGGTTCATAATAAACCCTAAAGTCTTAAATGCCATTTAATTAGGAAACACAACATTAAATAAATTAAACATCTAGGTTAAAAAGACAGGAATAAAATGAGCTAAAGGCAAACAGAAGGGAGGGAATGATGAAGAGAAAACCAAATATGGAATTAGAAAACAGAAACAAAATAAGAGATTATACACCAAACAGCAAATTTAACATGTTATTAATTGTAATGACACATTATATGACAACGGTAAAGCATAAAAATGACTACATTAAGAAAAAGAAGGAAGAATGTGGAAATACAAAAAAAGTAAAATATGGAAAGGGGAGCACTAATTGATACAGAAAAAAATTATAAAACCAAAATTTTCTTAAAACTTTTGAAATAAACATTGAAAGCCTAGATCAATTGTAGAATAGACTGAAACTTTCAAGAACTCCAGAAGAAATTAAGAGTTTTCAAAGAATTACATCTCTAAAAAGCACCAAGTTTTGACAGTTTCAAACTATCAAAAAATAGATTATTCTAATCCTATTTTAACTCTCCCAAGGTAGAGTAAAAGATTTAGTGCTCAAATTGTTTTCATGTCTAATATGATATCCAAATCTATCAGAAATAACGTAACAAACTCCAATTATGTTTACAAATATCTATATGAAAACCAACAAAATCTTAGCAAATATAACGTCAGCAGCACATTTTAAATTATAAGTTACTGTAATTAGATTATATTTATCTCAGAAATGCAGAAGGAGCTCAAGATTAATAAATAATATAATACACAACTTGTTAACATAATATAATGTAAATAAAATAACATAAAACAAGGTTATTGCATTAAACCAACAAAACGACTCTTGCAAAAACCCTATTTTTCTTTTTCATTTGAAAGGAAAAACTTAGTATAATAATAGAGGCATATGAGTTATGAATGGAATAATAATCATATAGAATAGAAATTACCCCACTTAAGGTAAGAAATACAGACATGTTTATTGTAAAATAAGATGAGGATAGGGGCACCTGGGTGGCTCAGTCGGTTAAGCAGCTGACTTCAGCTCAGGTCATGATCTCACAGTTCATGTGTTCGAGTCCCTCGTCAGGCTCTGTGCTGACAGCTCAGAGCCTGGAGTCTGCTTCGGATTCTGTGTCTCCCTCTCTCTCTGACCCTCCCCTGCTCACTCTCTGTGTGTCTCTCTCTCTCAAAAATAAATAAAAGTTAAAAAACATTTTTTTAAAAAAGATGAGGATACTATCAAAACTTATTTTCTATTATCCTGGAAGTACTAGCCAAGGAAGTTAAGCAAGAAAAGAATATTATATGTGTTGGAAAGAAATAGGTAACATTAATATTATTTACCCTGATATAAAAAAATACACTGGAGTACTCCAGCTAAAATACAATTATAAGCAATAAGAGAATTAAATAAGAGGACTGGTAACTAAGTTAATTACAACAATTAAGGGTTTCTTTATCTTAAAAAATATAACCAACTTAAAATAAATGGAAGAAAATATCTAATTCAAATTATCAGCTTAAATAGTAAAATATGTAGAAATAATGTAGGATCTATATTGAAAAAATTAGGGCTCTATTAAAATTTTTAGATAAATAAAGTGGCTGGACCTCACGCATTTTATTCCTCTCCTTCCAGAGAGGAATTCTTATAATTTAAAGAATATAAATATAAAGAATATAAAGAATTCTTATAACTTAAATTCTTATAATTTAAAGAACAAAACACTTTAAACCCAGGGATTGAAAGAGAATGAGAGAAAGAATGGTTGGATGAGAAATGGCAACTGATTTTTGGCAGAAAGGAAGCAGATGGAGAGGGGTAAGGCCTTAAAGGAGCAGGTGAAGTGCAATCTACACAGCAGGACATTGGCTCCTCCCCACTCTCAGAGCATCTCCAACTCAACGTGGAGGAATCTGGTGCGGCAGAGTGGGGTGACAATGGGATCGCACACATGTAGAGATTAGTTGAATATCTTTATAGAGAGCATTTGCATTTCCTGGTCCTCCCTATCACCTCGGATTTCTACATTTGTCAACCTTCCCCCTGCCCCCACCCATTCTCTGCTTCTCTCATTGCTCCTCTACTCCTGGGTTTCTTTGCCCTCTGGACTCTCCAATTGGATTGAGCCGATGGGGGGAACCAACAGGAAACTTGAGGGTGGAAGCAGAGAAAAAAATCAGGATATTTGTTTCCCTATCTCCTTATGGCTTCTTCACAGTTTGGCTGTAGTCCTTCATGGAGACAGCTCCTACCTGGAGACCCTTCCATGAAAACAGCTCTCAAGAGGGTCCAGAACATGTTCCTTCCCCTTGTCCCTTCAGGCCTGGGGGTGGTGATGGCTTCTACTGCTGCTGGTCCAAGAGGGCTTCCCCCTCCAGTACCGGTTCCATCAGCCCTGCCCACTTCATTAACTTCTTCAGGCAGACACCTGGACTGTGCATGCTGATTCCTGCTGGGCCGCTGGCTGATTCTGCTAAGCTATGAATGCGGCCCACTACCCACCCCCACTCAAGACCCTAAAGGACTGTAGGATGGAAAAGCTCAAACTCCAGGTCTATGTATATAGAGATAGAGATAGAGATAGCGGCTAGGGGCTAGGGGATGGGGATATGGTATAGGGATAGGGGATAGAGGATAGCAATAGGAGATAAGGGATGGGGATAGGGAGTAAGGATAGGGGATGGGGAAAGGGTTAGGAAATAGGGATAAGGATAGGGATAGAGATAAAGATAGAGATGATAAAGATAGAGACAGATATATCTGTATCTATTTATAACCTATCTATCTATATTGCATGTAGAAATGTATTTATATAGTGTGTTGGTATAGGCATACTTTTTTTTTCTGGCAAGAGACTAAAATAACCTGCTAATCTTTGGGGAAAAAAATCGTTTAAGACAGAGCATGGCAGAAGGCTTTGATCTTCACTGTAAGGCTTTCTGTACATTCCATCAATCTGTGGTTGGCCTTAAAGCCAGAATCAAATCTCTGCTCCATCATTAATAGCTGTATGACCTCTTGGTGCCTCATTTTTCTTATCTATAAAACAGTAATAGTTTTACTTCATAAGATTGTTTTGAGAATTAAATAAGTGTGAAGCACTCACACCAGTGCCTGGCACAAAATAAGAATTTGATTAATGCTATATTTATTATTATTTAAGAGGTGGGTGTATATCTGGGCCCATAATATTTATGCATTTCAGTATTTAGACAAACAAATGACACTCATGAACAATGAATAATAAAAAATAACAAATAATATTTTTCAAAAGAAAAAGCACATGCATCCTCACTCAATGCCAGCATAGATTATTTTTTCATATAAACTAATTATCACCCATTAAAACACCGGAAATATATCTGAGACCTCATGGCATGGAACAGAAACATGTTTCAGGTGGGAGAAGGGGAGAGCAGAGGGGTTTCTTGAAAGAGCCCTGGTCCCAGAATCAGCAAAGGCAATCGGAACTCCCTGTTCTGCTCTCTACTAGCTGTGTGGCCATGGGTAAATCACCACCCATCTCTAGTCCCTGGTTTGTTTGGGAGAGTTGCAGTAGATGCTCTCTTGGGTCCTGCACAGCTCTGAAAGTCTTCCCCATTCACTGGGAGGTCAGGGACACTCTCTGCAAGGATCAATGTCCCTGGGAGCATCTGAATAGCAAGGTGGGAGGCAACCCACTTTTTGCCACTTTAGGTGGGCCTCTTCCTTGGACACAAATTTCTTCTAAAAACAATTAGTGATGGGTGACTGGGTGGCACAGTTGGTTAAGTGTCTGACTTCTGCTCAGGTCATGATCTCAAGGTTGGTGGGTTCGAGCCCCGCATCAGGCTCTGTGCTGACACCTCAGAGCCTGGAGCCTGCTTCAGATTCTGTGTCTCCCTCTCTCTCTGCCCCTCCCTCGCTCATGTTCTCTCTCTCTCTCTCTCTCTCTCTCTCTCTCTCTCAAAAATAAATAAAAATGTTAAAAAATTATAAACAATTAGTGAAACATATGGAGTCATTTTATTTACCAAAGAGGGGCGCCAAAATACCAAGAGGAGAAAAGATACTCCCCAATGACAACCTGGTCAAGAGTCCATCCCCATGCTCACAGGAGGTCCAGAAATTAGTGCACCTTTACACTGGAGCTCAGGAAATACAGAGAGGAGAACTTCTGTCCCTCCTCTCCAGTCCATTATCTGTCTTCAGGTTGTGAGACTACTTTGGCATCTGGAGAGAAATTAGGAGTGGGCAAGGCAGCTCTGTTAATTTATTTCCAAGGAATTAGATGAAGTAGCTTTACCTTACTCAAGACTTCTGTTTCCAATCCTCTCTAGCTGTCCTTCCCCCCGCCCCCCCCCCCCCCCGCTTCCTTCTGCTTGGGTTATATTAGCCACATGAATAATTAGCAATTAGCAGCATCCAACTTGCTATATGCTAATGGCAGTGGATTTATTTGGTTCAAAAATCTGCTACTTTATTTTGGGACCACTTAAGTTTCATAGTTAGATATTAAAACTCTAAGTTATAAATTATAATAAGCAAATGGAAGGTCCAAAGAGTGAAGCAATCAGACAATATATATGCAGTTATGATTCATTCATTGTATCCTCATAAAATAACCCTACCTTCTGCTTTTTAATACGTGACCTTGTTTACCACGATAGAGCAGAAAACACTGTTGTGTACTTTCCCTTTCTATGGCCAAATTTAAATTACCCATGAGATGGAAGAGGCACTAATTTAAATCTGGTGACAAAATAAGAAAATGCCACAATAACCACACTTTGAAATTTTTTCAGTTTTCTATCATGTCAGACTTGGGGTACCTTTGCTTAGGAGAGCCCTAAGTCCCAATGCCTTCTCATGTCTGTGCCTCCTAATAACCAGGGTGGATTTCCCAGCAACAGAAACATGCATGGAAAAACAATAGGGACCTGAAGAAATTCAAAAGAGGAGGAGAAGTTGTAGGTGGACTGCTAATTTCTGTTGAGTTTACTGTTGACTTATTTGGCGTGACTTATTTTGGGGCTATGAACTGATTTATAAAGGTGTCTTATCTCTCCATTTCTTTGCTTTATTTAAAAAAATTTTTAATGTGTATTTATTTTTGAGAGAGAAATGGAGATAGTGTGAGCAGGGAAAGGGCAGAGAGGGACAGAGGATCTGAAGTGGGCTCTGCACTGGCAGCAGAGAGCCCGAAGCAGGGCTCAGACTAACGAACAGCAAGATCATGAGCTAAGCCGAAGTCACACGCTTAACCAACTGAGCCTTCCAGGCACCCCTGTACATTTCTCAAGAGGGAGGAAGGAGAGAGAGGGCCCTGACCAGGATACTAGGCAGGTGTATTTTCTGTGCCAGCCAGAAGCACTGATTTTATTTATCTTGTTCTAGCATCCTGTTCTTTATGTTGCCCAACTCTTGCCCGACATCCTCTAAACCAACCAAAACAGATGCACAAATAGCCAAGTTAAAGCCTCTTCCAGATGAATACATCTGTCATCTGTGTTTTAACATTGCTCAATCCTAGCTCATGTTCTATGGGATCAGAAACCATGCTAACTTCCACACAGGCTCCATGTGCTAACCCAATCAATACCCTTTATAACACCAACCTGCCTACCTCATGGGATGACTGTGAAGATAGAGGAAAACAAGTGAGCAGAGTTCCTATACTACGTGCTTGGCATGGAGATTGAACTGGGCGAGACAAGGTTCTTGTGTTCAAAGAGCAAATAGTCTGATTGAATAGACCCATGTGAAAATACAGGACTATGATTTGATGAGGGGTGCACTTACCGCTTTATTGCCTGCAAAGTGAATGGTCAGCAGGGTCAGGACCCGGGAGGTCTGAGCAATGAACGGGATCAGGATCTAGCTACAGAGTGATTTCTAACCAGATTTCCAACCTCTTTACTCCTGGCCAGGACGCTAGGCAGGAGAACTATATGCCCAGGGCAGCCAAGGGCATTACGGAATAAAAATCCGAAGCTCCTAGGGGCGTCTGAGTGGCTCAGTCAGTAAAGCATCAGACTCTTGATGTTGGTTCAGGTCATGATTGCATAGTTTTTGGTTTGAGCCCTGAGCCGGGCTCTGTGCTGAGCATGTAGCCTGCTTGGGATTCTCTCTCTCCCTCTCTCTCTTCCCATCCCCTGCTCATGCTCATGCTCTCTCTCTTTCAAAATAAATAAATATGGGAATGTAAACTGGCACAGTCACTCTGGAAAACAGTGTGGAGGTTCCTCAAAAAATTAACAATAGAACTTCCCTATGATCCAGCAATAGCACTGCTGGGGATTTATTCAAGGGATACAGAAGTGCTGATGCATAGCAGCACATGTACCCCAGTGTTCATAGCAGCACTTTCAACAATAGCCAAATCATGGAAAGAGCCTAAATGTCCATCAACTGATGAATGGATGAAGAAGATGTGGTTTATATATACAATGGAATACTACATGGCAATGAGAAAGAATGAAATCTGGCCATTCGTGGCAACGTGGGTGGACCTCGAGGGTGTCATGCTAAGCGAAATAAGTCAGGCGGAGAAGGACAGATACCATATGTTTTCACTCATAGGTCTAACAGGAGAAACTTAACAGAGGACCATGGGGAGGGGAAGGGCGGAAAAAGAGTAAGGGAGAGGGAGGGAGGAAAATCATGAGAGACTCTTGAATACTGAACTGAGGGCTGAAGGGGGAGGGGGAAAGGGGAAGGGCGGTGTTGGTCATGGAGGAGGGCACTTGTGGGGAAGAGCACTAGGTGTTATATGGAAACCAACTGGACAAAAACTATAAAAAAATTTTTTTTAAATAAATAAATAAACTTAAAAAATCCAGGGACACCTGGATGGCTCAGTCAGTTAAATGTCTGAGTCTTGATTTCGGCTCAGGGTACGATCTCAAAGTTGGTGAGATCAAGTCCTCCATTGGGCTCTGCACTGACAGGGTGGAATCTGCTTGGGATTCTCTCTCCCTCTCTCTCTGCCCCTCTCTTGTTCACATGCATGTGCACTCTCTCTTTCTCTTAAAAAATAAATTAATTAATTAAACAAAATCCAAAGCCTCTATATCAGATGTTACAAAGTGCCCCAACGGATCAAAACCAGCCCATAGGCTCAGTAACAGTAGCCAATACCTGTATTATACCTGCTTTATGCCTCTAAATGGTTTATACATATTAATATATAATATTAATAAAAATTAATATTAATAAATATTAATAAATTCCATATTTGCCACAACTTTGAGGGGTAGAGATTATTGTCTCCCCATTTTATAAGTGAGGGAACTGAAGCACGGAGAGGTTAAGCCACTTGGCCACAATCACTCAGCGAGGAAATGGAGGACTCAGGAATCGAACCCAAAAGGTCTCTGAAGCCTGGGATCCTACGTGCTATGCTACACTTTCTCATTGTGTCTTATTTGGCTCAGGCACTGACATGTAATAAGTTAGAATGAGTTGTCAGCATTTGAAGATTGGGAGACATTACATAAAATTTATAATTCTAGTTTCTCTTAAAATTGGAGTATCGGTCAACCTGGGTCCACATTTCTCCATAGCAAAAAATTGCTGGAGCTGGGAGTGACTGCCTCTTAGATGGCGCATGAACTCTCTGGTTCACCAGAGACCCTACCACTCCCTAATGTTCACTCCTGACTCCTTTCACTCAGTCCATTGATGAGGCAGCTTTCAGACCAAAGTACTGATCTTTCTCCTCCTGTGTTGTCCAACATGGTGGCCACATGGGAATCTTTACATTTAAGTGTCTTTAAATTAAATTAAAAATCCTCTCCTTTCATCTCTCTGGCCACATTTCATTTTTTTAAAGTTTATTTATTTATTTTGAAGGGGGAGGGGCAGAGAGACAGGGAGAGAGAGAGAATCCCAGCAGGCTCCTGCACTGTCAGTGCAGAGCGCAATGCAGGGCTCGAACCCACCAACTGGTGAGATCATGACCTGAGCTGAAATCAAGAGCCTGATGTTCAACCCACTGAGTCACCCTGGCACCCCTCACTGGCCACATTTTAAGTGTGCAATAGCCACATGTGATTATTGAATTGGACAGTGCAGATAAAGAACAGTTGCATCATTGTAGAAAGTTCTTTTGGACCTTACTGGTCTGGAGAGAAGACGATCCCTTCCATTAGCTTTTGCATCATATTCCAGCAATTTGAGGAAGACGATATTCACAAATTAACCGTGCACTTGGCAATCTGGAATTGTTTCCTGGAATGATGGCTAGAACCAACATCACCAGAAAATGAAGACCTGCCACCCACTGAGGTCTCTTTGTTCTAGAGCCCAAACTCCTTTCAACACTCCATGGAAGTCTTAAGTCTTTCCCAAGAGTTCTGGACACATTCATGGCACCTTTGTTCTCACCATGACCTCTGTCTCCTTATTCCTGTTTCGTTACTGCATAAACCTAGACATCCAGCCAGTCCTTTGGCTTTGTTTTCCACACACAAAACACGAAATATCCACATAAAAATTGTTTTATGGGTAGGGTAGGGGCAGAGAAGGAACATTTCTAGTGCAGTAACACAGAAGTTGTCAGTGTAATATCAGGAATCTTGACTTGTCATCCAGCCGCCTAACCACAGAGCACTCTCTACTAGCCCGTTCCTCGCAGCAAGCTCCAACATCACCCCATGTTGGTGTCTCGTCTCTCTCCGACCCTTCTTTATTTCTTTCTGTCTTCTTTTCTCCCTCTCAGGCATACCGTGAATTTCTCCTCTGGTCTCACACCCTTTTTGGTGGTATTTTGTAGTCCTGCCTCATTGCGATCCTCTTTTCCCCCCAGGATCTCAGCCACTCAAAGCAAAGCTGCTTTGGGTAATTTCCCAAGTAAGAAACACTCCAATACTAGTAGCTATTAAAAGAATGGACCTTTTGCCTTCGAACATGAGCACAATTCCTTCTTTCTTTGAGCCCCTTAAAGCCTGCAGCATTATATAGCTTCTTTGCTCTGCTATGCTAATGGAACAAACCAAATATGCTACACGTCAAGGACAGGCTATCCTTGGATTCACAGAAAGGCTTGCAAGTGCACAGGAACCCATAGTTTTACTCTGTGCAAGATTTGAAGTCTCAGCTTAGATTAGGAAGACTTAAAAATTCCATGGAGGACTTTAAAAAAGGATTAATGTAGACTTCTCAGGTAAAATTTTTTTTTCTTGAAGTCACTTAAATGAAAATGATTCATATTTCTACATGAAAATAAACATTTTGAGCCTTCATTGTCTGAGGCACAACTGTTACCTATAATGCCAACATGACTTTTTTTTTTAAAGTTTATTTATTTTGAGAGAGTGTGCAGGATAGGCAGAGAGAAGTGAAGAGAGAGAATCCTAAACAGGTTCTGCCCTGTCAGTAGGGAGCCTGATGTGGGGCTCAAACTCAGGAACCATGAGATCATGACCAGAGCTCAAATGGAGTTGGTCACTTAACCAACCGAGACTCCTAGGTGCCCTCCCAACATGACTTTAATTTTCTGGGTTACTAAAAGAAAATCTGTTTGGGGACTGACTCCTATCATTCAAACTTTGTTTAACATAAGGATTACCCAACATTAGTGTGCATTAGAATGCCCTAGAATCTTCCTTAAAGCACAGATTGCTGGGCCCCACTGTGGAGTTTCTGATCTAGTAGGTCTGTGGTGACAATTTTCGTTTCTAAATGCAAATTTAGAGAATTCAAAATTAAAAGACTAAACTGTGTGTGTGTGTGTGTGTGTGTGTGTGTGTGTGGTTGATCCTACCGTATCTCCCATAAATGTGGGCTTAGTTTTGTTTCTGTCAACAGGGCCTAGGCACCTTCCAATTCCCTCAGCAGATTGAGGAAGATTTGGGGGGTCACAAAAAGTGATAGTGTATACATGATTATCCCACCCCATTTTTGGGGAATGATGTTTAATCCAGTACAGAAACAATGAACTCCTAACTGGCTTCAGATCAACCCAAAAGGAAGACAGGACTCCTCTGTGGGACAATGTTTTGAAAGTGTTCTATGCAAGGAAAAAAGTCACCCCAGCCCTGTCATGGTGAAGGCTCCCAAAATGGGACTGTGTCTTTAGCTTTCAAGGATCCGTTGGTGCAGGAACAAAGTAAAATTATGGGGCAGGAAAAATATAAGGGCCTATGAATAGGTTAGTTCATATGCATGCGTACCTTCATCAGGACAATTGTTCTCCCAGAACCTTACTAAGATACTGGGATTTCTTCATTCTGAGCTTTCTTTTTAACCCTGGTGACCATCAGCACGTCCTGATGCCTGGCACCTGCCAGTCTTGGCCAATGTCCCCATCACAACCACTTTTTCCCCTGTTCTGTGTCTCTCCCAATGCTGCTTCCTCCTAAAACTGAAAAGCTCCTTTCTACACAGCATGGTTCCATTTTAACAGGTTATTTTATATAGGCTTACGTGAATAACTAGATGTATCCTTTGTGTTTAATTACATAGGTCCACCAGACATCACATCTCTCAGATAAGGAGTCCCCAAAACCCAATGCCATTCAGAATAATTTCAGCTTTCTTCTTGTCATTGGGTTCTTTCTTCTAAAAATGGAATGACAAAAAATATCACAGTTGATCGAGGCAGACTTAGACTTAGCCCAGCTAGTTAGGCTTTACAGTGATGAATAGATTTGTTATTAAGTCCTTTGTAACAACAAGAACAACAAAGTCATGCTTAATGTGAAGTTCCCCTTGAATCATGAGAAGCTGGATTATCTTGCAGTTGAGAGGCAATGCTTAACTAAGGATGCATTGCTGGGTCCCATGAGCATCAAGTGTCCTTAAAATATAGTGTTCTTTCTCCACTAATGGAAGAGGATGGTGAGAAAGGAAGCCCTTGGTGAAGCTATATATTCATGAAAGATGGTCTTTGTTCTCAGCCTCCCCCTTCATCTTTTTCCCTTACCCATTGGATATATGGGTGCATTCTTGCAACTTCTCTGTAAGATATAAATCATTACAAAATTTTTAAAAAATTTACATAGACTGTGACTTTACTTATTACTGCATGAAAGATCCTAAAAGTAACATATACCCCTCTTCATTTTTCTGACAGTCTGCATCTCACCTCTGTCTCTCCAAAAATACTGCTTTTCTTGGTCATGTTTTTTTTTCTGGGATAAGGAAAGTCTTTCTAGAATAAGATTTCTATACATTTCATTAAAAGAGAAATCTATTGTATTTGAAAATATATGAGTTCAAAGTTTTCCACTGCTATATCTACAGATCCTAACAGCTGATGCTAATGAGTACTTCACTATGCTGATTACTTTGCCAGTTGCCTTCCATGTTATCCCATGGAATCTTCACAGAATCTCTAGAGGTAATCTCTAATGAGGAAGCTGAGGTAGGGAAGGTTATGCAAGTTGCCCAATGTCATACAAGCATCAATGGTAGGTCAATGTGACAAAAAAAAAAAATCCATGCTATCTTCCAAAGGTGGGAACCCATTTCCTGTTTCTTCGGAGAGGGAAAAATCTGAAACTCTTGGGAGAGAAGGACAGTTCCCATAATAAACCTTGCTGGCTGTGAAATCTACTATTTTCCAGGGTGATATAAAAAGCAGGCAGAAAGGTGATGTTAATGACACTTGAGGCTCCTTCTTGATATCTTTGCAATTCCAGATGCTGGGAGGGGAAATCTCTCTGTCCCTAATTACTTTTGACAGTCTTGAAAATGAAGTTAGGTCAGAGTAACAGTCAGAATATTCAGGCAGAATATTCAGGCTGCAGCTGAATTTATTACAAAAGGACAGAAGAACTGGATTTTGGTGTATACGATTCAGTAATTGCTAAAAAAAAGAGCAGAGGCAAAGCTGAAAATATAGATAATTGGAGGAACAATAATAATTATTATGGAGATAATAGAGGTACATTCCTCTAGAACCAGAGCTTCTGGTCAGCACTTGAATCATAGGTTCTAAATTTATCTGTCCTCTGTGATGCAAAAGCAATGTTTTAAACAACCTGGAATGGAGTAATGAAAAGAATGAAACAGAATGTTGTCCTTACAAACTCAATAGCCTTTAAGTGTATTCTTCCAAAGAACTTATCATCATGACGAGACCCAGAAGCTTTTTACAAACAAGTTCCTACCTTTGAACCCACCATGTTCACGTGGGCCTTACATGCTTCCTCCT
Source organism: Cryptoprocta ferox (assembly GCA_028646485.1). Classification (NCBI taxonomy): domain Eukaryota; kingdom Metazoa; phylum Chordata; class Mammalia; order Carnivora; family Eupleridae; genus Cryptoprocta; species Cryptoprocta ferox. Next base: position 40,097,390 of record CM053576.1, on the reverse strand, counting down.
GCCATATCCCCTGACCGGCATGTCCCTGGCACCCTTTTTTGCCAATCTGGGACTTGCCATCCTCCATGGCCTGGCTCAGATTTGCTCCTCCAAATCTCTTTCCCTGACCACCCCACATATCATGAATGGTCCATTCAACAGACAATTATCACTCATGGTCTTGTGGTCAGTCTCAAATTATTGTCTTCAATGACAATTTAAATCTTGAATCATATTTTAACTTCTCGTGCATAGCAGACTTATTTTTCTTTTAGCTTGGAATTTCCTTAAGGCCAGGGTTTTGTTCCCCATGATCAAGTGGAGAGGGGATCCTGTAACTGGCAGAAAAGGCAATGCGGCTGTTGGACAGAAGTGGAAGGTAGAGAGGAAGAGTCTATAAAGATGTTGGAGCAGAGGTGGGATATACAGTAAATAATCTACAACGTGTAGAGCTCAGGAGAGGAGTCTGGTAGATCTAGATAAAGACATTGGGAAGGAGAATAAAAGTAAGAAAAAGAAGAAGGGGAAGGGGAAGGAAGAGGTGGAGGAGGAGGGCAAGGAGGGAGAGGGGAAGGAAGTGGAGGAGGAGGGGGAGAAGGATCAGGAGAGGAGGAGGAAGAAGAATATTGGGGATAGTAATTCTGATTCTACCACTTCCTATTTGAATCAGAAAAGACCAGTTCCCTCAGCTGTCTGTGGTTTCCTCATCTGTAAAAGGGGAATGAAGGGACTTATCTCAAAGTCCCACCAGGAGGCTAAAATGAGATACTGCATATAAATACCATTGTGGTCTCTACCCTCCCTTCATACAAGTCCCTTTCTTTCTACTACAGGGGAACTGAGACATGACTATTGGAATTACAGGAGTGGAGGAAAATCTAGGAGATATTTTGAAAGCCAAGGGCTACTCTAACAGACATGTAGCAAATTGATCTCTGTAACAATCAATCAAGGAGGCAACAAGGAACATATGCACTAATTGAGCACCAACTCTGTCTCAAGCAATCCGCTGGACAAGGTTGCCAAGGATGGTAAATAAAACACAGTCTTTGGGACCCTAATTCCAAATAACAAAAAGTGTCCCATTGCAGATTAAACACTCAAGGTCTGGAATTTTTTAAATAGCATTATTTAAAGCCAGAATACAAACTGGAGTAACAAATTCAATGCTAATCAGCTCAGCATCATTTGTGGGAAAATACAAGGAACAGTTCCGTGAAGGATAAACGTAAGGTGATTTGATTAGGAACATGCAATATGCTTCTAATGGGAGAAGATATTCTAACAGCTCACTGGTTGGCTTCTTTTGAAGTCATTTACTGCCAAGGTTTCTGAATTTAGACCAACATTCCTCATGTTAACTATAATGGATTAGGAGCACTAACCACACAATAGCTAATAGCTTAAGATTTTTTTTTAAGTGTGGAGATAGAACAAAGAATAAAAATGATGGAAATCTAATGTTGAAGGTGAAAGAGACAGTAAGGAGGGATATATAGCTTACATCTGAGAAAATCCCAGATAAAGTGTGTATTTTTAAATTTCCACAGAGTTTGCATTTGGAATATGTATAGGTGTCTTTATCATTTCAAGAACACTGTTTGGAAACCAAAACTTAAGGCAAAAAAAAATTTTTTTTCATTGGTTGCCTAATATGAAGCAATATTAGGCAACTTGTTATATTCTAGTAGGGTTGCAGTTATATTTGTGATGTCTATCTGGGAATTTAAAAATGATGACGTTTGGGGCGCCTGGGTGGCTCAGTCGGTTGAGCGTCCGACTTCGGCTCAGGTCACGATCTCACGGTTCGTGGGTTCGAGCCCCGCATCGGGCTCTGTGCTGATGGCTCGGAGCCTGGAGCCTGCTTCAGATTCTGTGTCTCCCTCTCTCTCTGCCCCTCCCGTGTTCATGCTCTGGTCTCTCTGTCTCTCAAAAATAAATAAATGTAAAAAAACTTAATAAAATAAAAAATAAAAATGATGACGTTCAAGGAAAGAATAAACAAAAGAGTCAATCTGTGAATGCATAAATACACTAGGAATCATTTAATAAAGAGAATCATTTAATAAAGACGGTTAAGTAGAATTGTGTGGGATTAGAACTCTGGGGAGGAACTTTCCCCAGTGCCTTTGATAACTCATGGCACATTCACCCTCTCTGAATTTCTCTTGACTCTGATCAAAGGCTCTGGTTGGCAATGCTCTGCCTACAAGTCGAATGCTAAAGGGTGGCTGAGCATGACTTTTGTCCAGCCCGAGAGCCAAACGGGGCAGCAAGAATGTCCAGCTCTCTCTCCAGGAACTCTCTGAAGGCTCTGCAGAGCAGGTGGGAGGGGCACGGCCAGCCATCCTAGGTCAGCTCCACATCGGATTCGCTGCACTGTGGATGTGGAATTACCCTCTCTCACATTGGTTCAAGCCCCCCCCTGGAGCCTCACACACTGTCCTTTGGATGCCCACAGTCCATCCCACCCCAGGGCAGCCAACTCCTATCAGTGTTTTGCCTCATTTCCAATGGCTAATGCCTGCCTTCCTCTAGCAATAACCTGTTGTGTGATCCTGGGCAAACTGTATCATTTATCACTGTCCTGTGGCAATCACAGCCATCTCCGAGTACTAGAGTGCTATCCTCCAACCCAGGGACAAAAGTATCAATCCCTCCATCCTTTCAGGGACATTTCTAAAATGTCTACCAGATGGGAATTGTAACATTCGAATTACCTACTTGACCAGGTTATCTGGGGGATGAATTAAATTAATCCATGCTGAAGGCTGTGGAAATAGTTGAAATTACTGCACAACCTCAAAATAAGACATGATTTTAACCCTGCCATTTTCTATGGGACCCGTGTTTTTTCCCCAAACTTCCTAGAGCAGAAATTTAAGTTTATATTGCTATAAACAATCTCTAAACATTCAATGTTGTCATAAAAGACAACTTGATATGTGAGGCCTCCCATTTGTTCTTTCCTCACTACAAAGCTAGAAACTAAATGCTGAAATGAAAATTAATGATATGAAGATGTTTGCTTCTTAACTCCTTGATAGCTCATGCTAGATTTTTTTAATCTCTGTCTCCCTAGGATCTAGCAAAGTGCTGAACCCACAATAGAAGCTTCATAGGTAATTCTTGGATTAATTAAGGAATATTCTCCAGGCCACACAGTTCATCAAAATAGCACAGATCCTCCGTTTCTTGTTTCTCTTAAAGAAAGAAAGCACACAATTAATTCCTTCCATGTAGATGTTTGTGAAATGCTAAGCATCCTTCTGAAGAACTCAGGGAATTACCTCCTATTGCCTCACTATTTCTTTTTTTTGTTTATTTATTTATTTTGAGAGAGAGAGAGAGAGAGAGAGAGCAGGGGAGTGGGGAAGGAGGGAGAGAGAGAGAGAGAGAGAGAGAGAGAGCAGGGGAGTGGGGAGGCAGGGGGAGAGAGAGAGAGAGAGAGAGAGAGAGAGAATCCCAAGCAGGCTCTACACTGTCAGCACAGTGCCTAATGTTGAGATCAAACCCATGAACTGTGACATCATGACCTGAGCCCGGCACTTAACCAACTGAACCCCCCAGATGCCCCCGCCTCACTATTTCTAGTGACAAGGACCATTCCCTACTTCCCTCAAATACATATGAAAACCTTTTCTTTCTCTTTTGATGGTTAGGGCACTGTTGGATTTTCTGTCATAGAGATGCACAGAATGAGGGCTCCTGTACCAACTTCATGAACATGCCTAATGCCATGTCTGGGTGGAATATCAGTTTGTAGTAGTGAAACTGAAAGGAAAAAGGCTTGGAAATTAATTCGATAAAGAAAGCTCCTTACCCAGCTGCTGAGATGACTGAGAAGTCATGTGACATTTCACCATTCCCAGGAAGAATCTTCAATTTGGTAAGAAGTTGGAATATTCACTTTAAATTTTTTAAAAATATTTTAAATGTTTATTTTTGAGAGAGAGAGAGAGAGAGAGAGAGAGAGAGACAGAGCATGAGCAGTGGAGGGGCAAGAGAGACAGAGATGCAGACTCCAAGCTGTCAGCACAGAGCCCGATGTGGGGCTCAAACTCATGAACCTCGAGGTCGTGACCTGAGCCAAAGTTGGATGCCTAACCGCCCGAGCCACCCAGGTGCCCCTCACTTTACAACTGGAAGGACAAGTGGTTGTCCTGACAAGGCACACAGAAACCTGTGTTGCCTGGATATAGGGTCTCAGGGGACATGGATTGCCAAGGGATACCAGGAATGGCAGTATTTGGTATCTTGATTGTAGTGGTACTTTCATGGCTGTATATGTCTGACAAAACTCATCCAAAGTACACATTTAACGTCTGCAGCTTATTATAGATAAATTATACCTAAACAGAGTTGTCAAAATATAAAAAGGTGGGGAAGGGCAGGACAGAGAAAGTTTGCAGATTAAAAACATAGCAAGAATTATCAGGTAAGGGAGAGAAAGAACCTTTGCTTTAATCCTAGTGGAGCTGTTAAAAATGGTCAAATGCTGTAATAACTAAAGTGGGTTTTATTCAATAATAGTCTTGCAAAGTGAGAGGAATGTATGCTCCAAGGTCAAATGAATGTGGGAAATGGGTTAATGTTCTGTCATCACTTAGTAGCATAATAAATAGGCTTTAAGAAGTCCTGTAAACATTTTTGTTGTTCAATTTACATCACTCGGCATTCCCCTAACGTATTTCAAGTGACACCTATTAAAAAATGCCCTGACCCAATTTTTCCATGTAGACATAAGAAATGTCATGTAGCTAAGTAGGAGACAGCATTGGTTAAGAGCACAGGCTTTGACAAGCAGATGTCTGGATCTGTTCTACCACTATGCTAGCAGTTAAATCTCACGCAAGTGATAGGAACCCTCCAAGTGTCAGTTTTCCCCTCTGTAAAATGGGATAATAGAAACTACATTATAGGGTTGCCCTGAGGACCAAACAAATAATTCATGGAAATTGTGAGGGCAGCATACAGCAGGCTCCAATAAATACTAGACTTTATGGGTTAGTAGGAAAGCTGTGACTACAGTTCACATTTCAGACAATCCTCCAGCCTATCAACTCAGACTCTTTAGCCATCAGCGAGAAAGCAAACTCTGAATCGGTCAGGCTCTCCCATGGACATTCATTGCCTATACTTGGTATTGCACAGCTGACCGCCTCCCTCCTTATCACTCACACCATCTGACAAGCAGCATGGAGAGAAAGGAAATGATGCAGAAGAACTGACTTAGGGTGAAAGCCAAGTTCACCCTCCTGGGGCTATCTAGAAGGTTAAGTAACCTACTTCCCTGGAATCAATCGAAACTTGTGACATTTTTGTTGTTCTTCCAAATAAAGATACAATGAACTTCACAGGGTGGGGGCTTGGAGCGGGAAGAAGCATGAAAGTCACAAACTCAGGGAGGTCTCTGAAAACAACAAAACAAAACAGAAATGGAGACCAGTGCTCCATTTAATTTACCTGCAATTCACCTGAACCAAACACCCAGACACTTAAGATGACTGAGAAATGCTGCTGCTTGTTAATATTCAGATGTGACTTTTATTTAATTATCTTGTCCTCTCTACGAGTCCTCATCTCCAAATTGACTACAGGAGCGATGTGCATTCCACCAGCACAGCGCAGGCAGGCTTTCAGAACACACGCTGGGAAAGGATGGGGTTGCCATAGCAACACCGTCCAGCACTCTCAAATCCTCCCTCCCCTTAGCACCCTTCTTGCCAGGCTCTCATCTTCCCTGACAGATTTCTTTCTCTCTTTCTTTCTTTTTACTTCATGATTAACATGGACAAAGAGTGCAGAGGGGCAATTTAATGCCACATCATACTAAGCCCTGGATCTCTGTGTAGGCAAAGCACCCAGGAATCAACATGAAAACTATGCCTGTGCCCAGTTATTCCCAAACCAGGACGCACAGGAGAATCATCCCTGACTTGAAGCCTGGGTGCCTGGGCTTGATTCCAGACCTAGGAACTCAGACTTCTTAAAAATTCAGCCTAGGAATCCAGACTTATTTAATAAGCTCCACAAATTTAGGGAATCATTAATTTACTCCAACCATTTTATTTTATACATAAAGAAAACAAGATCTGAAAGCCTCCGGAGAAAATGAACCAAATCTCCTGACCCCCCCCTGGCAACTTATTTACATATGACAGGCAAACTGAGCCCAAGTTAATGTGTCCAGGTTCCAGGAGAATTATCTGCATTGTGCCTGCTCTGTGCCCAATCTTGCATCAACATATCCTTTTTCCCAATTCCCTGCCTCTAATTTGCTTGATTGATTCGCTCCTTGGCTTGTCTCTAAATGTGGCTGATCATAAAGAATTTCTGGAAATCTGGGAAGAAGCCTGCTAGCTGCCATGTGTTTATATTGGCTTCTGGATAGATTTCTCATCAAATAAATAAATCTACAAACTTTATTTGTAGGCTAGATAATGAATAAAAATCCTCTCCTCCACTTTGTGAATATTTTATGATCCTTTGAAATTAGATTCAGAAATAACACACAAATAATGAATTCTGGTTGTTTATAAATTAAGATGAATTTACTTTCCAGTCTTTAGAAATAAAAGACAAGTAACTTTTCTTCTTGATCCCTGAGAGTTTTTGAAAGATACACTAAACACGGGACATGCCTGTAGAAACAAATTAATGATAGGCTAGGTTTTATTTATTTCCAAACTACCAGCTCTTGGAAATTGATCAACTGTCAGTGAATTTCCACCCAGCCACATCCTGGGGGGTAAGCAACTCTAAGAATCAGACTATATACACTATTTAAGACTGAAATTCTCAGTATAAATGATGCTGGCGAATGACAACTTCTTACCCCTGCTTAACCCAGACTCTTTTGGTCTGGGATGGGGGTGGGGTTGGGGGTGCAAGAAACGACCCTATGAAGTAGACATGACTATTCACCTAACTCTCCAACCAGAGTTTCTCGGCTTCAGCACTGTTGACATTTGGGGCTGGATGATTCCTTGTTGCAGGATACTTAGCTGCATGCTTGGCCTCCACTCATCGGGTGCCAGTAGCATTTCTCTCTGTTGTTACAACCACAGCTGTCTGCAGACATTTGCCAAATGTCTCCTGGGGGACAGAGTCACCCTTGGTTGGGAACCACTGCTCTGGAGTTTATTGGGCTGGGATATCCCATCCGTGATTCTTCCTGTGGCTACTTTTAGAATAATCTTTCCCTGCATAGCTTCAGCCAAATTGTCTGCTTAATCCTTTCATTTTTAATATCTTTATTGAGATACAATTCACATACCACAAAATTCACCCACTTAAAGTGTACAATTCAGTGGTTTAGTATGCTCTCAGACTTGGGCAGCCATCATCACAATCTAAGTTTAGAACATATTCATCACCTCAAAAAGAAACTCATTACCCATTAGTAGGCACTCCCCACTTCCCCATCCCCACCCCCACCCTAGGCATCCCCTAATTGCCTTTCCATTTCTATGGATTTGCTTATTCTGGACTTTTCACATATATATAATCATACAATATGTGGTCTTTTCTGTTTGTCTTCATAATGCTTTCAAGGCTTATCTATGTTGTAGCATGTAATTACTTCCTTTTTACTATTGAATGATATTCTCTTATGTGGGCATACCATATTTGGTTTATCTGGGTGTCAGTTTATGGACATTTGGGCCATTTTTATTTTTGGGCTATTATGAATGATGATGCAGTGAACATTCATGTGTAATTTGGGGGGGCATGGATATATGTTTTTGTTTTTCTTGGGACTATGCCTAGAAGAAGAACTGCTGGTCATATGGTAACTCTATGTTAAACCTTTTGAAGAACTACCAACTCTTCCAATGGTTTTGCCATTTTACATTCTCACCAGCAGTGTGCGGGTTCCACCTGCTCCACGTGTCTACTTCATTCTTGTGATCCAGTTATATGTACTGGGCGTTGTCTCCTGGGTGCCTGTTCAATTTAGTGACATTACCTAAGTGCTAGGCTGGATGCATGCCCTTTGGTGATAAAATAAATGTAAAAAAAATGATCGTTTTGTTACATCTTACAAATGGTAAGGTTTTTTTTATTGTTTACTTATTTATTTTTGATAGAGAGAGCATGAACAGAGGAAAGGTAGAGAGAGGGAGAGTGAGAAAGAATCCCAAGCAGGCTCCGTGCTGTCAGCACAGAGCCCTGACGTGCAGGCTCCATCTCACAATCCTGAGATCATGGCCTAAGCCGAAATCTGAAGTTGGATGCTTAACCAACTGAGCCACCCAGGCACTTGGTAAGGTTTTATTATCACCACCATGCCAGTTATTGTCAGGAAGAAGAGCAGGGGAGCAATCATTAAAACCAAAATCTTTAGTTTGAAAAACGACTCCATCTGCACCTGCTTTCATTTAAGATCTACATATTTAACATCCCTATGAAACAAGTCACCTCATTCAAACGTACACTCTGCAGTTACCTACTTTTGGGAAAAGTTCACCTTCCAAAATCAGACCTTCTATTCATGCATTTGTTGAGCTTTATTTTACTTTTTATATGTCCAAAGTGACTGTTGGTTACACTAGCTTTAGAATTTTCCTGCAACCATGAAAGGAAAGCATGGTTTGCCCAACTGTCCATGTGGTTAAACCAACCAAAGATAATTTTCTGGGGACAATTATGGATGGACTTAACAAACGGTTCCTTCAGTCACCTTTAAGGAGGGATGTGGAAGACATCCATTCAGGAACCTGTCCTTTCCCTCAGCCTTTAAACAATGTGAGTCCTATCGCCAAGCTCTTGAGTCATTTAAGCAATGGTTCTGTATTTAACTGACACCATGGGATCATGGCACCTCAGGAAACAACAACACAACAGTGTATTGGGCACATGTTGTTTGTCAACAATTAGGCTTATTTAAAAAAAAATTCTCATTTACTTAACACATCAACCCTATAAGGAAATATCATTTCACCCATTTTATAGGTCAGGAAACTTAAGCAACTTAAGTAACTTTCTGCAGATCCCACCGTTAAGAAATAGCAGGTTGGGATTTTTAACTAGGCTGGCTGTGTTTATATTCACTCTGCTATTGATTCCCTGGTATTTGTTGGGACATATAATTCAAAACACTTGGTGGCTTGATACCTTAAAGTTCTTGGCAACAGGAAACAGAAAGGTAGGAAATCCTTTCATTTCCCTGGACACCTTGAGATATCCCTGGATGAAGTTGGACTTGTACACAGCCACACATCTGGGCCACATCACGGGCTGCCCCCTCAAAGACAGCTTATTCTGAACATTCTGTGTCACGATAGCTTGACCCTAGGCTGAGGGATGTTGTCAGAAGGAGCCCGATGGCACTGCTTTTTGATTTTTACTATGGAAAAGCAGTGGTTAAGGTCATGGGCAAACTGTCCTGTTGTGTCCGTCACTTGTAGCTGAGTGAACTTTGGTAATTTTTAACCTCTTTGTCCCTCATCTATAAAATGGGCATGTTGCTTATATCTACTTTATATGATCCCTGTGAGGATTAAAACTGTTAACACATGTCAGGTACCCAAGACAGTGCTTGGTACAGAGGCAGGGCGATGTGTGTGCCCCATGGGGACATTTGTATCAAATAAGAATCTTTAATCCCAAGAAAGACAAGTCTACTTTGCCCAAATTGCATAAACAAGGGAATTCAATGGAAAGAAGCTCATAGAATGTAAGTCAGGGGGAAGGACGGGAATCTTGGGAGCTGTAAGCATCCAGGCAGAAGAAGGAAACGGATAACCTGCTGCTACATGGTCTATTTGAAAATCCACAGGATAAAATGGTGTTCACTTTTAAAATCATAAATAATTGTGCCTCTTCTGAACAGTTGGTTGTTTTTTATCTTCTGGAGACTGTAACTTTTAACTGATCGTGTTTGTCTCATCGTGATGGTTACTCAAAGGTCTACATCATCGAAGTGGCTTATCTCTGAAAAATAGATAAACAGTATGGCTAGAAATTTGTCCTTTAACTTGGCCTTTTGATTTTTGATTACAAGTTGCTTCGCAGCTCTTTATGTATCATAATATGTCCTATCTCAGGTGCTATAGTAGCTACTATTTATTCAGGGGTTCCTATGAGCCAGGCAGTGTGCTCAGTATCTTAAATGCATCCTTTGCATGCCCAAGCCCTATAGAAGCCTGTAATGAGGCCACAGCTATTATATTTTATAGCTGAAGACACTAAAATTTCAGAGAGACTAGAAGAGTTGCTCAAGCTGACACAGGTAGAATGAAACACAGAGTTGAGTTTTAAACATTTAACAAAAGACCAAAACTTTTGGGATCATACCCAAATTGCTGCCTCATTTACACACACCTTCAATTACACTTTTGCATAATAATAGTGATGGTGTAATAGTTGTAGCCAGCATTAATTGACTGTATACTGTGTACCAACACTGCACTGAAAGTTGCATTTACTGTCTTGTAGAATTCTGCAGCAGTGTTATGGGTTGCATTGAGTCTCCCAAATTCAGAGGTTGAAGCTCTAACACCAAAATATGATTGTATTTTGGAGGTAGGATCTTTCAGAAGGTTATTAATGTTAAATGAAGCCCTAAGGGTGGGGCCGTAATTTACAAGGACTGGTGTCCTATTGAAGAAGAAGAGACAACAGAATTGCTTGCAGACGTACGAAAAGGCCATGTGAGGACACAGTGAGAAGGTGGCCGTCTACAAACCAAGCAGAGAGTCCTCGGGAGAAATGAGCCCTTCTGAGCTCTTGATTATGGACTTCAAGCCTCCAAAACTGTGAGACAATACATTTCTTTTGTTTAAGCTGCCTGGTCTGTGGTAAGTCAGCCCTAGGAAATGAATACAGGCAGGCATTGTTACTATCTCCTCCTTAATGAGAGAAAAGCTTCATAACATTGGATTTGGCGATAATTTTTTGGCTGGGACAACAAAAGCACAGGCAACGAAGGAAAAAATAGATAAATTGGACTTCATCAAAGTTAAAAACTTCTGTGCATCAAAGGATATAATCAACAGAGTGAAAAGGCAGTCCACAGATTTTGGAGAAAATGTTTACAAATTATACCACTCAACAACAACAAAATGACCTGATTTAAAAATGGGCGAAGTATTTAAATAGATGTTTCTCCAAAGATCTACAAATAGCCACTCAGCGCATGAAAAGATGCTCAACATCACTCATCATCAGGGAAATGTACATCAAAACCACCAGGAGATATCACTTCACATCAATCAGGCTGCTACTACCAAAAACAAAACAAAACCAGAAAATAGCAAGAATTGTCCAGGATGTGAAGAGATTGGAACCCTGTGCACTGGTAGTTGGAATGTAAAATGGTGCACCACTATGGAAAACAATATGAGTGTTCCACAAAAGTGAAAAATAGTATTACCGTATGTTTCAGTAATTCCATTTCTGGGTATTTGCCCGAAGGAATTGAAGGCAGGGATGTAAGCAGATATTTGTACACTCATGTTCACGGCATAATTATTCACAATAGCCAAAAGTTGGAAACAACTGAAGGGTCCATTGATGAATGAATAGGTAAACAAAATGTGGTATATACATACAGTGGAATATTATTCCTTAAATTCCTTAAAAAGGAAGGAAATGCAGACACATGCCTCAATATGGATGAAGACTGAGGGTATTATACAAAATGAGTCATTCACAAGAGGACAGATATTGTATGATTCTACTTCTATGAGGTACTTAAAGTAGTCAAAATCATAGAGAAAGAAAATA
>CM053576.1:40040031-40085578 GCA_028646485.1 Cryptoprocta ferox | reverse complement strand
TGTGCAAGTGAGGGAGGGGCAGCAAGAAGGAGAGAGAATCTTAAGCAGGCTCCGAATCTTAAGCAGGCTCCATGCTCTGCACAGAGCCCGACATGGGGCTTGATCCCACGATGTTGGGATCATGATCTGAGCTGAAATCAAGAGTCAGACGCTTAACTGACTGAACCACCCAGGCGCCCTCCAAAGTTTTTTTAATTAAACCACTTAGAGCCCCATGTAACCGTAAGATTAAAAAAATCCAAAATTACTCAAAAGCAAGCATCTGAGTCGGTTTCAGCTCAGGTCATGATCTCATGGCTCATGGGTTTGAGCCCCACGTGGAGCCCTGGCTCTGCTGTGCAGAACCTGCTTGGGATGCTTTCTCTCTTCTTCTCTCTCTCTCTGCCCTTTCCCCTCTCAAAATAAATACATAAATAAACTTTTAAAAAATCCCCAATTGTTCAAAAGCAAAAGAGGAAATCATAATCAAGTCTTTAAAATCTTAGAACTAAATAAAAATTAAAACTCTCCTTTTCATTACAGATGAGATATGGAAAACGTGGTGTTTAAATCTTTAAGGAGTGCACGTGTCATGATGAGCCCCAGGTGATGTATGGAAGTGAATCAATAAACTGTACACCTGAAACTGATTTAACACTGTAGTTTAACTAGAAGTATAATAAAAAAATTTTAAATTAATAAATCTTTAAGATATTCAGGAAAGAAAGAATAGCCTTTCAACTTCAAAATAGGACACGATTTCTTAGGACAAAGAGCACAAACCTTAAAAGAAAGCATGGATACACAAGAATCTATAATTTCAGTTCATCAATAACCCCATTAAAAAGTGAAAGGGCAGGGGCGCCTGGGTGGCTCAGTTGGTTAAGTGTCCGACTTCAGCTCAGGTCATGACCTCACAGTTCGTGGGTTCGAGCCCCGTGTCAGGCTCTGTGCTGACAGCTGAGAGCCTGGAGCCTGCTTCAGATTCTGTGTCTCCCCCTCTCTCTGCCCTTCCCCACTTTCTCTTGTGCACTCTCTCTCTCTCAAAAATAATACATAAACATTAAAAAAAAAAAAGTGAAAGGGCAAAGCACAGCCCGGAAGAATATATCTGCAGCTCATATAACAAATCGCTGCTATCAGAATATATAAATAATTTCTACAAATCAATAAGGCAAACCACTCAACAGAAAAATGGACAAGACATATGAAAGGAAAAGTTGCAGAAGACAGAACAAAGAACCATAAATATACCAAAAGACCCTCAGTCTCACTACTAATCAGGAAAATGAAAATCGCAACAAAGCGATAGCATTTCTACAAAGTATTGGAAAAGAAACAGAGCAAAGGAACTCTTACTGCTTCTGGGAAGGTAAACAGATACAATTATCTGGGGAAAAAATTTTAACAGCATTCAGTTAAGCTGAAGATGCATATGTCTGATGACCTCCCAATTCCATATGTAAGCATACAGAGAACCCCTTGCACACGTGGTCAAGAAGAAACATACAAAACAATCTTGAGAGATGTTGTAATAGCAAACATTTGGCTGTAAAGGGTAAATCAGCTGCAGCACATTTATACAATAGAATACAATCTAGTAGTGCAAGGTATATTAAACCAAAGCTACCCATAAAAATATGGCTACATCTTACAAGCATAATGGTGAGGAAAAAATCAAATTGCAGAAGAATATACAATATTACCATTTTATTTTTAGGCATTTTAAAAACATGTAAAATTGTATTGCCTAAGAATAAAACTGCTGAGTCCTAGGGTATGTTAATCTTTAGTTTTGTGAGATGATACCAAATGTTTCTTCGGGATTGCTTTGTATTCTTTCAGATGTTGGGCCAGGTGTGGCCACACAAAACAGGAGCAAGGAAACAAAGTTTATAAGACTCACAGGACTTAGAGAGACTGAGTCACCCCCCACTAGGAGGGGGCTGTGCAGGGGAAATCCCATAAGAATGGGCTCAATCAAGCAGGTGGATAGCCAAGAGAGAGACAGAGAGAGAGAGAGAGAGACAGAGAGAGACACAGAGACAGGGAGAGACAGATTAAGCACCTGTGGGTGAGTACTTTTACTGGGGATCAGGGTGAAGTGCACAAGAAAAGGCATTCAGGAATTTCACTGGTATATTTGAATATCACTCCATGAGAAAAAAATAATTCGTTGGTCATTTTAAATCTCTCTCCAACCTTTTATTTCAGTAAAGCCTGCCCTAACTACACAGAAATAACAGGAGAATATAAGGTCCTTCAGAATTCAGAGAAATCTTGGGGGAGGGTATTGGATTCCAGTGCCCAAAACCAGAGAAGAGTAACCAAATCAATTTCATCTACGTAACAAAATACAGTAAAACCTTGGACTATGAGTAACTTGTTCTGCAAGGGTTCTTCAAGACAAGCAAACATTTCTAATGAACTTAATTTGATAAACGAGCCATGTTTTGCGATGCTAGTAGTACGTGATGCCAAACATCACGTTATCACGACTAAGCCAATGGTTCTTGAAAACTCCCTTTGTATACAAGTGCTTTGTACTACAAGCATGTTTCCGGAACAAATTATGCTCACAAACAAAGGTTTTACTGATTAAGGCTCTTTACCTCAGCCTACATTTGGGGAAGACTGTCTGTATAGGTAGAGGGGCCATGAAACTTGTGTGCCTAAGCGAAGCTGTGTGTCTCCTGGCACTTCTAGGAAGATGATAAATCTATGGAGTGTTTGGTTTTCCATGTGAACCTCATTGTCATTCTTAAGGTCCATTTTGTGTTCGCAGCACGACTTTGAGGTGAAGGAGTGGCACCAGAATTGTAATTTATTCATAATGCACGCACCGGGATGTCCCTTGAAGGTCAGAAAATGCTGGGTGTCAGCTACTTGTTCTTGGCTTTGAGAACACCACACACTTGCTCATCAGCCCATCTAACCCTGACCTATGATGATGACCAACCACCTCAGGCTCCAGGCTGCCTTTTTCTCCCACCATCCCAGAGTGAGACCCCCCCCCTTTCCAAACAAGGGACAATGGTGATTCCCCTCATTGCACGATGTACAGAACAACAAAGACTGCTTCGACGAAGTGCAATGCAATGAAAATCCCCAGAACCACCAAAATGTGCAGACTGTGGATCCTTTCCCAACACCTACAAGTGGCACCAATTCCCACTGAGGAAATACCAAGTACACAGTTATTTTTAAGTTTCGGTTTGCTGTTTATAGGAACACAAGATAGGACTTGATAATCTGTAGGCTAAGGTATTATAGTTTCATTTTTTTAAAGGTTTGCATCATCTAGTGTGTATTTGGAATAAGGAATGGAGGAGAGATCCACATCTGCATTTTTGCAAACTGCCAGCTATTTGATCCAGAACAATCTATTACATAATTATTGCTCTCCCTATGTATGTTTAACGCCATCTTTAAATATAAGCAATTCCTACGGGTATCTGGGTTGATTTCTGAACTCCCTATTTTATTTTGTTAGATTGACTATTTTCTCTTATGTTAAACTGTTTTTTTAAGTAGTTTGGGTTTATACAATGGTTTAGTAGCTCACAAGATTGTTCTCCATTTCTTGTTCTTCATTTTCAGGATTTCCCTGGGTATTCTCACATGTTTATTTCTTTAGCTGACCCCTTGTCTCATGTTATCAAGTTCCAAAAATAGTGCTGATAATACTCTCATTGAGACAACATTGAAAGTAGAGATAAAGTCAGCAGATTTGGTGGCTTCATATTATTGGTCCCTACTATGTGTCCTGCTGTAACCTGGAGTGATCTCTCAAGTTTTTGTGAAAAATTCTGAAGATATAGAAAAGCTGAAACAAGAGTAAAATTATAATCCATTTACTCACCATTTACATCCAAATATTGTTGATATTTGCCAGATTTTATTTCTATCTATGGATTTTTATTTTATTTATATTTTTTCTAAGCTATTTGCAAATTATAGACACCATGATACTTTATTCCTAAATATATCAATACGTATCTCCTAAAAAACATATTCTCCAACTAACAACAATATCATTATTTTATTATTTCCTTAATACCACCTAATATCCCATTTATATTAAAATTTCCTCAACTGTTCCAAAAATGTCCTTATAGCTTTTGGATTTTGTTGCTCTTTGCAGCTTTGCTGCATTCATTCATTTGTCTATATAATTTGCATACTGTAAATGTCACTTTTAAAGCATATAATTTAGGGGGTTTTAGTATATTTACAAATGTCTATATACACCCCTACTATCTAAATCCCTAATATTTTCATTAACCCAGAAAGACACCCCATACCAATTAGCAATCACTCCTCATTTACCACTCACCATGCCCCCTCCCTTAGCTCCTGGCAACCATTAATCTACTTTCTGTCTCTAAGGATTTGCCTATTCTGAACATTTCATATAAATGGAATCATACAATATGTAGCCTTTTGTGTCTGGCTTTTTTCACTTTACTATTTTCAAGGTTCATCTATTATGTTATGTTATGTTGTGTTATGTTATGTTATAGTATGAGTCAGTCCTTCATTTCCTTTTAGTACAGAAAAATATTTCATGGTAAGGACACACACCATATTTTATTGAAAGATTTTATTCTCTGCTCCATCTTCCTCTTACACTGCTTTGGGGTAGGGCACCAGCACTGAATCACAGCCAGATCTTCTATCTCTCTCTTCTCTCATTGCCCTCTTTCAAACATTAGAACACAGAGTGTTCTCATTTAACTTCTCTTTTCTCATTTAACTTCTGGCGGTCACCTTTCTTGCTGATATTTAATTTTAGTCCTACTTTCAAATTTAAAAAGGAAAGAGTTTCCATATAACGACGTTCTGCCATTTTACCCCAGATATGCAAGTGTAATCATTTTAAATTGGTAACATATCAATGCATAGCCTGTTACAGCTTATCATTACAGAAGGCTGTGATACATACTAAGCACAATTCACACTCACAGCTTATCATTTTAATCAGTTGTGATACTTACATAATACAATATTATGCCACCAAAATCACACCCCATGCAATGTCCTGAATGTGACCTAGCAACATGATTTTTTAAAGCAATGCTTTACAATGTGATTCGGAGGCACCTGGGTGGCTCAGTAGATTAAGTGTCCCACTCTTGGTTTTGGCTCAGGTCATGACCTTACAGGTTCGTGAGTTCGAGCCCCATGCTGAGCACAGAGCCTGCTTAGGATTCTGTCTCCCTCTCTTTCTGCTCCTCCCCTGCTTGCTCTCTCTCTCTCTCTCTCTTTCTCTCAAAAATAAATAAATAAACTTAAAAAAATTCCTGCAAGTGAGTGCAGGATACAAGCCGGGAAGGAAAACTCAGGCTTCTGGACGGTAAGAATCTACCTGTACCACACCTTGTACCTGCTGCTTCACTGTGCAGAACCCTAGGTGGGAGGCTCACTCAACAGCCATCACAGGTGTCTGATGGGCAGCTGGTGGTTGGATATGCAGAAGCAATTCCCCTCTCCCGTGATCTCTCCTCTCAGGTCATATGTCTCCTCCTGGTTTGTTCCTGGACTCTAGGTTGGGATCTTCAATGCCCATGGGCTTACTCTTAAGAATTGTTAATCGGGACTAGGCTGTACTGGGCATTTGGACATGCGCAAACCTGCCCTGTACCTGGGCTGGTCTCTGGTCACAGGGGGATCCCCTCCAGCTGGCTACAGCAGTCCAAACAAACCCATTTGTTCTACATTTTGGAAATACCTCAAGATGTTTCTAGTATATATGCAGATTTGGTAACCACCGAGAACCTTACGGTAGAGAGTATTAAGTTTTAATATTCATATGTATCATCTGGGAATCTTGTTCAAATGCACGCGTTGGTTCAGTAAGTCTACATGGGGCTTGAGATTCTGCATTTCAGTCAGGTTCCAAGATGATACTGGCACTGCTGATCCCTGGAACACACTCTAAGCAGCCTGGGCAACAATCTACCAAGTGAGAAGGAAAATGCATCCTTTGTGTGTTGATGCTTTGTGTATTAGGGCTTAATTGATATCCCACTACACTTCTGCAGTTTTTCAGTATGCTTAGAAGCGTGGAATTTGTGAGTTTCAGGTAAACCCCAAGCTCAGTTTTAGGACTATCCATTATCTCCTAAGTAGTAAGACAGATAACATGATCACCTGATTAAAAGGATGTTACAGATATTTTAAAAATTTAGAAAATAACGGTATTTAAAGTAATGTAGTGTTGGAATAGAAAGACATAACCTCTAACAAAAATTGGAATAGAATGGTCAGTCAAAAAAGACACACACACACTCACTCCCTCACACACTCACTCGTTCACACAGACACACACACTAGGCAGTACACCTATGCCATACAGAGTAGTTCAATTGTTTCCAGAAGCTCTGGTTTAAAACACTGATACACTTTTAGAAGGTTACCTCTAAAAAGATAACTTGCTGTCTATAAAATACCAGAATCTGAGAAAATCCCCACTGACAATGAGGCAGATGGAGGTGAACTGAAAAAGTCCCCTGGAGGCTGGCCTTCAGCACACATGATCTAAGAATTGCCTACATTAGGGGCACCTGAGGGCTCAGTTGGTTGTGTCTGACTTCGGTTCAGGTCATGATCTCACAGTTTGTGAGTTCGAGCCCCATGATGGGCTCTGAGCTGACAGCTTGGAGCCTGGAGCTTACTTCAGATTCTGTGTCTCATTCTCTCTCTGCCCCTCCCCTACTTGTGCTCTGTCTCTCTTTGTCTCTCAAAAATAAATAAATGTAAAACAAAATTTAAAAAATGCTACTACATTTGTCTAGATCATTCAAACTACAGCTTCTGCTACTGGGAGTATTTTCTGTGACCCGATTTTCCCAGGGCTATGTTTTTCACATCAATATTTTCTTGAGAAGATTTGAATTCTTTGGTCAATTTTTACTCAATGATTCATTGTTCATTTTATTATCTGGCGATGACTCTATCAAGTCTAATTTTTCTCAATTACTGCAGTTTTCAACACTTCCAACGTGGTTTTTTTTTCAGTTTTTCTTCTACAACATATTTTATCTTGTGAAGTTGCCCCCAATGTCAACTTTATTTGGGGTTGATCATTTCTCCCACTAATATGCATTGTCAGTGAAATGGTTTGAATTTCTTTCTTAGCAAATCGATTTTACAAATGTCATTGACATTCGAGCACATTACAGATTTTTTCTACTGCCCAGGAATGATCTATTTTATTGCCAGTCCATCTCTTTGGTATATTTCTGGTCATTTTGAATATGGCTTACCATGCCCAATGGTAACAGGACACAGAGCAAATAACAGAAGTAAGAGCCATGGAATGAAAACCAAAACAGGCAGCTGAAAATTTCCTTCTTCTTGAGAATAAAGCACCTTTGGGTGAGCCCCACACACAAAGCAACATGAGGTCCCACTACAACCTGTATTAAGTCATGTTGCAACGTGGTACATAACAAACATGCCCCAAACCCAGTGGC
Source organism: Cryptoprocta ferox (assembly GCA_028646485.1). Classification (NCBI taxonomy): domain Eukaryota; kingdom Metazoa; phylum Chordata; class Mammalia; order Carnivora; family Eupleridae; genus Cryptoprocta; species Cryptoprocta ferox. Next base: position 40,078,121 of record CM053576.1, on the reverse strand, counting down.
CTGAAATGATTATTTATTTATTATTTATGGTGCATGGATCAGCTATAGGGCAACTGGCTGCGTTGGGCTGAACTCTAAGCTTGCTGTCAGTTTTGGGTTTCCTCCACATGCTCTCACTCTGAGATCCCTGTTGAATGAGCCATGGCTACCTAGGGCATCCCCTTTTTCACTGGAGGACTTAGAAACTCAAGAAGGCAAGCTGAGAAATGTCACGTGCCTTGAAGCCTCCATTCACCACTGTCCAACTCTCCCTCCCACCTACATTCCCAAGTCACAGTCAGTCACATGGTCAAACCCCAAATCCAAAGGGCTGGAAGTAAGCTCCTGCCACAGGGAAGCCATGCTAAGGCCAGGGAGACACAGAAGAACTGTAAACAAATAATGTGATCAATCATACAAACTTTCCTCAGTGTAAAGAGCTGACATTTCCAGGAATAAGATTATTGCAGAACATCAATAAAAAATCTATTCTGCGGTGCTGCTAGGTTTCTGCCTACATAAAAAATCAACTGACATAATTTCTACATTGAATTCATCTTCACTGGGCACCCTGTTATGATAAATAAATAACCCTCCAGAGTTTTCCTTGAGCAAAATCAAGGGTCTTCTGATTAAACGACATTGAGAAAATTCTGCTTTACCTGCCGTTTTACCTAGAAGGAGAGCCCTATGCTTCCCCATGCTTCTCTTTCCATCACTGGGAGTCCCCCAAAGTAATCTGGGTTTAAAACCAACACACAGCTAACAGATCTGGAGTCAGCTAACAGATCATTGAAGTGATAGATCCAGATGACAGTTGACGGGGACCCACCCTCAGATGGGCGGCATGCCACTTGAGGTAAAGAAAAGAAGCACATTTTGAAAAGAAATGATCAGGTTTAATGGTAGGTTGAGTATGGTGATAAAGGGAGGCAGGGGTCAAGGAGGACTCCGAGATTTCTAATGTGTAAGAATGAAGGATTAGTGGTATCACTTAAAAAAAAAAAAAAAAGGAATGATTGCAAAAAGTGATTCTAATGTTGGAATTCTCTGGGACATAAAAGCCACGTTGTTGTATTAGTCCATCATTGGGGGACAAACCTTCTGGAGATACAGAGCTGAGAATCCTAAGCAATTTTCACATTCTTGGAATAGATGATTTTTGAGTTCTGGTAAAGAGTTATTCTTGCCCCCTACTGACTTTCACTGAAAATTGAGAAATAAGTTCCTACAGGAATGAAAAGTCAGAATCTCCCAATTGACTCAATTTTCTTTGTATTTTTTGTTTTGGGGAAATAGCAATGTCAAAATTGCCAGGCACATCTTGAAAGCTTCAGCAGATAACGTCCTCTCCCTCCCCTGCCACCACTCTGCCCACTACTGGAGTCCCAGTCCTCAGATACCTCACATAAAATTTCACGCCTCTCTCTTCAGCTTGGTCATTTCATGGTTGATAATCTAGCATCAGTTAAGCTCTTTTCTAATATATAAGTTCCAAGTGAGCTGGCCCAAACAAGAGAGGTCCACTGCAGCTTCCATCCACAGTGAATTCCTTAACTATTCTGCCAGCAGAATTATCTTAACCCCTAAATCACTCAAGTTGCAGAAGATTACTATCCTGCTCTTTAATGAGACCTCACTGTACTTTGGATAGAAGTGAAAAGCAACAGCCTCATCCTGGAAAAACGCAAAAAAGTCACGTGTACACATTAGATGGTTTCCACCCTTCTCTCCTTCCTTCCTTCCTTCCTTCCTTCCTTCCTTCCTTCCTTCCCTCCTTCCTTCTTTCCTTCCTTCCTTCCCTCCTTCCTTCCTTCCTCATTATCTTTATAAAAATGGAAACTGAGGTTGCCAAAGTTAAGTAATTTTTCTAGTACTGAAGGCCAACTGGCCATTTCTACTCCTTAAAGGTGGGTCCAGTGAGTGGCTTTCAATCCAAGTGGATTTCTACAGAGATGAGTAAATTTCACTTTCCTTCAGAGGAATGCCATCTGTTAGCACTCTCGAAAGTAGCACTGATATATGATTCATTAGCTTATGTATATTCTAATATAATCTGTGAGTTAAAAAAATATTTTTTCAGGCCTTTGTGGATCTTATGACTCATTTTGGAATATTCTCCCCTTCTTTCCACATTATTATTTGGCTCCAGGATCAAAATTAGAAGCTGAAGTGAATATTTTATGACCCACACTGTCTCCTGGTTTCCTTATGCATAATACCAAGTATTTGCAATTTAATAAAGGCAAATGAAGAATCTCAAAAAGTAATACTATTCAAATTTGAAGAAGCCTAGAAAAGGTTGAATTTCTAGTACACAGAGTCTTTATTCATATATTACTTGTGTTTTCCCTTAAAGCCAGGAATAACATTTATTTTGCTGACTCTCCTCCCCTCCCATCTATGATAGCCCATTCCCCAATGCCCTGTCTGATAAACCCCATACACATTTCTGGGGACATGTAGTGGTGTCCTACACTTGCTCACAGATAAGTGGTTGCCTTCATTTTCTTCTTCTTCTTCTTCTGCTCCAACCCTCCTCAATGGCATCCACTTAGGATTCAAATGTTGGTGAAGCTCCAGAAAGGTCTCTCTCTCTCACCTCTAGAACTGGCAATGAAGCCACCCTTTCAGGGACACTCCAGTGGGATACTGTTGCTTTCTGGCTAATTGTTCAGCAATCCTCCCTAAGACTGAACTCAGAAGACATTAAGTAGTGCCAGCCATTCTGGAGCTTTCGAAATTTTGAAGCTATATTATGTTTCGAGCAGAAGTAAGGGGATACCATGTCTGTGAATCTTAGACTGCATGCTGTTACCCAGATAATATTAAATAGCAGGGCCTTACTATTTTTATGAGTGTTTGCTTATAAAGCTGCTTCTCCCTAGGACAAAAGATGAAAGACATCTTCATGGAGATTTTGCAAAATGATGGACAATATTACTTCATTCTTTGCTTTGCTAGTAAAATCTTCACTGATGCCCAGTTCTTTGGAGGTTATGTTAGAGTTTTGATGGAAGAATAAAAAAAAAAAAAGGAAAAGAACGGATGTCCTAGAATGAGCCAGAGGTATGAATGGGTCCCACCAAGGGAACATGACTGTGCATGAGCTTCATGTGCTTCATGAGTAAGTGTATTCATGGAAAGAAGGGAGTATTCTTCTGAATATATTATTAAAATGGTTTGAGGAAAATCAGCTACTGCAGTTTTGACCCAAGTGTCAAGCGCTTTGATATCTGTAAATGCATCCCTTTTGTGTAAAAATACATTAAACATATCTTTTCCAGTCAGCTTAATCCCACCCACTGTGTGTGTTTCTCTACCTTCCACAATGGCTTGGAGAATGTCAATGAACATTTATTTTAAGCTGTCTGTCAGAGTAATGAAATATTTTTTGTTGCTGCTGGCTGTGACATAACGAACACCAGTTAGAAATGGTGAGAGGGGGCAGGAGATTTTCTGAGAAGGTATAAGATTGAACCAGTTGCCTCCATATTTGGCTACTAGCAGGATAGGAAGAGGGATGGTAGCAAGGGAAGAAAACTGTTGAAAAGTCTTAAGATTCTGGAGTCAGGAAGATGGAACTCCTTGGAGGTGAGGCGGGGCAGAAGGTCTGAGAATATCACCAACACTGTAGAGATGAGGTAGGACAGTGGATCAACCAACCTCTCAGCAGGAATGGCTGGTGGACTTGACCCTGTTGGAAGTATAGTTACGTACCACCATAACAATACCTAACATCTCCCCAAAGCTCAATCACTTAACACAAGAGGTATAGATTTGGCTCATGAGTTTGTGGGTTTATAATTTGTGTTGAACTCAGCCGGATGGCTCTTCTGCTCTCGGCGGGGTCTCCCTCACACGTGTGGGGCATGGCTTGCTGTGAACTGATTATGGATTCACCTGGGATGACTCTGCTTTGCCCCTCCTGCCTATCATCTTCCAGCAAACCAACCTAGGTGTTCCTGGCAATGACAGAGATGCAGAAGACTGCAAACTAAGACACAAACAGCCCACTTCAGCTTTGCTTACATCATGTCTGCTAGCATCCTGTTGGGCAAAGTAAGTTGCTTGGCTGATCCCAGAGTCAAGGAGTGCATCACGTCTCCCGCTGTGAGAAAATACTGCACTGCAAAGTCTCATGGTGAAGGAGGGAAGAATTGGGTCACCATACGAGTCATTCTCCACTTAGGTTGGTCTATCCGTTCAGTGTTATCAGGCTTCAGAAGCAAAACATGGTATGACCGAGACTGGAAACTATTCATATTTAGAATAAAGCTGAGTGACCAGGAAACCTATTGAATAAAAGACCTTTTTAAGCAGTGGTGCACAGGAGAAAAATAACGCCCGTTCTAAGCACCTATACACTTCCATCTGTTTTCTCCAGGTACCTTTAAATAGCATATTCCTTGTTTGTTAGTTAACATTTGCATAACAGTTCACCAGGTGCCCTGTGCCTCACAACAAGATTTAGGAATTATCCTCACCCAGCAGCCTGGGGAGGGTGGTATTAGGCTTATTTCAGTTTATTATGGAGGTGGTTGGGATGGCAGATACGTCCCAGAGGCACCAAATTAAGTAACTGGTATGAGGAAAGTTTCAGCGGTCGCCTGGGTCTTCAGTTTATACAAGCAAATATGTTTCTGCCTGAACTGACTGATAATTGGACTGAAGTAAATAAACCAAACAGATGTTTCAGCAACATGTTTTCACAACTTCCAAGCATATTAAAGATTTAAAGATTTTTAAAAGACCAATGGATTTGCCTCCGATTGCAGTAGATGAGTTGGTATTATAATTAATGACCTGTAAGTTTTCTATGTGGTGAATCACTCTGTTGCCTAAAATATCCAACCCCAACGAACTTGGGGGGAATCATACTATTTTAAATTGGGTTCCTGGGGTGGCTCAGTCAGTTAAGCGTTCAACTTCAGCTCATAGTCCATGAGTTCGAGACCCGCGTCAGGCTCACTGCTGTCAGCACAAAGCCTGCCTCGGATCCTCTGTCTCCCTCATTCTTTGCCATTCCACCCCCTCTCAAAAATAAACTTAAAGAATGGGTTCCTCCTGCAGCCATTGCAGAGATAAGGATTTAAGAGAAAGTATTTTATTCAGGAGGTGATCCCAGGAAACACTGGAAGTGAGACACTGCCCATCGCGGGTGCACTAGTAAGCCACTACCATGTGGGCAACTGATGCTTCACTCCATAGAGAACTGGGGAACCATGTAGGACACACAGCTGACTCAGCCTGCCTAGGGGTGAGGGAGCTGTGGTGTTTGTATCCTGTATCTTGTCCATTGCTGGCAGACTCCTGTTCTTGGGTATATAAATTTCTTGGCACTTCTAAATGACGTGTGCTCGGGCAGAGCAACATTCTGTAGCTTCAGAGCAAGCCCCCGCTGATGAGTATTTAGATGTCAGCAAGGGGAAGTAGATAAGTATGCATCAATGCTAAGACCCATTTTTTGCACACACTTACTGATGTCAGACAAATCTGTGTCAGTGTTAAATATAGGCATGTTTGTTCAAGCCTTATTTCTAAAATCAAATAAAAACAACAAGAGCAAAAGTGATTTCAAAGAGAGAGAGAGAGAGGGGGGCACCTGGGTGGTTCAGTCGGCTGAGCATCCAACTTCAGCTCAGGTCATGATCTCATGGTTTGTAAGTTCCAACCCCACATAAGGCTCGCTGCGGTCAGTACAGAGCCTGCTTCCGACCCTCTTTCCCTCCTCTCTCTCTGCCCCTCCCCCTCTTTTACTCTTTCAAAAATAAATAAAACATTTTTTAAAACTCAAGAGAGATTGAAGCACCTGGGGTGGCTCAGTTGGTTGAGCGACCGACTTTGGCTCAGGCCATGATCTCACAGTTCGTGAGTATGAGCCACACATGAGGCTCACTGCTGTCAGCACAGAGCCCAGTTCAAATCCTCTCTCCCCCTCTCTATCTTCCCCTCCCCAGCTCACATACTATCTCTTTCTCAAGAATAAATAAACATTTTAAAATGAATAAACATTTATTTTAAAAAATAAATAATTTTAAAAAGAGAGAGAGAGAGAGAGAATGAGAATACGCTGGTCTATATCCAAACAGGAGACAAAAGCCACCTGGTTATTGAAGCAAGGAAAATTTAATCTAAAGAATTATGAAATAGTAGAAGGTAGTTTATTGCCAGAGGGGTAAATGAGAACTCTAGGTGGTCCAAAAGCACAGGTGCGAACATCATCTGCTATCTCCAGATTGAGTGGCCAGTGAAGGAACTCAGGATAAGGAGAGGAGTCCCCCACCCCATCCCCAAGGCAAAGATTCAGGCAAGAGCACCACAGAGATGGAAGGTGAAACCTACATCTTTCAGTGATACCAACCCCGAGGAAGCTTCCCTGAGCAACACGGTGATTAAAGATGGTGGTCAGGACAGAGGCTGGCACCCTCAGGCTGTTCAAGTACCAACACACCCCACACATAAGGCACCCTCGTTGGTCTTCCTGCATGGAACCCCCCTCCATCTTTCCCACTGCCGCTACTCATTTTCCAGGGTCCCCCCCCCCCCCCGCCCAGGGCTCCCCACCCCCACAGACCCTTCCAGAAGCCCCATGGATACAAATTCTTTCACAGGTCAGGGCTCAGTCCCCACTCTTGTACACTTATTCTTTCTTACTGCCTTGAATGATAATAATGTTTACCTTCGTCTCCTGACTATTTATCTTCTGTGAGGCTAGAGACCTTTTATTTTTTAACCTTGTAACTGCTTAAATAGCATAGTCCAGTACAGTAGTTATGAGCCCCTGGGGCTATTTGTGCACTTGAAATGTGGTTTGTCCAAATTCAGATGTGCTGCAAGTATGAAATATTAACTAAATTTCAGTAACTCAGTATAAAAAAAAGAATTAAAAAATCCCATTAATAACTTTCTATGTTGATTATATGTCAAAATAATATTTTGAATGCAATGTGTTAAGTAAAATATCTTATTAAAATTAAGAACCTTCTTCTTTTTACTTTTTAAAAATGTGGCTACTGGGGTGCTTTGGTGGCTCAGTTGGTTGAGCGTCCGACTTCGGCTCAGGTCATGATCTCACACTCTGTGAGTTCGAGCCCCGCGTCGGGCTCTGTGTTGACAGCTCAGAGCCTGGAGCCTGCTTCAGATTCTGTGTCTCCCTCTCTCTCTCTGCCCCTCCCTTGCTCATGCTCTGTCTCTCTGTCTCTCAAAAATAAACGTTAAAAATTTTTTTTAAAAATAATAAAAAAATAAAAATATGGCTACTAACAAATTTAAAATGACCTGAGTGGCTCACATTACATATTTCTCCTGGATGGAGAATGCCTTAGAACATTCTTGATGAATAAATGAATGAAGTGAGCTTCCTCGCTAGAAATTTGAAAATGCTTGAATTTCATGGTCCAGATGGTTTGTATTTTATAAATTTAATATGCCAATCAATTTTTTCATTTTACCCAATTTACATGTAAGACCAAAGAAGTCATCTAGTATAACCATCATTTCATAAAAGAAAGGGAACATTTTAATACTCAGAAAGAAGCAGGCAGTAAATGATTTCAGATTAAAGGGAATGGTGGTCAGCGTTACACAATTATTTTTGAAATGAACAGAAGAAATAGATATATATACACTTAAATTTTTAGGCGTAGAACAAATGCAATGCAAAATCCTACTCTGAAGTTATTACATTGTGAGCTAAACGAACCATGTGGTTTTTACAGTTGGAGCCGGCTAGGGGTCTAGCTTTTCAGGGCTGTAGGAAGGGGGCTGGCTGCAGGGCTGACCACTGAGCTGGTAACACCTCTCCTCCCACCAACTCCCCAGCGGGAATTTGAGAAGGATGCTCTCTCCCTGAACAGTCACAGAGCAGACACAGGTGAGTTCAGAACGGCCACCAGTGTCTAACCGGATGAAAATCCTACCTGGGGAGACTCAGTGTTGTCAAAGAAGAGCCATTGCCAGATCGAAGCTAAAGCAGTAAAGATAGATTTTATCCCATAAACTCTTGCAAAGGAGGAAGAGGAATTCCAGAACAGAACTGGGCTTAATCCCAAATACAACGAGAACAAGTGGGGATTTACAAGTTGGACTGAGGGAGATGGCAGATGGTAGAATATTACTAAGAGGAGACATCAGGTCTGGGAGGGATTCAGGGGGAACTGACCTAATAGGATTCTTGCTGACGGCAGGCCATGGTGACCAGATATCGCCTGGGAAAATGGTGGGGATGAGGAGTTTGATCAGACATCTAAGGTGGGGAATTCTCCATAAATGACTTATTCTTGCTAAAAGTGGATGGGCTTTGTTGGGGAGAGGCTGACTCAATTTGGGGAAGCAAAGAATCTTTGTCAGTGTCTTGTCAATAAGCTGACACGATTACTGCTTTATCAACATCCACAAGTGGATCTGGAATTACTCGTTTTCCTATCAGTCCAAAGATTAACATAATCACTGTCTTTTGGACTCCTCTATCCCTTATCTGAGTCTTGTGTAGCCCAGGCATCTGAATGTCCTCCCCTCATAAGGGCAGCAGATGTGGGTAAGGGGACGAAGACTGTAGAAAGAGAAGGAGGAGGCAGTTATTTCTGCTACAGCTATTTGGGCTCCTCTGCTGTCAGTTTCCCTGGAATGTCATCACCAGGATCCTCAGCTGGGTTGAACAAACATTATCCTCCATATGGGAGGCTGCACTTTTTAATCAGAGCTTCTGTTTGCCTCACAGCTCTCCAGAAGGCAAGGACATTTTCTCAAATCCTCCCTCCAGTGATAAAAGACAAAAATAATGGAAAACAAAAATTGGGGGGGAAAAGCTATTTCCCAGATGAAAGGGCGATCTGTAACAGTCTTAACTCTTAGAATAAATGAACCCCTTGCCACCGAGGCTACTTTTCCTAGGTTGTTTTTGTGTGTGTGTGCCACTTCTGGAAAAGCCCTTGTTTATAAATATCTGAAAAGTAGGAAGTTATTTTTCTAAAGGAAAAAAAGGTCTCTCTTTCTTCTCTGCATTGATTTTAGAAATCCAAGTGTTGGAATCTAGCAGTCTGGGATTTGCAATTAAACACATTGAGATCTGGGTTTACAATACTAGCCTCATTAGCATTGCTTCCTCATAGACTGTGCGGGTGGTCCTCCCACATAGCTAATGGGGGAGCCTGCCCCTGCTGCATGGCCCAACCCCAACATGACAGTACCAGCTCTCCCCTGAACAGCATGGGGGTTCGAGGCACCCACCCCCGTGCAGTCAAAAGTCTGCGTATTCCTTTTGACTCCCCCAAATTTCAAGCCTACTGTTGACTGAAAGCCTTACTGATAACATAAGCAGTCGATTAACATGTATTTTTTTATGTTACGTGCATCATGTACTGCATTCTTACAATAAAATAAGCTAGAGCAAAGAAAATCATAAGGAAAAGAAAATACTTTACAGTACTTTACGATACTTACCAAAACGTGTCTGCATATAAGTGGACCCATGCAGTTCAAACCATGCTCTTCAAGGGTCAGCTGTATTTCTTAGGCACACAAGAGAGAAAGCTCGAAGGAAGAGGGCCTGTCATCCTGCAAACTGTGTATTTCCTTTAAGTGTATAATTATTAATTAGCATAATCAGCATCTTGTTTTCACTATATCTAATTGCCATGTATAAATACACAAATATACAGATTAAAATACAGTCGAGACCAATGCTACAGTGGGTTATCTTTCTTGTATCAATTTTCGCCTATTTCCAGTCACACCAGGGCTCACTGTGACAAGTCTTTTTCTACTATCGTTGCAGTGTGCTAGAAAAATAAGGACCCAGAAGATGATTTAGTTGCTGTACGCCTGCAGATGTAGTTCTGACTTCCCCTCATCTGTTTATTTTTTCATTCAAGAAGCGTCATTTCTTCAACACACCCTGTTAGTGTTTCTTTGGACTATGCCAGAGTTCTTTCTTACTCTCCGACCCCCACTTTTTTTTTTAAGAAAAATTGCTTTGCTCCAAGTGATTTGGCCAAAAGAAAATCACCCCAGAATACACTGCAGTTAGAGTTTCCTGTCCTTTGAAGCTTAAACCCTTTAAATTACTTAGCTCCAAATGCCTAAGATTAACCATTAACCATGTCAGAATCCTTCGGCCCACCCTAAACCTATTCCTACAAGATGTTTCTCGTTTTTTCTTCCATTTTTAAAGTTTATTTATTTATTTTGAGGGGGGGAGAGGAGAGCACAAAAGGGAGTAGGGGCAGAGGAAGAAAGAGAGAGAGAATCTCAAGCAGGCTCCATGCTCAGCACATGCGATCATGACCTGAGCTGAAATCAAGAGTCAGCTCAGCTGACTGAGCCACCCAGCCGCCCCTCTTCCATTCTTAACACACTTAAAATGAAGAAGTTTCATGCAGGTTCCTTGTCCCCCACAAGCATTCGTTTTGGGTACTAAACAAGAGGAATGCACCACCTTCTCTCTTGGAGATTTTTAAACCAGTCAACCTTCACAATCCTGCCTGATGGTAATCTGTTACGCATTTGTGTAGCAGAATTCTGAGCAGACTTGGCTGTTTAGAAACTACTCAAATTTTCTTCCATCCCTGGGAGTTTAAGTCTGTCAGAAATACTACAGTTTTAGTCACGAGAAGAAAAAAAGCAGACAGACGTCATGTGCACCTCCCACAGTCTCTGGCTCAAAACCCACTCAGGTTCTGAAATAATCTCCCACGTGATCTCACAGATTTGTACGAATGCAAAGCCAGCTACACCAAGTTATTACAATACTAAGGAGAACCAGGAGCATTGCGAGTGCCCTCTCCTCAGAATTCTGATATTTACCCAAAGAAGCACATCATGCTGTGTTTATGAACAAATTGCAAATGCCTGGGATTCACCTAATTTTTCCCTCGCTTTCCAGTTCTTTTCCTCATCCTACTCTTTATTCAACAATCAAAAAAGAAGAAGCCCTAAGGGCATATGAATGAGTATCAACAAACATGATAGACACTTAATTTAGTCTTGAGAAAAAAACACCAAAATATTTGTAGTCCCAGCCATTATCCCTATAGGAGGAGGAAGAGATTAGAATACATGAATTCCAAATTATATATTACTCAAAGCATGGATGCTTTCACCCTAGACAAATATAGCATTTAAGAGGGCGATCTGGCATGCTGATGGCTGCTAGTTCAATCTGGGAATGAGGAGCTGTGTATGCATGGCCTGAAAGCTGAACTTGGAGACCTATGACAATAGCAAGCTGGGTCAGCAGGGGTCTCAGAAGGTTAAATGTTGAGAGATAAAACAACAAGAGATGTCAGAAATGAAGGTGCATGGTGTGAGTACAGATTTATAAAGATAAAATCCAAGAAACCATTCCTTCCTTGTTCTGTAAGTAAATAAGATGTTGGGGAGAGAGTGAGAAGTCAAAGTGTTTAGTGGCTATAAATTTATTATTCAAATCAGGCATACTGAAGAGTAAAAGGGATCTTTTGATAGTATTTCAGAATGATGTCTTCCCCAAATATATATTGAAGTCTTAATCTCCAATGCCTGTAAATATGACCTTATTTGGAAATAGGGTTATAATCAAGTTAAGATGAAGTCAGACTGGATTAGGGTGGGCTCTCAATGAGTAGTGTTCTTATAAGAATGGGAAGGAGACAGAGAGACACAACGGGAAAATACCATGTGAGTGCAGAGGCAGACATTGGAATGAAATGTCAATAAGCACCAGGGATTGGTGGCAACCACTGGAAGCTAGGAGAGAGGCGTGGGATGTATTTTCCATTAGAACATCCGCAAGGAACCAACCTTATGGATACCAGATTCTGGACTTCTAACCTCCAGAACTATAAGAAAATAAATGCCTATTGTTTTAAGCCACCTAGTTTGCAGCATCCAAAAACTAATCTATGGGGTCACCAGGTGCTAACCAGAATGATGCTATCCACACTGGGCCATGGCCACCCAAATCAAAGATGGCTTCCATGTTTTAAGTCTGGGTACCAAGATGGTGATATGGTTAGCCATATTCTGGAGAAATAGTAGAATCACACCTTGTGGAGGAAGATGCTGAGTCTGGTTTTGGACATTGGGAACTGAGGACTAAAGGACATTTACCTAATTAAAGGTGTAGGTAAGTTTTATACAAGCCAGCCCTGTAGAAGAAAGGCCAACATGTTAGGCTTTGTCACGCATGATGACGCTGCTAATTTTGTCTTGGTATAGAACTCTTGTTTTTGAGAGCATTTTCACATCAATTATCCCCAACTGATTTTAACAACAACCCTGAGAGGTATAATTGTTTTTAATTTATAGACAAATAAAGTGAGGTAGGTGTTGAGAGGCTTAGAAACTTGTCCATAGTTACATAAAGAGCTAAGTTATCAGCAGAGTGAGAAGAGGAACCCAGGACATTTCCTTCCTAATCAATTTTAATGTCAGCTGTTGCCATTCTGTTTCTTTTAATGTTCAAATTCAGAATAACATAAATTGTTGCCAAATTGGCCAATAAGCAGGCAAAAAGAATGAAGAACATTAAACCTTTGAAGAACAAGCAAGACAATTAACACTAAATTAATGTATGCTCAAATAAGAACATATGAGTCCTCCCTATTAAATTATCAAGTTTCTCTGAGAAGCAACTTCAAAAAGGGTCATGAATGATAAAACTAGAGCTTGAAGGAGAGTCCCACATAAAGAGAAGCTTGGCCAGGGGCTTGATGTATGATACAGATGATGGCAGGAGCTCAAATGTGGCTAATTGAAGCAAGAGAAGCATAGGGCTGGATGGTGGTGGTGCTGGGAAGCAAATGGAGGGTCTATGAAAGGGCGATCTGTAACAGTCTTAACTCTTAGAATAAATGAAATAGATGGTGCGGTGCCTGGGTGGCTCAGTCGGCTGAGCGTCCGACTTCAGCTCAGGTCATGATCTCACGGTTCAGGGGTTCAAGCCCCTGGTTAGGCTCTGTGCTGACAGTTCAGAGCCTGGAGACTGCTTCAGATTCTGTGTCTCCCTCTCTCTCTGCTCCTCCCCACTTGTTCTCTGTCTCTCTCTCAAAAATAAATAAACACTTAAAATTTTTTAAAAAGAATAAATAAAATAGAAAGCACTGTAGAGAAACAAACACGATTTAATAAATTGCCTACACTTTATGTGAACCCACTGAACTCCACGTGGAGGTCAACTCATTTTATTTTTAATTCAACCAAATGATTCAAATTCAATTTGAATTTAGTTCAAAATACTTGCTAATCATAACTTCTAGGCATTACAGGGATACACATGAGAAATATAAGACCGGGTATCTACCCCTAGAACTTGATTTTATTGTGCAGTCAAGACATACATGTCAGGGCGCCTGGGTGGCTCAGTCATTAAGCATCTGACTTTGGCCCAAGTCATTATCTCACAGTTCATGATTTCCAGTTCCACATCGGGTGAGCACGAGTCCCGTTTCAGGTGAGCCCCTCTTCTCTCTCTCTCTCTCTCTCTCCCTCTCTCTCTCTCTGCCCCTCCTGGGATTCTCTCTCTCTTCCTTGCTCACTTACACTCTCTCTCTCTCTCTCAGAAGTAAAAAAAAAAAAAAAGAAAGAAAGAAAGACACACATGTCAGCCACATTATCTCACCTGACAAGATGGTGTGGCTTGCCCAAGATCTCAGAGTTGATAACAGAGATTGAATCAGAAAAACCTCACTACTGGTTTCCCCCAAAACGATCCTGGAGAGGACAGGGAGGAAAAACAAACAGCCTCTGTAGGTCCTACTCAAAAGAGTCATTTTCTACATAACCTGAAATGTATTAACGAAGATGAATGGCTCACACCAGCTGAACAATTTTATATCATCAAATTATGTCTATTAAACTACATTTCATGCTTCCTAATTGTTGAATTAAAGAGGTCTGTTAGAATAGCAATAACACACTCAAACTGGTTGTGATTCGTGCTTCAACACCCATTTTATTAGAGTGATAACTCATGAGGCTGAACTAATCGCTCATTAATTAATGCTTAAAACCCTTTCCGAGATGGCGCAACCAAGGTGTTCTATGAGTAATCTTAATGTGATTTGTGGAGTATGCGCCTCAGGCAGCACCCTCAGCCAGCATTTCATTCAGATCAATTTGACATTTGCTCTGCGTTTATTCATTCCCGTCTGTGCTTACCTGTGGCCTTTCCCCTTTAACACCTTCCCATCACTAGGTATTTGGTGGAGAATCACAAAGCAGTCCATTCCCAGAAAGGGGGATTTATAGCTAAGAAGGTATCCCTTCCTTTTCTGAGAGAGAGCATGGGTAAAAACACCAGGGAAGCAGGTAGAGATCAGGAAGAAAAGAATGAAGAAAGAAGAAAAAGAGCTAGAAGAAAGGGAAAACAAAGCTAATGATGAAAAAGAAATCTGGGCAAGTCTCAGTAGTATTTTTCATCCCTATGTGTACTGCATCCTGGTATGCAAGGGCCAGGAGCCCATTCTGATGAAGGATGTGAATGTCCAAACGTCATGGTTTGGACTCCCCGTAGTAAACAGGGGCTGTGCTCAAGGAGTAAGCAGGTAAGGCCAGCTACCAGCCAGAGAACCCTGGCTCTATTAAGCTGAGAAATGATGTGTTTTTAGCAAGGCGGAGAAGTTCTATAACAGCATTTACTAAGATTTTCTGGTGGAAGCCCATATGATGAGCGGAACACAAAAGAATCCCTTTCATGGTTTTCAACCTAGTTCCTGCTGAGCAGAGGTGCCTCTGGGTTCAATGTCTGGGAGAGAGAGGGAGAGAAGGAAAGAGGAAAGCCCCTTCCCCACTCATTTTCCTGCTCCGGCATCAACCAAAGCATCTTACTCCTGTCTGTGGGTACACGTCAGACTCTGTGCTGTTTAGGAAAAAAAATGAAGACCACTTCTTTCATCTATAGAGAAATGTGCCTTTCACACACAGGGTGTTATTATTTATGGTAGCATTTGTGTTATTAGTCTTTATAACCACCATCTGAAGTAATCCAGACCATTCGAATACACAAAGGTGTGATAAAGGCAACACAAAGGCATCAGTTTATTATCCCAGACTTTTCCCTGCTCTACCAACCAGGCTTCCTGAATCTTTGGAAAAATTCTTTTATTACTTTTGGGAAGTGGGAAGAGGAAAGCAGAGCTTCTGTTTAATTGAGGTATAGTTTATATATAAACCATGTACAGATTTTAGGTGTATAGTCTGATAAGCTTTGAAAAGTATAAACACTTCTGGAACCATGCCCCAAATCAGGATGCAGCATATTTCCACCGCCTCTGAAATTTCCTCATGACCATCTCATCTCAGTGATCCATAGAGTCAACCATTGTTCTGATTTGTAGCATCATAAGTTAGTTTTGTCTATTTGTGACCTTCACATAATTGGAATTATCTATTACATTACCTTTAGGACTGACTGCTTTCACTCACCACATTTTGGAGATTCATCCATATTGTTTGTGTCCATAGTCCATTTATTTTTATCACTATGTAGTTTTTCATGTATAGATATACTTCAGTTTGTTTACATATTCACTTGTCGATGAATGATAGGATTGCTCCAATCTGGGGCTACTACAAACAAAGTGGCTATGAACATTTTTGGGGTGTGTGTGTGTGTGTACATGTATTTTATTTCTTTTGTTAAATACTTAGGAATGTAACTTCTGTTTCATATATTAACTGTATGTTTAACTTAATAAGAAATTGACTATTTTTCCAAAATGGTGTGACATTTTACAATCTCACCATAGAATTGAATGAGAGCTCCAATTGTTCCATACCCTTGCTGAAACTTGGTATTAATAGTCTTTTAAAAATTTTCAGACAGGGGCGTCTGGGTGGCTCAGTCGGTTAAGAAACCAACTCTTGGTTTCTGCTCAGGTCATGATCTTACAGTTTCATCTGCGCTAACAGCACAGAGCCTGCTTGGGATTCTCTGACTTCTCTCTCCCTGACCTTCCCCTACTCGAGCAGTCTCTGTCTCTCTCAAAATAAATTAATAAACTTAAAAAATAAAAAAAAACACTAATGGTGGCAGAAAAAACTTTAAAAAAAGAATAAAAATGGTAGCCATTATAGTGAGTATAGTGGTATTTTAGTAAGGTTTCAATTTCCATATTTATTGGCCATTCTTATATCTTTCTTGTCAAGTATCTATGTAAGTCTTTATCTTTTTTTGTCAGATTGTTGTCTTTTACTCATTGATGCGTAAACAAGTCTTTTGTCCTTTCCAAAAATTTATGGCTTGCCTGTTCACTTTCTTATTGATGTCTTTGTTGAGAAGTTTGTATTTTGGCAGAGTTCAGTTTATCTTTTTTTTTTCTTTTATACTTAGTGTCTTTAAAAACAAAAAAAATTTGGCTACCCCATGATAGGAAAATATTCTCCTATTTTTCCTTCTGGAAGCTTTATAATTTTAGCTTTTACATTTTAGTCTATGATTAAATTCAAATTAATTTTTGGGTAATGTGCAAAATAAGGATCAAAGTGTTTTTCTATGAATATTAAAAGGTTCTAAACTCAATTACAATATATGTATTGGTGGGGGAGGAGTTTCCAGCACCAGCCACCAAGCAATTCTCTGACACCAGCTGGGTATCCTTCCATTCAACCCAATGCTGATCCTATCTACCTAGAGACAGCATAAGATTCTACAGGTTAAGGGTTCAGTCCCACAGGACTGCCCTCCACCTCAGATACCAACTGCAAGTGCAGGTTGTCACCTGTCTCACTGACCAGCTATATAGACTGGAAGTTCCAGCGATCTCCTCTTCAGGTTCACTTAATTTGCTCCAGGGGCTCACAGAACTCAGAGGAGCATTTTACTTACTAGATCACTGACTTATTATGAAAGGATATAAACATTATTTGATTTCAAGAGTTATTATAAAGCTACAACAATCAAGACAGTGATGAAGCAATGTAATGATTGACATGTAGATAACTGGAACAGGATAGCAGTTTAGTAGTATATAAACTAAACTAAAAGGATATAAAGTCAGGAATAGATGGCAGAGATGCATGGGGCAAAGTATAGGCCAAGGGCATGGAGCCTCCATGCTGTCTTGGAATGCAACACTGTGTTGAAATCAACACATGTTCATCAATCCTGAAGCTTTCTGAACCTCCTCCTTTTGGGTTTTCATGGAAGCATCGTTATTATGTGGGAATGAATAATTAAATAATTGGTCATTTGTGATTGGTTCAACCTCTAATCCTTCTCTTTTCCCCAGAAAGAAGGGTACTGAACATTCCAACTGACATGAACATTCATGGTCAGTTCCCCTGGCCACCAGCTCCAACATTAGGTGACTTCCAAAATTCATCTCATTAGAATAAATCCAGTTATGATGGAAAGAGGCTTGTTATGAATAACAAGACACTCAGTTCACCTTTGTGGCTCTGAAGTGATTTTAGGAACTGAGGTCGAGACCATGTATTACAACAAAATATGTTTTCATTGCTCTTACCATTCAGGAAATCCCAAATGTTTTGGGAGATGTGAGCCAGGAACCATGGATAAAGACCAAATATATGAGAAATATATTTTGATCATATGACTGACCAGGTGTATGTTTCTTCTAAATTACAATAGTGCAGATACCCAGTTGTTCCCTCTCCATTTGTTGAAAAGAGTTTCCTTTCTTTGTTGAATCTCATTGAGTCCTTTGTTTAGAATCATTTCACCTTCCATGTGCCATCTTATTTCTAGGCTGTGGATTTTGTTCTCTTCTTCTATGTGTCAATCAATACATTGACACTCAATGTCTTGATTGCTGTAGCTTTATAATAAGTCTTGAAATAAAATAGTGCAAGTCTTCCAATTTTGTCCTCTTTTCAAAGATTGTAAGATTTTTCATTTTCACAAAAGCATTTTAAGGTTTCTCCATTCCTGTCAAAATCTTGTTTGGATCAATGTAAGGATAATTATCATTTTTAACAATTTTGAGTTTTCCATTTCATAAACATGATGTTTCACTTTACTTTAGGACTTTTTTAATTTCTCTCAGCAATATTTGTAGTTTTAAGTATAGAGTTCTTATACACCTTTCATTAGATTTATTGCACTGTAATTAATGTTTTGTGATACTAATGTAAACAATATTGCTACATTTACTGTCATTTTTCCAATGGTTTGTTCTTGGCATAGAAAAACACTTGATTTTTTTTGTAAAGGGCCAGATAGTAATATTTTATTTTATTTTTGTAGCTACTTTAAAAAAATTTAAATCCAAGTTAGTTAACATATAGTGTAATAATGATTTCAGGAATAGAATTTAGTGATTCATCACGTACATGTAACACCCAGGGCTCATCCCAACAAATGTCCTCCTTAATGCCCCTTGGCCATTTAGCCCATCCCCCCACCTAATCACCCTACCAGTAACCCTCAATTTGTTCTCTGTATTTAAGAGTCTCTTATAGTTTGCCTTCCTCTCTGTTTTTATATTATTTTTGCTTCCCTTCCTTTATGTTCATCTGTTTTATTTCTTAAATTCCACATATGAGAGAAATAATGATATTTGTCTTTCTCTGACTGACTTATTTCACTTAGCATAATACACTCTAGTTCCATCCACATTGTTGCAAATGGCAAGATTTCATTCTTTTTGATCACCAAGTAATATTCCATTGTATATATATGCCACATCTTCTTTAGCCATTCATCAGTCAATGGACATTTGGGCTCTTTCCATACTTTGGCTGTTGTTGATAGTACTGCTATAAACATTGGGGTGCATGTTCCCCTTCAAATCAGCACTTCTGTATCCTTTGGATAAATACCTAGTAACACTTAACATTTTTATATTAAACTTGTATCTTTTGACCTTGGTAAATAAGTTTTTCTAGGAGCTAATCATGTCTTTTATGTTTTGTATATATACAATATATTATCTGCAAATAAAAGTAGTTACACTTCTTTTCCAATATTTATGCCTTTTATTTCTTTTTCTTGCCTTAATGCATTGGCTATGACTTCAAATACAATGTTGAATAGAAGGAGGGAGAGCAAATTGTCTCATGGCTTTACTATGTTGTCTCTTTCCCAGAAAGAGGCAAGAGTTCACTGGCACAATGCCCTTTCCTACTGTGTACCATCTGCCAGGCCACCATTTTCTACCCCTCTAGCTCTATTCCCTCTCCAAAAGACAGTCCCTCATTAGTGTCTCTTTCTCATACTTTATGCTTCAACTTAAATAGCACTTTCCCTACATCCCTTACTTGACACCCTAAGTAAAATCCCTCCCTACTGTGATAACAACTTACTACCTAGGTAGTTTCTATCCATACTTAGTGGTGAGTTATCTGCATCTCCCACTGAAATTTAAGCTCTGCCCAAGAAAAATTTCACTTGTGTACTTTACTAATGTATCTTGGGAACTTAGCAGAGAGCCTGCTATCTAAACAGACATCTAGCAAATGAAGAAGTAAATCTCTTTCAAGCCACTTGTCCTACTCAGAAAAGAAAGCACAGATATTCCCTTTGCTCCTTAAAAAGAGTGGCAACAAAGTGTAGGGAGATACTGCTTATGCCTTGCTCATGTGGCTGATAATCCTCAAGTATGAAGAGTGTAGATGAAGCCACATCTTTCCTGTGAAGGCCCATAGGTCTCAGATAAAGAACAGGAGCAAGATTGGAGATGGGGTCTGCTCTGAGGTAGGGCAGGACAGAGGAGAATTGGCCAGGTCATGAAAAAATGTTGAGGGTTGAGATATCAGAGGAATTTGAATGGGGGACTCACAGAATTAAATCTAGGCTTGAGAGGGTTGTCTCCAGGAGACAATTTTAGCATGTGGAGAATGCAGTACGACAGTGAGGAACCAACAATAAGATTAAAAGGCAAGTGACAGTGGTGAGCTGAACTAGGGAGTGACCAAGGATGTGGAATCAAAGGGAAATGATCAACAGAGACTGGAATCACTACAACGTGGGCCCAAGAGATCAGAGCAGGGTTAAAGGTGGTGCTTTAGTGCTAACCCTGAAAAAAAATGGCGTAAGGCCCAAACTCTCCTAATCTAATCTGCCCTCTTGACTTCCCGGAGAATCCCCAAGCACAGTATGTCAGAAAGTCAGGACTGCCCCTTCCCTCCTGTCCCTAGCTTCTTCCCTGTTGGAAGTTTTCACAAGGTCTAACTGAATCCCACACAAAAGGAACAAATAGCTTACTTAAAACTCAGACATTTTTTTCCTGGAGGCTACTTTGTCTTTGTTTCCATCATTCTCAGGAAGAGAGATAACCTCAAAGCTTTCTAGCACTTTATTCCTTTCTCCTTGACCACACTTGGGTTTTCTTTGGGAAAAAAAGCTCCGGGTAAAATCGGATCTGCTTTAGGCACCTGTTTCTCTGCAAAGTCACAGCCACAGCTTTCTGCTTTCATGGCAATTTTTGGTTGTCTTCTCCAGAGCATTTGGATAATAAAAGCCGTTGGATAAGAAAAGAAAAGGCCACACACACCCACTACCAGCTGCATTGAGAATGCAAACATGGATTTTGTCAAGCAGTTAGCCAAGGAAGCCCCAGTCCTGGCTCCCAGCCGCCAACATTACAAGTAGCACCACCTCCAAGCTACATTTTGTGGCCTCTCTGGGAGGAGTGGTTTGGGAGCAAAGCATGCAGAAGAGGCTCCTACTATACTCAAGTTGGTTTCTCAGTGCTACCTGTGGAGACAGACTTTGTAGAATGAAGTAGGAAGGACTATCTTTCTGGGCGGAGCGGGTGTCATGCAGGATGCTTAGAAGCCTGGTGGCTGGTCTGGCGTCAAAGGGCAGAGCAGGGCTGAAGCACAGGGGCTCCACATCACCGATGCCAAAAAGAAGTCTGACTTCCAGCTTTCCAGCCCAGCCAGCCGCCCACAGTATCTGGCAACCTGGTATTCTGCAGCTCAAACTAAATAACTTTGTTTCTTTACAGGGATCTAAAATAAAGGTTCAAGGAGAGAATTTTACTTCTCATGGAAAGGAAAATGAATTCCAGGCATGCAGAGTAACACAGTGGAGGACAAGGAAATGTCCTGGGTCTTTCTCCCAGTCCTGCCATTGACTAGCTGTGCAACCTTGGGTAATGCATACAGCCTCTCTAGTTCTTTGATTCGTCATCTATAAAATGTGGAGATCTGTATAGATGATCTGTGCCATCCCTTGCAGCTACAATACTTTGAAGAGGCAAAACGTATTCCCTGCCATCCTTGCCAAGCTAATACCTAGTCTCCACTTGAATGTTCCCAGTGACAGGGAGCTTGCTACCTTAATAGGTATTTTAATAAATACCTATTAATGTACCTAACATATAATAAATATACTTAATATGCTTAATAAATATACTTAATAAAATACAATAAATAAATATACTAAATACAATAAATACTTAATACAATACAATAAAAATACTTAATAAAATACTTAATAGGTATTTTAATAAATGTCTTACTTTGAGTGTTGGAATTTTCTTCCTTGCATCTCTTTTTTCCTCCGACAATGCAAAAGTAAGCATGTTTCAAAGGGACCATATTTTTTTTAAATTTATTTAATGTTTATTTATTTTTAGGAGAGAGAGACAGAGACAGAGTGTGAGTGGGGGAGGGGCAGAAAGAGAGAGGGAGACACAGAATCTGAAGCAGGCTTCAGGCTCTGAGCTGTCAGCACAAAGCCTGAAGCAGGGCTTGAACTCACGAGCCATGAGATCATGACCTGAACCAAAGTCGGACACTTAACTGACTTAGCCACCCAGGTACCCCTTAAGGGTCCATATTTCCAGGGTCAGTACTAATCTTCTGGAGTTCTTTGGTAAGAGCTACCCAGCATTTCTTTACTTGCTGCCATTTCTCTCGGAATCTCCTAGCTCATATCTCAAAATATCCATGCAAATTAAGTCAAAAAGGAAGAGAAGGCAAAGCAAAATACAGTGGGATTTTTTTGTTTTGTTTTTATTTTTTTGTTTTGTTTTTGTTTTTATTTTTATTTTTTTGCTTTTACTACCTGAACAGTGGTAGTTTTTAAGGACACCATTTCTCACAGAATCAAAAAATGTTAGAGCTGGAAAACCAGTTGGCGAACTTCATCCAGCTCATCCTTTGATCCGGTAAAGAAGCTAAAGACCAGAGAAGTGATGGGACTTACCCAAGCTCACACGGCTGAGATTAAGCCCACATATCTGGATTCCTAGATTTCAGCTACAAATGCTTAGGTGTTTTCCAAAGTGTGTACCATGGAACACAGAGTCCCAGGATATCAGAAGGCATTTCTTGCAGGGAGGTTGAGAGGGGAGTTGGAGATAGGTTCTGTGGTCAAACATGTTTGGGAAATGTTCACTTAAACGATTTTGTTTTGTTTTACAGAAAGGGCTCTTGGAAGTTTACCTATGCTATGCTGTTGGGGCCTAATCAGGAAAGCAGCAACCACATTAGGGTTCTAAGGGAAAGGATTGGCTATGGGGCACTGGGGACTTATGGACCCATTGAAAGGACCGGAGTTGCAAGATCAGTGGAGGTACTACTAGACCCAAGGATCTCAAGAGTTGGGAAGGTGCAGGAGATACCACTGGGCTCTCTACCCCTGAGGTCAACATTCAGGGGAATATCTGGAAAGGACTACAAAACCCCACATCCACCAAGGTCATATGTGCTCCTGCCACTTGCTGGAGACACAACAGATCTTCTCTCTCTTCTGCCTTTTACCCCTTAGATCCGTACCTCTCCTTGGCAGCTTCTAATCAGAACCCTGCTCCCTGGAGAACCTTAGTAATATAGTTATCAGGCTTCTAGTTGCTAGAATTTTGCAGAGATCACAAAAGGAATGGCATATTTTATTGTTGTTGTTTTTGGAAATGCTGTCTTGACCCAGTTTTGAGGCTCTGGTGAGAGGCTGGCCACTGCCCCTGATTAAGTCCACACTCCAACCATCTCATTTATCAGGGACTCACACTTCTGGCTGTTATGCACCCACCTGAATTGCTGGGGCCAGGGACCAGACACGTCGGGACAGCCCCTATGCTCTGGCACCCACAAAATCATTCAAATTAGCCAGTCCCAGAGAGCCTGTGAAACCCAGCTAACCCCACTCTGCTTACCATACCTCAGATGTCTCTACATCTCTAGTTTGCTCTTAGTCTGTCCCTGGGTACAAACCCCTGTGTGGTCTTACATGGCACCCTTCTCTCTTTCTGTATAAGTAACAGAGTTTTGCCTTTCACCTAGGCAAATGTCTCTGTATTGTGCTCTGCTGTCAAAGAAAGCTTCAAATCTTATAAAATGGAGGCAGGAATGGGGCTGCATTACAAAAATCAGTCTGGTACATTTACTAATGTGCATTGAAAATCTCCACTGGGGACATGGTATGTAGTGTGTCCGAGACTTTTCTGACCACATGTGTCCATTTTTAGGGCAAGATTTACTAATATGCGTCAAAAGGTATCAGGGTTCCAGGCAACTCATGGTGGACATCGCTGTTTTAAATTATAATTTCAAAGGCTCATGCACTTTGAAGGCCCCCTGACCGGAAGGAAGCAGGAGGGGGAACTGAGACCAGAGCTACGTAATCAACGTACTCGTGACCACAGTTTGAGCCCAACTATGCCATCAGTTACTCTGCACGTGAAGACTTTGCCCAGGTGGTCTCAGCTGAATGATAAGACATGACTTCTTGGACCCATATTCCTTCCACTTGAGACACCATCCTTCACTTCTCTTCCTATCCAAACCCAAGGCAGTCACCAAAGCCAGCTCAAGTCCCTTCTTTTTCATAGGAAATTCAATGATTAGCTCTGCTTTCACTCACCTCTTCCTTCTCTGAAACCTTGACATACTGTCAGCACTTGTCATAAATCTGCCTGTGACATCTCTTCTACTACTTCCCTGCTCCATTTAGCAGCTCTTAGTGTCAATCTCTTATCTTCAACTGCATTGTTCTGTTCTCAGAGGCACAGATTGGAGCTTGAGTTGCTGGGTTCTCCCCAAACACTGAGAACGATACTCAGCTCATACAGAATACACAGATATCTGTAGGTAGGATAAACCAATTAATTAGCCACCTCAGTTTTTAGCACAAATTTTCTTTTTCTTTTTTTCTGGCATTTTGGTGGAAGCAGGACCTAGTTAGCATATGCATATATTTGTCATATAGATGAGAATAAAAATGGAGTTCCAGAAAAATGACTATTGTCAAGCAGTAAGAATGAATTTCCCTAGTAACATCTCTTAGCTACTCCGGTGTTCTTAAACCATGAAGAGCATTGTGACACTTATGAAGTCCCAAATGACTTTCTTGCTTCCAAGAATTATTTCAGGCTTGGATTCCCAGCAATTCAGAAGCAGTTTCTATTTCTGCCATGTTCATACTTTGCATCTTTACAGCCTTTTAGCTTTTTCTTTTTACATCTATGGTCTGTTTACCTTACACCAGTGACGCTATGGTCTGGATTGAGCTGACATGACATTATGGTCCTCATGTAACCCTTGAGGAACTGAGACACAGAGATGCCATTTATTCGGTGGCAAAATTGGGGCTAGAACTAAAATCTCCTGCCTCTCAATCCATTGCCCTTTCTTTTTCTTAATGTTTATTTATTTACCTTGAGAGAGAGAGAGAGTGGGGTAGGGAGGAAGGCCAGAGAGAGAGAGAGAGAGAGAGAGAATGAGAGAGAGAGAATCCAAAGCAGGCTCCATGCTGTCAGCGCAGAGCCTTATGCCAGTCTCTATCTCATGAACCATGAGATCATGACCTGAGCTGAAATTAAGAGTTGACACTTAACTCACTGAGCCACTCAGGCACCCCACTATTGCCCTTTCTTATGTGTTCCAAAGTAGAAAGAAGTGAATAACTGGGAATGTGTATGTGCATGTGTTTAATTAATCAGAGATATCAGGAAGGAATGCAAATTAGATAATATCCAATGGGGTTTCATCTCTGAGTGGGGTTTCCTGTAGAAAAATAACCATACATACAACCTCCAAACTGATTTTTATCCCAACCAAAAAATTAAAATTAAAAAAAAAAAAAAAGAGTGCCTGCCTGCTTTTTCTCTGAAATCATGTTTAGGATTTTTAGAGCTTGGACACGGCCTCAGTCTTCTCAGTCTGCCATAACAAAATACCATAGACTGGATGACTTCAACAATAGAAATTTATTTTCTTACAGTTTGAAAGAGGGGGTGTCCTATAAGTCCAACAGGAGTGTGTGGGCATGGTGGTTTCCGGTAAGAGCTCTCCTCTGGCTCACAGACTCCTGCCTTCTCGCTGTGTCCTCACAAGGCAGAAAGAGAGTGAACAAAGCCCTCGGTGTCCCTTCTTAAAAGGACACTAATCACATCATGAAGCCCCACCCTCGAGACCTCGTCTAACTCCAGCCACCACCCAAAGGCCCTACCTCCTAATAATATTGCACGGGGGGTGAGGGTTTTAATGTGTGAACTGGTGGGGAGGGGGGAACTTTTCAGTCCATAGTACATCTACAATTGTATTTTTAGAAGTGCGGAGGTAAAAAAAGTCCTGGAAGTTAGTTTGAATCCAGCCTCCCTTCACCTAAATCCTTCTCCAAATCCATCCTTCTCACAGGCATCAGGGTGTAAAAATCTAACCGTGTTACACTGCCATTGACCTTCCAGCAGCAAGATAAGGCCCAGTCCTGCTATTTTTTTTTTTATTTAAAAAAATTTTTTTAATGTTTTATTTACTTTTGAGAGAGAGAGAGAAAGCCAGCCTGAGCAGGGGAGTGTCAGAGAGAGGGAGACACAGAATCTGAAGACAGGCTCCAGGCTCTGAGCTAGATATCAGCACAGAGCCTGACGCGGGGCTCCGAACCCACAAACCGTGAGATCATGACCTGAGCCGAAGCCAGATGCTCAACAGACTGACCCACCCAGGTGCCCCCCAGTCCTGCTATTTAAGGAACTTCTTCACTGTGCCTCTCCAGCTCCATCCACCACTTCCAACATTGAATGGTGCTTTATACCAAAATACAGTCAATGCTTGTTATTTGCTGTAGTGGTGTTCTAGAAAGTCACCGTAAACAATGACTGGGAGAATACTGAACCATGGCTCCTAGGGTTTAGTTCCTGTGAGCCTCCGGTCACAACATTTTCATCAACCGATCAACACATAACCTTGTTTTACATGACTTTTTGTTTAAAATATCTTATTTAATACATATAATTGGGTCATTAACATTGAACTCACAGCCACTACACTATAACTATGCCTTAAGGAGGCTCATCTGATGCATATTTTTTCCCCGTAAGAAACATCGCTTCCTGAGGAACACTACACGGCACTTCAGTGCTGTACTTGGGGCCATTTTAAACAGAAAAAATGACCTTCAAAAGGCACAAAATGTGGAAAATGGGGCACAGCACATGGACCATGGAAAGGACGCTGAAACCGTGGGCAGAGCATCGCCCCGTTTACCTCACCTGGGAGCGTGCTGCATCAAGCGGCTCAAACTTCCGGTGGCCACGTGCGTGTCCTTGAAGGACCATGAAAACACAAGAACTTATTCTGTGCTAACAAATAGATTTTAGCAAGTAGATGAGTTTGCAAATATGGAATCCATGAATGATGAGGCTCATTGTACTTGCAATCCCCTTCTCTCTGGCTCCTAGACCTCTACCTTTGTGACTGTGCCCACAGTGAGGTGAGACACAGGAAGGTCAGGGCCTACACTCTGCAGAGGCACAGGGAAGGGGGATTCGTTAAATATATATTTTTTTTAATTTTTTAAAATGTTTATTTATTTTTGGGAGAGAGAGAGAGCAGGGGAAGGGCAGAGAGAGAGGGAGGCACAGAATCTGAAGCAGGCTCCAGGCTCTGAGCTGTCAGCACAGAGCCTGACTCGGGACTTGAACTCACAATTTGTGAGATCATGACCTGAGCCGAAGTCAGACACTTAACCGACTGAGCTACCCATGTGTCCTGTTAAATATCTATTGAACTGAGTCAATCTCCATATGTATTATCCCCTCATGGTATGGCAGCCCGGAGTCAGTTGAGCCTGGGTGGCTATAACAAACAGCTGGTACCCCTTTGGGCACACACAGCGAGGCCCTCATCTGGGATCTGGAGCTCTCCTGGCAGGTCAGATTACTGGATTCCCAAGGATCCCACGGGCCACCTTGTTTCCTTTTTTGTTTTGTTTTTTTTGTTTGTTTGTTTAAACATTTATTCGTTTTTGGAGTGATAGAGAAAGAACTTAAGCAGGGAAAGGGTAGAGAGAGAGGGAGACACAGACTCTGAAGCAGACTCCAGGTTCTGAGCTGTCAGCATAGAGCCCAATGCGGGGCTCGAACTCAGGAACCACAAGATCATGACCTGAGCTGAAGTCAGTTGCTTAATGAGCTGAGCCACCGAAGCGCCCCAGGCCACCTTGTTTCTTAGGGAGGGGTGGAAGAGTTTTCTGTCTACCCTGCGTGGTGCAGGACAGCATGTGGGCTTCTCCTCAGACAGCCCTTCCTGCAGAGGTGGCTGTCCCAGCCACCCTCTGATGTTTAAAATTCTCTTGCTGGGGCTTTACTTCTTTGGTTAAGCATTTCCATTCAAACAACTATAAAGGAGAGGTGAAATCACATTTTTAAGGGTCTCGTATGTGTAGGGGCTTTGCATGTATTACCCTCACTGATCCATAAAATGACTCAAGAAAGTAGATAGAAATGCCCCTTTTGGAGAGGAGTATACCAAAAGGCAGTGAAATAAGAGACATACTAAGGGACGGTATGTGGTCCAGCCAACATTTGTAACCAGAATTGTTTGATCACAAAGATCTGGTTATTTTCGTTACCCTGTGCCTCCATTAGAAAACTCTTAAAGCAAAAATGCTCTGGCAGTTTCTCAAAATATTAAAAATAGAATTACCATTTGACTCGGCAATTCCACTTGTGGGTATGTGCCCCAAAGAACTGAAAGCAAAGTCTCAAAGCATTAGGTGTATTTCCGTAGTCATATAGTTGAGGTAGATGCAATTCAAGTGTCCATCAACAGAATGAATGTCACTGATGGATGAATGGGATTCTGAAGTCACTTCTCCTTTACAAGGGTGGGCAACTTTGCCCATTGAACATTTCCACATTCTCCCTCTATATGTGATGGAACATTATTCAGCCTTAAAAAGAAAGGAAATTGGACACATGCTACAACATAGATGAACCTTGGGAACGTTATGCTGATTGAAATAAGCTGGTCACAAAAAGGCAAATACCGTAATGATCCCACTTATGTGAAGTACCAAGAGCAAGCAAATTCATAGAGACAAAGGGTGAAAGTGATTGTCAGGGGCTGGAGGGGAGTGAGTTTAGAGTTTAGAGTTTAGTGAGTTTAGAGTTTCAGTTTTGCAAGATGAAAAGAGTGCTGGGGATCGGCTGTACAACAATGTGAATGTGCTGAATCTGCCAAGCTACGCACTTAAAAATAGTTAAGGTGGTAAGTTTTG
Organism: Cryptoprocta ferox; assembly: GCA_028646485.1. Lineage (NCBI taxonomy): Eukaryota > Metazoa > Chordata > Mammalia > Carnivora > Eupleridae > Cryptoprocta > Cryptoprocta ferox. Next base: position 40,049,752 of record CM053576.1, on the reverse strand, counting down.
TGTTTGTGAATTTTACCGAATTTTTTAATTAAAAAATATATCTGATACTAAAAAACAAATAACAAAAATAAAACAAAAATGCCCCAGGGTAGGAGATCATATGGCCACGATCAATCACAAATTATTTATTTTATTCATTCAACAAATACTGGTAGAGAACTTACAACGTGCAAAGCAGTGTGCTGGAGACAAGAAGGAATACAAAGTTGAATTGCACACAGCTGCTAGCCTCACGGGAGAACATACACAGAGGTAAGTAGGAGATGAAGTAGGAGGGGCACATGGGTGGCTCAGTCTGTTAAGCATCCAGACTCTTGGTTTTGGCTCAGGTCAGGGTCTCACAGTTCATGAGTTCAAGCCCTGCCTCAGGATCTGTGTTGCCAGTGCCAAGCTTGCTTGGGATTCTCTGCCTCTCCCGCATTTCTCTCTCTCTCTCTCTCTCTCTCTCTCTCTCTCTCTCTCAAAATAAATAAATAAACTAAAAAAAAAGGATATGAGGTGGGAATTATATATGCCATTAAAAAAAGTATGCAAAGCAGCTGTTCTCTTCATTTTTAGTTTATTTATTTATGTTAGAGAGAGAGAGAGAGAGAGAGAGAGAGAGAGAGAGTGCTTGGGCATGAGTAGGGGAGGGGCAGAGAGAGAGGAAGAGACAAAGAATCCCATGCAGGCTCTGTGCTGTCAGTGTGGATCTCGACTCAGGGCTTGAACTCATGAACCATGAGATCATGGCCTGAGCTGAAATCAAGAGTAGGACACTTAACTGAGCTACCCAGGTGCCGTAAGGCACCTACCTTCTTAGCTGGGTGAGCAAGGAAGGCTCTTTAGAGAGGGGAGCCATTACCTGTCTGAAGGGCAAGGGCTGAGGGAAAAACAGCATAGGCAAAGGGGTGATGGAGCATGGGTTACACACTAGAGACAAGGGATCTGAATGCAAAAGCAAGTAGGACTCAATGAAGTAAGATGGGGAAGGATGGTCCCATGAAAATATGCTCACTGCCAGGGTCAGACCTTCGTACTTTATTTGTTAAGCAGCAGCAGGACCCTGTCAGCTCCTGAGGAACAGAATGGAATGAATCTTTGGGGCAGTACTGTGTATTCATTCTCTGGGGCTGTCATAACAAGGTACCACAAACTCGTGGGGGTGTGCTTACACAACAGATTCTTTTCTCATACTTCTGGAGGCTGGAAGTTTGAGGTCAGCTCAGTCCTCTCTCTTGGCTGTCTGTCCTCTCTGTTTTCAAAAGGTCTTCTCTTCATACGTGCCTGTGTCATAATCTCTTCCTCTAAGGACACCACTCAGTTTTGGGGTTAGGGCCCAGCCATGTGACCTCATTTTAATTTAATTACCTTTTTAAAGGCCCTATATCCAAATACAGTCACATTCTGAGGTGCTGGGAAGTAGGACCGGAACATATGAATGTTGGGGGGCACAATTCAGCCCATAGCACACAGTAAGGTGGCTTATGAGAGGGAGAAAGCGGGAAGGCCAGTGAAGGGGCGCCATGACAGTGGTGAGCAGGCTGTGGCAGAGGAAGACCAGCAAGGAGGAACATGATGCCCATTAGCCCGACGGCTTTCCTCTTTGTAAAGAGGACGACAACAAAAACCAAAGTTCTGTGAAGGGTGAAGTAAGAGAAAAGAAAAGGCAGCCAGAATTAACTTGGTAAATTTCCCCAACCCATAGAGACATCCCCAGAGTCATCACTTTTCACCGCCTCTCCTAGCAAGAGGGCGACTGCTGATTCCCAGCCCACGCAGGACAAAACACCTCATTACTTTATAGTCTCACGGTGTTTACATCACATTGTTTCATGCCTAGAATCTGAATTGCAGCCAGGACATTCCTGCATGACAGTTCCTGTGAATTAATAATGTTCCTGGCACAAAGTCCGGGTGGGCATTTATTTCCACTGCCCAAGGCTGGTGATGAATCGCGCTTCGCGCAGGCTGCATAATTTCGTTTTTCCATAAGTCTGTGCCTTCTGCTGGCATTTTAAGGAATGTATTTTTATGAAGTTTGGCGCTATTCAGTAATTTTCCAGGAGGGCATATTGCCCAGGCCAGATGGACAGATTTATTTCTGGTTCCAGCTGGTGAAGTCCTGTCTGATAAGATCCTACCCTGTCCTACTTGAACAGAGATCCACAGTTCACTTGTGAGGTGGGTGGGAAAAGTTACTCTAGCAGCAGCAGGTTAAGGTGGGCTAGGGTAGAAGGGCCACCCTTGTGCCTAAACTTCCCTAACTCAAGGCCATAGATGGACATCTTCTTTCTAAGATGAACCAGTACCGTGATGTGTAAAGTGATGGGGCAAGACGTCTGAATGGAGTCACCCAGTTACTGTATCAAGAGCCCCATGTTTCTCTCTGAAGCCATTTGTCTTTAGAAAGAGAAAGAAGCCTGGTGCACTGAAGTGCAGTGAGGAGAAATGAACTTTGGCTTTCTGAAGAGGCTCACTTCAATTTTTCAGTCATACTGCCTTGTGCGGTCACATAATCAATTATATTCTGCATTGTTGGTACAGAGCCTCCTTGCACATTGATTTCTCAGCAGGAAGGTGTGTGCACTGATCAAGGGAAGTGTGCAAAGTTACTGGCACAGGGTGTTCCTTGTATGAGAGTGCTCAGATCTGATGTATGAGATCTCCTTTCTTACTTTTTTATTAACCTTTTTTATTAACCTTCTGGAACTGAGGCCAGGAAATACTTTCACAGAAAAGTACCTCTCCATTGGAAGTGGTAATGACATCATTGAAAAATAAAAGCACTTAGGGTTTGTTTTTTTACTTTTCTTTTAATTTTTTGCGGCCTTTTCTTAAATTTGTTGAATATTGAGAATTGTTTATCATCTTCCCAGACTTTCCTCTTCCTGCTCTGGATCTAGCCATGCCAAGGGGAAGAAATCCCTCTTTGAATTTTCTCTGCTCATTGCTTCTCCTTGTCTTCCTGCAGGTGAGGACCCAAGGACCACAGTTTATTCCATCATTCCTTCCACTGTAAATCCTCTCTTCCTTTTGCCTCTTCAACCTGCTGGCTGCTAACATAAAATTCTCAAAGCCCAGCCCTTTTTTCCTTGCCACTTCAGGCAAATCTCTTGGCTTTTATCCAGGAGGTAAGATGGTAAGATAAAAGTTCCCCAAGAAAGACAGAACTGCTATTCTCACTTAGCAGATAGGAGCATTAAGTCACACAAAAGCGAAGTGATTTGTCTTAGAAATGGCTTTAGAAATCAAGGCTTGTGGGGTTTTTTTCCTAGAAATTCTGCAAGGGCGAAGGCAATAATTTGGACAAGGAAGTTTTACAACCAACCAATCAAACAAAACAAAGAAATATTAGTGTAAGCCATAAAAGGGAAAAATAATAAGTTGGACTTCATCAAAAGTGTAAAGCTTGGCCTTTTGAAAGACACAGTTAAGATAATGAAAGTAGGGGCACCTGGGTGGCTCAGTTGGTTAAGTGTTGGACTTCAGCTCAGGTCATGATCTCACGGGTGGTGGGTTTGAGCCCCACGTCCAGCTTTGCACTGACAGCACGAAGCCTGCTTCAGATTCTCTGTCTCTCTCTCTCTGTCTCTCTGTCTCTCTCTCTCTCTCTCTGTCTCCTTCCTCGCTTGCACTCTCTCTCTCAAAAATAAATAAATATTTTAAAAATTTATATATAAAAAAGATAATGAAAATAAAAGCCACAGTCTGGGATAAAATAATTACAAATCATGTATCTGATTAAGATCTTTTTTATTTTATTTTTAATAAATTTTTCAAAGGTTTATTTTTATTTCTGAGAGAGAGAGCACAAGTTGGGGAGGGGCAGAAAGAGAAGAGGACAGAGGATCTGAAGCAGGCTCCACACTGACAGCAGCAAGCCTGATGCAGGGCTTGAACTCACAAACCGCACAATCATGATATAAGTGGAAGTTAAGACACTCAACCAACTGAGCCACCCAGACGTCCCCAAGATCTTTTTACTTTAAAATTCAATAATAGGGAAATAAAAGACCCAATAAGAAATGCACAAAAGATTTGAATAGACACTTCAGTAGAGACAATATACAGGTGGCAAATAAACACATGAAAATGGTTATCATCACTAGTCTAAAATAATGAGGATGAAAACCCCAGTATAGTTATTTGTGCATTCTAGTGAGGGTGAGGAGTAACTCTCATATATTGCAAAAAGATACAGACTTTGGAAAGGGGTTTGGCAGCTTCTTACAATGTTCACTATACACTTAGCATATGACCCAGCAATTCTACTGCTAGGTATCCACCTCAGAGAAATGAAGTCATAAGTCCACACAAAAACTTGTTCATGAATATTTGTAGTAGCTTTATTCATAACCCCCTGCAGAGGCCAGGCTGAGGCTGCCCCAAAATGTGCCACTTTGCCACACTGATTATTTTAGTTATTTATTTTTTAATGTTTATTTTTGAAGGAGAGAGAGACAGAGCATGAGTGGGGGAGGGGCAGAGAGAGAGGGCGACACAGAATCCAAAGCAGGCTCCAGGCTCTGAGCTGGCAGCACAGAGTCTGACACGGGGCTCAAACTCCAGAACAGTGAGATTATGACCTGAGCTGAAGTCGGAGGCTTAACCAACTGAGCCACCCAGGCACCCCAATGGCACATTGATTATTTTTTTTAATTCTTTTTATTTATTTTTATTTCAATTTTTTACATTGATTATTTTAAATAAAAGTTACTTAAGTGAGAGCCAGTACAAAAAAAAAAACCACTCTGATCACTCTTTGTCTCCAGAAAACAAGAAATAAATCTCCCATGTGAAAGGTAGCCTCCCTGTACCAGGAGGTAGAGGGATATCCTTATCACCAGAGACAGGAAATTTAGAGCCTAAAAGTCTATATAAACAATACTTATTACTTTTTACTGATTTACTATCCCAGCCCAAATTCTGTTTAGATTCTTTACTAATTGAAGCTCCAAAGGTAAGTTTTCTTTGGCTTGTCAGTTCCTCACAGGTTTATTGTCTCTCTGTCTTTAAAGTATAAAAACTGCCTGCTTTGGTCATTTCTTTAGGTCTTAATTTCATTATTGGAGCTTCCATGTGCATGTAATTAAAATAGGTGGAGATTTTTTGGTTATTTTTTATGCGTCTTTTGGGGTTTTTTTACTCATTAATCTGTTTCACGTCAATTTAATTCTTAGACCAGCTGAAAGAATCTTGAAAGGTAGAAATAATTTTTTCCTATCCTACACCCCAAACTGAAAACAACTACATATCCAATGGCTGATGAATGGATAGTCTCTGGTAAATCCATAAAAATGGGGTACTTCTCAACAATAAAAAGGACTGAAGTACTGATGGTAACAACATGAATGAATTTCACAAAAGTTATTGTAAGCAAAAGAAGTCAAATTCTAAAGGCTACATATTTTATGATTCCATTTATATGACAGTCTGGAAAAGACAAAACCAAAAGAACAGAGAGTAGATCCGTGTCTTCCAGGGGCTCAGGGTGGAGGTGGTGATGAATGACTACAGAAGGCACAACGGAGTTCTCTGAGGTGTTGCAAAACTTCTGTATCTTGATATGGTAATGATTACCTGAGTGTATATACTTGTCAAAATTCGTAGAACAGTACATCAAAAAACTAAACCTCACTGTAGATAAATTATGCCTTAAAATATTTTTAAATGTTAAATGCAAATATGGGTTTTGTGGTCAATACTCTATTCTACTTTCATTCCTTCTCCATAAAATCTTTCCAAGGATGGTCTTGTATGTCAGATCCTGCCCGCTAGTTCAAAAATCTAGAGATAAATAATGGGGTATTTACTCCCAGTGTGTAGGGGGGACATTAAGAACATTCATCTGTTTTAGGATAGACTATTTTTGCTATGACAGAGAGAGCCCAGAGAAGTGTTAAGGTTGTGGAGGAGGAAGGATAAGAATGCTCCCTGCTAAGTCTTTACTGGAACCAAGGCTGGTGGGAACAATTAGAGGGTGAGGGGGGAGGGCACCCAGTGTAAGGAACAGTGGGAGTGAAAACAGCAAAGAGCCAAGGGAAGTGGACCCTGTCCTCCTCCCTCTGCAGCTGCTGCTGTGGGGATCAAACAGCCAATGGGAGCTTTACTGAGCAGCACTGACCCCTTTGAGAACAGAGGGAAGGCTGGTCCCCTGACCCGCTTCCCTCACAGCACAGACATTTAGAAAATACTCGCTAAATTCTGCCTCACAGTTGAATTCCAACTGATAAACATTGAAAGAGTGGAAGACATGATGAAAATAAAAGATCGCTTTTGGGTAGACACTATAGGCAGGAATTGTTGAAGGCAAGAACCTTTGGTGGATGCTGAAGTTAAGAGGGGAAAATAGGATGAGAAACAGGATATCCTCATAGTCTCAAAGGATTTCCTTACAACATTTTCCCTTTGGGAAAGTAGGAACTACAGTGAAAAAACTCTGTAGACACCACCTTCATCGAGGGATCAAAGTAAGCCTCACTAGAAACAAGATGGGTGGATACCATGTTTCTTCAAGATGATGCACTGAAAAGGCAATGTATTATTGTCATAATATTCTTGTCAGAAATGCTGTCTTACTTCAGGCTGCTATAACAAATGACCATAGACTGAGGGGCTTAAACAACAAACATTTATTTCTCACAGTTCTGGAGGCTGGGAGGTCCACTATTAAGGAGTCAGCAAATCCTGTGCATGGTGTGGGCCCTTTTCTTGGTTTGCAAATGGCTGTCTTCTCGTTGTATTTTCACATGGCAGAGAGCAGAGAGAGACAGGAAGCCAGCTCATGTGTCTTTTCTTTTCTTCTTTTTTAATGTTTGTTTTTGAGAAGTGGGAGGAGCAGAGAGAGAGGGAGACAGAGAATCCAAAGCAGTCTCTGCACTATCAGCACAAAGCCCGATGTGGAGCTTGAACTCAGGTGCCATGAGATCATGACCTAAGCCAAAGTCAGATGCTCAACTGACTGAGCCACCCAGGCGCCCCTCATGTGTCTCTTCTTATAAGACACTAATCTCATTCAGTAGAGCTCCACCCTCTGACTCAGTCACCACCCAAAAATCCTGCCTTCTAATATCACCACATTGAGGGTTAGGATTTCAACAAATGAATTTTGGGGAAACAACAAACATTCAGTCTCACTTTGTCTTTATGTCTTAAAACATTATAGGATCATATATTTAAAAGTCATCTCCTGGGGCACCTTGGTGGCTCAGTCGGTTAAGCATCCGACTTCGGCTCAGGTCATGATCTCGAGGTTGACGAGTTCAAGCCCTCATGAGGCTCTGTGTTGACAGCTCAGAGCCTGAAGCTTGCTTTGGATTCTGTGTCTCCCTCTTTCTCTGCCCCTCCCCTGCTCATGCTCTGTCTCTCTCTGTCTCAGAAATAAATAAATATTAAAAAACAAATAAAAATAAATAAATAAATAAATAAAAGTCATCTCCTCCCAGTTCTCAGGGGTTTCAAACCTAAACTCCTTCAGATGGAAGAGAACCTATCCTATGCTACTGCATACCACATTCTGTCAATATATGAAGTTCTCATGAATCTAAGTTCAGTCTCAATGCTGCAGAATGGAAGATGTCTGTGGTCTGCTTCAAAGTCAGGATCATCCCCCTTCTCAGTCAGAAATGTTTAACTGTAAATGAGGGGCTTTGAGTCAGTATTACATACAACTGCAAATGGACTGATTCTACTGTCTGCTAGCTACTACACAGGCTCAGGCGTCCATGGGAATGGTAAGGTTTTCTCACGTGAATCTGGGCTCTCTTAGCTCCCTCAGACACTGTGGTTTTATTTTCTGTCTGAAGAACTGAAGGACAAGCAGAAGGAATACATCTTTCTTAATAACCATTAGTATGTAAAGCTTATGTGGGTCTTAGGGTCTGATTACAATTGAAGGATGTAGAATGAGCCCTTTCTAATACCACCTGCTATATAAGGGACTATTGACATTGACACAGACCAACATCTGTTTGCCTTTCCTGATTGCCTCAGATTCCTAAGGGTGATTAACTCTCCTCAATTTTGTGCAATTGTGGTGGCACAGCAAACCCCAGTGCTTGCACACACACAATAGTTGATGGTGACCTTGAAATCCCCTTCTGCTAGATCCTTTCTTTTGTTCTCCCGGTGTATCCAAATGCACAGCTCATGTCCTGATGTTGGCCAACTTCTTCCCTTATTCTCAGATTTTGAAGACTGAGTTGAATAAAGCAAGGAGGAAAAAATGCCATGGTTCAATTCCTCCAGTATTATTGTCCCCATGAGGCTATGGAGATTGTCCCACTGAGGAGACACCGTGAGTTTCCTGGATCTCACTTGTTTCAAGCTCAGTTCTTCATCTTTCTTAGTCCTGGGAGCTAGACCACATCCTTCCAAGAAATCCCTTTTTAAAAGCTAGCCAGCATTGCTTCTTGTAGCTTGCCAGCAGAGAAAGCTGGCTGGTTCAATTCCTCAAGATCATGTGAGAAGATCTTAGCTGGCTTCAGCTGAAAGTAAGCAATCTTCAATGCTCTGTGGTTCCTGAATTCGCTGTTGTGCTCTGAAGTGAGCCTGGCTTTTAGAAATACAGGCTCCATACTTTAACCTTTTAAGGTTTTTAATCACTCTCCCAGCTCTGGAGAAGGAGGAGAATCTTTGAAACATAATAATCAGTTACTAAGTATCTTAAACTAGATTTAAATGATGTCATAGTATGATCTGGAAATGGCTGAAATATGCACTTTATGACAGTTTCGGTCCATGTACATCATGTTTATTAATATAAATGAGCAGAGTTTATTGGTTTGTTTTGAATGCAGATACAATTTTCCATCTCAGAACTTGAAAAATGAAGTGTTAAGGAGACATAACCCTCATGAGAAAGGCTTCAAGTGTTAAGTCATTGCAGAAACTTTTAAGACTTACCCTGCTTCTTAAAAGCTAAACATACATCTGCTATATGATCTAGGCAGTTAACTCTTAGGTATTTACTAAAAAGAAGAAGAAGGAGAAGGAGGGGGAGAAGGAGAAGGACTAGAAGAAGAAGAAGAAGAAGAAGAAGAAGAAAAAGAAGAAGAAGGGGTGCCTGGGTGGCTCAGTCGATTGAGCGTCCGGCTTCGGCTCAGGTCATGATCTCGCGGTTCGTGGGTTTGAGCCCTGCGTCAGGCTCTGTGCTGACAGCCAGCTCAGAGCCTGGAGTCTGTCTTCAGATTCTGTGTCTCCCGCTCTCTCTGACCCTTCCCTGCTCACACTGTCTCTCTCTCTCTCAAAAATAAAAATAAATAAAAAAGAAGAAGAAGAAGAAGAGGAGGAGGAGGAAGGAGAAGGAGAAGAGGCATATGTCCATAGAATGACATACATAAATAATTATGCCGCTTGAAGAAGAAAAAGAAGAAGAAGAAGAAGAAAAAGAAAAAGAAGAAGAACAAGAACAAGAACAAGAAGAACAAGAACAAGAGGCATATGTCCATAGAATGACATACATAAATAATTATAGCCTCTTCAAGAAGAAGAAGAAGAACAACAACAACAACAACAACAACAACAAGAGGCATATGTCCATAGAATGACATGCATATATAATCATAGTCACTTTATTTATAAAAGCAAAAACAAAGTGGATGGACCTCGAGGGTGTCATGCTCAGCGAAATAAGTCAGGCGGAGAAGGACAGATACCATATGTTCGCACTCATAGGTCTAACAGGAGAAACCCAATATAGGACAATGGGGAGGGGAAGGAGGAAAAAGAGTTAGGGAGA
>CM053576.1:40024351-40039931 GCA_028646485.1 Cryptoprocta ferox | reverse complement strand
AGATGCAAATTAATCTGTAGTCACAGAAAGTGGATCAGTAGTTGCCTGGGAAGGGGGGTTATCCTAATGGGTATGCTAATGGTTGCTCACATGTATCCATATGTCAAAACTTAGCAAGTTCTTAACCGTACATAGGTATAGCTTCTTGTATGCCAGTTATTCTTCAATAGAGTTGCTGAAAGGACAATATCTAAATACTTGCCTACCAGATATGGTGCTAGATCACCTAGCAGGAAGAGGCAAAACACAATGAGAGATCTAAGAAATCATCTAGTCCACGGTCAGCAAACTTTTGCTGTAAAGGGCCAGATAGTAAACATTTCTGCCTTCGCATACAGTTTCTGTTATAACAGTCAACTCTGCTGTGACAGTATGAAAACAGTCATGGATAATATGTAAATAAAAGTGAATGGTTGTGTCCCAATAAAACTATTTTCAAACAACAAGGATTGAGCTGGGTGTGGTCCTTGTGTTGTAGTTTGCTGAACCATGTTTTATTTGAATACATTTTTTATATAGAAACTAAGAGGTAAATGCTGTATGGACAGTTAGTGGTAGCTTATGGAAATCAGAAGTTATGTACTTTGAGATCTTTAATCAACCTTTCACTATGGAAAGACCAAGTTAAAAATGTATTTGACTCAATGCCAAAATATCCCTCCACAGATTGTCAATGGCAATGGGAAATGTACCTTTATGATAGAAAATCCAAAAATCACCACCTAAACGCTTACCATCCATAGTGGGACAATCTGACTTATATGTCCCCTGATGTAATGCAAAAGGAATTAGGCTTCATCATCTTTGAAGAATTAGTCCCAACAATGTTTAATATGATTATAATCAAATCGAGCATGTGGATATCATTCCCAGCTGATAGGATGTACGAGAGAGAGAGAGAGAGAGAGACGTGGAATACCCTGGAGAGACGATCAGGCAAATCTACAACACATCACAACATGCTCCAAGACAACTAGCCTGATCACTTAAAGAAATGACCGGTACATAAAAAAATAGGTGAGGGAGACTGCTCTAGATTGAAAGAGACTAACATGATGCATAAAAATGTGTTGACTTCTGGCTTCAAAAAAAAAATGCTATAAAATATATCTGTTGGGGGCACCTAGGTGGCTCAGTTGGTTGAGCATCTGACTTCAGCTCAGGTCATGATCTCACCGTTCGTGAGTTTGAGCCCCACATCAGGCTCGCTGATGTCAGCCTGTCAGTGCAGAGCCCACTTTGGATCCTCAGTCCCTCTCTCGCTGCCCCTCCCCGACTTGCACTCTCCCAAAAATACTTAGAAAAATAAATAAATAAAATATATTTGGGGTAACAAAGGAATATTTAACTTTAGTTATTAGATAGTATGGAAAATTATTATGAGTTTTTTTAGGGTGAATAATCATATTGCAATTTTGTAGAAGAATATCTTTATTTTAGAAGATAAGTGACAAAATATTTAGAGATAACATGATGTCAGTGACTAGAATGATGTAAATATATACATATATGAAGGAAAATAAAACAAAGATGGAAATAGATTAATAACTGCTCAACCCAGGTGGTGAGTTTATGTGTGTTCATTGTACTACTATTTTAACTTCCTGTATATTTGAAGGTTTTCTTAAGAGAAAGTTGGAAAAAAATTATATTTGATGATATGCCTTGAGAGGAGAATATTCTTATGAACACACATATTTAAATTTTATTTAAATGCCCTTTTAAATAAAAAAAAGCAAACAGATAAGAAAATATCTATTCTAATTATGACAGGAGAGAATAGAGACCTTTTAACATGAAATTCTATATCATATGTTTTCTAATAGTTAATTAGAAGAAAAAAATAATTCCTCAAAAGGAAAACAGTTTTCACTCAGCCCTTTAAATAAAAGATGCAAACTTGAATGACCAGAGAAACTCTAAGATTATTTATTATGATTTCACTCTAACAATTTGTTACAGGGGAATTTGCTACAACTCACATCCCACAGATAATTTTTTTTTATTTAAATGATGGCACTCTTAAAGGGTAGGAAAAAAACTATAAAAGCTCCAGTCCTAAACAGAGAAAGATTCCAATGTTCTCAGATAACCAATGCAAGGCATGATACAACATTCAAAGAAAATGATCCCTCAGAATTAAGGAAATGGACAGGTCGATGGATGGAACCAGCCACAGCCGTCCCTCAGATAGGCTTGGCTACCTCTTACCATTTTTAACCATTTATGCTTCCTGCCTCATGACCACCGTGACAGGCTGTATATCTTCCCCTTATGTTTTCACTGTATATCAACTAATCATTAAATAGGGGAATGCAGTCAATCTCTGTAAACTGTATCTGTCTGAGCCTGGCTCTGGGAGAGGTACTCAGTAAGGACTTATTAGGTCCTGGAGGCAGAGACAGAATAAGCCTCATAACTCACTGTAGCAAATGCTATTGGCCCCCCATCCACATCCCCTTTGCAATCGCCATTCTTAAGCGTGCCAGCTGGATCTCTCTGCCTGAGGCCTTTCTGTAGTCCTGGGAGTCCATTTAGCCCAAGCATAGGGCATAGAGAGAGCACTGGGTGCTAATGCTCCCAAGGAGCAGTTTTCAACTAATAACTGAGAGGCATCAATAGATCAATACCCCCGATCCCTCGTCCCTTGGTTGGACAACTCTAAGTCATGGTCTACACTGTCTCCCACAAATCCCCAGCAGGACCGAGCCCCAGTTTAGTGCTGTGGGGAGGAAATAAGGTAAAGAGCTCTCACCATCTCTCTCTTGACTGTGCAAGGGTGCCAGGGAGACAACCGTTTGAGAGACAGCTGAAGAACAGGAAATGCTGGGAATAGCTGCGGTGTGAAATGCGATAAAGGAGCGGGCACTGAGAATGAGGGAAATGATGGCTGAGCAGTGTGGTGGCCCTGCTGACATTGGTAGTCATATCTGAAGAAGGCTGACCATCAGTTGGGCAGGAGAGGCTGTCTTACAGAAAATGTGGGATGGGACTGAACCCAGGCTAAGGGATGAAGGACAGGTGTAGAGAGTACACTGGCAGGGCAAGAATGGGGGGAGATGGAAATCCTGGCCACAGAGCACCCAAATCTCTTTCCTGTGCGGTACCCTGAGGCGTGAACACTGAGCCACCATGACCAACAGCATCCCAGGTGGGCTGAGCCAGCCCTCTGACCAGATACGCATCTTGACTACACTGCCTCACGCATGCCATTTGAAGTTCAAAATCTGTCTTTCTTGTGTGGTGACTACAGTTTTAGGTACTTGATACATATTTGAGAGCCCAAGGAATAAGGAGCCTGGAGGCCAAAGAGGGCTTGAATGGTCACGTAGAGATGGCCACCCTCCAGTTCCTCTCTCCATCACCAATGGCAATTAACATGCCAGGACAGAGAAATTACTAGGTGATCTGACCCAACTCTGAGCAAGGTCCTCTCTAAGTCTGTTTTCTTTCCCTGTAGAGCATGGTTAGTCAATGGCCTATAAAGCACTTGACAAAACCATTGGGTAGAAACTATAAGTGCTCAACAAAGGGTGCCTATAATTTAGGTAATGAGCAAAGTACACCATACCTAGCTTTACCTCTCTTTGTTCAGACTGTGCTGTCTTAAAGGCACCTGGTGGCTCAGTCGGTTAAGTGTCTGACTTGATTGTGGCTCAGGTGATGATCTGACAGTTCTGTGAGATCGAGCCCCACACGGGGCTCTGTGCTGTCAGTGCAAAGCCTGCTTGGGATTCCCTCTCTCCCTCTCTCTCTCTGCCCCTTCCCTGTTCATGTGCTCTCTCTAAATAAATAAACATTTAAAAAAAAAAGAATATATTAAGACTATGCTGTCTTAGCCTGAGTTTTTTTTTAGAAAACAGGGTCTGAAGCAACAGCTTATCTGCATCTCTTTTATTAGGGAATTCAATCACAGGGAAGCAGAAGTGAGGAAATGAGAATGGGGTGCGGAGGACAACAGAGCAAAGATGAGGGCGTGCACCACAGAGATGGCTCTTCCTCTGCAGTGAAACCAACGAATTGTACCACCTCATGGGACTGTCTTCTGAGAGGCCACAAGGCTACTGCATCCTAAGACAGTCTGTACAGTGGGGGGAGGGAGGGAAGAGTGAAGCAAAAGGGAGGAGAATTTATCCACTAGCTCTCAATTCCCACTGACCAAAGATTTAGCCCAGGGGGCATTAACTCCCCTGCACTTTGGGGTGTAATTGCCAAGCAGGTCCTGATGTATCTTAAGCCTCAGTGGCAACCAAAGCTTGTGTTGAAGATAAAAGGCTCAAGGTGTGGGTCGCAAACAAGGCACTGCAGGAAATTCTTGTACAATGCCAGCTGTGGCCATGGGGACTATGAGAACCTACATAGATCTGGTCTCCATAGTGAAAGCTGGGAGGAACCAAGGTCCCAAAACCCGAAGACAAATGAGCCTAAACCGATTTGAAATAGGACTAAGCTCCTGACATACCTAGCATGTTGAAAATCCCTTTTAAGCTTATTGAATTCTATTTTTTCACTTCAATATTTCAGGAGATGGAGATATAGCTCTAACCTTCAGGGGCTCCTAATATGCAAGCTTCCTTTTTACATGGTAGGTATCCTGAACCGTATCCAATAGCTGGTGGTACAAAAATCAAGACCTAGGTACTGGAAGGGTACTTAACAAATCAAACAGTTTGTAGGAAAAAGCCTTTATATTATGAATAGTTGCCCGTTAGTCATCTGTTTGATATGTTGGATTTTTTCTTAATGATAAAATGCTCTCACACAATGTCTTTCTTTTGGGGGCTGTTTTCATTCGTTTCACTATTAGATTCTGTGGCATTGGGAATTCTCAGCATTTTCTGCTGAAGTGTAAAGGCTGTTTGCTACAAGATATATCTGACTCATATACTCTGCCTCAAACTCCCTGAGAAAAGAGGCATCGCCTTATATCTCTTGTACTCCTTTACAGCATCTCTACAGGATAACAAACTCCCCATTAATATTTGCTGAGTGGGGAACAACCTAAACTCCAGACATTTGGAGAATATTAAATAAACAATAGGGTAGCCGTACAATGGAAATTCATACAGCACAGTTATAAAAAAAAAAGAACTGGAGGTTCCCTCTACTATAAACATGGGGAGGTGGGCAGGAGTTATTTTAATAAGCCAACTGCAGAACATCATGTATAGAATAACATTTTGACTATATGTGGATATACACACGTCTATGGATATGCACGTTTAGAAATCTAGACAATTCTAACACTACCCTTTTAAAGGCTGTTACCTTGAGGGATGAGATTGGTAAAGGGAGAAAGAACTTTTTTTCACCTGTATTGTTTGTGGTTTTCGCAACCAACACTCATTACTTATGTAACCTACAAATGAACAAGCAAAACAAGCAATGCTTTGAATGAATCATGGGTATTTGATAACAGTAGAAAAAAGAAGACAACTGAGTACAAATGATTACTTAGTTTTGACACTGAGTTAGTCAGGTGCCATCCCTCATTTAATCCTGCATGGGGAAAAATGCTAGTTCCATCTTTTTAATCCCTCTGAGAGCCATCGGAACCTCTGCATTCTCAACTCACCCAAAATAACAGTGTTCTTTCTTGGCTGACTGGTTTGGTTATATATCATCATATTTACATCTTACTTTCTTCTGCAGAGAGTTCTGTTTACAATTCTAGTGGAGAGATGAAAACTTCTCAGCCAACATAGGTCACTCGGCTGTGCATATTCAGCATGTTTTTTTGCTTTTTTGAATTCTCATATTTTCACTACTTAAGTCCACTCCAAATGGGAATATTTTGGTGCTGCAAACACTTCAACAACAATATAGGAATCAGATGTTCTGGCATAAATGGCCTCTACACCCTAATGTATCCCACATAGCAAAGCATGATAAATACCCTCTTAAAGTGCTTGGAAATGAGGGGTCAGTCATTTCAGGCTGTATTTATTACTTGGATCTTTTTGTGATGTTCCCCCCCCATCATACTTAGAGGTAACCCCTAAAGGAGTGGAGGCATGACTTTTTCCAGAAAAGGCAGGGGAGTGGAGGAAAGAGCTGCTTTCTGGGTTTGCATCGACAGCCCTAACACTCAGCCCCTCCAATATTTCCTAAGGGCTAACAGAAAATCTTCATCATCTCAGAGGGAGTGGGGTCTCAACAATTCATCCTTCATTCCTCCTTATTCATTTACTTCCCACACATCTCCTGCCAATCCCGTGACCTTCACTTTCAGGTCACCAATTACATGCCACAAGCAAATGTGTTAGGACGGCAGACACTTCCCTCCGGCATCAGAGAATCCTTTGGAAATATTTAGAGAATTGATAACGTCAAGGAAGCTTCGTGTGGGAAGAAGATAAAGATCAAAGACGGCTCTCTGAAGCTTTAGCAGAATGCCAAAGTACCTCAGATCTGAGTTAAAAGGAACATTTTGCTACACTAAACAGGACTGTACAATAGATAGCCTGTAAAAGTTTCCAAGCAATAAAAGGCAACAAGAATTTGAAAAAAAACAAATATTCGGGGTGCCTGGGTGGCTCAGTTGGTTAAGTTTCCCACTTCAGCTCAGGTCATGAGTTCAAGCTCCACATCAGGCTCTGTGCTGACAGCTCAGAGCCTGGAGCCTGCCTCAGATTCTGTATCTCCCTCTCTGCTCTTCTCCTGTTCACACTGTGTGTGTGTCTCTCTCTCAAACATAAACATTTAAAAAATTAAAAAAAAGAAAAAAACAAATATTCAAGAAATATATTTCCCCAGATTTTTGACATGCACACTTTTGCTTTTTGAAAGGAAAAAAAATGCAAGCAATGCAGCCATAACCCATGAGCAGATTTTCCCTTTTATGTGGAGCAGACTGGTGAACTGGAATGACAAAAAGAAGAAGAAGAAGAAAAAAACCTATGTCACTGTTTTTTACTATCTACTGAATGAAATTTACCATTTATTTCTATTATGAAGTTAGGCAACAATTAACAGTTATCTTATTAGAATCCATGACTTTAGTTCCAGTAGAAATAAGAAATATTTTTATACCATATTAAAGTTGTTGCAGAGATCTTGAAATATTGTTTATATTCACCATTATTCAAAATTACAGTAGTTAATTGAACTGACACTGGATCTCATTATTTAATGCCTTAATAAAGAATCAGTATATTGCAGTATCAAAAATGTTATATTTTTTAAATTCCAGCATAGTTAATATACGGTGTTTTATTAATTTCAATTGTATAATATAGTGATTTAACAATTCCATATATTACTCAGTGATCATCAAGATAAGTATATTCTTAATCCCAACACCTATTTCACCCATTCCCCACCCACCTCCCCTCTGGTAACCATCTGTTTATTCTCTATGGTTAAGAGTCTGTTTCTTGGCTTCTCTCTCTCTTTTTTTTTTCCTTTGTTCATTTGTTCTGTTTCTTAAGTTCCACACGTGTGTGAAATCATATGGTATTAGTCTTTCTCTGGGTTATTTCACTTAGTATTGTACTCTCTAGATCCATACATGTTGTTGCAAATGGTAAGATTTCATTATTTTTTATAGCTGAATAATGTTCCATTGCATTTATATATATATACACACGTATATACACACAAATGCAATGGAACATTATTCATATGGAGCATATATACATGTATACATATAAATATATATGTGTATTTATATATATACGTATATATATAAAAATGCAATGAAACATTATTCAGCTATAAAAAAAAGAATGAAATCTTACATTTGCTACAACACAGATAGGTCTAGAGAGTAGAATACTAAGTGAAATAACCCAGAGAAAGACCAATACCATGTGATGTCACACATGTGTGGAATATATATGTATATGGCACATCTTCTTTATCTCTTCATCTATTGATGCTTCTATAATGTGGCGATTGTAAATAATGCTACAATAAACATAAAGGTGCATCTATGCTTTTGGATTAGTGTTTTTGCATCCTTTGGGTAAATATCCAGTAGTGAAATTACCGGATCTTAGGGTAGTTCTATTTTTTATTTTTTGTGGAACCTCCATAACGTTTTCCATAGTAGCTTCACCAGTCTGCATTCCCACCAAAAGTGCACAAGCGTTCTTATTTCTCTACATCCTTGCCAACATTATTGATTCTTGTGTTTTTAATTTAGGCATTCTGACAGGTGTGACGTGTTATCTCATTGTGATTTGATGTTATAATATGTGAAATATATTATATAAATTACACAAAATATAAATAAAAATATAATATATAAAATATATAGAATATATTAAAATATCATATTTTGATACTTGTATTTCAATATAATTGGTTTCCTTTTTTTCTTTGAGAGAGAGAGAGCACGAGTAGGAGAGAGGGGCAGAGGAAGAAAGTCTCAAGCAGACTCCATGCTCAGTGCAGAGCCCTACATGGGGCTTGATCCCCTGGCCCTGGGATCATGACCTGAGCCAAAATCAAAAGTTGGATGCTCAACTGACTGAGCCACACAGGCACCCCTAATTGGTTTCCTTTGTAATTCTATGTATTTTATTTTTATGCCTCTGGAAACACTTTCTGAGAAGAAATCTATAAGCTTCAACTAACTGCAAATACATGAGAGCACTAGCTGGGAACAGAAGAACCACCCAACTGAGTCTCGCCTAAATTGCCCACCCACAGGGTAGTAATCTAAATAAAATGGTTGTAGTTTTGACCTACTAACTTTTGGAGTGCTTTGTTATATAGCAATAAAAAACATATAGATCCCTACTATTATATATTCAACATTTTTCCCTAAAGCAACTTTCTCACTTAAATAAATTCATTTCTACACAGTCTTTTTAGTACCCTGCAAATAGAAAAAAACATTTTCACTTGGCCACCGATAGAAGCAAACCAAAACAAATACAAGGAAAACATTAAATAGTGTTATTAAATTTTAGCCAGAAATGTTGTCTGGGAAGGTTCTTTATTTAAAAAAAGAAAGAGAGACAGGGCTCCTGGGTGACTCAGTTGGTTAAGTGTCCGACTTCAGCTCAGGTCATGATCTCACAGTTCGTGGGTTTGAGCCCCACATCAGACTCCGTGCTGACAGCTCAGAGCCTGGAGCCTGCTTCTGATTCTGTGTCTCCCTCTCTCTTTGCCCCTCCCCCCTCATGCTCTGTCTGTCTCTCAAAACTAAATAAACATTAAAAAAATTAAGTAAAAAAAGAAGGAGGGAGATGTACTGGACAGATGCTGAAGACAAGACACAACACTTCCGGGGCACCTGGGTGGCTCAGTTGGTTAAGCATCTGACTCTTGGTTTTGGCTCAGGTCATGATCTCATAGTTTGTGAGTTCAAGCCCCACATTGGGCTCTGCATGGACAGTGAGGAGCCTGCTTTGGATTCTCTCTCTCTTCCTCTCTCTCTGTCTCTCCCCTGTGCGTGCACATGCACTCTCTCTCTCGTACTCTCTCTCAAAATAAGCACATAAAAAAAAGTGTGTATCCTCATGTGGGCCAACCCTGTAAACATACATCTATATTAAAAAAGAAATTGGGGGGCGCCTGGGTGGGTCAGTCAGTTGAGCGTCCAACTTCGTCTCAGGTCATGATCTCGCAGTTTGTGAGTTCAAGCCCCATGTCGGGCTCTGTGCTAACAACCCAGAGCCTGGAGCCTGCTTCAGATTCTGTGTCTCCCCCTCTCTGCCCCTCCCCTGCTATGCTCTGTCTTTCTCTGTCTCTCAAAAATAAATAAGTGTTAAAAAAAATTTTTTTAAATGACACGTCATCTCCAAAGTGAGACTTTCACCTCGGTGAAGGCAAAAGGACCAAAAGAGAAGAGTGTGATTCAGTGTCACTTAATTCCTGCCCCTGTCTCTTTTATAATCAGGACTCCCAGTGGGTAGTCTTAGCCCACATCTTGTGCAGATCTGGTCAGGACAGTATAGTCTGATTGGACTTAAGGAAAAAATGGAATCTTTGTTTAAACGGACGCTGTACCTCCTGATACTGGAATGAAATGGCACAAACCTGAGGGTGTTTGGGCCACACTGCAGACATTCCATCCAGACCACAACTGTGAGGTATCTGGGATGTCACAGACCAGCCAGGTCTTCACATGGACAAGAAAACTGAAGCTCGATAAAATTAGATGCTTGGTCATGCAGTGAGTCAGAGGCAGAGCTTCTGGTATATGAAAATAAGTTTGCATAATTTCACTCCTGCCACAGAGGACAGAGAACACAGTTCTCATGTTCTATACATGTTCAGATCTCATCTGTTAAATTAAGGAGCTAGTAGAAAAGGCCCAGAATCCCTCCCAACTTTTTCTTTCTATGAACCCATGAGTTTAAATGGGAGCAAAGCACCCAAAGGATCCACTAAGGAATAATAGAGAAGAGGCAAGGAATTAAATAGTATTGACTCACACATTGAGGAAAATCATTCCTTTTTCACTCTCTGGTCCCTGTGCCTTGCTCAAGGTAAAGGGCTTTGCATCAAGCCTGGAACATATATCCAAAAATATTATCTATAAGTAATAATGCTAATAATAATAATAATAATAAATTGCTGAGCAGTTAAGAACATGGGCTCTGGATTTGAATTATGTCTCCCTGTACATCTTAAATTTCCTACACTCACAACAAATTTGCTTCTCTATTTCAATTTCTTTATCTGTAAAATGTGCAGTAATAAGTATTTATAACAGGGACACCTGGGTGACTCAGTCAGTTGAGCATCTGCCTTCAGCTTGGGTCATGATCTCACGGTTCATGAGTTCCAGCCCCGCACGGGCCTCGTTGCTGTCAGCACAGAGCCCACTTTGGATCCTCTGTCCTCCTCTCTCTCTGCCCCTCTCCTGCTCATGCTCTCTCTCTCAAAAATGAATAAACATTTTAGAAAAAAAATATTTACAACATACTTTGTTCTGAGGATTAAAAGAGATAACACGTGAAAAGTATTTAGAACTCTGCCCGGTACACAGTGATATATTACATAGTAATTATATTACATATTAAGTATATTAAGTACTCAACAAATTAACTGATGACAGTGACAACAATGAGGGGGAGAAGGAGAAGCAGTTGACCAGCAGCAAACCATTGTTAAGGCAGAGACTCTGAAATAAATCCCCCCCTTTTTTTTTAATGTTTATTTATTGTGAGAGAGAGCAGGGGAGGGGCAGAGGGAGAGAGAGAGAGAGAGAGAGAGAGAATCCCAAGCAGTCTCTATGCTCAACATGGAGCCCTACTGGGGGCTTGATCTCATGACTGTGAAATCTTGACCTGAGCTGAAATCAAGAGTCAGACATTTAAGGGACTGGGTCAACCCTGCACCCCTAATTCCCCTTTCTAAAACAAATTATCACTATTCCTTTATGTGTCAAAGGTAGAGCCTTGGCATTATCTTTTGGTTTCACAATATGATTGCTTCTCCAAGGATGTTTACTCCCTGGAATAATGACATGGTTTTTGCTGGTAGTATTGATTATTTTGAGTCTGTGACGTCATTTCAACCCATGCTGATCCATGTGATCCACCAGTGCAAAGAAGATTTACGTGGGAGTTTTAAGAGCGCGCAAACACTTCTGCATTAAGACCCTTCTCACCCTCACCTCACTCTCTTCTCTGCTACTCGGCTCTTTTCTCCTCATTACCATGTGCCGGATCCCACTATGAAAATATGCAATATAACTACATTCTGGTTCCAAGATCAACTCTGGCATTTGAACAGGGTTCATACGTGGCCAACAAGTGGGCTTACTTGTTGTTGTTGTTGTTGTTGTTGTTGTTGTTTTCTTTCCTCTGCTGCTTTAAATGACATCACAATGGTCGCCTGTTGCCAAGTCTGACTTAAATTAAACCTAGATCTGCAAAGGGATAGCACCATCTCTTTAGGTCTTTGTGTGAGACTAGGGAGGTTAATGAGTTGCTATGGTGATCAGTTTTAGCAATGAAGTTGAATAATGGTAAGGAGAACAGGTTTTAGAGTCAGATTTAAGTTCAAGCTCACTTTCTGCCTCTCATTATATATTTGACTGACTTTGAGCAATTTACTTGACCTTTCCTGGTACATGTTCTCATGGATAAAATGAGCCTAATAATACCCACCTTGGAGAGTTATTATCTTGATTAATTCTCATAACAGCCTTCTGATGCTGGTATTATTAGCATCATTTTACAGGTAAGTTATATAACTTGCCCAAAGTCACGTAGCCAGTCAACAGCGGAACCAAGAGGTCCAACTTGTGATTTCCGGGGGGTTATTGGGGTTGCCTAGGGGTGTGTCATTAAGGCCTCTCATACACTTCTAATCAGATAGTGGCTGGGCTAGAGGTATCTTGAAGGCTTCCTTACTCTCCTCGTGGCTGCTCCTGGCTGTTGGCAGGGAGCTTGGTTTGACACTGTCAGCTAGAATGCTTGCATGTGGTCCCATCACATCGTCTGGGCTTCATAACAGAATGGTGGGAGGGTTCCCAGAGAGAGCATCCCAAGAGAGATCAGACATAGGCTGTATTGCCTCCTATGGCCTAGTCTCAGAGGTTAGGCAGCCTCCCTTTCTATTCATTCACTACGAGCAACTCACTAAAGTTGGTCCATATTCAGACTCACATCCTCCATACAGGATGTCAGCAGATTAACGTTTTCAGAGTGTTGATGGGAAATAATTCAACTTTAGAATTGTATACATAGCTAAACAGACATGGAGTAAGTTTGACATCAGTCAGGAAATTTATTTAGTAAAAACTTACGATAGCTTAGTTATTGACATATTGTTCACAGGTTTTGTCACTAGATATGACACGTGATTTCTTCATCAATGCTGGAAGGTAGGAAAAACAAAGAGAGCGGAGAGACAAAATAATAATGATAAAAACAGAAAATAGTAAGGTATTGTGATGGTTAATTTTATGAGTCAACTTGACTTACTACGTGAGACCCAAATAACTGGCAAAACAGTATTTCTCCTTGTGTCTGTGAGAGTGTTTCCAGGAGTGATTGACATTTGAATTAGTAAACTAAGTGAAGGGATCTACCCTTACAAATGTGGGTAGCATCATCCCATCCAAATAAGGCCTGCAGAAAACAACAGAGGCAGAGGAAGGGTGAACTTGCTCTCAGCTTGAGCAGGAACATGCATCTTCTCCTGCCCTTGGACATTGGCTCCTCTGGTTCTTGGGCCTTTGAATCACACCCACAGCTTGCCTGGGTCCCCACCTGCACATGGCAGAACTTGGGACTTCTCAGCCTCCATGATCTAATGAGCAAATTTCTGTAAGACATCTATCCATATCGATCTATCTATCTATCTATCTCATATTTTATATATTTTCTTTGATTAACACAAATACAAAACAAAATAAAAATGCAACAGAGTTGATTAAGATCATTAGAAACGTATATTTTGGGTTTTTTAAAAAAAGTTTTAATGTTTAATTAGTTTTGAGAGAGACAGAGCGTGAGCGGGGCAGGGGCAGAGAGAGAGGGAGACACAAAATCCGAAGCAGCCTCCAAGCTTTGAGCTGTCAGCACAGAGCACAACGTGGGGCTCGAACTCACGAACTGCAAAATCATGACCTGAGCTAAGTCAGAACCTTAACTGACTGAGCCACCCAGGAGCTCCCAAAAATGTATATTTTGAAGACTCATAAAATAGATGAATCTTGGTAAGAATGATCAATGGGGAGAGGGAGACAAGCCCACAGGGAAAAAAAAATATATAATTAACAAATGTAGAAGGTTTTTTTAAATAAGACTCTAATACATACGAATTTATACCAATAATTGCTACAACACAGATACTGTAGAAATAAAATGAATCATCAAAATTGGCAGGAAAAATTAGAAAATCTGAATAAATCAGAAATTACAGAAGAAAAGTCACAATAGTCAAAAACATACCCCCCAAAAAGGCACTGGACCCAGGAGCATCACACTAAATTTTTAAGAAAAAAGAATTCCCATCTTTATCCATATTATTTCAGAGCATCTATTCAACTAATCTTGTAAGACAACTCTAACTTTTAATATGTAAACCATGAAATGGCAGCAAAGGAAGAGAAAAATCATACACCAATCCCATTTATGAATATAGATGGGAAAAATTCTATGTAAAATATCAGCAGACTTAAGCAAAATAAGCCAGTCAGAGAAAGACAAATACCATATGATTTCACTCATATGCGAAATTAAAGAAACTAAACAAACAAACAAAAGAAAACAGAGATAAACCAAAACACAGACTCTTAGCTATAGAGCACAAACTGATGATTACCAGAGGGGAGGTGGGTGTGGGGATGGGTGAAATAGGTGAGGGATTAAGAGTACACTTATCTTGCTGGCTTTGAGTAGTACATGGAATTGTTAAATCACTATATTGGGGGGCCCCTGTGCGCGGGATTAGCACGGCCAGCTGCTCACGACCTGCACGCCAGCGGCTTCAGCCGAGACCCCCGAAATGTCTGACTGCAGAACTGGAGGTGAAGCTCAGGCTGAGTGGGTCGATGCTGCGTCCTGGAGGACAGGTGGGCTACTTCAAGAAACAAGCCAAAGTGCACATGGTGGAGAGTCTCAAATATCACTGACCAGGGAAGTAAAATAATCAAAGGCACAACAAGAGAAACCGAGAGACACCATTAAAAGAACACTTTCTGAAATTACAGGCCCTGGACAGTCAATGAGCCTCCTTCAATAGAGCAATACTAACAGGTGCACAGGGCATAACGACCTTTTAAAACTGACAAGAGACAGAAAGCTAGCAAAAATGACAAAACGGAAGAACGCTCCTCTGAAGAAACTCCAGGAAGAAGTCACAGTCACAGAACTGCTCAAAACAGATATAAGCAACATAACTGAGCAAGAATTTGAACAATTTTCATAAATAATCATTGGGCTTGAAAAAAACATCAAAGAGGCTATTGATACACAGACTAGGGACCTTCAAAATAGCTGTGTCGAGTTACAAAAAGCTATAAATGAGGTGCATAATAAAATGGAGGTGGCCACTGCACGGATTGAAGAGGCAGAGAGGAGAATAAGTGAATTAGAAGACACAGTTATAGCAAAAGAGGAAGTCGAGAAAAAAGAGAGAAATTGATACAGGAGCACGAAAGGAGAATTCGAGACCTGAGTGATACAATCAAATGGAACAATATCTGTATCATAGGAATTCCTGAAGATGAAGAAAGAGAAAAAGGTCCGGAAGGGGTGCTGGATCAAATTATAGCTGAAAACTTCCCTAATAGGGGGAAAGAAATGGACATTGAAATCCAAGAGGAGCAAAGAACCCCCTTAAGACATAACTTGAATCGACCTTCGGCACAACATATCATAGTGAAACTGGCAAAATATAAAGACAAAGAGAGAATTCTGAAAGCAGCTAGGGATGAAAGGGCCCTAACATACAAGGGGAAACCTATCAGAGTGGTTATAGACCTTTCTAACGAAACTTGGCAGGCCAGAAAGGAATGGCAGGAAATCTTCAATGTGATGAACAGGAAAAATATGCAGCCAAGAATCCTTTATCCAGTGAGCCTGTCATTCAAAATAGAAGGAGAGATAAAGGTGTTCCCAAATAAACAAAAATTGAGAGAATTCATCACCACCAAACCAGCCCTACA
>CM053576.1:39983953-40023851 GCA_028646485.1 Cryptoprocta ferox | reverse complement strand
TCATCTATACAATGGAATACTACATGGCCATGAGAAAGAATGAAATCTGGCCATTCGTAGCAAAGTGGATGGACCTCGAGGGTGTCATGCTAAGTGAAATAAGTCAGGCGGAGAAGGACAGATACCATATGTTTGCACTCATAGGTCTAACAGGAGAAACCTAACAGAGGACCATGGGGAGGGGAAGGAGGAAAAAGAGGGCGAGGGAGGGAGACAAAGCAAGAGAGACTCTTGAATACTGAAAACAAATTGAGGGCGGAAGGGGGAGTGGGAAAGGGGAAGGAGGGTGATGGTCATGGTGGAGGTCACTTGGGAAGAGCCCTGGGTGTTATATGGAAACCAACCTGACAATAAACTATAAAGTTAAAAAAAAATCACTATATTGTACCTCTCAAGCTGATATAATATAGTATGTTAAGTATGATGGAATTAAAATTAAATTAAATTTTTTAAAACAGCAGCATACTGAATATATATTGACAATGATTGTAGTTAAAAAAGATTTATCTAAGAAAAATAAGAATTCTTCAACATTAGAGAAGCGTTAATATACATTAGTACATTAACAGATTAAAGAAGAAAAAACTACATAAGAGCCGCAGACGCCAGAAAGTCATTAGAATAAAATTAATTCTTCATTAACCAATAAGAGAAGGATATTCACCAGACTATTTCAATAAACACTGCACTAAATGTTGAAACATCATGAACAATTCTATTAAAATAGAAACAGGGAAAAGATGCCAGCTGTCACTTCTACTATTCAAAATCGTCCTGGAGATTCAAGCTAATCAATTATTTTAAAGGGGGGGCAACCCATTATTACTCTCAATTATATGCTAATCTACTTAGAAAACTCAATGAAATCCATTATAGACTATTTGAAATTTTAAGAAAATTCACTAAGAGGTTTCGAAATATGCTTGGCACACTAAAATTAAGTGCCTTTCTCTAGAACAACAATGAAGAGTTAGCTCTTACGAAATGTTTGCATGAAAATGCTGTCTGCCTGCATGAAATGCTCATTCCCTGGGCTGGCCTAAGGAAGGCCTTCCTGGTCCACCCATCCCAAGCCCTTGCTCTGGGTCCTATCACCTTGCTTTGCATTATTCTTGGCACCTACCACACCTTAAGTCATCTTGTCATTCAGTCCTTAGTTTCTTTTCCATCTCCCTCCACTGGAAAGTAAATACTTCAACGCTAACACCTAGTTCATGTGTCATATAAATATGTGTTCAATGAATGAATGAATCAACAAACCTGATTGTAGCTGACATTAAATGCACAGTTTTCCCACCATATCAAGTTGCCCCCTGGATTTCATCTACAAACTTCCCCTCTGTCATCGATTATGGCTAAAAGCAACAGTTACAAAAATGCTTTTTCAAACAATGACGTCTGAGTCAAAATGGCGCCATGTAGCTTTAGTATATATATTTTTAGGGGCGCCTGGTGGCTCAGTTGGTTAAGCGTGCATGGCTCAGGTCATGA
Source organism: Cryptoprocta ferox (assembly GCA_028646485.1). Classification (NCBI taxonomy): domain Eukaryota; kingdom Metazoa; phylum Chordata; class Mammalia; order Carnivora; family Eupleridae; genus Cryptoprocta; species Cryptoprocta ferox. The sequence goes on along the minus strand of CM053576.1, from coordinate 40,022,360 downwards.
TCTCACTATTCCTGAATTCGATCCTCGTGATGGGCTCTGTGCTGACAGCTCAGAGCCTGGAGCCTGTTTCAGATTCTGTGTTTCCCTCTTTCTCTGCCTCTCCCACCCCCTCCCCCACTCTCCAAATTATTTTTCAATGTTCATGGCCACTGAGGACAAAAGTCAGAGTATAGGAATTGAATCATTTGCAGAATTGGCAGTACTGACGAGCTTTGATTTGCCCAGTTGCAGGGAACACGTTATCCTCTTACTGAAGATTCAGTTATGGGGTTCAGCTCTCCTTGCTACATTAGTTCCCTGATGGATAGATTAACCACAGCTTTCTATGGGAAGAACATCTTTTTGCAGCTCAGTTTAAGAGTCACAAGCTGGATTAAGAGATTCGAAGGAACTCCAGGGCCTAGTCCCCCATCTGAGGCATCGTTTTTCCTCACCATAGTCTGTCATCAGACTTTGTCAATCCTGACCTCAGGTGACCTCACTCACCTTCATTTTCTCGACTTGCCCTTTCTGGGTGATTCACACATTCTCTGTTCTTCCTGCAGATCCTCCTTCCTTCACCTGCAACTTTTTCTCCCCGGAACCATCCCCTCTACTTCCTTCCTTTAGCTTTGCTGAGTTTCCTACCCTGCCCCAAATCTGCTAGTCGTCCCTATCTTGCTGGGGTGGGGGGGTGGGTTGCGACCAGCTCCCCATTCCCCTCCCTCAACAGCAAGCCTGAAGCTCTACAGATTGCAAGATCTGAAAGATATGTGACATTTCATAACCATACCAGAAAATTTTGTTTGATGTTCTGTTCTTGGTGTTTTGAATGCACTTATTGGAGTGGTGGTTGGGGGTGAGGTTTTCTTGGCTTCTCTGACTCCTGCAGAAATCATCTTTCAGCCTGACAAGTGATTGATATTTCTTTCCTCTCTGAAGTCTGTCGCATATAAGCTTTAAAAATAAATTGGGTGTCATAACACTAGGTATTTGATATGCTTACCAAGTGCCATGTTCTGTGTTTATTTACTTCTCACAGCAACCTCGTAAATATGATTTACTATTCTTATTTCCTAGCTAAGGAAATGTACCGGGAGAGATTAAGCAACCTGTCTGTGATGTTTGGCTCTAAATCTCTCTCTTTCTCCAGATCATGTAAGAATGTATAATGTAAATTCATAAAACTGATCTCCTGGCTCCTGGCCTTCTCCCACACTGACCCCACACTCCAGCCACAGAACCCCAGCTTGGCACTGTCTCAGGCCCCAAATCCTCATTAATAATCCACATTTCAGATGGGTATCACACTGCAGTTTCTCTTGCATATCAAAAAGGAAGTTCGAATAGCCAAGTGGAATACAAATGAACAAGGCAGCCTTTTAGTTATCGGATGGAAGTTTTTATAATGAATTTTCCAAAATATTTCATTATGAAGCATTTCAAGCATGCAGACCACCACTACTCTGCATGACATGCATAAGTACACAAACACACACCCTCCCCCCATGCACCACCACCACCACTGCCAGAGATAACCACTCTCTGGAAAACAGAATCTATATTTCCCAGTTATGGGTTTTTTTAATTTCATTTATTTATTTATTTTGAGAGAAAAAGAGATACACAGCCTGAGTGTGGGAAGGGTAAAGAGGAGAGAGAGAGAGGGAGAGCTTGAGAATCGTAAGCAGGGTCCACACTGTCAGCACAGAGCCTGATGCAAAGTTTGAACTCTGAGATTGTGACCTGAGCCAAAATCAAGAGTCTAGTGCTTAACCAACTGAGTCACTCAGGCTCCCCTTTCCTGAGTATGTTTTTTGTGCTTTCACACACACACACACACACACACACACACACGACACACACATTTATAAAAGCGTGTCAATTTATATCTGTGTGTGTATATATCCAAAGGCATTATACTGTGTTACTCATGTCTCAAATTTAAGTTGTACCACACTGTATTTATGTATCTTATTACAACTTTCTTTTGCTTTTTGCACATATTATGTTTTGAGATTTACCTTTATTGAACACATAGATCTATATATTTATTCATTTTGATTCTTGCATAGTGATAATTACCATTTTTAAATGCTTTCTGGGTATCAGGTTTCATTTAAGCATTTTGTGTATAACTTCTTATCTAAGCCTCACAACAGTGTCATAAAGAAGGCATTAATACTACGTTTTCTTTTTTTTTTTTAATGTTTATTCATTTTTGAGAAGGAGACAGAGAGAGACAGAGAGAGCGCTGGGGAGGAGAGGTGGGGAGAGGCAGAGAGAGAGGGAGACAGAATTCAAAGCAGGCTCCAGGCTCTGAGCTGTCCTCACAGAGCCCGACATGGGTTGGAACTCAACGAACCTTGAGATCATGACCTGAGCCGAAGTCAGGCGCTTAACTGACTGAACCACCCAGGTGCCCCAATACCATGTTTTCCAAGTGAAGAAACTCTGGGGACAATCAAGGCACTCCCTGGGGGATACAGTGCTAATAATTGGCTCATCAGGAGTCTGATTCCTGAGCCCAATATCCCAACCCATAAACTACTCTGGCCACTCCACAGACTTGCTGTCCACGCTACTAGATGGAGTCATGTGAATATTTGGGTCCATTTTGAAAGGAAGGAGAGAACACTTATTAACAGCCTGTGCCCTCCCCTCCGGGCTGCCCTGCTCTGCGCACACCTAGCAGACAGTGTTACCCTGGCATAAGAGCCAAGTGACCACTGAAGCTTCAAAACAAGGGTTGAAAGGGGACAGCCACACTCAGTCCTCAGACGTGTTTTGGTGGATTTTTTTTTCTTTTAATTTGGAATCACAGGCAAAAGGGAGGCTGGGATCTGAGAGCCCAACAGGAGTCAGGAGAGATGAGATCCTGCTCTCTGGGCACCTAGATAGACCTCAATAATGGAGTTTACAGAATAATCAGAGTTGCAGAAAGAGGGGGTGTCCTGGGAGGAAGGCAGTGGGGCAAGAGAGAAGTAGTGTTTAATGGGTCCTGAGTTTCTATTTTGTAAGATGGAAAGCTTCTAGAGATCTGTTGCACCAACAGTGTGAAGATGCTTAACAGTAAGGACAATACACTTAAAAATGGTTACGATGGTACCTTTAATGTGATGTGTTTTTTACCACAATAGAAAGTAAATAAATATCAAAAAGGAAAAAAAAGAGAGGACATGACGGGTTTTAGGGTAGCTGCCTCAGAGGAGGGCAAATGGAGGTGGGAGAAGTAGAGTCCCGCAACCGGCTTTCTGTTTCCAGCATCTGTCTCTGCTGCCTCAGGGTCATTGGTGGTGGGTGAGCCGCCCCCCCTTCCCAGAGGCTGCTAGGGCTGTGTCTGTCTGCTCACCGTTATCACATCAGCAACACCCATGCTTGCCACACACACAGAGGCAACTTGACAAACACTGCTGAGTTTCCACAGCGTCTTGGCAATCTTTGGTTGCAGGTGACAATATGTAAAGAAGTTCAAGGCCAAAGGGAAATGACTAACTCACGAGATCAAGGGCAAACTGAGCAGCCTCTGCAGCTGTACGGACCAAAACACAGCTGGACCTTAGGAAACGTGGAGCCAGCATCGTGAAGCATCTCTGCTTGTCTCTGCAGCTTTCACCATTGCCTCCCACCGAAATGAGAGCTTTCTCCCAAATGGGATTCATCCTAGGACTCTTTTTCTGGGGCAAGTTGATAAATGTAATTACATGCATTAATGCATATAAAACACTTAGCGTAGTGCTGCGTACAGAGTAAGTGCTCAATTGGTATTTGCAATTAGTGGTGTTATAATAACAATTATTATTATCATGATTATTGACTAATTCAGGGCCATATTTTACATTTGTATATTATGTATGTGTTTATTTATGTCCCCTCCCCCCAAACAATAGCTGCTCACTGGAAAGAAGTCACGCTCTTCTATTCAGTGCTACGGTCTCAGAGCCTAGGGCAGTGCTTCACCCAGAGCAGGTACTCTGCTTCAGAAATGAGAGTGACACTGTCCCATCTCTCTTGGTCCCAGAGCCACAAATTCCAGAAAAGGGTTCTGAGTGGCCTAGCCTAGTCAGGTGCCTATGCTTAAACCAATCAGCCGATGCCAGAAGGACAGAGGTACGTTGTGCAAAATGCTGCCTCTAGTTAGCTGTGATGAGAGAAGGGAGAGGTGCCAGACAATCCCATTGATGTCCACTAGAGTTCAGGAGGACCCCCTCCAAACACCCAATTAGAAGCTGAGAATTTATCTCCAGTAGTCATTTTAAGGTGATCAAAATCCTCAGAACACCTATGATAACCTCCTAATCTCCAGGTTGAGATATCCCTTATGCCACATGTAAAGCTGTGTGATGTGGATTGGCAGAGGAAAAAGGAATATATTGAGGAATGAATGTGAACAAATTTGCAAGTCTTAAAAAATGGGGATGATGCCAATGTACCCGGGGGCCTGTTCAGAAAACGATTAAATCGAATCTACTTCTAATGCATTAATCCACAATTAAAACATTACCTGAGACAGACTCAGAGCTGTTCTGCAAACCAGGATCTGGGAGAGAGACCTCGGCGCATTGGTCACCTGGCATCCTCCCACCTCTGTCCTTGTTGCTTCGTGTCCCTACCTCCCCCCGTGTTGGGGGATGGCTTTTGGAGACGGTTCCAAGTCTCATTTCTCCACACAGCCTCCCTAGTACCTGTGTAGTATGCTTACCAGTAGCCATTCAGTAAATAGCTGGCTAGGTCATAGATGAAGGGAGGTATGGACATTGGTTAATCACCACCAAGTGGCCAGTCCTACCCCAGGAAATAGAAGGGGTGGAGGATCAGAGTGCCTTGGTAGCTGGACTCCACTATCCCTAAGAGGACACTCCCTGCTTCCCGCCCCCCACCCCCCCACAACGGCCCCTCTACCTGTATTGGATAACTTGAAGACTTTTCTCACAAGAGAAATCCCTTGGGCTCTTTGATAGAAATCTTCTCAGCAGACTAGCCAAAGTCTTATACCTGCTTCCTTTTTCACCCTTTGCAGGTGGATTTGAGGGTAGAAGAGTGTGGTTTTCATTGCAGGATCACTGGGCAGCTCTGGGGAGATATAGGTTTTTGAGCCTTCCCCCAGACCTATTCAGTCTGAATATCAGGTAGGGACGGGCCAAGATGAGGTTTCTCGGCAGCTCCCAGAGTGGCTCCATTATGCATTTGGGGGTTCAGAAATGGCCTTAGACCAGAAATCAAGGCATTATGTGTTAGTCCAGCTCTGTCCCTCGCCTTATCTCTCCTCTTGGGGCCCCAAGTCTTTTTTCATAAAATGAAGGGTTGGACAAGCCAACTCAAACATCCCTCTGGTACCGGTGAATAATCAGACCAGGTACAGATCTTCCAGGAGGGACAGGAGGAAAATTCTACTTTTGTCTAAAAATCCCACATCCACCCCCTGCCCACACCAAGAGGCAGACAGAGTAAAAGGCATTCAGTTCAGTGCTATCACAACATAGATTCAGCTATGAAGTCTTCAAGAGCCATACATCATTTTTTAATTGAAGTATAATTGACGCATAACATTGTATGTTTCAGATATACAATGCCGTGATTTGATATATGTATATATTGCAAAATGATCACCCCAATAAGTTTAGTTAACATTTTTTTCTTGTGATGAGAGCTTTTCAGATCTACTCTCCTGGCAACTTCAAGTATAGGATACAGTGTCCTTACCTATAGCCACCAAGTCATATAATGTGTCCCCAGGATTTATTTCACTCACAACTAAAAGTTTGTACCTTTTGGCCATCTTCACCCATTTTGCTCACCCCTCACTCCTGCCTCACCTATCTGTTACGTGTATCTATGAGCCTGGATCATTTTCCTGCACTCAAACTATAGGCTGCTTAAGTGTACCCGAACCTCCAAGGGCTGATCCCAGCCCTGGGAGGTGCGCCAGGAGGCTGTCCAGGGCCTGTCATTTGTTTTGTGGTTTCCCTTCCTGGTGTCTCTGGCTTTTCTTCTTTTCCCTCCTTCCCTCCTCCTGTCCTTTCCTCCTTCCTCCAGGCCTGTGCAGAGGACTTGGCTAATATACCTTGATTCACAGCACACTCTCCTTACTGACAGCGCCAAGCCCCTCTCCTGTTTTACTTTCAAATCTCATCCCCCTCCTCCCCCGCCCCCCGCAAATATTCTAAGGGTTTGATGTCTGCCCTTTTGGTTTTTGCATCTTGTAAAATGTATACTGTTTTGTATTTACATATCAGAGCTGTGCTTAAAAATCATCTTAGGCAAGATCTATTTTATTTGTAAGACCCATGTGTGCTGCCTTGGGCTCCCGTTGACCTTGGCCCCCCAGAACCAGGCATCTACGTGCCTTTTCTCCACGTCCCAGTGATGGGCATCCGGACTGTCTCTAGGCACCCCCCACTGCTACCACCACCCAGACAGTGCGGCAGGGTCATCCTTCCTGTTTCCTGTGGATCCAGGGGCGACTTTCTCTGGGAAGGACAATCCGGAGTGGAATTGCTGAGTCATAGGATGTGATTGCACTTCCATCTTTTCAAGTACTGACAGATCGCCCTTCGGGAGTGCTGTCCTTTCTGCGCATGTGCCAGCCCAGCCTTCCTCCTCGATAAAAATATCTCTTGCACCCTTATTATAAAGTGCATGAAATTCCACCAACAGAAATTCCTTCAGGTCGTAAAGGGATTTTTTAGACCATTTAGGTCTTTAAGAATTCTTCTAATGAAATTTAAATGTCCCCCTGTATGAGATACAGGACATGTTTTTCTCTCTTTGGGTTTTTATGAAGATCGAATAAATAGCTCATCAAAGGTGCCAAACCTAAGTGCCTGGCACATTCATGGACGCTCAATACATTTTGATTTCTTTCCTTTCTTTGAATGCAGGAACTGCTGGGGGGAGGGGGGAACACTTATTTACAACACTTGGGGAAGAAGAGCGATTGAGAGGGGGTTGGGAAGAGGTACCTTCCAGAGCACAGCTGCCAGAGGACGGAGTTTAGGATAGCAAAGTCACCTTCCTCCTCAGGATTGTCGCCTAGGGCACATGCCACAAGAAAGCTCATCCTTAAACCAGGACACCCTTGAGTGTGATGTGAATTCCTTGAAGAGCTTATTAAAACACAGAAGGTGGAGGGTGCCTGGGTGGCTCAGTGGGTTAAACGCCCAAATCTTGGTTTTGGCTCAGATGGTAATCTCACGGTTGGTGGGATCCAGCCCCACATCGGGCTTTGTGCTGACATCATGGAGCCCGCTTGGGATCCTCTCTCTCTCCCTCTCTCTGCCCCTTCCCTGCTTGTGCAGTACTCTCTCTCTCTCTCTCTCTCTCCAGATAAATAAATAAACTAAAAAAAAAAAAAAAAAAGACGCACACGGGAGGTGGGCCACCCCCAAAAGTTTCTGATTCAAGAGGTGTTGGGGGGGGCAAAGAATGTGCATTTCTCCCAAGTTCCCAAGCTGGCTCAGGACCACACTGCCCTGTGGCAGTGAATTACTGAAATAATTTCCTTAGAAATAGGTAACTCTGGTAGGGCAGACAAAAGCTAATTTCAGGCATCGAGAATGAGTCAGATGCAGACCACAATGATATGAAGAAGCCAAGATACACCCTAAGATTTCATTTGATATATTCTTTTAATATGAAAATTTGGCAAATGTATTTTTATTTTTAGATTTTAGGTTAGATGGGCAAATTCACCTCTGTAACCTCTATTGAGCCTATCATCTCGTTCTATGTTTATTTTCCTACAGGAATGTTTTCTGACCACTCACATTTTGAAAACTCTCAGGTGTCCAAGTGTCTGCCATCTCATCTGACACTGCTATCTGGGGGTGTACCTTGGGGCTTTGGGCTCTTTCAGTCATCCCTACAGCAGGTCAGAACTGGTGGAACTGCAGAGAATCTCTATGCCAACCTTTTCAGCTTACAGAAGTGAAGTCATTTGTCCAAGCGTTGAGAAAGAATCCATGTGGCAATATAGAAACCCCACGACTGAAGTCTGGAGTGAACCTGGGTCCAACCTGTGCCGTTCCTTGTTAACTTGACCACTAGGTCCAAGGCACACGTCCATCTCTGCAAACCTCAACTTCCCTTCCACAGAATGAACATCAGAATGCCTGCTGTCAAATAAAAACCAAACTGAATAAGGATTATTGCAAGGAGAAGGGGACGCATGGTGATGGGGAGATAGAGGACTTTCGAAATATGGAGAGCTTTGTAACCTCTAAGACCGGCAGGCATCTCAAGAGTTGGGCCAAAAAGGTGTTATCTTTCATAGAGAAGAGAACAAAGCTAGGAAGATCCAGGCATAGGGAAGTGGCATGAAAAGGTGGTGTGATGGGATAGTTGATCAGAGAATATTCTGCTGTGAGGCCAGCCCATTTTCCAGGAGGGACACTTGAGGAAAGTCTCTATGCCGACTCAGGCTGGGGGGTGGATCAGAGTTCAGGGTCCTGGGGAAAGGGGACAAGCCTAATCAAAGTTTGGCTGACAAACATTTGGTTCCAATTAATCAAGGGAGACTAGCAGTCCAGCAAAGCATGAAGACAATCACTTATGAGACAGAGAAAGGAACTTGTGGGGTCATGTCTGGCCTTGTCATAGGTAAAGAAGGGATGGATCCAGGACTGTTTCCATAAGTCATGAGGGGAAGGGTGGTTCTTTACAGTAAATCTCCAGAACACAAAAGAGTGAGATTTCTTAACCTACAGGTAGAATTCAACCTTGTCACTGCCCTGCCTCTCACAGAACTGACAAGAAACTATGGTAATGTGACTCTGTGTGACTTTATTAACCAGTGGAAGGTTTGATAGGGACTGGACCCAAGCAGGAAACTGGTTCTCCTAACTTCCAGCTTGCCAGGATTCTGGACAATCCTCTCCTCTCCTCATTTCACACAGGGAAACTCTGCCTCTTTCTCTAGTACAGGTTGGAGTCTGAGTAAGATTTCAACAGATAAAAATCTGTAGAGCAAAAATCAAGAGACACAGGGAGAAACTGAACGTCACCGAGAAGCCATGCCACTTTCAAACTCTTTTTTTCTATGAGGTTATAAAATATGGAAGAGGGGTGTCTGGGTGGCTCAGTCAGTTGAGTGTCCGACTTCTGCTCAGGTCATGATCTCACAGTTTGTGGGTTCGAGCCCCACGTCAGGCTCTGTGCTGGCAGCTCAGAGCCTGGAGCCTGCTTCCGATTCTGTGTGTCCCTCTCTCTCTGCCCCTCCCCTGCTCATGATCTGTCTCTCTCTGTCTCTCAAAAATAAATAAATGTTAAAAAAATTTTAAATATGGAAGAGAAAATCCTTTAAGCCACAGCAGGATGGTGGTATAATCGGGATGTGGTCAGATGATAAACCCAGGACATCAAATTCCAGCTCCTTCAGGTAGATTCTCTGGAATGCCAGTGCCAGCCAATGCCTTACAGAGGGCAAGGTGAAAGAGGAGGGCATGAGAAGCTGGTTGGCAGATAGCCCATCCCACCAGCTTTCAGAACTGGGAGTCCTGGTTGGTGCTGTCCAGGGCTGGACATCCCTGACCACACAGCAGCCCCTCTGCCCTATGAGCAATATTTGAGGTGTTCTCATCTCTTCCTGTCGGGACTGGTCTCTGGGCCCTGCAGACCACCCTCTTGCCCCTTTTCCCTCATTGTTTCTCCCATTCCCTTTTTCCTTCTCACCTCCTCGAAAACAAAAGTGCTCTGTCCCCAGTTTCTGTGAGTCTGGCAAGACAGGCTTGAAATATTCATGTGCGTCATGGTAAAATAAATCAAGGATATTTATTGGACACCTGTGTTTGGAGACTGAGATACATATCTCTTGTGTTTCTTTTCTTAATTCTACATCAATCACTTCTTTGGTTTCATAACACAACAAGAACACTGAGAATGTGCTTAAAATGGGCAGTCTCTCCCCGTGGCCGCCCTGTAAGAACGCTGAGCTGTATTCCCTGTGGCATATCTTACTGCCAATTGAGGCTAATAAATAAACCTTGTCATTTTCACCCCCTAACCCAGAATTACTCAAATATGTCCTTGTCAAAATAACCTATGTTGAACAAGCACTGGTAAAAATTGCCATTTGTTCCCTCTTTAATCAAGAATTTCACTTCCTGGAATGCTGAATAAACAGCGGTACAATCAGAACCCACTTAGAGAAGCACTTACTCTCATCTCATGCAGTTACACATGCCCCTCTCCAGTTGCACTCCTGAAGCCTGATTCTCTCTCTGTATCAGGTCAGAATTTTTACGACTCTGACTAAAGTCTTGTAAGATCCGGAGAAGACAACATGACCTTCTTAAAAAGTTGCAGATCAAAACAGGTGAAAATGAGTTTCTAGTGAGTCAACCTGGTGATATTTGAGAGTAAACTTTATAAAGTCAGGTTGACAATGTTCCATGTTTGTTTTAACCGAGAATCTTAAATATGTGTAACTCTAATTTTGTTTAGTGTGACACTGAAAATAGAGATCTTCTCAAAGTTAAATAGATCACATCACAGATAACATGACTTCAGTGCAAAGCCGACAAAGTATTATAAGTAAAAAAAAAAAATCTATGCTAAAATATTATGTTTCTTGTCCTGATTCCATACACCTAGGTCTATATAAAAAGGAATATGGAAACTTGTCATTGTATATCTCCATCCACCTTCACCTCCTACCTATTCTGCTTGTTTTTGAAAAAACAAACAAAAAACCTAAAAGATCCCAAACAGTGATCATTGGTAAGGAAAATGGAAAAGTAAGATAAGGATGGGAAAAAATTGATTAATAGAATAATGATTAGCAGGTTACCACTAGGGACAATGGGATCAGCCTTACTGAATATATTCTGAGAGTCTATGTGGAAAACAGCCAAAGGGGAGGAGACAGGGGTTTTTATCCAACAACTCCTATCCTCATAGGCAAAGAGTCACTTCTTGGGCATTCTCTTTCTGGAGCTTCCTGCTGATTAAAAAAAGCAATGACTTGGGGTGCCTGGGTGGCTCAGTCGGTTAAGCGTATGACTCTTGGTTTCGGTTCACATCATGATCTCACAATTTCGTGAGTTCACACCCTGCTTCGGGCTCTGTGCTGGCAGTATGGAGCCTGCTTGGGATTCTCTGTCTCCCTCTCTCTCTGCCCCCCCCCCCACTCACACTGTCCCTGTCTTTAAATAATTAAATAAACTTTAAAAATTTTAAAGTAATGACTATATGCCCAATACTAATTTGGTAGACATGTTAGAATTAATTTGACAAAGATTTTAAAGCAGTCATCATAAAAAATACTCCAATGAGCAATATGAACAGACTTGAAACAAATGAAAAAATAAAAAACATCAGCGAGAGAATAGAACTATAAAGAAAGAATCAAATGGAAATATTGAGACTGAAAAATATAACAACTGAAATGAAAAACGCAAGGAATGGGCTAAACAGCAGAAGGAGGGGACATAGGAAAGAATAAGTAAACTGAAAGATAGAATAATAGAAGTTACTCCAAGAATAGAAACAACTGAGAGTGTGTGTGCGTGCATGAGAGACAGAGAGAACACACAGGGTACTATGGGATGATTTTAAAAATTCTAACATTCATGGTCATCAGAATTCTGGAAGGATAAAAGAAGGAAGCAGGACTGAAAAGTCTTTGAAGAAATAATAGATGAAAGCTTACCCAAATTGGCAAAAACATAAGCCTACAGATTCAAGAAGTAAGTGACCACCAAACAAAATAAATTCAAAGAAATTTACACCAGGAACATTACGGTCCAACTTGTAAAAACAATGAAAGAAATGGCAACTTATCTTAGCAAATAGAATCCAGCAACATAAGAAATGAATTATAAAAGGAATTATATACAATTACCAAGTGGTGATTATCTCAGTGATACTACACAAGTTCAATAATCAAATAACCCACCATACTGACAAGATAAAGAAGAAAAATCACATGATTATATCAATTGATAATGAAAAAGTATTTGATGGAATTCTACACCTATTCATGATAAAGCTCTTAGAAAAGTAGAAATAAAGAGGAACTTCTTCAACTTCAAAAGGAGTATTTACCAAAAAGCTACAGGGAACATTATACTTAATGGTGAAAGTCTGAATGCTTTCCACCTAAGATCCAAGACAAGGCAAGAGTATCCTCTCTCACCACTCCTATTCACATAATGTTAGAAGCTAGACAGAGAAGTAAAATCTAGATGGACAGTAAGTAAGATTGGATAGGAACTGTCCCTGTTTGTAGGTGATATGATTTTTGCATAGAAAATAACAAGGAAGGACGTCTGGGTGGCTCAGTCAGCTGAGCATCTGACTCGACCTCAGCTGAGGTATTGATCTCAGGGTAGCGAGTTCATGCCCTGCACTGGGCTCTGCACTGGGCGTGAAGCCTACTTAAAAAATAAATAAATAAGGGTGCTAGGGTGGCTCAGTCGGTTGAGCATCCAACTCTCGATTTCAGCTCAGGTCGTGATCTCACAGTTTGTGAGCTTGAACCCTGCGTCAGGCTCTGCATTGGCAGCAAGGAGCCTGCTTGGAATTTTCTCTCTCTCTGCCCCTCCTGTGTGCATGCACATGCACTTGCTCACTCTCTCTCTCTCTCTCTCTTTCTCTTTCCAAGATAAAAAAATACACATTAAGAAATAAAGAAGAAAGAAAAGAAAAGAAAAGAAAAGAAAAGAAAAGAAAAGAACAAGGAATAATCATTAAAAAACACTCCAAGAAAAAAATAAGTGACTGTTTAACAAGTCTTCAGGTTACAAGATAAAATACACAAATAATGTTTCTGATCACTAGTAATAAACATGTAGACAACACAGTTAAAAATACAGTATCATCTGTAATCATTCAAAAAATAATATACTTTGGTTTAAATCTAATAAAACATGTACAGGATTTGTATGCTGAAAACTAAGACACACTGAAAGACATAAATAAAATCTTAAAATATGGAGAGGCATACCTTGTTCATGGATTGAAAGAGTCAACATAATAAAGGTGTCAGTTGTCTCCAAATGGATATATAGGTTTAACACTATTTGTATTGAAATTCCAGCAAGAATTTCTGTAGATATACATAAAATCATTCTAAAATGTACATGGAAAGGCAAAGAAACTAAAACAATTTTGAAAAAGAAGACTAAAGTGGGAGAAATCGGTCTATGTAATTTCAATGCTCATCATACAGCTACATTAATCAGATTGATATTGGTGCAAGGATAGAGATATAGACCAATGCACCAGAGTGGAGGACCCAGAAATAGACCTACAGAAATATATCCAACTGATGTGAGACAAAGTTCAAAGGAAGAAACATAACTTTTTCAACAAAGGATACTGGAACAATTGAACATCTATAAGCAACAAAATAAACCTTGACCTAAGTCTCACACTTGATAAAAAAATTAACTCACAGGCTTCAGTGGGAAACTATAAAAGTCTTAGGAAAAAAATAGAAAATCTTTGGGATCTATAGCTAAGCAAAGGGCTCCTAGACTTGACATCAAAATCCTGATCTATAAAAGAAAAAATCCATGAACTGGATGTCAACGAAATTAAAATTTTGTTCTATAAAAGCTGTTGCCAAGAACTGAAAAGACAATTTAAAAATTAAGAGAAAATATCTGCGAGCCACATACATAACATGAATGTCCATACTGAGAATATTAAAAGAACTCTCAATATTCAACAGTAAATAAACAATCTGGGAAAATGAACAGAAGTCATGAAAAATGGCTGAATCTTGGAAAGAACAGTGAATTGTGTAACATTTTAACTTGCCCTATGACCTAGAGACCTCTTGCTAATTAAATGCTACCCTTGGAAACGAGCATCTCACAATCATAATAGCTATGAAGACATAGAATCTATTGGATGGGAAAGACAGGGTTTGGAACATCTTCAAAATGACAGAGAAAGTCACTATTTGACTTGTCTGTCATCTACCTGGAAAAGCCTGAGTTTCAGGGTGTCACCTTATTCATCATGTTACCTTATTCAAAGCTCCTCAGAGCAAAAAGTCCTATCCCCAAAGCATCTTTAAAAAACAAAAACAAAAACAATCACAGGCTCCACTTTGGGTATGGCTGTGTGAGTTCCACAGACCTACTCCCTAGAGAAACTGGTGAAAATTTGTTTTAAAAACAAACACTTAAAGTCTCTGGAAATGATCCTGAGAGCATCCAGCAAAGGAAGAAACATTTACTCGAGAAAATCTACTAAAACTTGATTAAGAACAATAAGAACCTATGACATACGAACTGAGACCCATTTCTTCCCTCCCCACTCTGAGATGAGCAAGACAGAAACTTCACTCCAGATTGCTGCAGCCCAAAGCCAAGTCCCTTCTTCCCTAAGCTCCCACAAGAAGGGCTATCTGCCTAGGGATAGGGCAAGACACCAGCATTTTCCATCTTGCCTCCAGCTGGTAAGGAGTCTACTCCACCTGTTACTGAGCTACGTTCTGAGTGAGTGAAGTGCAGAAGTGACAACTCCCTTATTGTTGAGTTGGAGGTTCCATCTTGGGTGTGGTGCTGTTGAGAACAAGGGGACCCCAATGGCTTTTGTCCCAGCTTGTAAGACAGGTTTCATGATGGAGGAGGCAAGCTAAGGATACATGAGACCACTGCCTCTACGGAGTGTTCCTTTAGGCACAGGGATAGCACTCAGAGAGAAGGGCACCATGGTCCCTACCCCAATCTCTAGAGCCAGGGCTCAGAAATTTTGCCTGGGGGAGAGCTCTGAATCTCTTTGGATCTCTTTGGAGAACATTTAACAGTTTCTAAAAGAACTGACTTCATTTGCAATAGAATGTGAAGAAGTTCACACTTAGGGCACTCTCAAAACTAGTCTGCCTGTGAAAGGTAGTTGGGAAGAGAGCAGATTCCCTGGAGATAGTGGCTAACTGTAGTCTGGCTACTCTGCAGAAGAGAAAGAAGGAGACAGCTGATCCGATCCCTCTAGTCGGACCGATGATGGTCCAGTGAAGGAGAGTCTGGGGTGTCTATAAACAAAAGCAGAGGGCAGTGAGGGTACAGCGCAATGATGTGATACTGACAGGACACCAGCTTGTTGGCCACACGTTACCCACAAGGTTAAGTGCAATGACCTAGAAAGAAATTTGCTGCCTTTCACCAGTGCCTCTAACCTCTAACCCATCTTATCTCAAGCTACAAGACCCCACTGTTCTCCAAACTCTTTAATCTCCTCCTAGCATGCCATGCATCTCAAATAGCTATCTTTGCCTATTTCTTCTTTATCATTAATATCCATTAATAATCAACATACGGCTAACGTCACCTCCTCCAAGAACCCTTTTTTTCTGATTCCTGCACCAATAACTCCCTGCTCCCTTAGCATTATATTTATCTTCCTATTTTAGCTCCTAAATACTACATTACTGAAGATGTTCATGTGGCTGCCTGTCTCTTCCTCTAGACTTCTGGAAAGCAGAAAGTCTAGGATTCAGTGTCGTGGTCTAGGTTGGATATAAGAGACTGTGTGTGGATGGTGGCCCTTAATAAAAGTCAATTCAATTTATCTGCATTGGAAAGGGTGGAATGGTAGTGTGTACAGGATGTCCTGGGCAGAGAGCCCCACAGATCCAGGGCTACGCACAGTTCACTGTGAGAAACAGAAGGCAATTTACCCCCTCTTGTTCCACTCTCAAGCATTCTGAACTGTCAGGAAGGCAGCCTTATATACTGCAAAGGGAATGCCATTTGACACAACACATGTAGACCCTGAATTGAAGAAAGAGAGCCCTCTCCTAATACCTCAGCTTTTCCTAAGAAACCTAAGGAAGGGATGTTTCCTAGCAAAGCAACTCAAATTCATCCCCCAAATTACTGGTTGGTATGCAAAGCTTTGCATAAAGAAAAGTTAGACGCCTTCAGATTCCAAACACAGACAAAAGAAAGAGAGCCAGACTGAACTTAAATAGGGTGTTGCGTTGGCAAGACAGAGGTGGGTAATCCCCACCAAGGAGGCTAAAGAATGAACTGTGGTGGGAAGGTCCGGGGACACAGAGATCAAAGGGGAGAAAGAATTTGAGACTGTGATTTTACCTAATCCACAGCAGCACTCACCCTGAGATTCACGAATTTTAGAGTTAAAGGTACTTTAAAAATAATATGCCTGTGAAAAGGTGCAAACTCCCACTTATAAACTATAAATCATGGGGATGTAATGCACAGTGTGGAGACTACAGTTAATAATCCTGTATTGCATGTTTGAAAGTTGCTAAGAGTAGATCCTAAAAGTTCTCATCTCAAGAAAAAATATTGGAACTATGTATGGTGACGGATGTTAACTAAATTCATTGTGGTGGCCATTTTGCAATCAACACAAATATTGAATCATTAAGAGGTACCCTGGAAAGTAATATAATAGTATGTGTTAATTATATCTCAATTTTTTAAAAAAGGATAATATGCCTGTGATGGTTAATTTTATGTGTCAACTTGGCTAGGCCATTGTAGCCAGTTTCTGGTCAAACATCAGTCTAGATGTTGTTGGAAAGGTATTTTAAGATGTGATTAACATTTAAATCAGTAGACACAGTAAAGCAGACTACCCTCCACAATGCAATGTGCCTTCTTCATCTAGTCAGTTGAAGGACTTAGAAAAGCCTGAGGTCCTCTGAGAAGAAATCCTGTCTCCAGCCTGCCTTTGAACTCAAGCTACAACATTAATTCTTCCCTTAGTCTCCAGCCTGCCTGCCAGCTCTTTCTGTCTCTCTGTCTCTCTGGCCCCCTCTCTCTGGACACACACACACACACACACACACACACATTATATTGGTTTCTGTTTCTCTGGAAAACCCTGAATAATATAATGCCAAACCCCAAAATTGTATAGATAAGGAAAATGGGGATCAAAGAATACTGTTAACAGGAAACATGTATTGAGCACTGAAAACTGAGAATTGCCCTATGATGGACGCTAATGATACTTAAATTAAGTCAACAACCAGGTCAGTCTGATTGTACCCATTTAGCAAATGAGAAAACTGGGGGCCACCGGGGTTGGGGAGTTTTTCAGGGGGCCATCCAATTACGTGGCAACAAGTTCAGGGACTGGTTCTCTTAGTCACCTGCTCGTTTTCCATGGTACACCTCTGTGTGCCGCACACAGCAAAAATAGCTGCATGTTTTTAAAAATTATACGATGGGGGTGCCTGGGTGTCTCAGTGAGTTAAGCGTCTGACTCTCGATTCCCGCTCAGGTCACCATCTCACGGTTCATGAGTTTGAGCCCCATGTCGGGCTCTGCACTGACAGTGCAGAGCCTGCTTGAGACTCTCTCTCACTCTCTCTGTCTGCCCCTCCCTGCTTATATTCTCTCTTTTTCTCTCTCACAATAAATAAACATTCAAAAAAAATAGGTAAAAAGTAAAAATTATATGATGAAAATTTTCTACTTGGTATTCTGAAACAGATCCTAGAATTTGCAAGAACGTGGTTTACCATAAAGGGGGCATGAGTAAAACAACAGGAAAAAAAACAGATGAACCAAAATTAGTGCTTAGTTAAGTTGGCTGCTTGGAAATGAAATAATGTTAGTTCCCATCACACCTTACACAAATTAGATACTGGATGAATAACAGAATGAATACAAAATAAAATAAATGATAAATTATTCTACAGGAAAATATTTCACTGATCTTGGTATTGGAGCAGTCTTTTTCACTCTTAAAGCAAAGGAAGATATCAAAAAGAAAAATATGCTAGGTCTGATGATTTTAAAGTCAATTTCTGTTTATTTCAAGTCTAAAATTAAAAGACAAAGGCAGGGGCGCCTGGGTGGCTCAGTCAGTTAAGCTTCCGACTTCAGCTTGGGTCATGACCTCACAGTTTGTGGGTTCAAGCCTTGCGTCGGCCTCTGTGCTGACAGCTCAGAGCCTGGAGCCTGCTTCAGATTCTGTGTCTCCCTCTCTCTCTACACCTCTACCATTCACATTCTGTCTCTCTCTCTCTCAAAAAATGAATAAACACTAACAACAACAACAACAAAAAAGACAAATGCAAATGACAACCTAGGGGAATATTACAAGAAATGTTAGATAGCTCAAGAATTACAGAAAGTATATGTATACATAAAAATCTGTATTTCATATTAAAAGAGCAACACCTTTCCTCCATGGGCAAAATTCTAAATAAATAATTTGCAGAAGAAATATAAATGGCCAAAAAGCACATGGAAAAACACACTACAATTTAGGCAAAAAAAAAAAAAAATTAAAACAAGGCTGTTATTTCAATAGTCAGAGGTAAAAGAAAATTATAATATTGAATGTTGACGAGGTAGCACAGACTTATTTTTGTATTGGTGGGAATGTAAATGAACACAGCCCACCTGGAAAGTGTTTTGGCCTATGAACTTGCGCTTTAAAATATGCATACCTGGGGCACCCAGATGGCTCAGTTGGTTAAGCATCTGACTTCGGTTCAGGTCACGATCTCGTGATCCATGGGTTCAAGCCCCATGTCAGGCTCTACGCTAACAGCTCAGAGCCTAGAGCCTGCTTAGGATTCTGTCTCCCTCTCTTTCTGACCCTTCCCCCTCACACTCTGTCTTTCTCTCTCTCTCTCTCTCCTTCAAAAATAAACATTAAAAATATTTTAAATATGCATACCCATTTGAAAGATATTTTCTAGGCACCTGTTAGGTTCTAATTCTCAAGGACTCGTGAAGGTGATGATTTTTCTTGAATATGAAAACATGGCTAATTATCTGACCCAATAATCCTTTTTTAAGGATATAACCTAATAAAATAACCAGAGTGCAGGAAAATTGACAGAAGGTATGCTCATCTTAGCACAATGTCCAATATTAAAAAAACCAGCTACCACTTAAATACCCCAAAATAAGAAAATGGTTGGTCTAGAGAAGCTGTAAAGCCACCATGAAGCACGTTTCAGCCCTTAAGTGACGTGTGGGTTTTTAAAAATTTTTAAATGGCCTGGAGATATTTTGATGCTATAACTCTCAAGTTAAGAAAAGTAAGCTGCTTTTGTACTTCTGTGTAAAATATATTTTTAAATATATTTTTGTATCTTTCTGATTTTTTCTAAATTTTCTGTGCCGAGCATGTATCACTTTTATAATCAGAAAAAAAAAATGCTAAACATAGGTAACTACTGCCTGCAACATTTCGTAAAGAACAATTATGTCATTTCAAGTTTACAATGTATCCTAGGGAAAATCAGCTATGTTTGCAAAGATGACTGCACAGGGATGTTTCAAAACAGTGTTTTTCACAGGGTAAAAAATGGGGATTAAGCTAAATAACAAAGAATAGATAGGCAAAGGGTTACATGAATTATGGCTTATCCACAAAATGGTACCCTGTGGCTGAAGTCATGAGAAGGCACCCAGGAAAGCCCTTATACTCCTATTTGAATGTGCATACCCTTCTCAGAATGCCCGCTCCTATTCCTTGGACCCACTCCACAGATAAGCTCCTTGCAAAAAGCCCCTGTCACAGGCCTTCTTTTGAATTCATCCAAGCTAAGGCAAGTATATGTCATTTCCACTCTGGAACGTGGGCTCGGTGGTTCTCCATGAGTTCTCTTGTCATCTTCAGAAAGTCTCAAGCTAAAGTACCCCCACTTAGATGGTTTGGCACACGAAACCCTAGTGTGGGCAGACCCCACCTGAATTTTCAGAGTCAAAATCCTGGAACCTGGAATGGCAGAACCAGGTACGTATCCTCAGGTGGGGATACCATTCTAAAGAGGCTTATATCTGAGTATTCATGTGTTATGTGTCCACCTTGTTCGCTTTGCCACAAACTTCCTCCTCTGTATTCCGCATGACATCTGATACTTTCTTAATTACAAAGATATTCAAGAATTTCTCTGACTAGCCGGGCCATTAGCTGGAGCCAGCCCCTGAAATATCAGAGAAGGCCTTTTAGACCATGTGGAAGTGGGAAACTGCCTTTCAGAAAAATAATCTGCTGTGACCTATGAGATGGAGGAGGAAGAACTTGTCAGTTTAAAGCATCAAAAGCCCATTCTCCTCTTCTTTAGAAGTCTCTAGTAATGGGTCTACTTTGTGGAGGGAGAGCAGAAGCAATGGCGTGGGGGCTGGTGAGGGACAGTCTTCTGTCATGCTGTTTCCTCAGGAACTTTGTCTCTACTGATCTAGTGTCAGCAGAACATGGGCTCCGGATTTATTTTCCCTGTCACAGGGATGGGTCATTCCTTCTCTTTCCGGTTGCCTTTATTGTGAAGAGCACAAACCACATTTGAGGGATGGAGCAAAGCTTTGAACTAGGGGTGGTGACCATAGACCCAACACAAGTTCTCCTAATGTTTCCTAGGACCCTGACCTTGCCCTGAGTCACAGCATTGTCTGCCCAACTGAACTACTTGGGATGCCCCTCCCTCTCCGCAAACTGTGGGATGTTACAGCATTGGCTGGTAAAGTCTCTGGCCCTGGAGGGGCCATCCGACCTAGCACACGTTTACCTAACAAACACACAGTGAGTCTATATGCAGGCACTGTTCTGAGCATCTCATTTAATCCCAACAATTCCCTATCAGGTGAGTACTATTATCACCCCTATTCTAGTAGTCCCACCCACCAGAGGGTTAAAGGTAGTTTATTTCATGATTTCTTGTCCAAACATTACAATGGGCTCCAGATTTCTCTCCCTATTGCTAGTCTCTCCATTTTATCCATCCTTCATCCTGCTTCTAGAATGTTCTTCTTGCCCCCATGCCTTCACTGGTCCCCCAACTGCCTACAAGGCAGTTATATTTCCTTAGCCTGGCTTAGAAGACCTCCTTTCTCATCTCCCTCCACGTCACTGCCATATATTGGTCTCCCTACAGTTAACAACAATAAATTAGGCAGCATCCCTCAGAAAAAGCAAGCCCTTTAGTATCTGCATGCCTTGGATGGATTTTGTAGGAAACAGACTCTGATGTGGAGATTTGCAGGAAAGAAGTTCATTGGAAATTTTTCTCAAGGAAAACATTCATAAGGATATGTTAGCTACCTATTCGGTAAAAAATTATCCCCATATTCAGCAGCTTAAAGCAATAAACATTTATTATGTCGCACAGTTTCTGTGGGTCAGGAATCCAGGAGCAGCTGAGCTGTGTGGCTCTGGTTCAGGGTCTCTCAGGAAGATGCATCAAGCTGTCTGTCGGGGGATCCACTGCCAAGCTCATCACATGGTATTGGTAGTACCCCGTCCTTGCCCATGGGCCCCTGCACAGTGTCCACACAGCATGGCAGCTGGTTTCCCCCAGAAGGAGGGTAAGACAGAGTGAGGGTGGGGAAGAGTGTACACAAGACTGAAGCCAGAGTCTTTCCATAAACTAATCTTGTAAGTTATATCCCATCATATCTGTGGCGAATCTATTCACTAGAGTCACTAAGTCCAGCCCACATGCAAGAGGAGGGGAATAAAACCCCATTTCTTGAGGGAAGGAACACAAAGAATGTGTGGACATATCTTAAAAGACATCATGGACAGTAAGGGAAACAGGGATGGGCAGAGGGACAAGGTCAACAGTGATCCACTCTCAACACAGCCTCCACTGACCCCAGGGGGGTGGACACGGCTCTGGAGACTGGATGATCCCTCAAATTCAGGGAAGGGACCAGCATTTTTATGCCTTTATCTCCTAATCATGGAAGCACATTGGCCCTTGGTGGGTGGTTGGGGAGCATAACCTTGGGATGAGCAGCACCTTTTGGCAGAAGACAATTTGGCGAGGGTGGAGCATGGCTTGGGCGTGTCAGCAGCCAAGCCACCCAGCAGGTATGAAGTCTTGGCTCTGAGGAGGGATTTGGGGCCACACAATAGTGTCTACTAAATCCATTCTCTATGCCCTTTGGTTCCATCTGGGAGAAGCTTCTCTAGAATGCTGGTTGGAGAAAACTTTCTTGGAGAAAAGGTTCAAGACAAAGGTTAGGACTGGCCCCAGGGCCACAAGTGATACTCATCATTTCTTCCTCTGTCAGCTCTTCTAGCTCCACCCCCACACACACCCCATACGTTCATCTATCACATCAGATGGTCTAGGCGGTTTACTGGCAGAGTGTCCCAGACTCTCATCCCTGAAGGGTCTGTGCCTCCGGCCACCATGCTCTTCTCAGGTCAGGGCTGTACTTGTCCATTCTCAGTCACAAGTGGCCAGGGTAGTAGTAGTACCTCCCGTGATGATCAGGGTGACTTACTGCTGCCATGGTGGTGACTCCTTTCCTCACCTGCTGTCTGTTTAACACAACAAGCCAGAAGTGACTAGATGACAGCAACACCTGAAAGTTTAATGGGACTCTTACCATCTGCTGGTGAAAGTATTAGCACTCTGAGGAACCAGGACCTCAAAACCTACAGAACTCAGGGTTGTAGGAAGAGAAAACCCAATCGCCCAAAAAAGCCATTCAAAGTAATAATAAGTGAGGCCACTCCTGTATCTTCTCCTTGGTTTCCAACACATGTGTTCTACACACTGGGGACACAACACTCTACAAAGGCTGATTTAAGATGTGCACTGCATCTTGGAAGATGATGCCTGGGCCTTGTGGGTATCATTTCTAAGCCGGTGCCTCAGCTACTTCAGAAACTTCTAGGAGCCTGGCAGCTTCTGGATGGTATGATATGTGAGAGGTCCATGTCATAGACCCATCACTGCAACTCTTGCTGTCCGGGGGGCCCCTTCTAATGAGCTGCCCCGTGGGACTCCATGGTGGGGGGTACAATCCTATCCTCCAGCCTTGGATACTCCATTCATGTGCTCACTGTACCAGCAGTGGAGTGGTCAATGTCAGAGCCTGGGAGGCTTAGGATGACCATGTCATTCGGTCCACTCCGTTGCTGTGTATCTCTTCCCAAGAGGGAGCTCTCATTGAAAACAAAAACCTTCAAGTTTTGTCCCATTTCATCCATCTGGAAACATCTTTACCCAGACCTTCTTGTCCTTGATCTTTGAATCCTACCCCTCCCAGATGCCTGACAGAGCAGCAAAGCTATTTTTATTGCTTATGGGTTGTATATATTCTTATTTAGGAGCACTTCTCATTCCACAGGAAGTAAATGAGCAAAGCCCTGCCCCAAATTGTGCCCATTGGGAGGATTTCATCCTCATAGCCATGTTTCAGGGCCACAAGCTCCACCATTTTCCTCAGGGTTGTAAGGAGTTGTACTGGAGTCACACACGCACAACACACCATATATACCACACACACACCACACATATACAAACACACATGCACACACTACACTGTAGTACACACACAACATATACACAGCCCACACTACACCCCATACATTTTACACACACACACACACACACACACACCATACACAGACACCACAGTATACCACACACACACACACACACACACACACATGCACTGCACTATAACACACACACACACAACATATATACACCCCACACTATTCCCCCTACATTACACACACATACACACATGCACGCATAAGAGCTGTGAGCTGGAGGAAAGGATCTGGTGCAACCGTGCTGATGACACAGGGATCACTAGCTCGCTTCTGTCTCTGCTTATGCCCAGTCTCAGTTGTACAGTTTCCATTGCATGGTGGATTGCTGCCGGGTCCATCCGCCCTTATAACTTGACAGATTTGACAAAACCATGTCATGAGGGGCAGGTAGGGCCCGTGTTTAGGTAACACCTCATTGTCAAGGTGCCCTGCCAAGCCCAGCAATGCACAGAGCTCTTTTTCTTGTAGGTATAATTCTCTGAATATGGCATGGCCTTACTCCATAGCCATAGGGGTTTAAATTGATTTTCTTAATAGGCTTTGCCAAAGTCCACATAGTGTCTTTTGCCCCAGAAATGTCCCAAATGCTTTAGGACTTGATAGAACACCCAGGCCGAGCAGTGGGGCTATTTATACCACAGCCTGGGGCTGCCGCACAGTCCTTCCCTGTTCTGGAAACCACTGGAAAGTGGAGGTCTTCCATGTCGCCTAGAAAATGGATCAGAACAGTACACAAAATGTTGAACATTCTGCTCTAGAAACGGAAAAGTACCACCAGGAATTATGCTTCCTTCTTAGCGGTCACAGTATTGGGAAGACCTAATACTCTGCATGCAATGTGTTCCCAGACACCGTGCCCCTAAATATCACACTGATGTAGGAGGCCCTGAATCTTTATAGAGTTTACTCCCGCCCCTGGAACATAGATCTTTCACTGAGACCTCTACTACTCTTGCCAGTCCCTGCAAACGTAGCCCAAGCAGCATGATATCATCAATATGGTGCACCCGCGTGTCCCGGGCGTCCAGATGGTGATGATCCGACCACCGTCTCTGGAGCTCTGTCACTCTTTTAATTAAGTCCTAGGCCGGGTCCTTTTACCACCTTCCAGCTGCAGGATATGACAGCTCCTTTCACCATGGCAAGAAGGTCCTCCGACTTAACACATTTTGCCTTAAATTGATGATTAATCACTCTTGACCTTTCATTGAATTTTTCCAACTCATCGTTTGTACTTAGCAAGAAGCGTCCAATTCCACGGTCATTATAATGACTACTTTCCCTGTGCTTCTCAACTGCCTGACATGTTGCACCTGCCAGAGCATTGTGTTCTACATGAATCGCACTCCAGGTGAGCAGTGGGGAAATGTTAACAACGGCACTGCTGTAGTCTGCCAGGCTGGGCTGTAGCAGTGCTCTCCCCAGCCCCAGTCCTCATTTCCAGGCAGTGGCAGAGGGCGGGTGATCCAGCCCCCAAATCCCATCTTGGACACTGTTTCCTTGGATCACTGCTGGTACCAACTCTCTCAGTGCTTTTGGACACATATGTAAAGGGATTTGCCTGCCGGTGTTCTGTGGGGGAGGGCTCTTGGATGCACCTGCTGAGCAGTAAGGAGAGCAGGATGGGGCCGAGGCAGGCACTGAATTGTGATTCAATTGTAACAAAAGCCTCATCTGATCCCAAACTGAGGAGTTTGGAGGCTGGGGTGGCCCTTCAGATGTGTCCCAGATTGAGGCACGGAACTTGTTTTTTTAACCTCTCTGTCCACCGGCCATTGGATTCAAGTTGCTTCTGAGCAGAGGGAATAACCTTGGGCAAGGCAGCTACCTTCGCGGAAGGTCATGCCTGGGGAGCGAGCTGGCTGAGAGCCGTCAGCAGGCAACACTCTCTGATCTACCCATCTCCCTTCCTACTCAGATCTTATATATGCTACCCCTCCCTCGGGCACTTTCCAGCCACCCTCTCTCCCGTCATGCTACTGCAATGTGACAAAGTCTTTCGTGCTTTGCAACCTAAAGAACTTGAGATCTCTCTGGGTCGAATTCTCCTCCTTTTACAGATCTTTCCATGGCTGCTTCCACCTCAGTTTTCAAATGTCAAGATTCAAAACCACCTCCTCAAAGAAACCTTCCTTGACTACTTCAAAATACATGCCCACTCCAGTTATCTCTATCACAGCACCTGTGTGTTGCCATCACAATACTTAGTACTCAAGTCACCTTGTAGCTTAATCCGCATGCCTGGTCATTGTCTAGCTCTTCTGTCCACAGGACAATATAGACTCCTATGGTTAGAGATTTGGGGTCCTTTTCCCACTTGTCTCCCAGAACAACACCTGACATTTAGTATTCCCTCAAAACACATATGTTAAGGTTTCGATAACTTCACTGACTTCTGGCATCACTCTCCTGACATCCCATCAGTCTTATGCCATTCCATCTTTCTGGAATATTCCCACTCAGCCACTAAAATACGGCTAAATCTCTCTCTCTTTCTCTCTCTCTGTCTCTCCCTCTCTCTGTCTCTGTCTCTCTCTGTCTCTGTCTCCCTCTCTCTCTCTGTCTCTCTCCTTTTCTTCTCTCCTTCTAGGACTTCCAGTCTTTTAAAGGCTGATTTTTTTAAGAGGAACACAGTAAAATAGATAAACCATTAGCTAGCCCATAGACAGACAGACAGACAGACACACACGCACACACACACACACACACACACACACACAGATCAAAATAAAAGAGAAGTTCAGATAAATAATACAAGTGAAAGGAAATTTAAAGACTAATAAGAGATTGCTTTGTTCAACTCTAAAATTCAAAAATGTAGATGAAATCAATGCCTTTCCAGAATATATAAATTATCGAAAGTGACCTTAAAAGAGTTAGAAAATATGAACAAACTAAACACCATGGAAACAATTGAGAAAGACCTCAAAGAAATATGTATTCCCCTCCTCACCCCCGATAAAAATGAAAAAAAAAGTTCAAAGTTCTTAGCTTTTGACAGATTCTATCGGATCGTTACAAAATAGATACTTCAGCATGTATTTAAATTGTTTCAAATCACTGAAAAAAGGAAAACTCTGAGTTCTACTTACAAATCACAGTGATGCCAAAACTCAATGCATGACTCCTAACAGGATATTATCAAAGAGAAGCACATTTGGAGCAACTTCACACATGAATAACACATGTTTAGGAATTCAGGGATGTTTCAATATTAGGAGATTTATTATTACATTTCAACATGTAAATGGATCAAAAGGAAAATAGGACTACCTCTGATACTGAAGAGCACTTAGTAAAACTCAGTATTTATGCTTACTAACAAGAAAACAGCCTTCTAATTAAATAAGACTAGAAGACTACATCTCTAACATTATTATCTTATACAAACATAGAAATGTTCTGTTTAATGGGGAAATAATCAAAGCCTGACTAGGCAAAAATGTCCACAGTTACTGCTATTATTTAGCATTGTTCTGGAAGTCTTAGCCATTGCATTTAAGCAAGACAAAGAAAAAAGAGATATTTAGAGTTGGAGAGAAGGTGGTTTGATTATTATGAATTTTATATATGATATAATGTATATACCTGGAAAACACAAGAGAATAAACTGGAAATCAGAACCGGAATTCAGAAAGCTACCTGGGCACATTACAATACAAAAATCAATACTCTACCCTACATGAACAACAACCAAACTGAAGTTAGAACAAAGAAAAGATCCCACAGATCCCACATAAATATTAATATAGAGCATAGAAGAAAGATGTTAGCTTATAGGAATAAACGTATTGAAACATACAAAATGTAGATGAAGAAAACATTAAAATGCTATATGGAAACATGAAAAAATGCACACCCTGTTTTATGACAGAAAGATCTATAACATGTTAATTCATTAAAAAATGTGCAAAAAGGATTTTTTTTTTTTATTTTAAGGATTGAATCTAAAGCACGGAACCTGTTGTGGAGCTCAATCCCACAACCCTGGGATCATGACCTGAGCTAAAAGCAAGAGTCAGAAGTTCAACCAACTGAGCCACCCAGGCACCCCCAAAAAAAGATTTTTTAAAAATAATGAATTCTACATTATATAGGGCTTCTTCTAAAGTTTAAATAAAATACAGATTTGGAAAAATAGCCACAATGTTCATTAATGAAGGAAAACTATCCCAACCAGGTATCAGAACATATTTATAGGGACAGTATAGCCCTCAAATACAAGACCACAATGAAACACAATGAAACAAAGGAACCCAAATTTTACTGAGAGCTGGCATGTGATAAAGATGATACTGCATATCAATGAGGAAGATGAATTATCCATGAATGGTACAGAATAACCAGGTAGCTTCCAGGTAAAGACATGTGTTTACATCTCTGCCTATACTAAATACTTCTTGGATTGATAAGAAATATAAATGTAGAAACAAAGTCCCAAAGCACTGAACTAAAAACATGGGAGGTTTTTCCTAATCTAGAAGTGAGGAGCACTTTGAAACATAAAGAAAGAGAAATAGGAATGAAGAGAGAAAGGCAGTGTCAGGGAAAGGAGGAGAGAAGAGGGGGAGAGATTAGGGGCAACTGGGTGGCTCAGTTGGTTGAGTGTCCAACTCTTGATTTTAGCTCGGGTCATGTTCTTGCAGTTTGTGGATTCAAACCCCGCACTGGGCTCCTCACTGGCAGCGCTGAACCTGCTTAGGGTTTTCTCTCTCTCTCTTACTCTCTCTCTCTCTGCCCTCCCCCACTTGCTCACTCTCTCTCAAAACAAATAAACTTAAAAAAAAAAGAAGAGGAGAGATTACATAAAAATCTTAATTTCAGCATCCCCAAACAGTCTTTCAAAAGTCAAAATGCAGTTAAATCCAACATGGCGAAGAAGTATGGGTACCCAAAGTTCCCTTGTCCCTCAAACACAGCAGTATTGAGGCCAGAGGACTAGGAATCCCGAGAGTCTGGGCTACAGAGTGACAGAGACGTCTCCAGGGACCCAGGGGGACAACCTGGTGGGCCATAGTTGCGGGATTGTGAACTAGGAGAGATAAAATGGCTGGTGTAGGCATAGAGGGGAGGGATCCCTGCAGAGAGACGAAAGGAAGAGAAAGAGAGCCTGTGAAAGTGTAGGATTGTATTTGGACAAGAGAAAAACCATGGACCCGGGATTGGAAAAATATGGAGAAAGATCCAATCTCTAACTTCGGGCTTTCTCTGGACTGAGGCTGGCTGCCCTGTTCGCACACCTGGGGGGGAGGCAAGCCAGTTCTGGGCTGGGTAACCAGCTCAGAGGTGCAGTCCACAGTGGGAGAAAGCAATCCCCTCCCTGGAGTGCTGTGGGAAGAAGGTATATAACCGTTCATAGGACAAAGACTGCCTGCACCGGTCAGCCAGAGGCCATATCTCGGGGCGTGGAGAGGCACTTCCCCGGGACTGGGGCACATGGAGAGGGATCCCTTAAGACATCTGAGTTTGAATCCCAGAGGAGCCCCAGGGAGGCGCAGGAGACTGCGGAGGGGTGGGGTGGTGAACGGTCTGCTCAAGTCCTCGCAGCACTGTGAGGACAGCCTGAACCTAGTGCTTTGGGACACCCCGTTTGGGGAGGAGAGACTGGGGTGTTGCCATTTTTCTCCCCATCACCAACAAGGTGGGGCTTCAGGGAATGGAGGGTGGGCCCACAGGGGAGGCGGGACCCGCCTATGCTAAACCACGCCCCTCTGCACCTGGTAACTGCGTATCTGCTGGAGCAGGATTGATGCTGATGAACCAGACTGTCCCTCCTCCAGACCAGCGCTGCCACCCATTCCAAGGCACCCAGCAGTTTTGATTTTCTGACTTAATTCCTGGACAATTCTTATTATATATATTATTTTTCTTCCTTTTCTCCTTCTTAGTTCTTCCCTTCTCTAGTCTGGTTATTCTGGTTGTTGGTTTGTTTAAGCAGACATATTTAATCTATTCTCTTTACACTTGTTCTATATTGCCTTGTTTACTTTCTTCTCTCTCTCTCTCTAGATTAAGCCGTATAGTTTCTCTGCTCAGTCAATTATTTTTTCTTTTCTTTTTCCCCACTCCTGTCATTTCTCTTTGTATGGGATAAGGCCTCTTTCACCACCTCTGTGCCCCCTCTTTTTTTAAAAATTTTTTTCCAAGGCTACTTCAACAACTAAATCAAAGCACACCTGATGGAGGGCCCAAAACATTACTACGAGAAGGGAGATAAAGCAACCAGAGTCACAACAACAGAGATCATGTAACATATTCCAAAAAACACCTCCTGAAGGGCCAGGCCCTAGGCAGTGTATGACCCCTCTTTAATATAGTAGTGCTCACGGGTGTAGGACACATAACAAGCTTTTAAAACACATAAGGAAAGGGGACTTTGTGAGTGGAATGTTGCAAAGACTACAAAGGACCAGAGACATCACCACAAGCATGAAACCTACAGATAACACAATGACTCTAAATTCTTATCTTTCAGGGCATCTGGGTGGCTCAGTGGGTTAAGCGTCCGACTTCGCCTCAGGTCATGATCTCACGGTTTGTGAGTTCTAGCCCCACATTGGGCTCTGTGCTGACAGCTCAGAGCCTGGAGCCTCCTTCCAATTCTATGTCTCCCCCTCTCTCTGCCCCTCCCATGCTCATGCTCTGTCTCTCTCTGGCTTTCAATAATAAATAAAAATGAAAAAAATAAGTTACAAAAAATAAATCCATATCTTTCAATAATAATGCTGAATGTAAATGGACTAAATGCTCCAATCAAAAGACACAGGGTATCAGAATGGATAAGAAAAATAAGATCCATCTATATGCTGTCTACAAAAGACCCATTTTAGACCTGAAGACACCTTCAGATCAAAAGTGAGGAGAAGGATAACCATCTATCATGCTACTGGAAGTCAAAAAAAAGCTGGAGTAGCCATACTTATATCAGGCAAACTAGATTTTAAACTAAAGGCTTTAACAAGAGATGAAGAAGTGCGTTATATCATAATTATGGGTTCTATCCATAAAAAAGAGCTAACAATTCTAAATGTTTATACACCTAATTTGGAGCACCCAAATATATAAAACAATTAATCACAAACATAAGCAATCTTAAGATAAGAATATGATAATTGCAAGTGACTTTAATACTCCATTTATAGCAATGGACAGATCATCTATGCAGAATATCAATAAAAAATGACCCTGAATGATACACTGGGCCAGATGGACTTGACAGATATATTCAGAACTTTCCATCCAAAAGCAGCAGAATACACATTCTTCTCGAGTGTACATGGAACATTCTCCAAGATAGATTACATACTGGGTCACAAAACAGCCCTCAATAAGTACAAAAGAATTGAAATCATACCAAGCACATTTACATAAAACTTGAAATCAACCACAGGAAAAAATTTAGAAAACCTCCATATACATGTAGGTTAAAGAACATCCTACTAAAGAATAAATGGGTCAACCAGGCAATTAAAGAAGAAATTAAAAAATATATGAAAGCAAATGAAAATGAAAACACGACAGTCCAAACCCTTTGGAATGCAGCAAAGGCAGTCCTAAGAGGAAAATACACTGCAATCCAGGCCTATCTCAAGAAACTAGAAAAATCCCAAATACAAAATCTAACAGCACACCTAAAGGAACTAGAAGCAGAACAGTGAAAAATCCCCAAAGCCAGCAGAAGAAGAGAAATAATAAAGAGCATAAATAAACAATATAGACCCCCCTACCCAAAACACAGTAGACCAGATCAATGAAACTAAGAGGTAGTTTTTTGAAAGAATGAACAAAATTAATAACCCTCTAGCCAGGCTTCTTAAAAAGAAAAGAGAGAGGACCCAAATAAATAAAATCATGAATGAAATTGGACTTATCACAACCAACCCCTCAGAAATACAAACAATTATCAGAGAATACTATGAAAAATTATATGCCAACAAACTGGAAAGCCTGGAAGAAATGGACAAATTCCTAGACACCCACACACTACCAAAACTTAAATGGGAAGAAATAGAAAATTTGAACAGACTCATAACTAGTGAATAAATTGAACCAGTTATCAAAAATCTCCCAATAAATAAGAGCCCTGGGCCAGATGGTTTCCCAGGGGATTCTACCAGACATTTGAAGCAGAGCTAATACCTATCCTTCTCAAGCTGTTCCAAAAAATAGAAATGGAAGGAAAGCTTCTGGACTCATTCTATGAAAGCAGCATTACCTTGATTCCCAAACCAGACAAACCCCCCATCCCCGCAAAGAAGGAGAATCACAGGCCAATATCCCTGATGAAAATGGATGGAAAAATTCTCAACAAGATACTAGCAAATAGAATTCAACAGCATATAAAAAGAATTATTCACCGTGATCAAGTGGGATTCATTCCTGAGCTGTAGGGCTGGTTCAATATTCACAAATTAATCAATATGATAAATCACATTAATAAAAGAAAGGATAAGAACCATATGACCCTCTCAATAGATGCAGTAAAAGCATTTGACAAAATACAGCATTCTTTCTTAATAAAAATCCTCAAGAAATTCGGAATAGAAGGAACATAACTAAACAGCATAAAAACCATATATCACAGCTAATATCATCCTTAATGGGGAAAAACTGAGAGCTTTCCCCCTGAGATCAGGAAAACGACAGGGATGTCCACTCTTACCACTGTTGTTTAACATAGTGCTGGAAGTCCTAGCATCAGCAATCAGACAACAAATAGAAATAAAAGGCATCAAAATTGGCAAAGAAGTCAAACTTTCACTTTTCATAGATGACATGATACTCTACATGGAAAACTCGAAAAACTCCACCAAAAAGCTGCTAGAACTGATCCATGAATTCAGCAAAGTCACAGGATACAAAATCAATGTACAGAAATCGGTTGCATTTTTATACACCAATAATGAAGCAACAGAAGAAGGAGAAATCAAGAAATTGATCCCATTTACAATTGCACCAAGAACCATAAAATACCTAGGAATAAACCTAACCAAAGATGTAAAAGATCTGTATGATGAAAACTATAGAAAACGTATGAAGGAAATTGAAGAAGACACAAGAAATGGAAAAACATTCCATGCTCATGGATTGGAAGAATAAATATTGTTAAATTGTCAATACTACCCCAAGCAGTCTACATATTCAATGCAATCCCAATCAAAATTACACTGGCATTCTTCTCAGAGCTAGAACAAACACACCTAAAATTTGTATGAAACCACAAAAGACCCAAAATAGCCAAAGTAATGTTGAAAAAGAAAACCAAAGAGGGAGGTGTCACAATCCCAACTTTAGTCTCTACTACCAAGCTGTAATCATCATGACAGTATGGTATTGGCACAAAAACAGACACATAGACCAATGGAATAGAATAGAGAACCCAGAACTGGACCCAAAAATGTATGGCCAACTAATCTTTGACAAAGCAGGAAAAGATTATCCAGTAGAAAAAAGGCAGTCTCTTTAGCAAATGGTGCTGGGAGAAGTGGACAGCAACATGCAGAAGAATGAAACTAGACAACTTTCTTACACCATACACAAAAGCAAACTCAAAATGAATGAAAGACCTAAATGTGAGACAGGAAACCATCAAAACCCTAGAGGAGAAAACAGGCAACAACCTCTTTGACCTCAGCCACTGCAATTTCTTTCATGACATGTCTCCATCCCTCCAAAGGTAAGGGAATTAAAAACAAAAGTGAACTATTGGGACCTCATTAAGATAATAAGATAAAGGGTTAGTATCCAAAATCTATAAAGAACTTACCAAACTCAACACCTGAAAAACAAATAATCCAATGAAGAAATGGGCAGAAGACATGAATAGACACTTTTTCAAAGAAAACATCCAGATGGCCAACAGACACATGAAAAGATGCTCAACATCAATTATCATCTGGGAAATACAAATCAAAACCACACTGAGATACCCCCTCACACCAGTTAGAGTGACTAAAATTAACAATTCAGGAGACAATAGATGCTGGAGAGGATAAGGAGAAATGAAAACGCTCTTGCAGTGTTGGTGGGAATGCAAACTGGTTCAGCCGCTCTTGAAAACAGTGTGGAGTTTCCTCAAAAAATTAAAAATAGAACTACCCTACGACCCAGCAATAACACTACTAGGAATTTATCCAAATGACACAGGAGTGCTGATTCATAGGGGCACATGTACCCCAATGTTCATAGCAGCGCTTTCGACAGTAGCCAAATTATGGAAAGAGCCTAAATGTCCATCAACTAATGAATGGATAAAGAAGATGTAGTTTATATTTACAATGCAATACTACTTGGCTCTGAGAAAAAATGAAATCCTGACATTTGCAACAATGTGAATGGAACTGGAGGGTATTATGCTAAGTGAAATAAGTCAGTCAGAGAAAGACAGATATCATATGTTTTCACTCATGTGAAACTTGAGAGACTTAACAGAAGACCATGGGGTAAGGGAAGGGGAAAAAATAGTTACAAACAAAAAGAGAGGGAGGCAAATCATAAGACACTCTTAAATACAGAGAACAAACTGAGGGTTGTTGGGGGGTGGGGGATAGGGGGAAATGGTGATGGGCATTGAGGAGGGCACTTGTTGGGATGAACACTGGGATCATTCCATTCATCATGGAAGTGATGAATCACAGGAATCGACCCCCCAAACCAAAAGCACACTGTATACACTCTATGTTAGCCATCTTGACAATAAATTATATTTTAAAAAAACAAAAATAGTAACAGATTCTTAGCACAAGTAGCTTTATTTTCCTTAATGTATAAAGAGGTTTGAAAAATCAAGATGGAGAGGGGGACATGAACAAAAAGTTAGGAAGGCTCAAACCCCCTTACCACATGAAACGACGTCCAACATCATTCACAAGAGGAGAAATACAAATTCACCTGCAGCGAAATTCCCTTTTCTCATTTATGAGATTGTAAAATCAACACGTTTGGTAAGAGGTTTGGGGAAAATTTGGAGAAGCAGGTCTGTTGGTGGGCACGCAGATAATTACAATATAGAGGGCATGTTGGCTTTCTCCACTAAAACTAAAAAGGTACATGCCCATCATAAAACTGATGCCCAAAACTCATGTTTAGATATTTTATAGATATCCAAAGTTACATGTGTGCAAGGATATTAATTGCAACATTGCTTTTTTAAAGATTTATTTATTTATTTTGAGGGGAGGGTGGGGCAGACAGACAGGGAGAGAGAATCCTAAGCAGGCTCTGTACTGTCAGTTCAGAGCATGACGCTGGGCTCAAACTCACAAACCAAGAGATCACGACCTAAGCAGAAGTCAGAAGCTTAACCCACTGAGCCACGCAGACACCCTAGTTGCTTATAATAGTAAAACAACATAAATGTTTATCAGTGGAGGCAAATTCAGTAAAAGGCAGTTAAGCTGCATGATGAAAGGTTATGCCAGCATTATAAACCAGGACTGTATATAATGATCTAATAAGACCTCGAAGATTTATCTCAAGTGACAAAAGCAAGATACAGGACAGCGTATGTCATTTGAATAAAATACATGTGTGAAACATGTGTATGTATATGTACAATGTGGCTGGAAGAATACAAGAAGCCACTAACAATGTTTGTCTCTGGGCAAGGAAACCAGACAGGTAGAGGTGGGAAATCATTTCACTTCTTCCTATATAATGTTTTGTATTTTTTATATTTTATTCCATGCTACATACTGAGAATGTTTTTTGATTAAAAAAATAAAACAAACAAAAACCAAATTAAATTCAAATGGTTTGATTAGGTGGTTCTCTTCGAAGCAGGAATGTGGTTGCTGGCGTCAAGTAGAGAATGAAGTGTGCAAATAAGTTAATACTGCTCTTCTCCTTCGAGCTAGACAAATGTTTTCTAAAGACAACACATCTCAAGCTGAGAACACCCTTTTGTTTACTTGCGTAGGAATTGAAAATGATGCCTTCGATTATCACTCTAACTGTAAACACCATCAGTAGCTCTAAAAATATTTTCTGAACAAATGCCACTTGTACCTTCTGGCGTTTACTCAAAGCATTTTTTAAAGCAGCTGGGAATCTTGTTAGCAAGGATCTGGATTAGGGAGCAGTAGAATAAAACAGCAAAGTAGGTAGAGGCTCGAATTCTGGAAATAACACCAAGGAGAGAAATCAGCTAAGAGAGGCTATAATAAATTCTTCCAATGAAACCAATAAATTCTTAATGAGTATCAAAAATGGACAAGACAGTTGCCATCCATTTCAGAGGGGTTAATAACATATAATGAGCAGTGTTGCCTTCAAGGAATATTGGGTAATAATATAGGAACAGAAGTGACTAGAATACTATCTATAATGCAAGAGAAAATTGCATCACAATTTTATATATTACAAAAAAAAAATCTTTTGGAGAGCAAGGAAGAAGAAACAAATACTAATCTTAAAGGTACAGAAGTCAGATTAATCAATTTCTAAATCCAAGGTGCCATGGCAATATGTGCCCAGGAGAGTGACAGCACCATTTAAAAATGGAGAAGTCAGTCCAGGATTAAGCAGGATGTATATACAAAAGAGAAATAAGTGAGCTGCGGACGTCTCTGCCTCCCCTTTCAAATAAATACATCTCTATTTATAAATTATTTTCCACCTTAAAACCCAACAAACCCAAATGCCACATCATTGTATCACGAACCATCTTAAGAACGAGCTTGTCATTAACAACTTTTTTCCACTCTTGCAACCCAGTGTCCACTGTTCATACTTATTGTCATGCATGAGCACTAATCAGATTCTACTTTTGGTATGAATTGTCATCCTTTTTGGATTATAAATGTTCAGAGAAAGAGATAGTCTTATATTTCATTTGAATCAAATAGTAACTTGGTAGATAACCTAAATTCAATTTGCAGAAGGCTAAAAAATATTAAATTGAATCTTTCCTTTGAAATTTACAGGACCGAAAGCAAATCCCACTGTTTACTGAGGACCTTATGAAAAGTGAAATTCTGAAGATGCATGAAGTAGGTTTGAGATGGGGGTCTTTCATGTTTTCCAAATGTCTTTTGATGAATTTGTCAATCTCCAACTCCTATATTTCAGATGGACTATTTTGTTCCTAAAGACAAAACACCCATTTGGAGGACCTTGAGTACCTTAAGTATGTTGCACTTTGCTAACTGCATCTAGGCATTAGGTCACTTCATTTTCAAAATGCCCTTGAAAGGTCAGGTGCTGTTGACCGTTCCATTTAATCTGTGATAAACTGAAGCATGGAGAGTCCACGCCATAGTGGGAACCTTTGTCTTTTGATTTTGACTATCCAGTGTCTTTCCCTAAGTTCAGGAAAACATGTTCTATGAATTCAAGTGGGAAGTTGACCTCACCACCCAACAATAAAGACAGAGGGAGTAGTGACAGTTCCTTTCTATTGAAGGAACTTGGTGTGGTTACTTAGCTATCTTAAATAGAAAAAAAAATTATTACATTCTTAAATAATCACAATTACTTCCTAATGGGTTTACTTTCAGGTGTCCTGTTGGTCATGAAACGACTTCTGGATGCTTGGAATTGGACAGTGACACTTTTGCTGCCTGTTTTATGTAGATTTTCACTCAGTGATTGCTTGTTAATGTCCATGATTACACTTTTTCCCCCCACAACTATGATGTCATCAAGAGCAATGCTGCATGTTCTAATGCTCAAAGTACCTTAAGTTAGCAGTTTGTGGGGTGTCCAGAAGATGGCGCTGGATTTCCCTTGACATTTTAAAATACCCCTCAGCACCTCTGTGAATTGGATTCTGTGCCCCTGGACACTTCAGTACACACCTTGGGAACCGTGGATCCAGGGGAAAGAAATCCAGACAGAAAGCAGTCAGTCCAAATGCCCTGAGGAAGCCAGCGTGCGTGACTGAAGTAGTCACAAAGTAGTATGAATCCATGCAGTGATTTGGGTTTTCATTCCAAGTGGAAGGATTTTGAGACAAGCAGTGAATGGTCTGATGATGATGATTATAATTATTATCAAATAAAAATTTATCTCAGTTATTCTTTGAGATATAATTTCGATAGTATAAAGCTCACTCTTTTGGGGGTACAATTCTGTGAGTTTTGACAAACGTATACAATCACGTAACACCACACCACAATCAAGATATTAAAAATAGTTCAATCCCTCCCCTAACAGTCCACCCTCTCTCTGCAGGCAGCTCCTCTCCCGTTTCCAGTCTGTGGCAATCAGTGATCTAATTTCTGTCCTTACGGTTTTATCTTTCCCAGAATATAAAATACAATGTATAATAAATGTATAACAAATAAAATAATATAAAATAAATGGAATCATACAGTATGTAACCTTGTGAGCCAAGCTTCTTTCACTTTGCATAATACATTTTGGGTTCCTCCATGCCATTCCACATATTAATAGATGGCTCTCACAACTTGTTTTTCCACTTCTCAGTGGAGGATATTGGATTGTTTCCAGCTATAGCAATTATTAATAAAGCTGCTATAAAATGTGCATCAGAATGGATCAGACTTAAATGTAAAATCAAAAGCTACAAAACTTCTAGGAAAAATCTTTGTGACCTCGAGTTAGTCAAAGATTTATCACATGTATAATACAAAAAGGCATGATACATAAAGGAACAAATTGATACATTGGACTTCATCAAAATTTAAAACTGCTCTGGGAAGGACATTGATAAGAAAATAAAAAGACAAGCCACAAGTGGAAAAAAATATTTGTAAATCACAGATCTGGTAAAGAATTTATATCTAGACTATATAAAGAGCTCTCAAAGGTCAGTAATAAGAAAACAACCCAATTTTTAAATGGACAAAAGATTTAAAATAGACACTTGATCAAAGAAGATATACAATGGCAAGTAAGCATTGGAAAAGATGTTCAAGATCATTAGTCATTTGGGAAATGGAACTTCAAACCACAATGAGATCCCACCAAAGACTTATTTGAATGGAAAACAGAACAAGACAAAATCTAAAACTAAGGCTAGAGAGAAAGTGCAGAATCAGAATACACTGAGGGTTGGAATGCAAAATGGTACAGCCACTTTCAAAAACAGCTCAGCAGTTTCTTCTTTTTTTTATTATAATTATGGTTCTTAGTGTAGCTTGTGTTTATTGAGCTCTTGTTATACTTGACATACTGGGCTAAATCCTTATATATTATCTTCATTTCTGTTCATGAAAGCCCTCTC
>CM053576.1:39954683-39983853 GCA_028646485.1 Cryptoprocta ferox | reverse complement strand
AGTAAAATGGGAATTATGTTCACACAAAAACTATGCTGCACTGAAACGCCCTCAGTCTGGACTAGAGTGCAGTAAAGGCAGGTGGGATCTAGGAAGGAAACAGGGGGGGGGAAATGGAATGGGGGAGTGGGGAGGGCCAGTGCAGGGATCCCTGGTTAAGTAAATTACGGCCCCCACTCATCCGGATGAGAAATGACGGTGCTCAGATCCCAGGGCGAGCAGTAAATGGCGGGGGGCGGGGGGAAGGTCACATTCCGGGTATATTTCAAATATGGAACCAGGAGAATTTCCCAGTGGTTGCAGGTGAGCTATGAGGAGGAGAGAAGTGGAAGGCATGGAGAACCCAGAACCGTCCCGAGACGACCAGGTGGGAGCTGGAGGGAAGTGGAAGAGCTGCTCAGTTTGCGGAAGTCGAGCTGAATTTTTCTTGGACGTCCCCTGGAGATGTTGGGTAGGCCCCTGGATATGATCTGGGGTTCAGGGAAAAGATGGTGATGTAAATTTAGGAGAGCATCAAAGAGAGAACATTGAAAGCCCTGAGAGCAGGTGAGATTACTTAGGGACTGAGTGCAGATGAGGTCAGAAGAGCGAGCACAGAGCCCCGGGCTCTCCAGCGCTAAGAGGTCTCCCCGCCATAGCTCATGACATCCACGTCCAAGGCAACTGTGGGAGCGTCTGCTGCTCTGGTAGCAACCAGTGTCCAGGCATCATGATAGCGGCCCTCTAGGAAATGTTCCTGGAGCGGGACCTACATCGTGGTTCTGGCCACCTCGGTTCCTCATTCTTGCCTGTTTTTCTCTCCCAGAGTTTCCAGCCTTCCCTTCTGTTAGCCTTCTAATGAATTCTTTCAATGCCTAAGCAAGCCAGAGTCTCCATTGCTGCTTATGACCAAGAACCCTAAGCTAAGCCAAGTAATTCAGCCAAGTTTATGTGGTTGGTAAAGACTAGAGCGAATTGTGTCAAAGGAAATGTAGAGGCTGCTTTCTGAGCAATGAAAACTTGATAGAGGCAGAAGGGCCGAAGTAACCCCCAACCCCTGGCTGAATACAGACAGGCCCATCAGGCGACCCACCTCAAGATATCCATAGGCCCTAACAAATGGGCCACTTACAACCAAAAAAGGGAAAATTCCATTAAGTCCCCGTGTCCCCATACCTCCTCACCTTTCCTGGTTAAGTTAATTATGGCCCCCACTCACTGCCTTGTGCAGACTGCCCTTCGTCTGCTGTCCTGCCCACTGCTCCCTTGAGTGTATTCAGTAAACTACCATCTCCTTTGTTCTGTGTCAGGTGAATTTTTTTTACCTCCAGCACTACTGGCTTCCACCAAATCGTCTCTCCACATTTGGGGGCCCCCTCTACTTGGCTACTTTGGGAGACACCACAGGAAAGACTTGCTCTTGATTGACCACTAGATGTGCCCTTAGGTCACACATTAGATCCCCTTAATTGCAAATGCCTAGATTTTAGAATAAAATTCCATAAAATTCCCAGAACAAATGTTTATTTTTGCAAGCTAACGTCACTTTTAAAACTTCAACATAAATGCACTAACTTGGCTTCAGAGAGATGATGACATGACTTGAAATATGGCTAAAGTTCTCTAGGCAAATCTGTAGTTTTCAAATTATTTTACAGCAAGGGCTAGTCTCTAAAATAGCTTTGGACTTGGGGCACCTGGGTAGCTCAGTTGGTTAAGCATCCGACTTTGGCTCAGGTCATGATCTCACGGTTGATGAGTTTGAGCCTCGAGTGGGGCTCTGTGCGTGGGGCTCTGTGCGTGGGGCTCTGTGCTGACAGCTCAGTCCCTGCAGCCTGCTTCGGATTCTGTCTCTCTCTCTCTCTCTCTCTCTCTCTGTCAATCACGCCTCCCCCCCCCCCCGCCCCACGCTCTCTCTATCTCTCAAAAATAAGTAAACATCAAAAAATAAAAAGTAAGAAAAAATAAAATAGCATGGGACTTAACAGAAATTCACAGAAAACACCTGCTTTGCTGCTTTTTACCTTTGCAGGAATGTAGGATTTGCAACTTAATAGGATTTTATCCCAGATTTCTTTTGTTATTTTGATGACCTAATTATCTGTCCTATTGACACAGTGGTCGAATAATGAAGAGGGAAAAAAAAGAAATCCTACTTGCCTGTTAAAATAATTGAAATGTGGTTCTGAAAAGTTAGTTATCTTTCTTCTTTTATGTAGGAAGCATATTTATTTCTCATGAAATGTCTTATCAGAAAATCTGAAAAGAGAAGAAGTCCCTATACCTCTATTGCTCCCTTTGGTTATTAAAAAATAAATTCTATTTAAAAAAATAAATACATGTCCACGTGTGCCCCGCATAGGCGACAGCTCCTTTGTACACCCTTCCTCCAAATCCACGTAAAATCACTAAGGACATTTCAGGCACATCATTTTAGAATCAAGAACAGTGGGGACATTTGATCCACATCACACGATCGCTCTGCAGCACATCAACAACCTTCACCTTATGCCGGATGGAAGATTCTGCAAAGCTGGTGTATTTTATTGACGCTGCGCACTTTCTATTATGGTTGCTTTTTCTTGCTTCCAAAAGGAAGGCATTTATGTTTAGTCATTGAGATGCACTTCCAATGTTAGAGATCCCAGGATAAGTGGACCTTTCTATTTGTTAAGAGAGAGGAGAGAGAGAAAGAAAAAAGGGAAGAAAACCTCCAATCTGGGAACCACTTCCCTCTCTTGTGGATAAGATACTGCTCTAGGGAACTGATTTTGTTAGAGTTAGAGGCCTATCTACAGGAGCAGAGATTTTTAATAAATACAGGGCTTTTGCTTTCTTGGGCTCTTCAATAAAGAGGAAAATGTTTTAATTGACATTATACATTTAAATTTAATGAAATGAAACAGGCCAGCATAGGGGCATCTTTCCTGGACTCACAAAACTTTCTTAGGCAGTTTAACTGGAGTGTGTTTTGGAAGAGACTCAAAGACCAAATACATATCTTTTTGCAATGCTCACACACTAAACAGTGCTAATCTTTGCAAGGTTCTTTCATAAGCACCCAAACTCTCTCTTTAAATGGGTAAAAGCCTGGGGTGCCTGGGTGGCTCAGTCCATTAATCGGTTAAGCAACTGATTTCAGATCACGTCATGATCTTCTGGTTCCTGAGTTGGAGCCCCACCTCGGGCTCTGTGCTGACAGCTCAGAGCCTGGAGCCTGCTTCGGATTCTGTGTTTCCCCCTCTCTCTGCCCCTCCCATGCTCATGCTCTGTCTCTCTTTGTCTCTCAAAAATAAATAAACATTTAAAAAGATAAATAAATAAATTGGTAAAACCCTTTAGTATGAGTTAGACACTTGAGACATGCAGCTTGGAAGCCTATCTGTAGATCCTGTTCAGGATACCGGCATGGCTAAGATGGAGAAGCAATGTGCTCAGGAGCCTGTAACTTCCAGGGGACTCTGCCTAGTGAGCAAATATTTTTATAAGGCAGAATGAAATAAGCAATATATTAAAGGTTAGTGTAAATCATTCCAGGGGAAGGAGGATGGTAGAAGGAGAGTCTTTATCTTGAGTCTGGACACGAGCAAGGAAGTGTACATTGCTATGTACTCACTTCTATATTCATTCATTCACCTACTCTCTCATCTGACAACTATTCACTCAGTGCCTATGATGGGCCAGGGACTATTATATTCCCTGGGGGTACAGGGATAACCAAGATGAAGCACAGACCTTAGGGCTTAAATTCCAGTGAGAGGAGAAACAATAAGTAAGCAGACATGGTTTCAGCCAGTGAGTTTCTCTAGAAAGTAAAGCAGGCAAGGGGATGAAGAGTGAGTTGTGGGAGCTCGGCAGGCATCTAGGAGGAAGTGACATTTGGGAAGGGGGCTAGATAATGAGAGGAGGCAGTAAGGAGGTTGGGTTTCATGCCAAGTAAAATGGAAAACACTTGAGGGTTTTAAGGACCATAGAATGACATGAATGGATTCATTTATTAAAAGATCAGTGGGGCCGCTCTGGCAGATTGACTACAGGGAGGAAAGAGGTGGACCCTACAGGAAGATAGGAAGGCTTCAGTACAGCCCAGGCCGGAGATGCTACGGTTGGTCCAAGACTGATAAGGGGAGGTGAGAGGAGGGTCACATCTGGGAAGCCGCACTGCGGAGAGCAGACAGTCCCAATTTGCTTGGGAACTGGATGTGGAGAGTAAAAGGTGAAGAGGACATGAAGGTGGCTTCTGAGCTGCAGAGCTGAGCAAATGGAAGGTGTCTTTGACTGGAATATGGGAGATGGAGGAAAAGCAGGTGGGGAGTGAGTCCATCAAGAGTCCACGATACCTATTAGACAATAAGCATCCACTCTGAAAACTCAACCACAAACACTATCTTCTGCTAACTACGTTTATCTAAAACTTTGAGAACTAGCAAGTGGGGAGCAAGTATTTGGGGCTGAGAAAATAGCCCCCTAATATGGGACAGGTGTGACATAGGAACTGCAAATAAGATAATATGACTCATAAACCAAATGTACAAAAGACAAGAGGTTGGAGGGGGGAGGAGTGTAGAGGAGAATAGGGCAGAGCCAGATGGCAAACCGTCAGCACCAGCCTCTGTTTTGAAGACAGTGGAGCCCACCAGATATTTTGGGGTTAGAAGAGTGGCATACATCAGATTCTAAACAATCTCAGTGTTAGGATAGCACACGTGACAAAAGTGTAAACAGATATATTGGGGAAGGGATCCAGTGGAGCCAAAAAGTTTTGCAGTGGCTCAGGAGAGATGTAGCTAAAGGAGCAGAGCTGAGCAGAGGTCTTCTAGATGGAAAGAAAAGGAAAATGCATTTCCAAAGAAGATTCTGCCCTCAGTATACACCCAGCACAACAGAAATGCCTGTATGTTTCCACCAAAAGATATGGTCATGAAAGCTGAAGCCAGAAACCCACCCAACATTTGAAGAGTAGAGTTGAAAATAAACTGTGGTATATTAAACAATGGGACACCACATAGCAATAAAATGAGCAAGCTGCTACGCATACGAACAACTTAAACAGTCAATTAAACATAATCTAGAGTGAAGAAAGCCAGACACCAGTGAGTACTTGCTATACAACTCCACCTGGGTAAAACTCAAAAATCAATCTGTGGGGTTAGAAACCCCCACAGTGGTGGCCCTTGGGACAAGGATAGTAGCCAGGAGAGTGGATGTGGTGTTTTCTGGGGGTGACTGTTAGCATTCTGCTCCTTGATCTGGGAGCTGGTTAAACAGGTG
Source organism: Cryptoprocta ferox (assembly GCA_028646485.1). Taxonomy (NCBI): domain Eukaryota; kingdom Metazoa; phylum Chordata; class Mammalia; order Carnivora; family Eupleridae; genus Cryptoprocta; species Cryptoprocta ferox. The sequence goes on along the minus strand of CM053576.1, from coordinate 39,978,603 downwards.
TGATCACTAACACTACTTGTATTCAATACCACATGCCAGAGATTCTAAACAGTGTCAGTGAGAAATGAGCACAGCATGATGGTTTTCTGTATCTGAATAAAAATGTTATATTAAATCAGTTAATTGCAAGGATGATTCATTTGGCTGAATGTGGATTTTGAGGTATTATGTTGTGGAAGACCAAGAAGTCTTAAGGGAAAAGGCCTGTGTGCAGAACTTCGTCTAGATCCACGGGCACCATTCCTGCTTTCCACTTTCTTAGGGGCTCAGAGGACTGGGCAGATGGTCTCCTGGACTAGGGAGCTGAGAAGCTTGGGAATTCACAGGAAGAAGTGATGTGAGACCATAGAGTTTGAACTTGAGGAAGAGGTACAGGAAGTACCAGTAGTCACCATTCCTCAGGTTTTTACAAAACCCTCATAAACATGTACATTGATTAAGAAACATGGAATTAATATTTCCTCTCTGTGAATTGGACCAACCCTCTTTTACACCAGTGAATCCAGCATCCATCCCACAGAGACGAGGCCTTCGTGGACCTGGACCCATCAGTACTTCCGCCACCCATTTATTTTTCCAGGATTACACTCAATCTCCAGCAAGTATGCTACAATTTCCTCAAAGACTTCAATGTAATAGACCCTTTGATTGCATCAAATTATAGCGTTTCCTTCAAGTGTCAGGATTTGATAGAAACAGGCCCATCTTCCCCTTGCCTATCCAAGATCTTAGCTCACACTTATCTAAGAATGCACACACACCATAAGCTCACAGATTTGATCCCCCTCCCCACTCCTGAAATTCAGACTACAGCCTGAGCCCCTGTTTCTTCCCCAGCGTGAAGACAAGTGTTAGCTGTGACTGACCCAGGGCAGGGTGTTAGGTGATATGCCCCAAGTTCAGGCAACAGGGTGCATTACTTATAGACTTTGAGAGTAATGCTAACATCGACTGAGAGCCCATCTGCCTTCATTCATCCCCATGTGCCCCCTTGTGCCAGTGATTCTAAACAACTTTAGCCAAGTCATATGCTTCCTCCAAAAAATCTTTCTTGGTCTTAGTTCTAAGCAATTACTGCAGCTACTGTTGGGTTTTGGTCATATACTTGTAAACTTCAAATAGCATATTGTCTTTATTATTACTTCTCCTTTAATAAACATGATATTCTACTGGGAAATTAATTCAAAAAAGTCCAGTGTTGGTTTAAGTTCACAATTCTAAAGAAGTCTGGGGGCTTCCTCTGGCTGCCTGCTTTGAGCACAGGCCCTAACCTCGGCTCCTGCAGCACTATACATGACTGCCCTGAAGCAGAAGGGTCAAAAATAAAAACAAGGATAACACATCAATGGTAAAGACAAGAAACAGAATTTGAGTTATTTCACGTCTGTCACTTGATGTGACTATCTGGAGTTTTTACTTGTGTTTGAAAGTTAAAACAGTGAAATCGTGCATGAAGTGCAAGGTGTAATCATTTTGTTTGATAAGGGTGAATTTCAGTTCATGGGTGGAATATTTAACTGGCTTTGAATTCTGTTTTTAAAATTAAACTTCATGGGCCGCCTGGGTGACTCAGTTGGTTAAGTGTCCAACTTCGGCTCAGGTCATGATCTCGCGGTTCATAAGTTTGAGCTCAGCGTCAGGCTCTGTGCTGACAGCTCAGAGCCTGGAGCTTGCTTAGGATTCTGTGTCTCCCTCTCTCTCTGCTCTTCCCCCACTCACGCTCTGTCTCTCTCAAAAATAAATAAAAACATTCAAAAAATGTTTTAAAATAATAAAGTAAATTAAATTTCATTTTCTTCTTTTAATTGTTCTTTTAAAATCTAAAGACTAAATCTAGACATAATTAAGGAATAAATCAAAAAAATAATTATTTTCATGATTATTACAATTATTATTGGAAATAATTGTATTATATAGCTGAGGGTAGATGTTTAAAATAATTTAGTCCTGGTCCAAATACTCTAGGTATGCCACTGGCAATAAGGTAAAAAACGTTCCCATTGTTCTTTTTGGAATAAAGCAAGTTGACAAATCATCCAATTTTTTTAAGTTTATTTATTTATTTTGAGAGAGAGAGCAAGAGCAGAGGAGGACCAGAGAGAGAGAGAGAGAGTCCAAGCAGGCTCAACAATGTTAGTGGGAGCCCAACACAGGGCTTGAACTCATGAACTGAACCATGAGATCAAGACCTGAGTCAAAATTAAGAGTCAGATGCTTAACCGACTGAGCCACCCAGGTGCACCCAACTTCTTTAAAGATTTTATTTTTGCATAATCTCCACACCCAACTTGGGGGCTCAAACTCACAACCCCGAGATCAAGAGTTGCATACTCAACCAACTGAGCCAACCAGGTGCACCGACAAATCATCCAATTAAAAACAAAACAAAACAAATAGATGAATGTATGTTAGATGGACAGTCTTTTGTTTTATGCCATTAGAATCTACTCGAGCTTTGATCAGTGAACTGACAAGGCAGGCTACTTACTGGAGGCAAATGTGTGTGTGTATTTATGTGTGTGTGTGTATGTGTGTAGTGTGTGTGTGTGTGTAGTGTGTGTAGACACAAATGCATCTTCATTATGTCATCTGTCATGCTTGTGTGAACATAGACAAGATTAAGATAAGCAGCTCGGTACCCCATTCTGCAGAGGCAAGAACAGTGACTGGAAGTCAGAAGATCAGAGTTCTGGTCCTGACACACCACCACACCTACTGCCTATATGACCTTGAGCAAGTCACTTGAAAAAAGAGTATGGCTCAGTTTATGGATTATCAGGTCAACAACCCTTTAAATTATGAATTATATAATTGGGTCCTAAAGACATGTGATATCCTCCCCAAGTCGCAGCAAATCTAGAACCAGATATTCTAATTCCATGCTCTAAAATGATTACCAGTCCACAGCAGCATCCCCCTGAAGCAAAAGCAGTAAAAGTAATTTATTTGGAAGAGGATCTTCTCCCACTGCTAGGGGGTTAGAAAGTGAAACAGAGAGAAGAAAGAAATATGGGGTAGATTGGTTGATGAGCAGGTTATTGCCATGGGTAACTGAGACTCAGTCATGCCAGAATGTTGTATAACATACCTTTGAGCTGTCTGTACTGAGGGGCAAGGAGCTGGGGTATTTATCCTCCATCACTGGCTAAGGCCCACATACGCAAGCATTAAGTACCAGGGTGTTACAGCCTGATCTTTGGGTAGGCTGAGAAAACTCTTAGGCAGAGAGTTATAAATGATTGCAGTAAGGGGCCATCGGAGGGCATGAAGATATGCTGTTCCAAAGCTAAACAATAATGATAATGTGAAACTTGAGTTTGAAGTGTCCCTAGCACTCACAACCCGGCTGTAAGCCTGTATAATAAAATAAAGATGGTCACAAATTTTTTGTTACTCTTCCCATGAGGAAATCAAGTCTCTTTTCCCTCCCTTTGAATCTGGGTTGCCCTCAGTGACTCACTTAACCAATAGAATGTGGTGGGATTGATATTCTGAAACCTATGAGCTAAGCTTCCACTGATGAATACTTGTGGTTACCACTCATGCTATTAGAGTACTCTGGAAACCAAACCACCGTGGAAGAAATCCAACTATCCCGAGATCATCTCTCAGGATATGCCATATGCAGGTGTTCCATTCCAGATTCCGAGTGAAGCTCAGACTTCCAGACATACCAGCCATGATGTTAGATACATGAGTCAAGTCATCTTGGACTGTCACGCAAGCCCTACCAAAAGGATTTGGTATACGAATACGGATAAGTGACTTCAGTCAATGCCACATGAAACAGAAGAACCACCCAGGTAAACCTGAAGTTTGGACCTAACAAACTGTCAGATCTGATAGTTAATTGTTCTAAACCATTAAGATTGGGAATTGTTTCTTACACAGAAATAAATCATTAGAGCCATATAAACTGTGGGGGCGCCTGGCTGGCTCAGCCAATAGAGCATCTGACTCTTGATCCCAGGGTAATGAGTTCAAGCCTCACATTGGGTATGGAACTTGCTTGAAAAAAAAAATCTAAACTGTGAATCTGGTGGCATGCTAATGTCTGTCATTCGGGGACGCACAGCAGCATTGCATTCATTTACAGCGAATCAGCTTCAGAAAGCTCCTTTCCAGCCCCAATTCCATCCCTTATTATCTGAGAATACGAGAGGCTGTAGCTCAATTTTTTTTGCTTTTGAAACTGATGAACGTTCGTCCCAACTATGTCCCTGAGCTCCTATTTGGGAGAGTAACGTATGATACTTTTCCCCGTTATGAAGCTTTGGGTTGGTATTTTTTATTTGACAAACCGGCCTCCGAGAGTCAGTGTCATATTTCCTTTCTGTGACTCATTTAATAAAACACGAGGAAGGAGTACTCAGATGTTTTGCCTGTCTTACAATCACTCATTTACCTATTGCTTCCTGATTTGTGACTCATGCGACATCACATATAAATATAACAACATTTGCTATTCATTGGCATTCGGGGGATTTGAACATTAGGAAAAAGGCCTCTCACTCCCGAGTTCACTCAAATGAGCAAAATGAGGTTTTCTTTTCGCTCTCTCAGATTTGGGATAATTTTTTATTTGTAGACAAAAGCTGTCCTTGGGAGTTAAAATAGCTTCCCATTCATTAACCACAACTCTTGCTACACCTGAGGTGAAGGGAACAAAAATAACAACAACAACAAAATTAAGAGTGCTGTGTCTTTCCACAGATTCAGGTCCACCTTAGAACGGCAAGGAGAGACATTATACTCCATGACAGTCCTGAGTTTCTAGAAGGTTCAATAACTCACTCCAGCTAACACATAAGTGACAAGACCAGATACTGAATCCACATCCCCCTGACTCTAATGTTCAGGCCTTTATCACTACGTTATTATGTCTCAAACCCTGAAGAAAGATTGAGCACCAGGATTTGAAGGGCATTTTCTTCACTAGCCTCTTGGAGAATGGAATTCCACACTAATATTTGGAAAAATCCCATACCATGTTTTTTTCTCTCCTCCGAGTGGCTGGATGAGAAACAACCATGCTGTTCTCGCCCCAGAGGTAGTGTTTCTTATACCGTGCTGTAAATTCTGGCCTATTTCTGTGTGTCTCACAGTCTTTTAGCACCTTATCAGTTCATTGTTCATCTTTCACCATTGCACGTGACAGAGGAGTGGTCCTTGAATGTGTGTGAATGTATGAATCTGTCAATAACTCATTCATTGTTCATTAGGGCAGAGGGTTGGCAGGAAAGGGAGGTCATGAATCAGCATCCTGAAAGTGGGTATAGTTGACATCTCTCCATCCCTTGTATAGGGAAACCCCAACCATTTGAAAATTCAAGTTCAGGAAATACTGACTCCATTTTTACTTCAATTCAATGGTTGCTGATTGATGCTTGCTCTGTGCTAGACTTACATGATCATATGAAGGTAGCATAATCAGAGCCACAACCCAGGACTTCTAAATACTGGTGTTCTCCTTGGTCCACTCCTCCTGACCATCAATGCCCTCTATTTAGTGACCTTATCCAATCCCATGACTTAAAATGCCGTCTCTGTGCTAAAAACTCCCCAAAACACACTCCTGGCATAGATCCTTAGAATCTTTCCTAGGTTCTTGGCTCTTACATCCAAAAGGTTCCATGGAAGAATGTCCAAATGACTTACAAAGGGAGTATGAAGACGGAGAGATTATTTCCAAATCATAGGGGATATAGATCAAAGTTCCATAAAGGAAAACAAGATATTGAAGATAGGATTTTGAAAATCAGGGAAAGGGAGATGATGGCACCCCAGGAGCAGAAAGCCACAGGCCAAGTTAAGCAAATCTAGTGGAAATTCAAGGAACTGTGAGTGCAGTAAAGGGGTGTGTTGGGAAATAGTGGGGTACAAGGCTGGATAGGTGAGTGGGAACAAAATATTAGACAAAGGAGTCTAGAGTTTCTCCTGTGGGCCATCAAGACCCACCACAGATTCTTTAGCAAGAAAATGGTTTGACAAAGTTGTAACAGATGTCAGGAGGAAGGATGAAGCGAAGAGAAGGTTATCCTGGGAAGCTGAATTGTCCTGGTGAGAGGGCAGGAGAACTGTGACCAAGCATTGATTCCCATAAAGGATATCAATGCAGGAATGCTTACTGAAAGATGAGGTGAAAACTGTGTAGCATGTAAGAGGGCTTCTCAGGTTTGAGCCTTGACCACCAGATGTGTGGTGAAGCCAATGCTCAGGATATAGGCAACAAGGTGTCCTTGAAAAGGAACATTTCATGATCTTCATTATGGGTTCTTCCTTTGAGAGGAAAATTGCCGGTTGTATCTTAATATAGGCTGTGGCAGGAAAATCTTGAAACAGAGCTTCTCAGTTCCACTCTCGCACACACATAGTTATAAAAGTATAGCATTACATCACCTTGTAAATTTCAAACCTTGCTCCTAAGAGGACTGTGTGTGTCACTTTTGGAAACCACAAAACCACCCATGCATCTCTGTAGGATCAATGCTAGGCCTAGCCCACCAGCCCTGTCTTGCCTTTATTTCTGTGGGTTTTGGCCAGTCATTCTGGGCCACCCTGACTGGTCACCCAATTTGAAAGTTGAGGAAAGAGAAGTTCCTTCTATCCCAAAGGGTCTGCACTCCTTCTGTTGAGTTCTGAGTTTCACCCTACTCACCAGCAATGCATACTGAGAGGGGTGGCAGGTTTTTCTCAAAATCTGTAGAAGGGAAAATTTTAATAAGTCTCCAAGGATTATGAAGCTCTTCCTACACTCACTAAACTTTTTTTTAAAAAGCTCAAAAGTTACTTGACCTGTCTACTTACATAGAAAGTAACAGAAGAAAATCAAGAACATATCTGCCCTTCTAGCTACTATAGTTAATGGGTGCTGAGGAAGAATCCTTTCAAAATCCCAGGACCTCTGTAAGAGGTAGTGTTGCTCAGACACTCAGTGCAGAAGACATCAAATCCAGTAGACCTGTAGAGTTCTCCATGGACAGGAAATGACCTCCAGAGACAGCTTCATTGGCATCTGAAGCAATTCCTCTTCTTAGGGCCAATGTTATCCAAAAAAGAGACTCAACTCTGTTTCTCAATCCTCCAACCTCTGGGTGGTCCTCTGTCTTCACACTACCATTCTTGCCTTCAGAGATGCCCAAGCATCTCTATGTTTTTGAGGTGAGACTGGGTAGACTGGAATCGACTCCCTCCAGATACTCATTTCTCAATACATAAGGCAAAATAAATGGAGCTCTGGAGGGGAAGAAATCAGACTTCTGCACTTTCTTCTGTTACTCTCAATGTAGGTAGAGAGGTCAAGTAATTTCCCCAAGTTTGTGACAAATAAATGGCAGAATTGGGATTCAAGCCCTGGACTGTCTGACTACAATACCAGATCGCCTCATGATTATGTCTTTGTCTCTGTGTTCTGAGCACTCAGCACATATCCTAATACAATGTAGAGATGCAATATAAAGTTACCAAATGAACAAAAGAGTGACAGTAAGTCAAATGTCCTTGCTTTATTACTTAATGCAGTTCTGCTAAGTGAGTCGACAGTGAATATTTTAAGTGATGCTCCATCAACTGCTCCTGGCTGTTTCAAAAAAAAGATCCAAGAGTATATGCAGTAAAATCTCTAAATATAACCATGAAGTAGAAGAAAGAAGACTGGATAATGAATCACAACTCCAGGGTTTCAAATCAAGCCCTAATCTTTGAAGGAAACTCATGATTTCTCTGGACTTCAAATTCCTCACCTAGATGACTGTCACAGTCTCTGCAAATTATGGAGTTCTGCAGATCGTAAATGGTGGAGTCCTCAATTAGCTGGAATTTTTGTGATAAACCATGGTGATGGGAAAGAGCAAAAGACCCAAATATTTGTATCTGGAGTTTTGTTAATACAATTATACATACAAAGGGGTGTCTTAGATCCCTCGGATAATTCTCAAGTTGGAAGCACTCTACTCCAATTTCACGGACAATGTGACGTCCATGTTGGTGTACCATCATGGTGTTCAGAAGGACACCAGGTGAGTCCGCAAGGCAGCCTTTCTGAGAGATGGAACTACACTCACCACATGAGAGAGGATTTGTGGCACTGCCATGACACAAAGAGACATAAACATCTCACATGCAATGCTGGGAGCCAAAATAAAGAAGAGACAAGATTTTTACCAACCCAGGTTACATGAGATAGAAAATTTTCTCAAGAAAATTGTGTTTTAACCTCTACATAAATATAAGCTAATAATAACGGCAGTAGCAAATACCAGGAGATTCAATTAACTTGAACACTCTCTGCTCAAATGTTCTAGTTAATCAAGGTCTTTTTGGACTTTCTTAAATTGCCTTTTTTAAAGAACTTCATTTTCAGACATGAGAGGCACTCATGGTGCAGTGTTTCAAATCTAGCTTCCCAAAAGCAGTAGAAAGCATAGGACTTAACACAACAGGCAAATGGCATTCTAATCATATATAAAGGACTATAAGAGTGGTGCCTGGGTGGCTCAGTTGGTTAAGCTTCCGACTTGATTTCAGCTCAGGTCATGATCTCACGGTTGTGATATCGAGCCTCACATTGGGCTCTGTGCTGGGCGTGGAGTCTGCTTAAGATTCTCTCTCTCCTTCTCCCACTGCCTCTCCCCATTCATGCTCACACGCTCTCTCTCTCTCTCTTAAAAAAAAAAAGGACTATAAGAAACAACACAGCTAGTGATATCTTTAGCATCCCATTAGGGAGTCAAATAAGAGCTTGTGTATTTATTAACATAAAGAGAACCTATTTTTTGTATCTATCTGTAATGATATATACATAAAATGACTCAAAAGTTCGATGGGGCACCCGGGTGACCACGTCAGTTAAACTTCTGACTTTGGCTCAGGTCATGATCTCACGGTTTTGTGAATTTGAGCCCTGTGTTGGGCTCTGTGCTGACAGCTTGGAGCCTGCTTTGGATTCTGCTTTTCCCTCTCTCTCTGCCCCTCCCCCACTTATGCTCTGTCTCTGTCTCTCAAAAATAAATAAATGTTTAAAAAAATGTTTTAAAAAGTTCAATAACAGGAGAAGGCTTAGGAAAATATGGTACTCCATACCTCATGATATTATGTCACAGAGAAGTTACAAATAACCGCTATAGAAGGGAAAAGGTGTTTATGGAACAGTTAACTGAAGATAGAAAAAACTGCCGACAGGTTATTCTGCAAATACCTCTGTAAAATACATTTGCACCCTATGTAATAGACATAAGGACCAAAGAGGAACATAACGATATAAAAATAATTGATACTATAGGGTAGTATCCTATTTCTTTTTTTTTAAGGGTCTTTTTTACCAATCCTCCCAACCCCGTCTCTGGCAATCATTGGGTGAAGAGCAGTGGAAGGTACAGCTTCTAGTTATGGAATGAACAAGTCATGGGAATGAAAGGTACAGCATAGGGAATATAGTTAATGCTATTGTCATAGTGTTGCATGGTGACAGACAGTAGCCACACTTGTGGACATGGCACGACATACAGACTTGGCTGTTGTACACCTGAAACTAATGTAACACTGTGTGTCAACCACACTGCAACATTTAAAAAGATGCCCCTTCCTTTGTATTGTAATGCTGTGTGTGCAACGAATTAACAGAGGGGGAGATGGAGAACCAGTCACCTGCCAAGGACAGATACACGAAGAGACAGAAGCTTGCGGTTCAGAGCCCTGGTTTGGAGCAATCCATAAACCTAGTTAGAGCTGTTGTAGACACCGAAGCCTCACTGTCCTGTGCAGCTGGAAAGCCCAAAGTCAAGACCAGACACAAAAGGCCAACCCCACCCCTCCTCACTAACGGAAGCTGTTCTGGACTCCCCTTTCCTTGTTGAACACAACAGAAATGGCAAAGAAAACAGATGCAAAAACAAAAAACAAAAACAAAACAAAAAACAGCTCCCATCCGTTGAACTTCCTCTTTTATTTTTTCATACGAAATATTTCCCGAGTAAGTGTGGGGTTACTTAAGGAGAGATGCCCTCTCTGCGGGCTACCTCTGGCACAAAAGTCACGGCCAACGCCCTCATTATTTTTGATCGATTCCTCAGAACAAGCAGAGAACTGCTGACTGTCTGAGGCAGCTGTAGGTACGGAGCCAGCCCTTCGGGTCCCATCAGCCTAACCGATTGTCCAAGAGAAAAATAGGAGGAATGTGAAGAAAATGTGCTCGGTAGTTTGCCTCCTCTTTCACGCCTGGGGAACGGATGAGCTGTGCTTCTGTGCACGGAGCCCCTTTCCTTTCAAAACACAGGCCCGAAATGAGCCGCCTACGGAATGGTTAAAATCTCTCCGAGAGATCCCTCAGCTGTGCTTGCTTTGATCTGCAAAACGTTCTTCCTTATTTCTGTAGACAGGTGTTTGCTCCAGCTGGGATGGCTCAAGTTCATGCTTTGTTCTAATGGCTCCCCTACAGTCAGGCACTGGGTGGCATCTTCTCTTTCCTTTTTTTAAAAAAAAAATTTTAATGTTTATTTATTTTTGAGAGGGGGGGGGCAGAGAGAGAGGGAGACACAGGATCCCAAGCAGGCTCCAGGTTCTGAGCTGTCAGCACCAGGGCTCGAATCCACAAACGGTGAGATCATGACCTGAGCCAAAGTCTGATGCTTAACCCACTGAGCCACCCAGGTGCCCCTTCTCTTTCCTTGTTAAGCCCATCTGGTCGGGAAGATCATTGCCACTTAAAATGTTTTCCGATTAAAAAAAAAAAAGATAGATTAGATCTTGTTAGAAAAATCTGGGCTGTCCTTTATTTGTCAAAAAATATATATTTTTTTGTACTTCGTAGAAAGAGGACAGCAATCTGCCATTAAGAGGCTGCTAATTTGGCTTACTTCAGGGATGACGAAATGGGGCTGCCAGAAGGAGGTAGGTCTGTCTGGGGGCTGACAGTTACCATGCAACCAGCCCAGCTCCTACATAAAATGGTACCTTATTCACTCTGCTCACATAGGAAAAAATACATATCGAGGATATTTTAGATTGAACACGGATTAAAAATACCCTAGCATCCTCTTCACTTTCGGTGACCAGGAGCTCTGATTGTAAGAGCATTTATAAATGGCTTTGGAAAAGATAGCCCATATGAGAAGGATTCCAGGTTCTAGAACCTTAGAACTGAGCTGGGCATTCAAGGCCGTCTTCTCCCGGTGTCAACTAAGTGGAAGGCTCTCCTTCAGTGGAATTTCTGTCAATTAACCTCTCACTTCTGCTCATCACCTCTGGTGATGGATGGTTTATTGCCTTATAACCTGCCCACCATGGAATGGCTCTGTTCACAAATCCTTTTCCTTTTTCCACATTATTATTTTTATGATGCAAGAAACGTAGACTAGTGGATAAGTACTAAAAGCCAGATAAATAAAAAGAAGAAAAACCCTTTTGCATCTTAATCTCAGTCTTAGCATTTTTTTATTGCATATGTTTTCCTTTTTGTAAAGAGGGTATCATACCATAAAGTTTGCTCCCGAAAGTGGGATTTAATATAGAGTTTATTACAAATATGTAATATGCATCATCTTTTTTTCTTAAATGTTCATTCATTTTTAAAAGAGAGAGCATGCACGTGCCCTTGAGTGGGAAAGGGACAGAGAGAGAGGGAGATTGAAGATCTGAAACAGGCTCAGAGCTGTCAGCAGAGAGCCTCACGCAGGACTCAAACCCACAGACTGCGAGATCATGACCTGAACCGAAGTTGGATGCTTAACTGACTGAACCACCCAGGCACCCCTGGGTACATCATCTTTTTAAGACAGTTCTTTTACATACCAGGTTTAAGCATGCCTCCTAGAATAACTTCTACTTATCTGTCTAAAATGTCTCTGGACCAAATACAGAATGATCTATTTCCTCTTCTAAACAACAAATTCTAAGACTTGGTGCAGAATCTCAGGAGTTTTATTCAGAAATCCTGGTATGAGACCCTAAGGAAATTATTTTACCATTTAGATGATAAAGAGGTTTGCATGCATGTGTGTGTATATATATGATATATACTTGCACATATACATAGATATGTATATGTATATATGTGTATATACTTTTTAAATATTTATTTATTTTTGAGAGAGAGAGAGACAGAGTGTGAGTGGGGGAGGGGCAGAGAGAGAGGGAGACACAGAATGAATCCAAAGCAGGCTCCAGGCTCTAAGCTGTCAGCACAGAGCCTGACGCAGGGCTCAAACTCACAGAGTGTGAGACCATGACCTAAGCCGAAGTCGGACACAACAGACTGAGCCACCCAGGCGCCCCAATATGTGTATATACTTTTAAAAGAAATAACCCAGAATTCTGCGGGACAAGGCTACATCTTACTACATCTTAAAGAATTAAAGGGTTACAGGGATTGTTAAGCTTTTCTGTTTCAGTTAAAAAAAATCCTCTTTATTTCTGATCTCCAAGTAGCTTCTCGCTTCAGGCAAGGTGATCATAATAACCTCACAGGACATGGTAAGGCTTGAATGAGATCCCTAAATGATCATACTTTGGGGCCATGGCTTTATGATGGGAAGGACAGCCTCTCAAACATATACATACAACCTCTGTGTGTCAGTCAAGGTGACGCTCAGAAAGAACTTATCTTTCAGGCACCTGAATGGTACACTTGGATAAGCATCCGACTCTTGGGTTTGGCTCAGGTCATGGTCTCATGGTTTTGTGAGTTTAAGCCCCATATGGGGTTCTGCGCTGGCAGTGCAGAGCCTACTTTGGGATTCTCTCTCTCCCTCTCTGTCTGCCCCGCCCTGACTCGCACTGTCTCTCTCTCTCTCTCTCTCAAAATAAACTTGAAAGAAAGAAAGAAAGAAAGAAAGAAAGAAAGAAAGAAAGAAAGAAAGAATATAGAAAGAAAGAAAGAGACTTATCCTTGAAGCACACACACCCTTAACAAGGATAAAAAAATTTTCCATGACATGTCCTAGGACACTTACAGCATAAACAGCAGTGAATTTCCACTCTAGTATCCACAAGTCCATGAAGCTGAGCACTTCACAGCAAGGTAAATCCAATTACATCAGATGTAGAAAATATCACTAAAAAACTAACCCAGTGCATAGCCCCACATTTTAATCATTGTAACAAGTATTTGTGGATCACAGTATTTGGGTGGATGAATCACCCTACTTATTTATTTAAGATATATGAAGCCACAGGGCTCCTGGGTGGCTCAGTCATTTGAGCATCTGACTTCGGCTCCAGTCATGATCTCGTGGCTTGTGGGTTCGAGCCCCGCATTGGGCTCTGTGCTGACAGCTTAGATCCTGGAGCCTGCTTTAGATTCTGTGTCTCCCTCTCTCCCTGCCCCTCCACTGCTCACGCTCTGTCTCTTTCTCTCAAATAAATAAACATTAAAAATTTTTAAAAAATTATATATATATATAAATCCTGGCTCCCAGTTCACTAAGACCAGTAAAATATCCAACATCAGTTCTCACTGGGACTTCCCCATACCCTCTTTTGGATCATAAAGAACCCAGAGCTTTTCTTTTAAATTTATTTGAGAGAGAGAGAGCACATGGGAGTGGGGTGGGGGCAGAGGGAAAGAGAGAATCCTAACCAGGTTTCATGCTCAGCACAGAACCCGATGCAGGGCTCGATCCCACAACCATAGAATCATGACCTGAGCTGAAATCAAGAGTTGGACACTCAACTAACTGAGCCACCCAGGCGCCTTGTGAGCTTTTTTTATATGACATTAAGAACATAAGAAAGTAGTCTGGCTCAGGAAAACCACAAGATTGTCCCTCCCAAGTGTCCATCCCACTGACCACAGGCTGGACTCCTGAGGATGTTTGCCTTTGCTTCCCCAAGGCCACAGTGCTTAATGCCCAGCCTTCCAAGACATCCATACTAACATACTCTTTGCTCCTTTAGTCCTGCCAGCCCAAGAGAGCTTTGGGGCCAGAGTTATGGCCTTCTGTGTGCTCCAAAGCACCTTTGCATCCTAAACATGAGGGGCCTTCTTCTCTCCCTGAGATAATTCAGCTGATCTGATAAAGTGAAACCAAATTTCATCGTAAGCAGAATATATTCAAAATTAAAAGACTGCCCTTGTTTATTTATCATATCAAATACCTTGGTATAAAATCAGATCCTTCACACCAATTACGAGGAAGAAATCCTATTGTTAGACAGGAGAAGAACATTAAGACAGCCGAGGCTGGGGGACACAACAGAATTCCCTCTGGAATCCTTTCTAAGACTATAAATAACGGGGTGTGATCATCTTTTAATGAGGTCCTGACTCAGGAAGGAATAGACAAACTCATCACGTTTCTGGAATGTCTATGGCTCCTTCCTCCCATTCCCTCCCACGGGGAACTGCCATGTCACAATCACCCCACTTCTTCAGTGTCCCTTGGGTATGTTGTTTCATGTCCGTTACTTGTGCTGGAGATTCCTGGATAAGCGCTCCTTATTTCCTATCCAGACAGTTTTCCAGAGCTTCCGAACTATTCTCTCTGCTTGGAATCGCCAACCTCCACCACTGCCAATTCTTAGATAATTAATCCACCCATTACCATGGTAAATTTCTTGAAAGGAAATGTTTACTTATCAATATTCTGTTCATAAACTTTTTGTGACTCCCTTAGCCAACTGCATTAAATGCAAATTGCTGAGCTCTATATTTAAGGCGCTCGCTCTCTCACTGTGCGTATATGTGTATGCACACATGCATATGTTTTGTATTTGACATTTTACTTCTGCACTGACACACACCCACACTCACATACATTATACATATACATATACGTATATGACATACAACCATGATGTCAGACAATGAAATCTGAAGGTTAAAACTATTTACATAAGAAAAGATACTTTCAAGGTCCCGGGTACTGTGCAAAAAGTCACAATGTACCAGATATGAATGCTGAACACGCGTTGGCTTGGAGTCTACAGTAGTCGGGGAAACAGGCTGCCATGACCAATCCCAGGGAGAGCGGATCCACCTCAGTGTCTTGGCTTTTAAATGTCTGCATCTCAAATTCTATTTGTCCATCTAACAGGGGCCCTGACCGGCCTGACCCTCTGTCATATCCCCTTGTTCTTCTAGGAGCCAGAAAGATGAACAGCACTGTCCATGCTGGTTCTTGCCTGAGAGAGAGTTGAGGGAATGCCAGATACAGCCCATATCAGTGTCCACAGCAAGCCTGCAATATTTTTTTAATGTTTATTTATTTTTGAGAGAGAGAGAGAAGCGGGCTCTGTGTTGACAGCAGAGAGCCCGATGTGGGTCTTGAACTCACGAACCCTGAGATCATGACCTAAGCCAAAGTCAGATGCTTAACCAATGGAGCCACCTAGGTGCCCTGAACCTATAATTTTATATAAATTTTTTTTTTGAAGAAGGATGCTCTTGTTTGCATTTGAACTCATAAAAGTTGACTTTTAAAATTATTTTGAATTACAAACAAATTTGACTTGCCACTCTAAATTTGTATTTGCTTTGGTTTTCTTTGCATTTCATGCTTTCTTCATATTATCTGTGTCTCGCTCTACTTTTGTTCTTCAGTCATATGTACCTGAAGCAAATGTACTTAGACACAGAACCCCACAGACAGAGCCCACATGAAAACTCATACAAAGTGGGTAAAGAATGAAGAGATGGCCCATATTGATCTTGTCCCCCATTGGTGTCTCTTGTCCGGATTCTGTTTTGACATTGCGTTATTAGCTGGAGAGGGGAGAGCTGGAAGGACAGAAAAACTGGCTGAGCAAATAATTCAGAAATTTATTTAAAAATGTTTTTCTGGGGGCTCCTGCGTGGCTCAGTCATTTAAACATCTGACTTCGGCTCAGGGCATGATCTCACAGTTCATGAGTTCAAGCCCCACATTGGGCTCTGTGCTGACAGCTCAGAGCCCGGAGCCTGCTTCCGATTCTGTGTCTCCCTGTCTCTCTGCCCCTCCCCTACTCATGCTCTCTGAGAAATAAATAAACATTAAAAATTTTTTTTAAATATTTTTTTCTCCTATTTTACAGAATTGTAACCAAACCATAAATAAATGAAGAGGCCCATGATGAGACAGATTAGTGAATGCCAGCTATCTCTTTAATATCTCTGCTATGAAATTATCAAAATCATAGAGAAGATACACCTTCCTCCCAAAATGAGATGGAGGAGGAGGGGCAGGAGGAATGCTGTCAGATGATCAATGAGGTAGTCTTCTCGACTCACAACTCAACAGCTAAAATCAGATATATTTTGTGGAAGACGATGTTACAGATGAGGATTTTAAATCCCAGGACAGAAGCAGAAGGACTTAAAGCATCCAAGGCTACCACAAAGGTTTTCACTTGTCAGCCCAGCTCTCTGAGAGGAAGAGCCACATTCTCAAGGAGGAAGGACACTGTGTGCACCCTCACACCCATCTATCCCACCTCAGCTGAGGGGAACCCCTTTGCCTGTGGGTTTCAGGGATCTGCCAAGTTCATTCTGCACTCTGCCCTCTTCCTCCCAGAATGCAGCCAGCCTCAAGGGAAGAGGGCACTGACATCCTCTGAGCACCTGTCCCCTGTGCAGGGTGCTGGCCCACGACCCTCCTTGAACACTATGCTGGTCCATCTTCACAATAAGTGGGAAGTGGCTGTGTTGTCCTGGAAGTACTGACAAGGAAATGGACTCAGGAGGCTCCAGGGTCACACCGGGCATGTCTGGAGGCTAGGATTTGAATGCACATCTTAGATTGAGTTTCCCCAAAAGCAGTCTCTGAGGCAAGCAGTGGGGAACAGGTAGTTGTATTTGAAAGGTGACTCTAGGAAGCAGGAGGGAGAGAGGAGAGAATGAGCAGAGAAGATGGAAATGTACGTCCAAAGGAGGTTTAGTGAATGAATTACAGCTGTGGGAAATAGGGCCACCAGCTGGCCATCTCTGTGCAAGCACGTGGCCCCCACAGAAGACAGGGAGGTTGAGAATAACTCCCCAAACCCCCATGGGTAGATGGCTGCCACCAAGGGCACTGTGTCCTCTCTGTTTGGTGGAGCAGACCCTGGTGGTACAGAGGACAGTCCCCAGGCTTGGGAAGATGTCAGCATGCCGGTGGCTGCCACTGGCAAGCTGAGGTGGGACTTGGGGTGTGGGGTGGGGCATCCATGTCACCTGCCACACCAGCTCTGTGTCTTTAGTCTCTGTGTGTCTCCCCCGTGACCTGCTAGCCTCACACACATAAGCAACTCTCCCAACTTCACCCTGCAGCCTGACTGCATCAAACTCTTCCTTCCACTATGGTTATTCACCCAATTCAGACCATCAAAATGTCAGAATGTCAAACTGTATAAAGGAGTGGTTCTCAAAGAGGCCTCCCATACTAGTAAAATCAGCATTGCCTGGGAACTTGCTAGAAAATGCAGACTCTCAGGCCCCACCTGAGTCAGAAGCTCTAGGAGTAGAGCCGTGTCATCTGGGTTTCACAAGTCACCTCCAGGTGACTCTGACACACACTTAAGTTTGAGAACTGCCAATATGGGACTCAGGCTGCCCACATGACTTTGTACTCACAGCAACTTAGAAAGCTTTTTGAAGATTTTAATTTCTTTTAAGAAAAAGAAAAAAAAAAGACAAGAAGGAAGGAAGGAGGAAAGGAAGGAAAGAAGGAAGGAAGAAAAGGAAAGAAAGAGGGAGGAGAATTCATTTGATCATTAAAGAAAAATATGTATTTAATATATTGTTCTACAGGAGAGGTTCTTATTTTCAATTTTCTTAAATGTTTATTTATTTTTGAGGAAGAGAGAGAAAGACAGAGTGTGAGCAGGGGAGGGGCAGAGAAAGAGGGTGACACAGAATCTGAAGCAGGCTCCAGGCTCTGAGCTGTCAGCACAGACCCCAATGCAGGGCTTGAACTCACAGACCGTGAGATCATGACCTGAGCTAAAGTCGGACGCTCAACCAACTGAGCCACCCAGGCGCCCCATAGAGAGGTTCTTAATAAGGGGGACCACAGACCTCTCCTGCTGCCAGAAGTTTCTGAATAGAATTGAGAGAGGATTTGTGAGCACATATGGGGAAAATTACATATTTATTTTCACCAACCTCAACTATAATTTAACACTGTGTTCAATCAGCAAGGTAAGTTGATAAACCAGACTAGTATTGGTAATGCTTGTGACTTCGCCACCAATAAAATCACAACTATGTGCAGACTACATTAGAATTATTGCAAATATCGGGGGGCCTGGGTGACTCAGTCGGTTAAGCGTCCAACTCTTGTTTTCAGCTCAGGTCATGATCTCCTGGTTCGTTAAATCAAGCCCCGCACCAGGCTCTGTGCTGACAGCATGAAGCCTGCTTGGGATCTTTTCTCCCTCTCTCTCTCTCTCTCTCTCTCTCTCTGCCCCTCCCCTGCTCATGTGCTCGCTCTCTCACTCTCTCTCTCTCTCAAACTAAATAAACTTTAAAAAAAAAGAATTATTGCAAGTATCAAACATTACTTATGCTGATCAGTACTCCAGCCTTGTTCTTTAATGTGTTGATAGAGAAGCTGAAAGAAAACCACTTCCCTACTTGCAATACTTCGAATACTAAATGTGTAGGGTTTTCCCCACATCAGCAACCAATTTTCTAGTTCTCCAGTTGAACATCAGCTGGGGGTCCTACAATTTAATTCATGTCTGACACTGACTACCTGGAGTTAGTGCAGACTCCACAGGTTAAGGGATCAGCCCCAGAAGACTCACTCAAGGGATCGGCCTCACTTCACACACCCATTGCAGTCCCAGCTTGCCCCCCATCATTTTGATAACCGACTATAGATCAGAGGTTCCCACAACCCCCTCCTGGCCTCAATAATTTGCTAGAATGTCTCCCAGAACTCAGAGAAATGCTACATTTACTGATTTAACCTAAAAGATATGATACAGGATACAGGCAAACAGCTAGAGGAAGAGGTACATAGGGCGAAGTCTGGAAGAGTCTCAGGCTTAGAAGCTTGGAGTAGAATGAGGGCACACCACCCTCTCCATATACGAATGTGTTCACCAACCCAGAAATTCTCTGGACCCCTTCATATAGGGATTTTTTATGGAGGCTCCACCACAAAGGCATAACTGATTGATTTTATTAATTCAGTCCTCAGCCTCTCCTCTCCTAGATGATGGGAAATGAGGCTGCAAGTCCCAAGCTTCCAGTCATGACTTGGTCTTTCTGGTGACCAGCCCCCATCCTGAAGCCATCCAGGAGCCCAGCAAGAGTCACCTCATTAGAATGAAAAATTGCTCCCATCACCCATGAAATTCCAAGGGGTTCAGACATTCTGTGTCGGAAACTGGGATCAAAAGCCAGATATTAGAACAAAAGATGCTCCTGGCACTGCTATCATTCAGAAATTATAAGCATTTTAGAAACTGCCAGAAACTAGGGGCAGAGACTAAATCTATATTTCTTAGTATGTCACAGAAATCCATGTATCAGAGACAAGAGGGGAGGGGAGGAGAGGGAAGGCAAGGGGAGGAGAGGAGGGAAACAGCTGCTCAGAGCCAACTACACCACATTGTCTCTTTAGAAAAGTCTAAGAAGGAGGAAAATGAGGAGGAAGTGGAGGAGGAGGAAGAGGAAGAGAAGAAAGGGCATAAAGCAAGGAAGTGTTGAATATGGACATGCAGATCTCAAGTCAACAATTATGTATCAGGTGCCTGTACTATTCTAGGCAGGATGGTCAGGGCCAGGGAGAAAATGGTAAAATGCAGCCCTTTACTTGGGAAGCTCCCTTTAAACTCGTAAATCATAATAAAAATTTTTATCGAGCAAATGTCAATCAACCATCCGCATGCAAGTACTATCAATGGCTGTTAAATTAACAGTGGGGTCTCAGGACTCAAAAAGCATAAATATAATCAATCAGACAAGGTATGAAACAATTCAGGGGCACCTGGGTGGCTCAGTTGGTTAAGTGTCTGACTTCGATTCAGGTCATGATCTCGCAGTTGTGAGTTTGAGCCCCGCAATGCGCTCTGTGCTCAGTGCCTGAAACCTGCTTCGGATCCTGTGCCTCCCTCTCTCTCTCTGCCCCTGTCTGCTCATACTCTGTCTCTCTCTCTCTCTCTCTTTCAAAAATAAATAACATTTAAAAAATGTTTTCTAAAAAGGCATGAACCCATTCAAAATTACAGGAGGGTATGTGATAATCTAGAACAATGTGCAGCAAATTGCAAATTAATGTCTGGACGAGAAGTATTCTGAGGCTCCATGCTGGAGGGGTCCCTGAGGGCATCCTAGGGAGGGTGAGTTGGGCAGTTCCTGTCTGGGGAACTCAAAGGTCAGAGGCAGCAAGACCTCAAGTTTAGCAAAAGGTGTTTAGCCCAGACCACTGTGGCTTTAACAGAGGGTCCACACAGGGACATGGAAGAACTTAGAAGAGCTTAAAAGGTTAATCTAGAGGAGCCATGTTTTATAAAGTCCCAAATGCCAGGTCAAGACTACAGTTCTATTAGCCACTGAGATCGTTTTAGAATCTGAAAGTAATGGGTGCTCCTATACACACCAGGATGTCATAGACACAATAAAAATCCAGTAAAGGTGTTCTCAACCCCTGTGTTCAATACACACTTAATGCATCAAAAAATATAATAACTCCCAGAAATATGGCACTAAGTCTTATATTCTTTATCCTTTCCCCCCACAATATCTGATTATCTGAAAAAACAGGCTTCAGAATGTTGGGGTGACCATCTCTTAAAGTGCAAGTCAGTTCCTAGGATGGTCCTAAGCCTTGGGCGCCCTCTAGAGGCTCAATGAAGTATGTTCATTTAACCTTTTAAACCGTTTTCAGTGTGGACTGAACAGAGGAATTAGCTGGGGAGTTTCAAAACCTCCTGCTGCTGGGCCCCACCCGTAGAGACTAAGATTAGATCTGTCTGAAACGTGGCTTGGGAATCAGAATATTGTAGACATTGCTGACGTTAATGATTCTTGAAATCAAGCAATGTTAGCCCTTCAACTTTGTTGTTCTTTCCCAGTTATTTTGTGTGTCCTAAGACTTTTGCATTTCCATCTGAATTTCAGAATCAGCTTCTCAGTTCTTACCCCCCGAAAAAAATGCCTGCTGAGGTTTTGATTGGTATCGCATTGAATCTGTACATCAGTTTGGGGGAGAATTAACATCTTAATACTATCGAGCTTTCTGACCCATGAACATGGTCTATCTCTCCTTTCATTTAGGTATTTAATTTCTCTAAGCAATTCTTTGTGATTTTCAACATAAAGATCTTGGAAGAACTGGATTCTACACACACACAGCTGAGAAAATCAAAAGTTACCATCACTTTGGAAAAGGTTAGCAGTTTCTTAAAAAGTTGAACATAGACCTATTATGGGACCCAGCTTTCTACTGAGATTTACCCAGGGGGAAGGAAAGCGTGTTGTTCACACAAAAACTTGTGCACCAGTGTTCTAGCACCTTTCTCTGTGAGTGCTCTAACGAATGAACTGTCCCTTTCTTGCTTTTCCTCCCTCACTGCCGTCTACAAAAAAACCACTCTCGTGAAAACTCCTGACATGATGTCTGCTTGAGAGGATCCCAGCTTAATAGAAACTGCAAGATAAAAGAATGAGATGGCAAACAATTCCCATTATGTATTAGCTAAGAAGAGCTTCTCTTGTGTTTTTTTTTTTTTTTCAAAACTATCTTGACGTATGCAGGGATAAGCAGTGAGAGAATTCAAGGCTGAGGTGTTTGCTGGTGCCAAGCTGCAGAAGAGAAAGCAAATGCAGCATTTCTTCCTAAAGAAGGAAAAGTACTTATGGACCCAGGAAGAAAAGGGAAGGAAGGGACAAGAGCAAGGGAAGGATAGGGAAGAAAGAGCAAGCACATGAGGGAAGGGCTTGGCAAAGGAAAATGGAAACGCTTTCAGTTTTCCACTGCAAAGCTGCTTCTGTCGATGCCCTCATCTGACCTCCCCTAAAATGCCCTGTAAGTGCCCAGTGCTCATCAGTGCATTGAGTGGGTGGGCTTCTGGTAAAATACAAGGAAGGTGTCTCCCCGTCACACGTCATGGGGCAAAACAGAGACTGTAAGTGTGGGAAGCATTGGAAACCCGGAGACTAAGACTCCATGAACTTAAGCCTCCAGAAATTCCTAGTCTTGGAGACTGGATCCTGGATGATGACCAGCTATGGCATTAATTAATGGTCAAACTAGTTTGCCTGGATCTCTGGAAGTCAGGGTAATGGGGACTGTGATAAATTAATTACTCTGAGAGATTAAATTCTCTTCTCCCGTACTCGCCGGACCTATATGAGGTTCCTCTTCTGCAGATTAAGAAATAGCCACCGTCTTTTCACATCTGGCAGTGGGTAGAAGGAGAGTGAGTGTGAGTCATCCAGAGCAAGGCTGGGGGTGTTAAGTCAGCACAAGGCACAGGGATTTCCTTGAGGATGATGGGGAAATGAAAATCAGGAGGAAAGAAATAGTGAACCCGAGGCAGCACCGCAAGAGGGACTCAGATGCAGAACAGGAGACAAAAAATCAGAAAAGGAAGTGGCTCTGTCTAGACCTGAAGCTTAGTGCAATAATATCCCCATGGTTCATATTTCCTGACAACTCTGAGTTTGAAGGGATGGATTATCTCTGAGTGCACTGACATTGATACCTGGAGAAGAAATAACAACACTTTAAAGCATTGCTCACGAGATGGGATCATTAGGAATGGAGACCTTACACAGTCTAGCCTGCAATAATCTTAACGCTATCCCAGGTGGTGGGCAGTACGTCTTTGGAATGACACGGTTTCTCAGAACGGATTTCCCAGGTTATAAACAGCATGAAAACATAACGTATCAGGTTATTTTTCATGATTCCAGGGAATTCGCATTCCTATGCCTACCGTAGCTTCAGGATTGTGAAGTATAACACCAGGCATTACTTCTGTGACTTTGGTAAGTGAAATTGAGTTTGTGGACAATGGAGGATGTACGGTGGGCAAGGAGCCAGGGTCAGTTCCCACAGAAACTTGAAGGTCACAGAAAGGAATTGTTCTCTTCGTGTAAAGAGCAGCCAGAGCAGAGGGAAGGTTTCCTTCTGGGAAAAGTCTAATGTTGTTGAGCAGCTGGGAACCCAGTGATGCTCTCCAGCCTGGATGTCGGGTGCAGAGGGGCCAGCACTCACTGGCCTAGGGGACTCCACTAACTCATGCTTGTTTCATCTCTGCAGCTTTGGGACCAGCCTCCCTCTTCTATCTTCTTTCTCTCCCCAGGTATGATCACAAGTTTTTCTAGGGCTTTACTAAGACTTAGAGATAGTGTTCCTCTCCCTATTGTCTCCTTTCCCACCATCAACTCGTACAAAATTCTGGTCTCATTAAATCGATGGTGCAAGTCACTTGTGTATGGTACAGAAACTGAAGCCTCAGATTGAAGCCCGGGCTGGGGTGGTAACAATGCGTACTCGTGGCGCCATCTGCTGGTAAAGTCTGGTATTGAGTTACGCGAGCCACAAAACAGCAGTTCTCAAGCTTTTTGTTCACAGGACCGCTTTACACTCTTAAAAAGAACTTCAGAGCACGTGGGACATATCTATCAATATTTATATTATAGATTGAAACAAAATTGTTTTTAATATTTATATGTATTAAAATGACAATAGTAAAGCCATTACATGTTAGCATGAGTAACATATTTTTATGAAAAGTAACATTTTCATAACAGAAAAAGCAGTGAGAATAATTGAAGTGTTTAAAATGTTTGCATACTTACTATTCAGCTTAATAAAAGACACCTGGATTCAGGGCACCTGGGTGATTCAGTCAGTTAAGCCCCCGACTCTTTTTTTTTTTTAACTTTATAGTTTATTGTAAGGTTGGTTTCCATATAACACCCAGTGCTCTTCCCCACAAGTGACCTCCACCATGACCATCACCCCCCTTTACCTTTTCCCCTTCCCCTTCCCCCCTCAGTTTGTTTTCAGGA
>CM053576.1:39929886-39954183 GCA_028646485.1 Cryptoprocta ferox | reverse complement strand
CGGGGAGAAGTATGGCGCCGCCTCAAAGTTTTGCCGGAACCAAGCGTTGCAACCGCCCTTCTGAGTCCGATATCCCTGTGCCGCGAGCGAGCCAAACTGTATTCTCCAAGCTCCGCCTCACTTCCGAATCCCAGTCCGTGCGGTTCAACACCGTCACCGGGGATAAGATGCGTTCCCGCTGGCGGCAGTCCTCCCGGCCCGGCTTGCGCCGCCGCTGCCGCTTTCCAAGGCGCCTTTCCCGGAGCCGCCGCCACCACTTTTCGCACAGCCGCCACCTTTATCTGTGCCGCTGCCGCTCCCGGTGCGGCTTGGAGTGGATGCCGCTGCCGCTGCACCCAAGGAAGAACTCACCGGCCAGATGGGATGGATTTCTCTCCCGGCGCTCGGCAGTCAGGCACCTTTGAGGTTGTCTTCTTTCTGGCGTCTGTTTCTTCTTTCCCCCACTTGCAAATCCAAGTTTTATCCCTTCAGTCCTTCTCAGTTCATTCCATACGGGCATGCGCGGATTACAGAGCTCCCTGCTTCTCCGCCATCTTGCTCTCTAGTCAAGCCCCCTGACTCTTGATTTTGGCTCAGGTCATGATCTCACAGTTCATGGGTTCAAGCCCCACGTCGGGCTCTTTCTGGCAGCTCTGAGACTGCTTGGGACCTCTCCCTCCCTCTCTCTCTGCCCTTCCCCCACTCACGTGCTCTTTCTCTCTCAAAAATAAATAAATAAACCTTAAAAAAAGACATCTGGGTCCTCACATCTCCTTCTACCTTCGGTCTATTTCAACATGTCGTTTTGGTCAAATTACATGAAGTAAAGCCAGCCTCACAGACATATAACCTTTTCAAATAATTGTGGGTATTCTTATTTGATACTACCTCAAAACTGGACAAGTGATGGTTTCTTGAAGTTTAATTGCTCTGTGAAATCTATAAAAATATCAGTGAACTTTTCCTTGTCTGTTAGAGTAAAATCTGTGGGTCTTTCTTGCACTTTGAGGGATTCTTTATCCTTGCGTGATTTGGTAACATTACCCCAAACCCATTTGGAAATATTGTTTGCTGAGTTACATAGACCTCGCAAGTTTCAACATAGTGCATTATGTGGTACAACTCAAAAAAACACATCTGGTCATTTCACCAACAATTTCAAGAGAAAAATCTTTGCTCACTCTAATGGACACAAGTTTCCCCAAAATTTCAAATTTGATCGTTGGTAAAAAGTGCCAAGTGGTTATCCTTGAAATGACAGGTTCATTTTGTTCATTTTTAAGAAAATTTCTGCCCAATACCCAAATATGAATAACCTTACTTAATCTGTCAGTTGTTATTTAGAGAAAAATTATGCTTCCTGAAAAAGTGACTAGTTAGTTTAGCTCACCACTCAAACAACCTTATAAGGGTTTTTCCTCTAGACAAACACAACTTGGTGTGTAGCAAAAGTACTTTATAGCCATTTCAGCATGCAGAAAATGTAAAAGATATATATTTAAGAAAAATTAATTAATAAAATTAATAATTTGCAATGCTTAGCCACCTTGGTGGCTCAGTCGGTTAAGCATCCAACTTTGGCTCAGGTCATGATCTCACGGTTTGTGAGTTTGAGCCCCACATCAGGCTCTGTGCTGACACCTGAGAGCCTGGAGCCTGCTTCAGATTTTGTGTCTCCCTCTCTCCCTGCCCCTCCCCTGTTCTCTCTCTCTCTCTCTCTCTCTCTCTTTTTCTCTCTCAAAAATAATATAAACACTGAAAAAAATTAAAAATAACTTGTACTGTTTCTTCAAGGACACTCTTCAGTGGAACTGGCATGTTTTAAAGTTTATTTATTTTGGGAGAGAGAGTATATGAGCGTGAGCAGGGGAGGGGCAGAGAGAGAGGGAGAGAGACTCACAAGCAGACTCTGTGCTACCAGCACAGAGCCTGAACACCACTCGAACTCATGAACCATGAGATTATGACCTGAGCCTAAATTAAGAGTTGGACGCTCAACCGATTGAGCCACCCAGGCACTCCAAGACTGGCATTTTTAAAACCCAATCGGGTCATTTTAGTGATGAACTCTTCACACTCTTGGTTGCTGCTGTATCCATTAGTTTCGTGTAAGAACAGAACCCCTTCTGTATATTTTAAGCGGGAAGAGGTTTGATACAGGATCTTGGGTGCTTACAAACTCACCATGAAGCCTAACAGGGCAAGTTCTAGGCTAAGCCTCTGGGGTTACGGGAACATTGTAGAACTGACCCACCAGGGGAACTAACTCCTCAGAGACACCCGCTGGAGCTGTCCGCAAATCAAGAAGCCACTGGTGTCTATACTGCTGAGAAACGGGAGAGAGTGTGGGGAAAGAAGCTGTAGGATCTCCTGGCTTGCCCACAGACTGTGCAGGAAAATGGCCTTCCCCACACCCCTAGGATCCAAATATCATATGAGTCCACCGAATTGGAAGAATCTAATTTTCATCCACCAACTCCAACAGCAAAGAAGCCTGGGAATATATGATATTGGGTGCTCTAACCTCTTGAACTTAGAAGAGAGGTGAAATGAACTTTAAATGAGCCAATTCATCATTCTAGACACAGTCAACAAAAATGAGTTCACAGAAGCCAGTGGTAACGCATGGCAGATAATTTTCTGCTTTTTCTCCAAATGATGGAAAATCCTCCCAGATGCTATATAGATTTCTTTTGCACTTTTATCCACTGACTTTGAGCAAACATGCCAACTGTATGGTGTAAACCCCAACAGAATGGCATGGGCTACGAGGGATGGGGGGGAGGGGTCATACTTAGAGAGCCTGCCTTGCCGCTGAGAAACCAGGACTTTTCTGTGAGTGTCCCTGGGATGTCCCAATAGAGATACCACAGAATGTGCTAACACTTCTGCTAAATGCCCCTCCTTATAGCCTACTTATTAATGCTTCTTCTAAGCCAATAACTCTCAAAACTTGGTATTGTATTTAAAATATGGGTTAAACTAGGTAGTCCTGAGCTATACTGCCAGAAATTTTAATTCAGTATCTGAGGCAGAATCTAGATTTCTTTTATTACTTTTTAAATTTCTTTCTCCCTTCCTTCCTTCCATCCTTCCTTCCTTCCTTCCTTTCTTCCATCCTTCTTACCTTCCTTCCTCCCTCCCTCCTTCCCTCCATGTCTCCCTTCCTTTCTTTTCCTTTCTTCTTTCCTTCCTTCCTTCCTTCCTTCCTCTTTCTCTCTTTCTTTCTTCCCGTCCCTCCCCTTCCCTTCCCGCCCCTCCCCTTCCCCTTCCTGCCCCTCTCCTTCCCCTTCCCTTTTCCATTCCCATTCTCTCTCTCCCTTTCTTTTTCTTTCTTTCTTTCTTTCTTTCTTTCTTTCTTTCTTTCTTTCTTTCTCTCATTCATTCATTCATTCATTCACAGTTCACCACAGGAGATTCTGATGCAGCTCATCTATTGATTACAGTCTGAGAAAAGAAACACAGTTTTAGGCCTTCAGGTCCTGACCCTGACAGTTCAGACTTGCCCAGGGCACAATCACAGGTGAAAGAAAATCAGCTCTGTGGCCAGGCAGCTCACCCCAGCATAGAGGGACACAGCAAAGCTGAGGGACAGTGATTTCTTGCTTTTAAGCTAAGGAAGTCATTCCCCATCCAAATCCAGCTAAAATCCAACTACTTTTTCCCCTAGTCTATCTTAAAAATACTTCTTTTCTTGCTTTGTTTCCACTAATTCTTTTTGACTGGATTTTATTTGGGCATATAATATAAAGCAAGGATCTAACTTTCCTCCTACACTATTTCGCCATTGATTTGTGATATGTCCTTTATCCTATTTTGAGCATTTTTATTTTAATTTTAGCATTCTCTTTCAGGACTCCTTGTTTTATTGATCTGTATGTTAGGTTTTTGATCAATGCAACACTACATTAACTCTTCATGCTATTCAATTTATTTTAGATTAGGAGGAACACGTTATTCTCTTTGTTATTTCTTTTAAAAACTTTTCTGGCTATTTTTACCAATTACTTTTTTTTCTTCCAGATGAATTTGAGGAATAAATCTATATTGATTTTTCTTTCCCTTTATTTATTCTTTAAAACTGGACCAAACAGGCTTCTCAGACGTCTCATTTTTTTCTTCTTAAGTTTCAGCAATCTCTCTTGCCTTCCTTTATACTTAGAATTAACTGCTCATGACATACATAATAAACAGAGTTCTTCTTTTGTCTTAGAGACTGTCTTTGACAGTCATCTTTCCTCGAAAAAAAAAAATGACTCTCTCATGCCTCTCAACCCCTCTAAATTTTTCTATCTCTTTGACCTTGAAATAAAGGCAATGTAAATAAACCTTGATCGTTAGAGTGTTTTTAAAAAAAAAAAATCTTTTTGAAAACTCTATCTCTTCTCTTATCCTCTAAGAACAAAGGTTATTTGTTCTGTCTTCGGTACAATAGATGCTAAAATTATCTTCACAATACCATTTAAATCATGGCTTTCTCTGCCTCATATTGACATTGCTTAAATATTCAAACACAGCTTTCCTTGCTGTAAACGCAAATCACCAGACTTTTCCCGTCACTCTGCAACCCATAAATCACATATAAGCTAAATGACTTGCAAGAAAACAAATTGGAGGTTGTCCAGATCGAGCTGGGCCATCAACATTGCCTGTGCAGACACCTAAGTAATACACAAAGATGCAATGATGCCCTGAGGAGTGTGTCTCTGGGTCCCAAACTCATGCTCTGTTTATAGCAGGCAAAGCCATGACCACCACCACCACCCTGGAGGGCCATAGATGTTTCAGTTCAGGTTGACCAATGAAACCCAAATGGGCCAATACATAGTCTCTCTTGTAAGAATTTGGAACTGGAATTCAAAGTTGTCACAAATCCCTACTGATGACTTGATCACAGGGCATGTAAATTCTGAAGATGTAACATTTTCATCCTTAGCCGAGAACACTGAGAGTAGAGAAAAAATGTCTGCAGAGAAATAACAATGAAGCAGAAGGCTAAGAATAGAGATATGAGTGAGGAAGAGAGAATTGGAGAAAGGGTGAATTGGTTGGCTTGTTCCTGATACATTTACCCCTCCAGGCTCTCTGATACCTGCTTGCACTTCCTGAAAATAAGGTGTTAAGTTAATTATCCTTCTTTTGCTGTCCAAGTAAGGACACTTGAGCAATACAAGTAAAAACTCAGTAGTAGAATGATTTCCTAAAGCAATTCAGATTCCCCAAATTCAAGTCTGTTTATTTATCATAACCTACCAACACATACATAAAAAATAGGCTCATCCATTTTTTTTATACCATAGCTTTTGGCATAAAATACAATTAACAATCTGAAATGAAACATGAATGAATTTCCAACAAACCCTTGTTTCAAGAGTCATCCCCAACAGCAAACAAAATTTGCCTATAGTTGCAATGATACCAAGACTGTTATATCTTTAAGGTTTTAGTTTACTTTTTTTGTGGTTATGTTTCCAAAATTATACATAGATACGGCTAAAAATTTTAAGTAGCAGAGAAGGGTCAAACCAAAAACCAGTGTTTTCTGAAAACCTGGGGTTTCCTGCCTTCCCACTTCCCACTTCTCAACCCACTGTAAGAATCTATAACCTTTTATCATTTATCTTCTTAGTCCCACAGTGATTACCTCCAGGTTCTAAATGAATGATTATGTCGCTTTCTGATTCATCATTGTTTGACAGCAATAATTGATTTCCAGCTAAGAGAAGAAAGATGGGCTCACATGTCAGCCGTATATCCTCCTTTCCAATTTTTTATATTTACCTTACCTTATTTCTTTTTTTTTTTAATTTTTTAACATTTATTCATTTTTTGAGAGAGAGAGCACAAGCAGGGGAGGGGCAGAGAGAGAGAGAGGGAGACAGAGAATCTGAAGCAGGCTCCAGGCTCTGAGCTGTCAGCACAGAGCCCAACACAGGGCTTGAACTCATGAACCACAAGATCATGACTTGAGCCGAAGTCAGACGCTTAACTGACTGAGCCACCCAGGCACCCCAACCTTACCTCATTTCTTGTATTTACTTATATTACCTACAACTTATAAAATTTTTTATACTTACCTAACTGTATTAGCATAATGAATTTTTAGGCTTCATTACTGCATACCTTCCCTCATGGGAGGAGTTTGATGTGATTTTTGGATGCATTATGCAATTGCCTATCTGTTCTCAGTTCATATTTCCACCTCTCTGTCTTTGCTAAATATTATAGATCCTTTCAACCACAATTGCTAGCCTCCCTTGCCTATTGGCTTCCAGAGAGTTCTTGGTAGTGAGAAATACTGCCAAGTTACTGGAAGGCAGTTGGAGAGAATAAACTCTCTTCCTCATTCCATTTTCAGGCTGTGTCTCTGGCCACAACAGGGACACCAATGTTAATGATGGCAGCATCAATGGGACAGTGGTGATGATAGCAATGGGGGCTGCAACATGCTGTGACTGAAAGATACAGGGTTCCTAATTAGGCAGTGACCTCCAATAGCAAGAACCTTTGCAGCACTGTGCTACTCTGGATGATTTTCTCAGAACTCTTTTTTGGTTAAGCAATTCTCTCTTTGACTGTTTTTAATATGTTGTTGGTTAACTCATCTACTGGGTTTCTTTTATGCTGTAGTTGTTGCTTCGTTGATGGACAGACCATATTTCTGCTCCCCCTAATTCAAAGGTATACTTCTTCAAAAGTCCTGGCCATGTAAAAGTCTAGGATCAAAGTCTCCAAGGAGGAGACTAAGACTAGGCATCATTTTGGATTCTCTCATAGCCATTAAAATAGAATTGCTTGGTTACCCTAATGCCAGTGAAGCTTTACTCCCCCTTAGTACCCTGGTATTTGGTTTCCCTGTTTGTTTTGTCCCCTACATATTTTTCTTACACTTTCTTGGGAAATCACAAATGCATTTACAATGATATTTGGTATGTTTTTTCTAGCATTTCTAGGTATTTTGTAGATTATCCCCAAAATATATTTCCAGAGAAATTATGAAAATAAAACCAAAACAAGCATTTCCATCCTTCTGGGCTAAGATTTAATTATCAGATTCCAACCCCATTAGAGCAGGTAAGTAAACAAATATACCTCTTTCTCACTACATGCACATGTGAGTGATGACCCTTAATCTTGTTTACTTTGAGGCTGAAAATTAAAAAAAAAAAAAAACAGAGTTTATCCCAAAATAGTACTTCCTCTTAAACTAAGCTACAGCAACCTAACTTTTTTTTAAAGAATAAGATTTTAATTTAGTTTTATAAAATAATCTCCAATATATATTTGTAAAGCAATGTTACAACCATTATGTGAAATATGCTATCACTTATGTAAAACCGCATGATAGGGAAGTACTATATATATATTTGCATCTATCTATCATCTATCTATCTCAAAACAAAATAAAACAAGGGAAGGAGTCTTTCTATCTGCCTAAGAATAACATTTGTAAATTAATGATTTTTTAAAAGCTCAGTACATTATTTTTTAACTATATGCACACTGCTGTACAGCAGATCTTTAGAAATTATTCCTCTGGCGTAACTCAAATCATAAGTCCATCAGAAAGGAACTCCCTGGGGTACCTGGGTGGCTCAGTCCGCTGGGTGGCCAACTTCAGCTCAGGTCATGATCTCACAGCTCGTGAGTTCGAGCCCCACGTCGGGCTGACAGCTCAGAGCCTGAAGCCTACCTCGGATTCTGTGTCTCCCTCTCTCTGTCCCTCCCCCTCCCCTGTTCACACACTCTCTCTCTCTGTCTCTCAAAAATAAATAAACATTAAAATTAAAAAAAAAAAATAAGAGCTCCCTGTTTCCCTCACCACACTCAGCTCCTGGAAGCCACCATTCTCTTTTCCGTATTTATAATTCTGACTACTCTGAATATCTCCTATAAGCAGCATCATACAGTATTTGTCTTTTTGTAGCTAGCCTATGTCACCTAGCAGAGTGTCCTCAAGGTTCATCCATGTTGTAGCATGTGTCAGAACTTCCTTTTTAAGGCTGAATAATATTTCCTTTGTATGTATGTGCCACATTTTCTTTATCTACTCAGTTGTCAATAAACATTTAGGTTATTTCCATCTCTTGGCTATCTTGAATGATGCTGCAATGAACATGGGAGTGCAAATATGTCTTTGAGATCCTGCTACAATCCTTTTGGATAAATACCCAGAAGTGGAATTACTGGACCTATGATAGTTCTATTTTTAACTTTTCGAGGAGCCTCCATGCTTTTTTCCATAATTGTTCTGCCATTGTACATTTCCACCAATAATGCATAAGGCTTTCAATTTCTCCCCATCCTTGTCAAAACTTGTTATTTTCTGGTTTTGTTTTGTTTTGTTTCATTCTGTTTTTAATAAAGATAATCCTAATAGGTGTGAGGTGATATCTCACTATGGCTTTATTTCACATTTCCTGATTTTTAGTGATATTGAGCATGTTTTCATATACCTGTTTGATACTATTTGGGGAGGTGGTTAGAAGAAAAGATTTCTCCACCACTGTCCGAGTGCTGCCTTCTGTCTTCCCACTCCCCACCATCTCTCACCAGTTGCTTCTTCCTGCTCCAATCAGCCCAGGAAAGAGCAGCTGATCTGAAGCACATCCAAACATATAATAGGGGGGAGGGGGGATCAATGAGGCAATAGAGCAGGTGAATGGATAATATTCTCCACATAGGTTGAGAACGCCCTGCTAGCCATTTTCTTCCTCCACCAACTGTTCTAGATCAATGTTGTCCTACAGAACTTTAAACAATGCCAAAAATAATTCTATGTGCTGTTCAATGAAATAGCACTAACGTCATGTGGCTGTTAAGCACTCACAATGTAGTCAGTGCAACTAAAAAGCTGAACTTTCTAAATTGTATTTAACTGTTTTAAGTTTATTAATTTATTTTAGAGAGAGAGAGCATGAGTGGGGAGGGGCAGAGAGAGAAGGAGAGAGAGAATCCCAAGCAGGTTCTGCACTGCCAGCATGAGCCTGACTTGGGGCTCAAACCCACAAACCATGAGATCATGACCTGAGCAGAAACCAAGAGTTGGACGCTTAACCAACTGAGCCCCCCAGGTGCCCCTAAATTGTATTTAATTGTAATTAATTTCCATTTAATTAGCTGCATGTGGCTAACAGCTACCATATTGAACAGCACAGTCCCCAGGTAGGGATGAGATGATGGCCACCACATAAAGCTAGCTTAGCCACCTGTTATAGTGGCTCTTGTTAAATTATCCTCAGGTTTAAGGATGTTTCTGTTTTTGTTAAATTCAGAGACAAGAAAAAAAGTCCTTGTTAACATCCTGAGAGCCAACAGGTGAACAGCCCATTCTGCAACCTCAGGCATTTCTCAACTTGCATGTTGACCTTCTTGCCTTTCCCCTACTCATAAACCTCCCCATTGAGTGACCTTCAGCATGCTAAATGCTGCACTATCCTTCATCTTTTGCAACATTTTCTATTGACTTCATATTTTCCTCTAGCTAAAGTCCCATTTTTCTGCTCCCTTTGGTGGTAAACTACTCCTGAAGAATGGCCTACTTCTCTCTACTTCACCAACTTCCAGATGTCCTAGAACCCATTCTAATTGGGCTTTTACCCCCAGAATTCCACTAAATTCCATTAAAGCACCAAACTCACTGATTCATTCTCAATTCTCACCATCCTCAGAGCAGCATTTGACACAGCTGATCATATATTTCTTCTCGAAATACATTTTCTTTTGTCTCTGCTTCACTATCCATTCATTGAATAAATACGTATTGACTGTTACTTGATAAATAATCCTTATGAATTTCTATTAGCACTACTTTCTTTTCTCAGCTGCATTAATAGACAAAATGGGATAAAATAATAATTATAACAATGTTTTATTAAGTTTGTAGTATTTTATAGATGTAATACTTGTAATAATAACAGCACAAAATAAAGCAAAGAGATATAGAGCTATTTAGGAGAAATTCTTCTGTATCTCACCAGACATAAGTTAGTATAAATCTAAAGTAGATCCTGATAAGTTAAAATGTATATGGTAAGTGGTAGAACAACTAAGAAGAAAATGACCAAAATATCTGTAATGAAACATTCTTAGAGAAATTAGAATGTTACACTAGAAAGTATTTACTTAACGCAAAAGAAAGCAGCAAAGGAAACATAGAAGAACAGAAATGACATGAGTAATACAGATAACAAAAAGTAAAAAGGTAGGTGCCACTGGCTGGCTCAGTCAGAGGAGCGTGTGATTCTTGGTCTCGGGGTCACGAGTTTAAGCCCCACATTGGGCATAGACATTACTTAAATAAATAAACATTTTTTAAAAAGTAAAATGGAAGACATAAATCCAAGTATATCAATAATAATATTAATTGTGAACAGATTAAACATTCCAATTTTTTAAAAAACCCAGAGACTAGCAAAATAGATTGAAAGACATGATCTAACTACGTGTCGTCTACAGGAGAAAAACTATATTTTTTTTAACTTGAAACATAATTAACATACAGAGTTATAGTAGGTTAGGTGTCAGGAAACGTGCTTTCAACAAATAGGTTAAAAGTAAAAGGATGGAAAAAATATATAAGAAGCCATAAGAAAGCTGGGATGGCTTTACTAATATAAGGTAAAATAGACTTTAAAAGAAAAATATGCTACTACCCACATATAGGGACATTTTATAATTAAAAATGGTCAATCCATAAAGAAGTTATAATAATTACAAACACATATGCACCTAACAACAGAGCTTCAAAATATGTGAAGCCAAGGCTGACAAGTTGAGGGGAGAAATAGGAAATGCAACAATAATAGTTGGAAGCTTCATGCCCCACCTTCAATAATGGACACAACAACCAGACAGAAGATAAACAAGGAAAGAGAAGACCTAACCAACACTACTAACCTATACCTAGCTTATAACCCTCTACCCAAAAACATAAGAATAATAAATTCTACTCAAGCAATGAAACATTCTCCAAGAGAGGTCACAAGTTAAGCCATAAAACAAGCTCCAGTAAATTTAAAAGAGTTGAAATCAGAGGTACCTGGGTGGCTCAGTCCTTTGAATGTCTGACTCGTGATTTCAGCTCAGGTCATGATCCCAGGGTTGTGGGATCAAGCCTCGCTTGGGGCTCTGCACTGAGCATGGAGCCTGCTCAGGGTTCTCTCTCTCTCTCTCTCTCTCTCTCAAATTAAAAAAAAAGTTGAAATCATAAAAATTATGTCCTTTGATCAAATGGAGTCATGTTGAAAATTAACAACAAAAAGAAACCTGAGAAATTGACAACTACAGAGAAAATAAACAATACATTCTTAAATAATCAACAAGTCAGAAAAGAAATCACAAGAGAAATTAGAAAATGCTTTCAAATGAATGAAAATGAAGGCATAACAGAGCATCTGGAATGTAGTTAGGTAGAGTTCTTTTTTTATTTTTAGAAAAGGTTTATTTATTTGGGGTGCTTCAGTGACTCAGTCTGTTGAGTGGCCCACCCTTGATTTTGGCTCAGGTCATGATCCCACTAAGTGTGAAGGCTGCTTAAGATTCTCTCTCTCTCTCTCTCTCTCTGTCTCTCTCCCCCCCCACCTCCTTCTCTTCCCCTCTATCCCTCTCCCCCCAACTAGAGTGTGCTGTCTCTCTCTCAAAATAAAAAAAAAGCTTTATTTATTTAAAGAATCTCTATACCCAACATGGGGCTCAAACCCACAACCCTGAAATCAAGAGTTGAATGCTCTTCGAACTGAGCCAGCCAGGCACCCCTCAGTTAAGCAGTTTTCACAGGGAAATTTATAGCTGTAAAAGCCTACACAAAGAAAGAAGAAATATTGCCAATTAACATTCTACCTTAAAAAATAGAAAGGGAAGAGCAAACTAAACTCAAAGAAAGCAGAGGAAGGAAATAAGCAAGATTAGAGTGAAGGTAAATGAATCAAGAATAAAAAAGCACTAGAGTGAATCAATGAAACCAAAAATTTATTCCTTAAAAAAGATCAAGAGAATTAACAAACTTTTGGCTATACTGACTGACAGAGAGACAGAGTGGAGATTCAAACTACTAAAATCATAAAACAAAGAGGAGCTATTAAAAGAGGGATAAGAGAATACTATGAACAATTCTATCCCAACAAATTAAATAACCTAAATGAAATGGATAAATTCCTAGAAACTCACACTACCAAAAAAAAAAAAAAAACCTGAAGAAGGCATATAAAATCCAAGTATAGAGATTGGTGTAGAGATTGAATTGTTTAAGAAAACAAAACTTCCAACAATGAAAAGCTCAGAACCAGATGGCTACATTGGTGGATGCTACTAAATATTTAAAGAAGAATGAACATCAATTCTTCTCACAATCTTCTAAGAAATATAAGAGGAAGAAACACTTCCTAATTCAGTCTATGAGATGGGTATTACTCTGATATCAAAGAAAGTGAAAGACACCACAAGTAAAGAAAACCATACACCAATATCCTTTATAAATATAGATGCAAAAATCCTCAACAAAATGCTAGCAAACTGAATGCAGCAGCATATGAAGATAATTATACACCATGACCAACTGAAATTACTCCAGGAATGCAAGAGTGATTCAACATAACAAAAATTTATCAGTGGAATACACCATATTCATAGAATGAAGGAAAACACCACATGATCATCCCAAGTGATGCAGGAAAAACATCTAACGAATACCATACCCTCATATTATAAAAAGAGTCAACAAATTAGGAATAGAAAGGAACCTCTTCAACTAATAAAGAACATCAGTGAGGGGTATCTGTGTGGCTTAGTCGGTTGACTGTCTGACTTCAGCTCAGGTCATGATCTTGTGGTTTGTGAGTTTGAGCCCTGCATTGGGCTCTGTGCTGACAGCTCAGAGGCCAGATCCTGCTTCAAATTCTGTGTCTCCTTCTCTCTCTGACCCTCCCCCATTCATGCTGTCTCTCTATCTCTCAAAAATGAATAAACATTAAAAAATTTTTAATAAAAATTAAAAAATAAAAAGAGCATCAGTGAAAAATCCCCAGATAACATCATGCCTAATGGTGAGAAAAACTGAATGCTTTCCCTGTAAGATAAGGAAAATGATGTCTACTTTCCCCACTTGTATTCAACATGGACTGGAAGTTCTAGCCAGGGCAAGTAGGCAAGGGGAAAAAGAAAACAGTAAAAGGCATATCCAGATTAGGAAGAAAAAAAATAAAAGTATCTCTTTTCACAGAAGACATCATCTTACATATAGAAATCCTTTTCTTTAATTTATGAAAAAACTGTGCAAATTAATAAATGAACTTGGCAAAGTTGCAGGATACAAGATCAGTTGTTTTTTATATGCTTGCAATGAACAAACAAAATAAAATTATGAAATTAATTCCATTTATAATAGAATCAAAAAGAACAAAATACTTAGGAATAAATTTAAGGAATTACAAGACCTTCACATTGAATATACAAAATATCATTTAAAGAAATTAAAGAAGACCTACTAAACAGGAAAAAAAAAACTCCTGTTCATGTGTTAGAAGATTTAATATTATTAAGGCAGCAGCTCTACCAAATCTGATCTACTAATTTGATTCCTATCAAAATCCCAGCTGCATTTTTAACAGGAATAGATAAGCTGATCCTAAATTTTATACAAAATGTTAGGCTAACCCAAATAGCTAAAATAATCTTGAAAAAGAAAAACAAAGCTGGAAGACCTATACTTCCTGATTTCAAAACTTACTAAAAAGATATGGTAATCAAAAGTGTGTTACCGGCATAAAGGCAGACATAGAGGTTAATGGAATACACCTGAAAGTCCAGAAATAAATTCACACATCTATAGTTAAGTGATTTACAAGAGTGTCAAGGTCATTCAATGGGGAACGAATATTATTTTCAACAAATAGTCCTGGGACAACTGAATATCTCCATGCAAAAGAATGAAGGCCACCCCTACCTCACACCATATACAAAAATTTACGAAAATGGATCAAAGATCCAAATATAAGAGATAAAACGCTTAAGAGAAAACTTCAGGGCAGGGGGGAGCTATAGCTGGCATATTAAACTTAAAAATAGGCTGATTATAATCTGCCAAATGGGGAGACACAAGCTATTAACACAGCATTGATCAGTAGCTTCCTCAGCATCTGAGTTTCCTCTTTGGGAAAGTGAAAACCCTGGCATTTTTTTGGTTGAAGGCAGTTTCAATACACTCACACAAAGAAAGTCAAGTCACAGTATTAATTCCTTACACGTCCCTGAAACAAGGGCAAGGATGTGCAATGAGCTGGGGGAAAGACAGTCCTCTGTCTTAGGTCACGAGGAAGCAGGGGATAGAGAACAAGGGTAGCAAGCATCTATAACTTACAAGGTGGTTGGGGCAGAGGTCACTAACTTTTTGCAGCCTCAACTCTTAAGTGGTTATTTTAAAAGGTGCCCCAGGGAAAGAAAGTGGGAAGTTGGGGTGCAAATCCTGTACTCAGGTCCTGATCTAAATGCCCAGACTGTGGATGTGAGCGAGGCTATATACTGTAAAATACTTATGCAGCAACCTCCAAAAAAGATGCTGTTGTTTTTTTTAAATTAGAGACTCTGGTGGTCAGTCGGTTAAGCATCTGACTTCGGCTCAGGTCATGACCTCACGGTTCGTGGGTGCGAGCCCCACGTCGGGCTCTGTGCTGACAGCTAGCTCAGAGCCTGGAGCCTGTCTTCAGATTCTGTGTCTCCCTCTCTCTCTGCTCCTCCCCTGTTCATGCTGTCTCTCTCTGTCTCTCTCAAAAATAAATAAAACATTAAAAAAATTAGAGACTGGTGCATCGAAGGACACTACTAAGAAATTTTAAAGACAGTCCACCTAATGGGAGAAAATAATTGCAGATTATGTATCTGAGAAGAGTCCAGAAACCAGAATATAGAAAAAGAAACCCTCCAAAACCACAAACAACTCAGCTGAAAAATGAGCATGGAACTGGAAGAGTCATTTCTCCAGAGAAGATATACCAATGGCATATAAGCTCACGAAAAGATGCTCAATATTGTTAGTTCTAAGGGAAATGTAAACCCAACCACAATGAGATATCTTCATATACATTAAGATGGCTATAATATAATTATTATTATTATAACTATATAAATATTATTTAAAATAATATATAAATTATTATTATTATAATTATTGGAAAGGATGTGGGGAAATTGGAATTCTAATACACTGCTGGTCAAATAGTAAAATGGTACAGCCACTGTGAAAAATATTTTGGCTCTTGCACAAAAGGCTAAACATAGGATTACTGTAAGAACTAGCAATCCCACTCCGCTGTATATACCCGAGAAATGAAGACATATGTCCACACAAACACTTGTCCGTGAATGTACATATAAGCATTATTCATAATAGCCCCAAAGTGGAAACAACCTAAATGTCCATTAACTAATCAATAGGTAAATACAATGTATGATCTCCATACAGTAGAATACTACACAGCAGAAAAAGAAGACATGAAATGCCAATATATGCGACGACCTGGACAAAGCTTGAAAATATTATGCGACGTGAAGAATCTAGATAACAAAAGGCCACATACTGTGTAATTCCACTTAGAGAAAATGTCCAGCATAGGCAATCCCGTAGAGACAGAAAGTAGATTAGTGTTCGCCAAAAGCTGGGGGGGCAGGGCAGAATGGGCAGCTACTGCTTACTGGTACAGGGTTTCTTTTCGGGGGACGTGCTCCAGAATTAGATTGTAATCATGATTGTGCAACATTGAGAATGTGCTAAATACCTCTGAACTGTCCACTTTAAAAATGGTTACAAGGGAATTTAGGTTGTAGGAATTTTTATTTCAATTAAGATAGAAGAGAAGATAAACGAATAAGGCAGAGAGGAGAAAAGAATTAAGAAGCCCAGTGCAGGTCTGTGTCCACAGCTGTAGCAGGACTGGACCACAGAGCAGTGGGCATATCACAAGCACCCATAGCGGGCATCTTTATCCTGAGTGGTCTGTGCAGTGCTAAAATTCAGGAACTTGCTACTAAAGGAAGAGGGAGAAAACGGATTTGGGGAATCAATTGGTGGCCTCTGTCAAAAATCCCTGGACTTTTATCTTTAATATTTTCTCAATAAAGCCACCGGCAGGGAAAGTAAAACCCGTATCACTTAAAGGTCGGGGCTAGAACCACAGTTGGTATTTCTGCTGATCATTCCCACAAGGTCAGGTGCATTCCAGACGGAGGCTTTGGTAGGATCCAGAGTTCTGCTGTCATGTATTCACTTGGATCAGCCGATGCGTGGGCAGACTGTGTCCCTTCGGACATTCCTTGTCATGAGTGATACCTGAGCAGCTCTTGTTAGCAGTAATGCCCCAAGGCAGGGAAGGAGAAGAGCTCTTGCTGCATAGCAAACCACTCCTAAACTGTGTGTTTTAAAATAACATTTTTTGGGGCACCTGGGCCGTTCAGTCCTTTAAGCGTCCAATTTCATCCTACGTCACGATCTCATGGTTCATGAGTTCAAACCCCGCATTGGGCTCTATGCTGACAGCTCAGAGCCTAGAGCCTGCTTCAGATTCTGTGTCTCCCTCTCACTCTCTGCCTCTCCCTCACTCACATTCTCTCTCTCAAAAATAAATGATAAACATTAATAGACTCTTGAATACTGAAAACAAACTGAGGGCTGAAGGGGGAGGGGGAAAGGAGAAGGGGGTGATGGGCATGGAGGAAGGCACTTGTGGGGATGAGTGCTGGGTGTTATATGGAAACCAGCTTGACAATAAACTATAAAATAAATAAATAAATAATAAACATTAATAAAAAAATTTATAATAACATTTTTCTTGGGGCACCTGGGTGGCTCAGTCAGTTAGGCGTCCGACCCTTGACTTCGGCTCAGGTCATGATCCCCCGTTCACGAGTTCAAGCCCTGCATCAGACACTGCAATGATGGGATTCTGTCTCCGTCTCTGCCCCTCCCCAGCTTGCTCTCTCTCTCTATCTCTCTCTCTCTCTCAAAATAAATAAAAATAAACTTAAAAAACTGCATTAAAATAACATGTTTTTTTGCCTGTGAACTTGCAGTTGGGGTCATTCTTGATGAGGCCAGCATCTCCACACCACATGGCTCTACCAAAGCAGCACAAAGGCTCAGGGTGGCGTCTTCTTGAAGCCTCACTCACTCACACATCTGCTGCTGCTGCTGCTGATGATGATGATGGGTGATAGCACTGACGGTCTGCTAAGTTTGTGGCCACAACATCTACAGTGGCCTTTCCATGTGACTGGTGGCAGGATCCCCAGGTCAAGGAAACTGGAAGGTCAGCGAAAGGTGCATTGCCCTTTATGACCTATCCTTCCACCAGCCATGGGCCTACCAGATGCGAAGGGAGGAAGAGAGAATCCCACCTCTTGACGGGAGAGAGTCTATGTCCATTGTAAGAAGAACATGTTGATGGGACCATCTTCGGAAAATACAATCGGCCACGACAGGCACAAGATTTAAAGCGTTCCCACCAACAATACATAGTGTGTGCATGTGTGTATGTATGTGTGTTGTGTTTCTTCTTCTTCAACCAACTCATATCCACGGGCTCCCTGCTGCCTAGAGTCTGACCTTGGCAAAGGCCCCTTATCTCTCCATGTCCCAGGCTATGGGACACCTTGGGAGGTGCCAGGCTTTATTTAGTACTTTGTAATGAAATCCGCAGAGCTCTGAGGGTTATAAATCATGTTCCGAGAGCTGTGGCTTTGTGCTTAATGGCAAAGCTAAGACGAAATGCCTCCCTCTTGGGTTTCCAGCAAGTTATTAACTTGGGTTAGAAATATTACCACTCAGCAGTTTCCAAAGTTTTCTCTCTAATAACCCTTTCATCTTATTAGTACACATTATAGATCTCCTCTCTCTCTCTCTCTCTCTCTCTCTCTCTCTCTCTCTCTTTCAAAATAAAAAAATTCAAAGTATCATTCTTGGGCTACCCTGACCTCCTTTTTCTAAGATTCTGCTTTTTATGATTCTCTCCTCTAATCAAGCCAGGCTTCTCAGTCTCCTTCCTTTAGACCACATGTGCAAGTTGTCTCTCAGATAACAAAGCATGGGCCCCACACAGGGCAAGATCCTGACAAGAGCAAGCTTATCATTTAGGAATTCATTGAGCTGCAAGTAACCCAAGTCTCAGGAGCTTAGATGGTGATTCATCTGTATCACATAAAGAGTCCACTGATGGCTCCCACTTCAAGTAGTGATAGACTAGCTTATTTTTTAATTTTTTTAATGTTTATTTATTTTTGATAGAGAGTGAGGGAGGGGAACAGAGGGACACACAGAATCCAAAGCAGGCTCCAGGCTCTGAGCCGTCAGCACAGAGCCTGATGCGGGGCTCGAACCCATGAGCTGTGTGATCATGGCCTGAGTTGGACGTTTAACCAACTGAACCACCCAGGCGCCCCAAGAGACTAACTGATTGAACAGCATGACTGTCACCAAAAGCAACCAGAGAGGCTGGACAAAATACATGAAATATGCTTGAGCCATGAGAGCTTCCGAGGTAGTGAGGACTGGAAGGGGTAG
The DNA here is from genome assembly GCA_028646485.1 of Cryptoprocta ferox. NCBI lineage: Eukaryota > Metazoa > Chordata > Mammalia > Carnivora > Eupleridae > Cryptoprocta > Cryptoprocta ferox. The sequence continues at coordinate 39,935,657 of CM053576.1, read as the reverse complement.
ATCTCAGACTAAAGAGAAGGCCAGAGAGCCCGGTCCCACTGGATGGTTACATCTGAGATTGCGTGGGCATCAGCCCATCAGAATGCAGCAGAATCCTGAGGACAGATGCTGTCCTGGCCATTAACCTTGTAGCTGTTGGAGGCCCTGGTGATCCCAGAGGGGGCTTATGAGATAGGGGTGTCCATGAAAGGACACTGGAGGGATTTCAGGGAAGTGACTATTTACCAACCAATAAAGCAGTCTTTCAAAACATTAACTAGTACCAATACATCTTGGAGAAGATAACTAACCACCTACCACAAATCTGAACAGGCAAAACCATCCACCCGAGCCAGGTATATCAGAGTATCATTTGTGTACCCTGTAATGAGTCCGACAAGTTTCCGAGAGGGTTTGATTAAGTCGGGGGATGAGCCAAGGTGCTGAGGTTGCTACGGCAGAGCGCGGCCAAGGCTTGGGAAAGCACCACACGGCACCCCCACCTCTTCATTCATTCGGTTATGAAGCAAGTATGCACTGCCTGGAGGCTGTTCCAAGTATTGGCAGTCTCCTACCTGTAGGGCTTTAGGAAAATGGGGGAGCTGCCCCAACCTGGGTATCGTCCCCAGAAACCCACCAGCCTCTGTAATCCCTTCCTGTGGCAGCAGGGCCCTGCCCTGGTTATACCTGTGCAATGTCAAGTGCCTGGTCAAGGTTCAAGAATGGCTACTCTAGTCCCCAATGCACCTGTCCCCTTGGGAAACGGAACCCTAGGCCTGGCAATCTGGCACATGGGAGTGCCTGGGGAGCAGGTGCCTTGAAGGAGCAGTGCACTTGGTTGGGTGGCGCTGGGAAGGGGGAGGTCGGCACCTCCAAACACTTGGTCATTTTCCTCCTGTTTAAATTTGAGGCCACACTGTGGACCAGGTTAGCTTCACTCTTTGTTTTAGAGAACAATCGTGCTTCTGAAACAGACTGTGAACTTTTGAAACTTGGAAAGCAGAAACAAATCTCCACTTAGAGCCAGTCTCCCTTTAAAAAAAAAAAAAAAAAAAGTCCTAGCTCAAACTGTTTTTATCTTTCCCATTATATTTTGGTTTGACCTTTACATAAAGACCTTTCTTAATCTGGCAGCCATTTTATTCAGCTTCCGACTTGAAAAAATGTTCCCTGCCTGTTGAGGACAGAAGCGTTAGCAAATGTTTGCCTAACCTTTGCTTTGAGCATAATCTTACCTTTTAATAAAATACACCCAAAAGACTGCACTACAAGTTTTTCATAGCTCCAAGTCATGTTCATAGCAGGAAGTGGAAGAATTTAAGACCTGTTTTGTTTGAATAGTTAAGTCCTGGCATGATGAATCTGAAAGGGATGTGGCTGGGAACAGGATAAGGAGCTCTGAAGACGAGATAGAGACCAATCCTATCCCGTCTTGCTGCAGGGATGTGAGTTTTCTGGGAGGTCTGAGCACAGGCAGTTTGGAATGTTTGCCACACTGAAATGGGAATAGCCAGGGATAGATAGACCTGAGCTGTTGGGAAGAGAAACCACTTTGTTTTGGCTTTTCTCTTTTTTTTTTCCTCAGGGGTGGGGTGGGATGGGAATCTGAGGGAAATCTCAAACTTTGTACCACTCTGTCTTCTACCATCTCTTCCCCAATGAATAAGGAATTGCAAATCTTTTAAAAAAATTATTTTTAATGTTTATTTATTTTTGAGGGACAGAGACAGAGTGCGAGCAGAGGAGGGGCAGAAAGAGAGAGGGAAACACAGAACCTGAAGCAGGCTCCAGGCTCTAAGCTATTAGCATAGAGCCCGACATGGGACTCGAACTCATGAACTGCGAGATCATACCATAAGCCAAAGTCAGAGACTCAACCGACTGAGCCACCAAGGTGCCCCAAATCTTTTTTTTAAGTTTATTTATTTTGAGAGAAAGAGAAGGAGAGTGCACACGAGTCAGGGAGGGTGGAGACAGAGAGAAGGAGAGAATCCCAAGTAAGTTATGCACGTCAGCATGGAGCCGGACACAGGGCTTGAACCTATGAACTGTGAGATTATGATCTGATCCAAGATCAAGAGTCAGATGCTTAACCAAATGAGCCACCCAGGCGCCCCAAGACTTATAAATCGTATGGGTCAGAATCCGAGACCCTCAGTGAGCCAAGTTCTACTAGTGGACAGGGACCGCTGGGCTTTGAAGACATATGGCCCTGCCTTGCCGCCTCCAGCACGCTTGCGTGCCAGCCCTTTGTCCCACATCCTTCCCTGCACAGGGCCTGACTGTCAAGGACAGCACCAGTCACATGTTCTGTCTTGGTTTAGAAATGGGCCGTGAAACAAGGAAACGAGCAGAAGTAATTTCTTGGGGAGATGATGCCAGAGATCATACTGGGGGGCGGGAAAGTGAGGTGGGGGAAAAAAAACAGGCACAGAGTGTGTATTATCAAGAAAGTCCTCCCTGTGGGCACCTGGAGCTCAGTTTCACTTGGCACCTCTGGGAGACAGTGCAGTCTATGGCCCTCCAAGGATGGGGGTGCTGACACTTTATACATCAACCCCCATCAGTCGCTGGTTAAGGGCTCCTCCCAGGAAGTGTTAATCCCCTGGTACCCCCAGACCGCCTTGAAAGGGGAGAGCAAACTCCGGGGACTATAAAGGCCACCAGGCCAAGATGCAGGTGTCTTGGACCAGGGGTCAAGAGCATCTGCTCTTCTTCCTCTCTATTGTTGCAACTTCTCCACCGAGGCTGGAGGGGGATCAGCAATCTGTCACATGGCTAGTGGCATCCTGTGCCACAGACCCAGGTGACTGAGACTCAAAGAAGCAGGAACCAGGAAACCTCATGCAGACCTGCCAGCCTGAGCCACACTGTCAATCCAGCCTGTGCCTCGGAAGTTCTACATCAGGAAATGGGAGCATCTTCTGATGTTGGCCTAACAGCAACTAAGCTGCTATTTCACGGTTCCCTTGGTTCTTTCACCTTGTGGGTGCCCCTTCCTTGTAGGAGACACCAGAGTGTAGGATCTGGAGCACCCAAACCCAAATCCCAACCCCTAGTGTGTATCTCAGCCATCGTAAGCCTTCCTGTTGCTCAGTGTCCATTCTGAAAAATGTAATACTAAAAAAAAAAAGATACTATGTCACATGAGGGCAGGAGGTTTTGAAGAGAAGGGCAAGAATGTGTTTTTTTCTCTTGAATTCATCAGCAACTTCATAAACACACACACACACACACACACACACACACACACACACACCATTCAAGCTCATGAACCTTAAGAAGCAGAGGTTAAGTTCAGGCTTCCTTCCAAAATCTACATTCTTTTATTAAGCTTCCGGTATGGGATAAAGTAACACATTTCAAATTAGGCTTTAGTTCTCCAGTTACGGGTCTCTTTTAAACAAACCCATAAGTGTAACAGGCAAGAGCTGCATGGTATCTTTCTCCCCTTCTCAGAACCGCGGTATGCGCTGAAAAGTACATCGCGGCTGGAGTTACTAATGTCTAAGTAAATTCTTGCTCCAAGGAATGAGAAATGTCAACACGAGGCTAAACACATGGCGTTTAAATTTTAATTGTGTAAAGGGAGGAAAACATTTCCCTTCTTATCTTCTAGGTTCTTTGGATGGCCTAATCATTGAATTGACGTAAAACAGATTAACAGGAGAAAAACGGATTTATTTTTGTACACACAAGAACTCCTAGAAGCGGGACACTCAGAGAAGTGACCAAAGCTGGTAGCTTTTTGCTTTGTAGACAAAGAAACAATTATTTGTGAAAATTTGATGGAACAAAGAGGGTTTGGGGTTTGGGGTAGCTGGTTAGTGAAGAGGTAGCCTGTAGTTTATGCAGACTTCTCTTCCCTAAATTCCCTCTCTGGTGATCAGGAGGACTCTTCCCCTCCAGGTGCAAGGACAGTATCCTTCACACGGGGAATTTATTTCCTGCTTTCAGAAGGACAAGGGAGGGTCAGAGTGTCCTTCTTCCCCTGGTTATTTCTGAAGTAACTTTAATTCAAAATGATCAATATGCCAAATGGCATATTTGGGGGTGATGTATTCTGCTTCCCCTCAATTGTAGCCACAAATTGTAGCTACTCCATAATTATATTTGTGTGCTTAGGAAGCTCTCCCAAGAAAGGTTAAACAGGATGACAATAGCAAAGGAGGAGGGGGGAAATAAAGGGAAAAAGATATTCATGTCGGGTAAAGGCAGTTGATGCTATTGAAATTGACAGTGCATACATTACTGAGGGGGTAAGGAAGCACTATTTTAGCTTGAAAAATAGTGGGACATTGTAATCATCTTCTGGAAGAAGTTGTAAAGCTAGGAGGACATGATAGCTGTTTGAAAAGCAATTAAGCAATCTCCTAGAGGAGACTGAAAAGGATGTAGGAAGAAATGCAAATAGCCTTCAGTCCCCATCATGTGTCAGCCCTTCACTAGCCCTGAACCTTCCTGGAGCTGATGAAGGGCGTTTTGTGAAATGTTACATCAGGAGCAAGGGCGTGCATGGCTAGAGCATGAAGCAAAAGGACCGTGTTTCAAATTATGAAGAAAGGGAATTGCTGATGTTCATTTGTAACTAGCTGGTTGCAAAATGGAGGTTTTCTCCGTGCTGTCATAGCTCCAGATGGTGTGGCGTGCATGTGTCAGGATAATCCAACTCTATCTAGTGGTTCATTACAAATTTAGAAAATAGAGTGTCTAGATGGCTAAGTCCAAAAAACATGCAACTCTTGATCTCAGGGTCATGAATTTGAGCCCCACGTTGGGGGTAGAGACTACTTTAAAAAAAAAGATGAAAGAAAGAAAGAAAGAAAGAAAGGAAGGAAGGAAGGAAGGAAGAAAGGAAGGAAGAGAGAGAGAGAGAGAGAGACAGAAAGAAAGAAAGAAAGAAAGAAAGAAAGAAAGAAAGAAAGAAAGAAAAAGAAAACACACAGCCAGATAATTGCTTAGGCCTTCCTAGCTTTTGTCACTCACTCAAAATTCACCTACTGATTAATGTCACCCCTTACAGTAGGCTTTTTCCACTTGGACATGACTGACGTTTGAGTCTGGCTCATTCCTGGTTGGGGGCACTCCTGTGCAGGGTAGCGTGTTTAGAAGCAACACTGGCATCTACCTCTAAATGCCGGTAATGTCCCCGTCCCCTCCAGTTGGAACAATCGGATGTGTCTCTAGACATTGCCAAATGTCCCGAGTAACGGGGAGGGGTATGAGGTCAAAATCACCCTGGGTTGAGAATCACCCTATTAGATGAAGTAGAAACCCAGACTGTGTTTTCTTTACTCCTATTTCAGCATGGTGTCATGGACAGCTTGTGAGCTTGAAGCCAGGTGGTCTAGCTGCAGATCCCACTCTCATGCTTTTAAGTCAGTGATCTGGGACAAGGCGTCCTACACCTTACAGGCACTCCGTGGCTCCCCTAGTGGGGGCTGGGAGTTGTGTTAATTTTTTCCTAGAGGAGCTTCTACTATCCCGGCTCAAGGTGCTATGGCTGCTTTTCCATAAATGATTTTTTTTTTTTTTTTTTTAGGGAGGCAGTGAGGGATTGCTATGAGGTAATGTCCTTAACATGTTCTGCTTAATAGAATTATTGCAAACATCCTGCCCAGGAAAAGAACTTCCTAACATCAATTTTTATCTTTCCTTTTTTAGTACTTTCAGACCTCAAACATATAACCCAATTTTTGCCCCTGAATTCGCTAAGAACCTGTATCAAGAAGGAGATCTTGATTAGATACATGAACCTCAGATATTTATAGTCCTTGGAAGAAACAGGTTAC
>CM053576.1:39850437-39929386 GCA_028646485.1 Cryptoprocta ferox | reverse complement strand
AAAAAAAAAAAAAAAAGAAAAATCCATAAATGAATTAAATCAACTGAAACAATCTCTAAGGTCTGCAGGGCTCCATATCCAGAGCAAACATACAAAATGGGTCTGAAAGTGAAATGCCCACTTTCCCCTAATGTGTGAATTTTCAAAACAGTTGAATTTATGAAAAGGTCAGCAGTAAAGGCTTATTACTTCCCCTATATCTATTCCATGTGACAAGCAGATTTTAGGATTGTGCATATTGGGAGGAAGGGGTGAGGTTGGAGAGCCCACCCAATGAGGTGGCCCTGACATTGATGATCCTGAATGCTACGAAGGACACTCACACCCTGGGCTCCTGACTCCTTTGGAAAGGTCTCTCTGTAGGCCAGATCCCAAGCTCACCAGTAGGTGTCACCCTAGTCCCGCCAAAGTTCCTCCCTGCAGCTAATGGGTATCAAAGTTTCAGGGTCCGCGGAAGCCGATCAAGGGAGAAATCTGAGACCGGATTAGCCCTCAGTGCAACCTTTCATCGGTGATGGGCCAAAAGAAAGTTCTGCTTTCTTGACGGGTCCAGACAGCCTCGGAGGCGACCCCCTGCTTGGACTCGGAGGCCTGGGTAAGATCAAGCAGAAGCTGGCCACCGCGGGACCTTGTGGAGATTTCACTCTTGCTGAGCTCGTTCCCTGTCCTTCTGGCCTCCTCCCTGACCTGTTTTCCTGGGAATCACACTTCCATAAATCACTGTACACAAACCCTCATGTCAGGGTCAGCTTTGGGGGAGCCTGATGCAATATTGGTTGCAATATTGGTTCTTTTCTCCTGTGATCATGGATCTGCCTGCTTCAGTGGGATTCAGAGACACATATCACCGAGAGCAGCCTTTGCCTGCAGGACAGACTGACGTTGCAGGTCGATCCGGCTGGCCCATCTCCTTTCTGGACCTACCGTCCCTGGCAACTGAGGCTGGTGCTGGAGCCAGTGTGTCTGCTTGTGGCCCCTGGGAGTCAAGACTCAAGTTTTGTCTGCTAATCCATGTGCAGCAGCGGCATTCATCATTAGCGGTAACAGAAGGCCCCCCCGGGAAAGATCTAGGAGCAGATAAAAAAGGCAGGGGAGATGAGAAAGAACTGGGAAAGCCTGAGTGACTGAGGGTCTAGTGCAGTGAGTGGGTGGACAGCCAGGGACTACAGCTCGGGTTTCCTAACCTTTGTTTATAGAAATCTGTAAGTGAGGTCGCCAGGGTGGCTCAGTCGGTTAACTGTCTGACTCTTGGTTTCGGCTCCGGTCATGATCTCATGGTTCTTGGGTCTGAGGCCCTAGTCAGGCTCTGTGCTGTGGTGTGGGCCTGCTTGGGATTCTCTCTCCGCCTCTCCTGCTCATGCTTTCTCTCTCTCTCTCTCTCTCTCTCAAAATAAAACTTAAAATAAAAGTTAAAAAAAAAGAAATCTAAAAGCTGGCATGGGTTCCCCCCCAACCTAGCTTGACATACATAGAATTGCTCAAACGGATTAACATTCCCATCTCCACTACAGCCTTTGGCCAGGATAAATTCACCTGCTGAAGCAAACAGGAAAAAGGGGAGGGAGCATAAGAAGGAATGGGAGGCGGGGAAAGCCATCGAGATATGAGTAGCACCGCCTCATCCTTACCTCCCAAATACACGCCCTTGAGCGCAGCCTACACTTGCAAGGAAATGATTAAAACAATTGCTCACGTGTGACAGCAAAGTCATTTCCATTTAGAAAAATATTTAAATCACAGCTTGGGGAGCATTTCTCCGTCTTTGTTAATAATGGGTTAGAGGGTGGATGCTCTAAAGCGTGCGGATCGATAGGCATTTTCCTGATTAAATTACTGGCTTACGGTGGTATTTGCAGGTGATGCAGCTAAGACACCGTAACATGGGAAGGCCTTGAAAGTCCCCCAAATTGTATTTCAAGTAAAGAGCATGGAATACTAATAGCCTGTGTCATTTTTTTCTTACTTTTCTTCCTCACCATTTTAGATAGATAAGACTGATTGTTGAAGAAATGAGATTTTCTTCCTGGTGCTTGCTTGTATTTCTTCTCTCCACTCAGAGCCAAAATACCCACTCCCTCCAGAGATTTGTTTAAATACTACATGAAGGCACTTAATACTTCCCTGTATTAAATCAGATCCAGGAGAGCACAAGCGTCTCCTCAGCCAATAAACACGAGAAGCAATAAATGCCCCTATTTATCCAGGGTCAGGAGTGGGGGTACCAAAGGCACCGCCATCTTGACTTGTCTGTCTTCTAAGCTTATGAAATACACTAGGGTTTTCTAAAACTTGACTGCACAAAACCTGCTGCTGAATTTAGTCATGCTGCCAACAATGAGCTAAGTCAGCTTATTTGTGACTCAAATATTTTTCACGCAGACTGTCTTCACAAAAGCAGTTGGGGCAGGGGCTCGGGGGTGGATGGGGCTCGGGTCCCAATAACTTGGATGTTTCTGGTAAAGTCAACTTGAGGCCCGACATTCCAATAATCACCCCAGTTACCCCACTTCCCCTAGCGTCTCTGAAAAACGATGCTAGGCCTTGTTGGGAAAGGGTCTTACAAGTTCATGGTCAGGAATGGAAAGGATGGGTTTCCAATCTTAATATCTGCGGGGGATTCTGACTCACCTCTTACAGGCTTGCATTCCCAGCAACTGGCCCCTTGAACAAGGGGTGGGACTATTAACAAAAAGGGTTGCTATTACCAGGAATACCCTGACTGACCTGCAGGGATGAACTCATGGTGCTTTCCCGGGATTTTCAAAGCTCTGCTTTACATTGTCCTTTCTTGCCATTTGCTGACGTTTGTTCTGTTCGTTTGTTCCGGGGAAGTGGCCAAAAAAGGGAATTCAAAAGCTTGTACTCTGAAGATGAGGTGTCCTACACATCTATAGACTCGTTAATTAGGTCAGTGTCCCCAGTTTCTGTAGGACTGCAAGGGCTTCACTCAAAAGGACTCCCGGCCACTTATTTATTAGTCAGCTCAAGCATATGTCACAATTACAAGCACTCAGACGGAGAATCTGACACCAAGTCAAGTTGCTGTTGGCTGGGCATCAGATAGCAGAGAGAATCGGGTGGCTTGCTGCCATTTGTAACACTCTCTGAGGATAACAGAGGATGTGCGAGGGTCAGGCCAGAAGTTGGAGAGCACTGGGGCTTTATTTCAAGGCAACGATATCTCCCTGGTTTGCTCTGTTTTGCCAGGTGTGTTTTCAATGTCTCTTTGACAGACCAGACATTCTCCTGATAATGAAGGCAGGGAAGACGTGCCTGTCATCCCAGACATTCGATTGAGCATTTGCCAAGCTCTGCATGTGCGTGTGTGGGTGCATGTGTGTCTGTATCTTCGTGCTAAGTATCTGCAGTATACCTTGCATATAACTTCAAAAAAGCCATGGAGAAACACAAAAGCATTCTAGAAAGAAAAGATACTCAAGATACATTTTTGATTCGCTTAAAAAAAAAAAGAACCGTAGTTCCTCAAAAGTTTCAAAAACGTTTCAAAAGGCTCTCATTTTGAAGTGATTTTGACTACGCACCCACTATGTGCTATGTACTGTGCTGGGTGATTTTATACGCGGTATCTTATTGAACCTGATCCTCATAATCACCCCCCAAAGTTAGTTATTATTATCCTCAGAGGCCTTATTATTCCCACATGTAGGTGAGTAAAGTGGGGGACAAAGGGGTTCAATGACACGAACCAGGCCACACAAACAATAGAAGTCTGAGTTACCATGTCACATGATGTGCAAGAGCCCAAAGGGGTCTCAGGTCCACAATAATTCACATTACAGGGATTTCACTGGCTTTGACATAATATGGGGAACCCGCCAAATGCAGCCTATTCAAATTACTTGTATATATTTTAAAAATTACTTGTATTTATTATAGGATCATTTACCACATAAGAAATCATGTACTCTAGTAATCCAGTCAGAATAAACTTCTCGGGACACCTGGGTGGCTCAGTCAATTAAGCGACTGACTTGATTTCAACTCAGGTCATGATTTCATGGTTCATGAATTCAACCTCTGCTTGGGATCCTCTCTATCCCCCTTCTCTCTGTCCCTCCCTTGCTCAAGCTTGCACTCTCTCTCTCTCTAAATAAATACATAAACTTAAAAAAAAAAAAAGAATAAACTTCTCATTAGCATGCATTCCACACACATGCATACTTATGTAGAGAAGTAGGAGCCACAGTACTTCAGTCTCAGGTGGGTGACTGTTGAGGTCCATGGAGGCCTTCTCTCTTCCCGGTGTCATGTGCTTTGGATCCTGTATAAGGCTCTTTTCAGAGTAAGGGTCAAAATGTCTGGCCGGAGACATGACCTTCCAGCATCAGGAGAGTGGAGGAACAGTGTTCACCCCTGCGCCAGACTGAGTCCATCAAGCCTTGGAAACACAAGGTGCTTTTGGTCTGGTGAGACACGCCCCTTCCAAGGCTGATTTCCCAAGAGGTGTTGTTATTTACACCCTTGCTAGGATGGCTCTATGCAAATGAGACAACCCAACTTAGTTGAGCCAAAATAGGATTAATTTACATACTAGCAACCATCTGGCTGTAGGTCTCAAAGACAAACAAATATATAATATATTTGATTCCTGTAAGAATAATATATTGATTCTTATATGGCGGCCCTCAGTGGGACGTAAATGACCCTCACCTGTTGGTGTTAATGAAGGGCTGTGGCCAGAGCCGAGATTTCAAATCAAAATAATACGCTCTGCGTCAGGTCACGAAATTGCTAGTGGAATGACTTGGGACTATTTCAGGTAATTTCGGGTGTTTTTTCTAAAAGAGATGCAACTACCAAAAAAAAGTATGCAGTCTGGAAATATCTTTGATTTAGAAATTCCAGATGGTCTGAATGGGAAATTACAATTTCTTATCAGTGAAGCATTTGGCAGATTACAGCACAACTCCTTGAGGGAAGGCCACTCTCCCTCTAGCCCTTTCCGGTCAGATAATACCGCTGCCACATTCAGGCCCTGCTCCTAGGGCCCCCGGATTCTATTCCACACCCCCATGATACTTAAGCCTTGCAACAACCCAGCAAGGAAGATGCTGTTAACCCCATTGATAGCCAAGAAAACTGAGGTCCAGCAAGGTCGGAACCTGATTCAAGCACGCATATGACAGCCCTGTAAGAGATACACAGCCTATCTTGTTCCAGGGTGCGCTGGGCTCTCTTCATCCAACTTCTCTGATCTACTGATAACACAGTTCCCTTAAAGAAGATTTCATTTCATTTTATTGCCTGCCAGTGTGTATCATGCCCTGACTGTTCTCACCTCTGATGGCTTTCAGTACTTTTCTTGTCCTGTGATGCTAACTCGTTTGAAAAGCTCTGCTGTAGGCAACATCTCACCATTTGCCCTAAATTGGCTCCTGAAATCTACTTGCCTGTGCTACCCATATCCACCCCCCGCCCCCCGCCGTACTCTCTCCCATGTTCTGTGAGGTCAGGGAGGATTAAATTCTTATTTTTTTTTATTACTTTCAGGTGTACAATACAGTGATTCAACAATTCTATACGTTACTCAGTGCTCATTATAACAAGTGTGCTCTTAATCCCCTTCCCCTATTTCACCCATCCCCCTACTCGCCTGTCCTCTGGAAACCACCAATTTGTTATCTGTAGTTAGAAGTCTACTTTTGGGGGGTGCCTGGTGGCTCAGTTGTTTAAGCGTCAAACTCTTGGTTTTGGCTCAGGTCATGATCCCACAGTTCGTGAGTTCAAACCCCTCATTGGGCTTTGCGCTGACAGTGCAGAGCCTGATTGGGATTCTCTCTCTCCTCTCATTCTGCCCCTCTCCCACTAGTGCTCTTGCTCTCTCTCTTTCTCTCTCTCTCTAAAAGTAAGTAAATAAACCGTAACAAAAAAAAAAAGAGTCTGTTTTTCAGTTTGTCTCTTGTTTGTTTGGTTGGTTTCGTAAATTCCGCCTGCGTGAAATCATATGGTATTTGTCTTACTCTGATTGATTTATTTCACTTAGCATTATATTCCATCCATGTTGTTGCAAATGTCAAGATCTCATTCTTTTATATGGCTGAGTAATATCGCATTGTATATACATAAGAGATGGTGAAATTCTCATTTCTCTCCCAAGAGGAGACAATACAAGCTACATGGAAAAAATGTAAACACTACAAACACACACACCCTCAGTTTGGAAATATCAAGGAAACCTACAAGTTGGAATTCTCTCGGGGATCCCTAGGCCTAGTTGTTTGAGGTTGTTTTCTTTAACGTCTTTTGGGAGAGGTCATCGGAAGGACATGACTGCCAATTGACCCTCGAGCTACACCAGAACAGTCAGTAGAGGCTCTTCACCTGTCTTGCAGCCACCCATGACAAGCCTCCTATGTAAGTCCCTTGCTTAAGGAAACTGCTGCCTACCAATATGGAGTGTCTTTTCTGGTCTCCCCTTGCCCTCCCAGGGCCCAGTTTCAGATCTCATGGGAGCTCTGCAAACCAACAATGTCAGTGATTGAGAACGTTTCAGAGGTATAAGATATCCTTGCTCATGGGGTACCTGGGTGGCTCAGTCAGTTAAGCATCTGACTTCGGCTCAGGTCATGATCTCATGGTTGGTGGGTTCGAGCCCCGCATTGGCTCTGTCAGAGTCTGGAGTCAGCTTCGGATTGTATGTTTCTGGGTCTCTCTGCTCCTCCTCCTCTCAAAAAGTAAATAAACATTACAAAAATATATATATCCTTGCTCATTGTGGAAAGGAAGGAAGAGTCCCCCAGTGGGGGTGAATCCTGGAAGGTCTCACTGCACCCAGACTCTCACTCCTCCACCCCATGGCCTCCTTTTCTCTAAGGTGGAGATCTGCAGACTACCAAGCCAGTGCCTGCATTATGGGGCGGTGGGGGGAGAGGGCTACTGGGAGGGGCGGGTACTAGTTTAGGAAAGTTGAAGTCCTGCCATTTAAACTTGGGAGAGCTGCTTCAACTCTCAGGTGCTCTAGCTTTTTTTCATTTATTTCTTTATGTGTAAGATGAGAGGGGGGAACAAAAATCAGTGTTTCTCATAACCTTTAATATCGAGGGATTCAGAACACGCTACCCCAAAAGATGCCCCTTTGGCATATTGATTATTTTGAGCTGAAGGCAGCTGAGAAACCGCAGACGAAGGAAGGGCTCGCTGACCTCCCCCTTTCTACCTAACAACAGGTCATAAAATTTCCCATGAGAAAGGTGCCCTTCCTGCACTGGGGAGAGAACACTCTTATCACCAGTCACTGGGAGGCGGTGCTGAAATGGATCTGTACAAACAACCCACTGAAACAACCCTTATCTTCCACTGGTTCCCTTGTATATTTCCTAGTCACTATCCCACAATTTACTGCCCTGAGCCCAAGCCACTTTGTCTTGCCATGTCTCACAATTTATTGTTCATTGTCTAAACAGGTACAGAAGTATGTGGATCTAATGGCTTCTTTGGGTCTTCATTTTCCCATCTACATGTAGAAATATTAAATTAAACACATACGGTTTTCTCCTGGCAATCTTTCTATGTCAGTTTAATTCTTAGGCCCAGCCAGAGACCCCAGCAGGGGAAAAGGAGGTTCCTCTTTCCCTATAAGGCATACAGGAATCTTGAATCTGGAGTCTTATTAATATGCCAATTCTGATTCAGAAAGCCTGCAGTGGGGCACTTCACCTTCTGAAAGGCTAGATGGTGTTTAAAGTCCCTGTGGTGCTTGCATTCTGTGTGTTGGGGTTTTGGAATGGTGATGGGGTCTGGAGCTGACGGCCAAGAAGGACTTCTTGAGACGTCTTTGTGCAAAAAGGTGATTTTTATTAAATAAAGTACAGGGCCAGGACCTGTGGGCAGAAAGAGCTGCACTGGGTTTGTGAGGAATGACTGGTTATATACTATGGAGTTGGGGGAGGCAAAGGTAAAGGGGAGGGCTCCAGAAGGAGTTTCATAGGCTAGAGAGAACAAAGAAGAGACCAGAGGCCCAGCTATTGTCAAGCTAAAGTTGTTTTCCCTCTAGTAAGGCATTAATGCTAAGATAGTAGGGAGTTCCTGGAGAAATGTTATACTCTGTATTTGCCTCAAGTATTTGTTAATGGGCTGCAGGTTATAAGGAAATGTAATTTTACCTGCCATTTCCCTCTTGCCTTTGTTCCCTACATCGCCATGAAGGGGTGATGCTGGGGCTCCAGGAAATGGAGTCCCTAGGTTTCTGGAGATGAGGCTATTGTAAGATTGCCTTTTTCTTGTAATTTACTAAGACATTTGTAACCTGATGGAGACTCTGTCCTGCATGGCTGTGATCTCTTTCAGTTAACCATTGGTTTTTCCCTTTTCCTTTGTTCTTGGGCACCCAGGAGTGCCTGAGGAATGTCACACACGTCCCACCTGGGGGCAGGGGGTTGTTTGTGGGGTGTCAGCTTGCCTTTTGCTCCCTCATCATGTCAAAACATATAGGCCCCCAGGAGACTGAAACCCATCAGTGACCTCAAAACTCCTGGATGAGGGGCGCCTGGGTGGCTCAGTCGGTTGAGCGTCTGACTTCAGCTCAGGTCATGATCTCACAGTCCATGGGTTCAAGTCCTGTGTCAGGCTCTCCTGACAGCTCCGAGCCTGGAGTCTCCTTGCGATTCTGTGTCTCTCTCTCTCTCTCTCTCTCTCTGCCCCTCCCCCACTCATACTCAGTGTGTGTCTCTCTCTCTCTCTCTCTCTTTCTCTCTCTCAAAAATAAATAAACATTACACACACACACACACACACACACACACACACACACACAAAACTTCTGGAGGAGATCGGTTCTGGAGAGTGGGAGCCAGGTGCGGCCAGGAGGGCCTGAAGCCGGGAGCCCCAAGCTTGGGGAGTGAGGCTGGATGCCTGAGGCAAGACAGATGGGGGCTTTGGCAGACTGAGGGTGTCATGGGTGTGCTGGGTGTTTCAAGGGATAATGGGGTATCTGGAAAGGGGGAGACAGCAAGTGAGAAACAGATAGAGACAGAGTTAGGATAAATGTCTCTTCCCTTCAAATTGTGTTGACTTCCCTGGATACTCCCTGAAACTTTTCGTGGGATACAGTAATAATGAGGGAGCGTAAGGCAAGCTGAAACCCCATAAGCCCTTTCCCCTCCCCACCCCCACCACCCGTGGGATATGCGTGACATTCCTCATGCACTCCTGGCTGCCCAAGAACAAAGAAATAGGAAAAATTTAATTAAATTTAATCTTATTGATCGTATCAATAGCCTAGCCTCCAGACACCCATAAACTCAGTTTACCGGAGCCCTACCATCATCCTTCCCTCCATAGTGATGTAGGTAACAAAGGCAGGAGGGAAATGGTAGGTAAAATTAAATTTCTTTATAAGCTGTAGCCCACTGACAAATACTTGAGACAGGCAGAGTATAACATTCGTCCAGGAATGAGAAGACTCCCTACTGTGTTAACCTTAATGCTTTGCTAGAGGAAAAAGAACCTTAGCTTGACTATTGCCAAGCTAGGCCTCCAATATCTTAGGAGTCCTCTTTAGCATATGAAAATCATTTTGGAAACCTCCCTTTTGTCTTTACTTCCTCCAACTGAATAGTATATAATCAGCCACTCCTCACAATCCCAAGGCATCTCTTTCTGCCCACAGGTCCCATAATGGTGCTTTATTTAATAATATCACCTTTTTGCACCAAAGACGTCTCAAGAATTCTTTCTTAGCTGTCAGCTCCGGACCCCCACCACCATTCCAAAACCACATCAGTAAGGCAAACACATAGACTGGTGGGTTTGCGTTTGGGGGCCTTTGGAGGGTACCATTTTACTTGATGGAATCCCATAGGAATTTGGTAAAAACATATTCACCCCAAGTCACAGTGGATGCACAGTGGAAAAACAATCCTGGGGTCCCAGTCTCCAGCTTGTCATTAATGTCCTCCTCCTCATGCTTGTGGGATGAACAGACCACAGAACACTGAGGAACTAACCCCATTTCCAGGCCCCTCCCAGACTTTTGATACCCCAACGTGAAAAATATCTTCCAAAAATTTTGAAGCCAGAAATTGTGAACTTTTTTGAGTACAGGTATTTTAATTACATGTAAACAAAGACTCATGATTACATAAAAAGAATTATACCAAGAATACACAATCAAAGCAAGTTTCCAATTAAATGTAGAAAAACTTGTGGGTCCATTGGCACCACCAATTCCTCACCGGATTTCCTCACCCATCACCTTTGACTGGGGGAATTTACACAGGAAGAGGAAATTCAAAGTTGAAATAGAAGTAGAGAAATAACCCACAGGCTTTTCTTTCCCTCTGTCTTTTGACTTGACAGCACATATGAAGGGGA
This sequence comes from Cryptoprocta ferox, assembly GCA_028646485.1. Classification (NCBI taxonomy): domain Eukaryota; kingdom Metazoa; phylum Chordata; class Mammalia; order Carnivora; family Eupleridae; genus Cryptoprocta; species Cryptoprocta ferox. Next base: position 39,919,054 of record CM053576.1, on the reverse strand, counting down.
AACTATTCTACCACAAATATTGCATAAGCTGCTCCCCCCTGTATTACATATACACATACTTACTTAAAATTTGGGGAGAGGTAAATCAATTATTCAGAAGATAAAATTATTCAGTGGAAATAATTCATGAAATTTTTTAAAGTTTATTTATTTAAGTAACCTCTATACTTAAAGTGGTGCTTGAGCTCACGACCCTGAGATCAAGAGTCACATGCTCTTCCAACTGAGCCAGCCAGATTCCTCCGTGGATATTTTTTTTTTTTTAAGAGAAAGAGGCATAGTCCAAACATCTATGAGTCCAAAGAGCTCCCCCGCCACCAGCTTTATATCCCAAAGGCATCAAATATTAAAAGTGACAACAATCCTGGATGACATCAACAAGAATACTCCTTGATGATAGAGCCCCTTTGGGTATATTGGGTATATTATAACACTCCAAATGGCCAGCAAGACAAATAATTAGGAAGCAGTATGTCCAAAAGAAGACTTATAACCTACCAAGTTTATATAAGGAGGCAAAGAGCTGGCAAGAATTGCTATTTAGAAATAATACAAATGAACCATCTTCTATATGCATCCCTGCGTACGAGAAGATTCTCTAGGCTGAAAATTAACTTCTGCTTTCAGTTCTCCCACTTGAGCCAAACATCGCCCTGCCCCAGGCATTGGGAAGACCAGGCCCACAGAAAACTGTAACCCCTTTCTTCATCTCCTACCACAGGCCCCGAAAGGCCCAGTCCTCCTGTAAGGTAATAAAGCCTTCAAACAAAAGTTAGGAATTAGGGATATGTATTTTTGTTGTTGTTATTTCGCTTTTTTGTCTTTATTTTTCGGTGTTTCCTTTCTATTTGCAGGTTTGTCTACTTTCTTACTCACAGAAGAAGTCAATATCCTGGGGGAAAAAAAAGCAAAAGCAAAAAAACACAAAAACAAACAAACAAACAAACAAACAAAAAACAAAGATTGAACTGAGCAGACAGGACCAGAAAACAGATGTAGTTTATTTAAAATCATAGGTAATCAAAGGGAAATTTGGATTTAAAATAAAGTTGAGCCCCAAAGAGTATAACATAATTATCATTTTAAGTCAAAAACTACTTGAAATGAAGGTTCTCAAATACACTTTAAATTTGTGGTTAGTTGACACATTCAAGCTTAATGCTTAGAAGTGATGGCAGGCGAGCCCGGTGTGTGGGTTGGGCAATGTTTTGAAGTTATTTCATGCAGCAATTAGCTCCAGGAGAATCTCTTCAAAACAACCACCCTGCAAACTAGCTCAAAAGGGATCTTTTATTTCTGTTCTGGGGTTTGCAAGACCCCAGGGCATTGGAAATAGTATAATTTCTTTTTCAAACGTAAGTAGAAATCTATTTACCACCAAAATAAGTCATCGAAAGATTTTTTTTTCCAGAATGTTTCGATTTGATTAAATACAGGTGCTAATTTTTTCCTAGCCCAAGTGTTTTAGTAAATAAATGTAATCATCAGTTAAGAGTGCATTAATACTATTTTATTTTCTTTCTTGGTGACAGGGACTCCTTTCTAGGACAACTTATATCTAAAAACAAAAGGGGGTGGGTGGGTAGAGAAAGTTCACTACTCTTTCAACACTGAGAGTAGGTGTAAATGCTCTCCCAAACCTCCCTGTTTCAAGGAAGCCCTTGTTGCAAGTAGGGGCGTTGTTCCCCACATCTTGTAAGGGACATGATGCGTTTTTACCACCTGCCTGCATGACCCCAAGATCTGAGTCCTTCTCTGGCCCGCCCTGAGCCCTGAGACACTTACCGTGGTGGGGACTTCCTTGGTGGCTTCTTGGTATACATGTTGCTCCTCCACCAAGCTGCTGGGGAAATACCCCACGGTTCCCATCTCACCCTCCTGGCCATCTCCATACACCTGAGTGCCCAGAAGAGTAACAGTCAGGGGAGAGCCCATGTGAGTGCACTTCTAGAAACCCACTGGCCTCACATTTGTTACGTAAATGCCTCGCTTCTCACTCTGGGTTCCTGCGGGACCTCGGTTCTGAATTTGAAGTTCACTCACAGCAGCTAAATCAACCCCAGAAAGCGTTTATCTGTTTTTCCAAGGCCTGGTCTTACCAGGCTCACTTAGCATTCCTTTATTTTATCTTGTGCAATCTTGTGAGCGGCCCGTAAACAAAGTCAGTAAATTTTGCAAAAAATAAATAGACGTTTTTCTTTTAAAGGACTGTCACTGCTCTGTTGTTAAAGATTCAAATGCAAGATACTTGAGTGAATTGAAGATGTAATCCTTCATGACTTGAGAATCTATCCGTGAGGCTGCAGATGAGGAATAGTAAGTCAGCCCTGCCTCGTCCCTCCCTGGGGCTCACCCCTGCATATTTTCATTGAAGAAAGCAGATTCTCTGGAATGGAAGCAGGTGTGAAAGTTTCCTTTAAAATAATGAAGTATAGACTGACCGCCAACATGCATGCATTTTACTTGGCAAATCCGCTCAAACATTTTTGAGTAAGTTTCAAACTGAGATATTCAAGCTCCTGTGTGGTTAGCTAGTCCTTCTTGCCAAAACATCGCATAAACCAATACTTGGATTTGTTACGAAATTGTCTTTGTTTCTTCAAAATGCAATAAAAGCAAATATCTGTGAATTTTTGCACTTGCCTCTGCCACGTCTCCATTGTCCTAAAGAGCTAGTTTTAAACATTACAATGCATTGAAGGTAAGTCTTAGAGAAAAAATTAAGAGTAAAGTATGTCAAGATATATGTGTATTTGTAAGAATCTCATCTTACACTGCCAGCCCAAAATTCTCCAGCTCCATTTTCTTTTACCAGCTTTGAGTAAACATAAATCTGCTGCCCTTCTTTAACATTAATGAACCTACAGTCCGGGGCATTGAAATCTTCTTGAGCTCTGGCCAGAGAAATAGTATCTGGAAGAAACAAAACAACAAGACAAAACATTGCAATGACTACATTTTAGTCTCCTGGATTTTATAACAGCAAAAAGGCCAAGCTTATCAGAAAACTTGGAAATCAGAGTGACTAATAAATAACTCCCGGCTCACATCTCCTGTTTAGTTTAAGAAGAGTAATCTATCCAAGGTATTAAAGCCATATCCGACAGAATCTTAACCAAGTAAATTCACCAAACGTACAGACCAGGAGAAACAGTGCTAACAACATATATGTCAGAGAAGATTCTCTTACAGCCCTATTAGATATTATGCTGTTAGTGGATTTTTTTTCTAATTGTATAATGGAAAGATAATGAAAGGCATAAGAAAGGTCCTTACACACGCACTCGTCATCTGCACAGAGCTTCTTGGAAGCAAGTCTGTCCATAAATATTCCGTGCACAGCACATATGGCCACAAGACCTGGGAGAGAAAGTAATAATAGTCTTGCCATCTTCCCTTTCTGCTGTTTTTCCTATCGTTCCTTAACTGGAAGTGGAAACTGACTGCAGTGGTTCCTGTCTTTTATGTGGAAGCCAGACATCTGGGTAAGTCCCCCCAGCCAATGGGAAGGTGTCCACCGTTCCTTCCTCCGCTTTTATAACATCTCCTGGCCTCCAAGGGCTATTTCGCATCTGATTTTCCAAAGAGACTCAAAAGCTATTTCCTTTTTTACACACAAATGATATCCCAAAATGGTCCACCATTGGTAAAGCAACTCTAGGTGGCATATCGCACCACCAGGGCATTGTGGAAAGAACTATGAGAATTTTAAATCATTTAAAATAATTTTTTAGCTCAAGTCTCCTATTCTTTCAACTTACAAGCAAAGATAGACTCTAGGAAATCTGCCAAAGAGGTGAGATCTACATCCTTAATACACATAATTTTCATTGAAACAAATCCAATTAATAAACACCTTTATGGGGCACCTGGGTGGCTCAGTTGGTTAAGTGTCTGTCTTTGGCTCAGATTATGATCTTAAGGTTTTGTGGATTTAAGTCCCGTGTCAGGCTCTGTGCTGACAGCTCAGAGACTGGAGCCTGCTTCAGATTCTGTGTCTCCCTCTCTCTCTGCCCCTCCCCCTACTAACACACTCTCTCTCAAAAAATAAATAAACATTAAAAAAATAAAGTAAAATAAAATAAACACCTGGATTCATATAATAGATAAATTGAGGATGTTTAAGTTTATAAATCATTCATGATAGGATTATTGGAAGTCACGTTTGTCCTGGGGCAGACATGGTTTGTAACACATGAGCTGTTATCACATCTAGACCCTATGATTGGGAAAAGGAAGGAATAGGTGGAATAGAAAGAAATAAGTCTTTTTTTTTTTTTCCTCTCTCAGATCTCTGAAATTCAGTCTCAAAATGCTCATGGATAGAGAAAGGAGAAAGCAAGAAGTTTCCTTTATGGCCCTTCTCCTTGTTTCCAGGTATCTTTCCCATGGAAAGAGGGGCACTATTAGAAATCACCAGAGCTGAAGTGCCAGTACACAGCTCCATCTACTCAACAACTATTTCCTGAGCACCTACTGTGTGCCAGGCACTGTTCTAGGCACTAGAGATATTGCAGTGAATAAAAAAGGCCCTGGCCCCAAAGATTTACTGTCTATTAGGAGAAACAAATTTTAGGTAGCTGCTTTTTATTTATTTTACTTATTTTTTATTGTTATTTATTTTTATGTTTTTTGTTTACTTTTGAGAGACAGAGAGAGACAGTGTGAGCAGAGGAGGGTCAGAGAGAGAGGGAGATACAGAATCCAAAAACAGGCTCCAGGCTCTGAGCTAGCTGTCAACACAGAGCCCAACGCAGGGCTTGAACCCACAAACCGTGAGATCATGACCTGAGCCAAAATCAGACGCTTAACCGTCTGAGCCACACAGGTGCCCCAGGTAGCTGCTTTTTATAGTGTTTGGGGCTGGTATCTCTTTCATAAGGCGCACCCTTCCCATTGTTTCTAGAATAGAGGTCCCTGTCAAGATGCCCTGTCCTACTTGGCTGATGATGAGATCTCAGAGCAGAATATCCTCCCTCCTCCAAAGATGAGGGACAAGCATTCAACTTGCAAAATAATTTTGTACAAAACTGGGGATAAACTGGTAAAGCAAAAATACACCCTGTATAATAAGAGTCATTCGGGGGTGGGTGTTAGTGTGTGTATGTTATTTTCGGGGGACACTCTTCTCTACAGCTGGCCCAGATTTGGACGCTTTTTTAATTCAGTATCTTCATTGTGGGCGAAGCAACCGTGGCCCAGCAAAGGCCGGAGCCCCCTGTCCTAACCACGCCATCTAAAGCTTCCCCAGCAGGACTGTGTCCAGAGCTGTCTCTGTTCATCCACGGTCAAATTAGAATTGAGATTTTTACAGTCCTCATTTCCTGTTTCACTTCAAGGACAGGATGAATCAGAAATCATTTCCGAAAGCAGGCTGCCAGGGCACTTTTCCTTCCTATAATCTGGGGGCCTAAGAGGGTCTCTGGGAAAACTAAAGCATTGATTAAATCTTCTTAATCCTGACCGGGCAGCTGTTTTCCAGACTGTTACAGTCTCAAGCCAGCCCTCAACGGGAGAGTTAAAAGACAATTGCCATTTAAGAGGCACTTAACAGAAATGGCAACTGCACAAAGTCGGATGGCCACACCGTGTACAAGCCCCCCAACAAAGCAGAGGGAAACGTTGAATAAAGCCACAACCAAGCCAATGCAACAACTTAGCAAACTAAGGCTGATGCTAACACAAAGCATTATTGGCTATTTGAAGGTTAGAGAAGTAAAGAAAAGAGCTTTCTCAGTGCATCCTGGGCGGGCCTGAGATGTCCCAGCATTCTGTAGCGGGCAGAGATGGGACGGAAATTAAAGTTTTGCTTGCAGACTGGAACTTAAACTTACAATAGCTCAGCAATCAGTTGTACCTGGAGGCACGCTCAAGGCACTGTGGATACCAGCGTCCAGAGAAGTGCTCTGTCCTGAGCATGCTCACCTTCTTCCTCTGGATTTTCAGATGTATTCTCTGAGCATTTAGTCCCCAGGTGACATTCTTCTGCTTTAGTTCCTAAATTAGTTCTCGATCTGGAGTTCTTAAAATGGAGGCGCTGGCTCCTTTAAGGTCTAGAAATAGGTTTGGACATTGGAGAGGGTGGAGGCAGCCTCCTTGCTGTGACCTATAAGGCCCTGGATAATCTGGGCCCTCTGCCCCCCTGAAGTCACCTCCTGTCACTCTCTCACTTGCTCGCTCTGTTCCTGCCATACCAGCTGCTCTGTCTTTTGAAAGTGCTGAGCTCGTTTCTACTTCAGGTCCTCCTGAGCTTATTGCTGGAGGCTTCCCTCCATATACTGGCACTCAGGTCTCTGGACAAGATGTGTCCTCAGACAGACCCGTTTCACAAAGTCATTCTTGCCTTCCTCCAACACAATCGGTCCATCAGGTGACCGTGGTACACACTCATCATTTACCACTACCTGACATGCCTTGTCTATTTATGTGGTGGCGCTTTGTCCCCAGACCCCACAATGAAAGCTCCAGGAGGTGGGGACCTTGTCTATCTTGCCCATCGCTCTATCGTTAGTACCCAGAAAAATCCTTGGTACTGAAAAATAAGTATTCATTGAATGAATGCATGGCCCCCCTGAAATTGTATGCTTTTATTTTCGTTATTCCTGGGGAAAGCCCTTAGGTTTTATCAGATTTCAAAAGAGGTTCAGGGGGCCCCTGGGTGTCTCAGTCAGTTAACCGTCTGACTCTTGGTTTCCGCTCAGGTCATGACCTCAGTTTCGTGGGTTTGAGCCCCGTGTCGGGCTCTGCGCTGGCAGTGTGGAACCTGCTTGGGGTTCGCTCTCTCCTTCCCTCTGCCCCTCCTCCACTCGCACTCTGTCTCTCTCTCAAAAATAAAGAAGAAAAAAAAAACCCAAGAGGTTCATAACACCCCAAAATTAAGACTCACTGACTAAATTATTAGGACAGAGACTCTGGGGTTTTGCCACCAAAGAAAGCATGGTCCCCAGACTGGCACCTTCAGCATCATCTTATTAAGGCCCCTCAGACCCCACCCCAGTCCTGCCAAATCAATGTACAGTTTAACAAGCCTCGCGAGTAATTTGGAAGAACATGAAAGTTTGAGAAGTACAGCTCAAGGGCAAATCAATTACTGCACGAATTTTAAGCCGGGGCTTCACATTCGTCATTAGCTATTTGCTGGCTACAATATTTCCAAGGGATAAAATGTTTGCTAAATAACCAAACAGAAACTACTTTAAGCCTTAACGTTCAAAATAGAGATGTGCGTATCTTACACCACTTTCCATTTTTTACCCTACCTTCTACTTATCAATATGCTGCCTTTGAAAAATACAATTTGAACTAATGATCTAATCATTACAACCTACATCATAAAGGTAGAAATCTGCTTTGTTCGTTCTTAGCTCACAACAGAATCACCCAGAGCGCTTCAAAATATTGATGATTGGGTTTCATGCCTAGAGATTGGGATTTAATTGATATGGGGTGTAGATTAGGCATCAGCGTTTGGAAATGTTTCCCAGATGATTCAGATATGCAGTCAAAGTTGAAAGTTAAACTTGAAGTTAAGAACCACATTAGCTGGGCACATCTACTTCCTCCAAAAATCCTGGAAACTCCCACAGATGGCAAGGGAAGGAAGGTCAGAAGATCCCAGCTTGATCAAATCATCTTCAAAGTATAGTTGTCTCCTTTTTTTCCTTCCCCTTATTCCCTCTTGAAGTCTTGCTTCCCAGAGTTTGGCTACATTCAGGGAGATTTAAGCAAATAAGTGACTGCATTGAGGTTTACGGGAGCAAAGAAAGAGGTACAGATAAGGAAAGGGGGAAGCCCAGAATAAACTTGGAGTTGTTGGACTGTGATTAGAGGTACTGCTGTAAATTCATTTTTATTTAAAAATTTTTTAATGTTTTTTCATTTTTGAGACAGAGCGAGACAGAGCATGAGTAGGAGCAGGGCAGAGAGAGGGAGACACAGAATCCAAAGCAGGCTCCAGGCTCTGAACTGACAGCAGAGAGCCTGATGTGGGGCTTGAACTCACAGACTGCGAGATCGTGACCTGAGCCGAAATTGGACACCTAACCGACTGAGCCACCCAGGCGCCGCCATAAATTCACTTTTAATATTGTATAGATCTAACCACACACACACAGACATTTAGGAATCTCTACCTACAATTAAGATCATGAAAAGATAAGGACAGGCTGAGGAACAGACAAGAGACTGAAGAGACACAACTACCTATCACATGATCCTGGGTAGGAATCTTGGGTCATTTTGAGGACATCAGCAAAATGTGAATCAGATGGGATACTGGATTAATGGGATTTCCTGATTTTGCTGGTCATACAGTAGTTACATAGCAGAGTGTCTTGTACTTATGAAATACACACCACTGTGTTAAAGGGTGACAAGGAGTCAAGGCAGCACACTCCTAACGTTTATGGGAGCTGTGTACTATTTCTGCAATTTTTATATAAATTGGAAATTACATCAAAATAAAAAGCTTTTGAAAGTAGTCAGATGTCACTCCTGTGCTCAAAATCTGACAGAACATGTTCACACAGACTTGCATGTGAATGTTCTAAGCTCTTCATTTCTAACAGTCCCAAATTAAAAAGAACCCAAATGCCTATTCACTGGTAGAACTGCTGATGCATCCAATAGAGATGAACTTCAAAAGCATTGTAGACAGGGCACAATTATAGTGATACAAAGCAGATCAGAGGTTGCCTATGGTCATGGATGGGGCTGGGGAATAGACTGACTGCAAAAAGGTAAAGGGAGCCTCTTTAGGAGGGGTGACAATGCTTTATGTCTTGACTAGGATTATTACACAACTGTATACAATTGTCAAAACTCATCACACTGGGTCACTCATCAAAACTCACTAAAAACGGGTGAATTTTAGTGTATGTAAATAACTCAATTTTTAAAAATCTCTAAGAGTTCCCCATTTCACAGTTTAAGCAAGTCCTTCAAAAGTCCTACATATTCCCCTTGCTCTCACCTCACTCCAGTCACATTGACCTTTCTACTTCTTCTCATACAGACACTCAAAGCAAGCGCCATCTGTGAAATCTTTTTTTTTGTTTTTAATGTTTGTTTATTTTTGAGAGACAGAGCATGAGCAGGGGAAGGGCAGAGAGTGAAGGAGACAGAGAATCTGAAGCAGGCTCCAGGCTCCAGGCTCCGAGCTGTCAGCACAGAGCCCGACTCGGGGCTCAAACTCACAAACCATGAGGTCATGACCTGAACCAAAGTTGGCCGCTTAACCGACTGAGCCACCCAGACGACCCTCTGTGAAACCTTTTCTAAGACAAGTTAAGGAGTCACTGGGAGTAAAGAGTTAGAACTTAGTAGCAATCAGTATTGCTCTAACATCCAGAAGCATGGTCTTTTCTAGTAATTCATTGTTTGTACATTTTATAAAAGTACATGAACTTGACAACTAAAAGTTATTCAAATAAGAGTCAGACTAAATGTAGCAGCTTTAGGAAGAAGAACGATTTTCCTTTTTCCTCCTTATGTATGCACAGGAGTGATGGGATAAAAATCTACGTGTCTAAAAGCATACTTCCCATAAGCGGACAATTTCTAACTTTTGTTCAAGGAAATAGTGAAAGAGAACACACACAAAAAAATCAATAGTGTCACTTTAAAGTGTGCTGTATGTGCAAAAAATTGTTCACTTTTAAAAATGTCCATGGTTTTAGTAGCAGGGGACTGAATCATAACCCTAGGTACGAATCAAAAGCTAAAGAAAATGAGCTTTGATGTTAAAGAATTAAACACTCGTATTTGAGAATTACAAAAAGGTATCAAGATTAGAATTGCTAACCCTTTACAAGTCAGCCGTTTGTCTTAAAAAACATTATAGAGGGGCGCCTGGGTGGCTCAGTCGGTTAAGCATCCGACTTTGGCTCAGGTCATGATCTCACGGTTCGTGGGTTTGAGCCCCGCGTCGGGCTCTGTGCTGACAGCTCAGAGCCTGGAGCCTGCTTCAGATTCTGTGTATCCCTCTCTCTCTCTGCCCCTCCCCTGATCACACTTTTTCTGTCTCTCAAAAATAAATAAATGTTCAAAAAAATTTAAAAAAAGTATTACAGACTGCAAATTCTTTCCCTTGGAGGTCTTTCAATGAAGAGGTTAGGTTACTAGCCAAGCAGGTATTCCTTCGGAACAATTCCACAGCAAGAGGATGAGAGCATAAGATGAGAAGTTTGAAGACAGCATTCCTTTCCTTGTTTTCCAGGAAAACATAAATACAGTTACTCCTAAATGGCCTTTACTCAATTAAATGCTGAATGAAAAGTTTTGTGAAATGCCTACTCATGGCAAAAAAACAATGCTCATTTATTTGAAGAGCACAAAGTTCAAATTTAGATCCTGTCCAGGTCTCATTTTCTTCTAACACCCAGGGCAATTTTTTTTTTTTTTTTTTTTGGTGTGTGTGTGTGTGTGTGTGTGTGTGTGTGTGTGTGTGAGAGAGAGCGCGAGCGAGCGAGAGAATCCCAAGCAGGTCCTGTGCTCAACTGCAGAGCCTGACACAAGGTTTGAGCTCATGAACTGTGAGATCATGACCTGAGCCGAGATTAAGAGTCAGATACTTAACTGACTGAGCCACCTCGGCGCCCCTATTTTTACCATTAACGCAACTCAATTAAAAAACCAACCAACCAACCAACCAACCAAGCCTCGAGCAGGATGGCAACGCCAGAAAACCTAATTCAGGGCTTGACGTACTTCTCCTTTACACTAATTAAAACGATTCAACGTTTCTCTGCCATTAGCTGCTCCAAAATACTACTACGAAAGCACCCTATGACAGGTTTATACACCTGAAGATGTGTTCTAAACTAGAGTAAGCATTTGCTGATAGGACAGTAAAATGAAGCATTACGTATGGAGTACAAATCATAGTTTATTGTACAAAATTAAGGCCTTCATATTTCATAGTTTACTAAGGCTAAAGAAAGACCAGCTACTTTTTTAAGTCATTCACCAAAATTTCACTTTGACTCCCTCTTACCCCCAACTATTAAAATGGGCTGAGCAAATGTTATCAAAACAAACACTATAAATAACACCAAGTCCTTGAAAGACCACTATCCCATGTTACTTCTTGGCATAGGTGATCTTCATGGCATGGGAAGGCGTGATCTTAAATCCCTGTAAAGCATCCCTGGCGGCTCCAGCCTGTCCGTCATTCTCAAATTCAACAAAAGCAATGTCATGCCTCCCAGGCACCAAACGTACTTCCTTGAATCCTGGAAACCTGTAGAAGGAGAAACAATTTACATAAACACTATCAAATACATAGGTGTATATTCTGTGTTTAAATTTGTTAAGCAACTTCCTGACATTGGTCTAGGAAAAGTATTATAACCTACCAAGAATCCTGAGTACGCTGAAAGAGTCTAAAATATAATTAGTAATACCGTGAAAGAAGTGTCAGTATAATGTAAGCTAATCCTACTTTTGTCATTACTTTTGTCATCAAGGCTTGGTTTCCTGTTTTACTCATCAATTAGAATTAATAATTCAAACATCAGAGGTACTTCAGCTTTTCATTTGCTAAATCTGCAGACGGGCTTCAATTCAGGATTAATCCCAGACCAAATCCATGAGCCTGTAAAGAAGTACTACTGTGTGATACACAAATGGATTCAGCCCACAGAAGCGCTCCACGTCCTGGTGGGAGGATTTCAGAACACACACTGGTTTATGAAAAGACTTACTGATTGAACAGCATGGATAACATCATCTCATTCGTTTCTTCTGGTAAATTATTAAGGAATAAAATATAGTTTGGAGGGTAATCAGGGACCTATTACAAAGAAAAAAAGCAAAGTTAGATTTAAGTATGAAAAGTATAGTAAGCCATTTAGCTCTTACATTAAAATCTGAAAGTCTAGTTTGTTAATAAGGATTATGAAATCATAGCACTACATCAAACACTAACGCTGAAAAACAAGGACACCATATAGACATAAACCTGATGGCAACTATGGAGACATTCAAGTCACTTTACACAAATTTGGATGATTACAAATCTCATTGAGTTTTAAAAATTTAATAGTATTTAAAACAATGTTTAAGTTGTAAGGGGAGGGCTCTGTCAGGTGGATTACACAGTTGAAAGACGCTTACTAGAGAAGGCAGCAGTGTCACCCACCCTTAGCCGGTGACCTGTGTAACAACCCTCAGATACTCAATCCTCTGCGTTACTTACAACCTCCCAGCATGTAAGAAAACTTGGAACTATCACGTAGAGCCACTACTGGGTGACTCTTCATGTTTTTCGAGAGCAAATGAGATAGAGCACCTACTTATATCCAAGTAAGTAGAAACAAACACTGTTGTTAGATATTAAACTAATCCTTTGACACCCCGACCTGGGGTTGTGAGAACCGACAGAGACAGGCTCATCCTGTACATGAGAGCCTCTCTGTCTTCAGGCTACTTTCATCAAGAAAAAAGATGATGAGTAAAGAACAACTTGAGGCTTAGAGAATGAAGTACTGGCATGTGTAAACTATAATTGGCAAAAGACTTAAAAGAATGGAAATAGATAATATAGGAAGATGTACACAACTTAAAATCAGAGAAGGAAAGCTCAGAGATGCAAAGATTTCTCTGGATTTAAGGATCTTGTCAGACTTGAGCATCCAATAAGCCAGAGAGGAAACTGTTAGTACATAATTGAGGCTTTCTCTTTGAGGCCTTCAGCAGGGAGATTTGCTAAAAGGTTTCTAAACATCTACACAAAGAGACATATATTTGTTCTCAGAAGTAAGAGCAAGGGTAACTGTAAAAAACTTTGCTCTATTAGAAAAGATGGTTTAGTGCTTCAAGCAACTGGTATGGAAAGAGAGCCCATCACCTGGCCAATTTCCCCATGCCGTGTGTCTGTAAAGCCCTGGGCTTCAGACATACTGTAGGGAAAACAAAAACGTTTGCTCCCAGCTTTCGCAGAGTTTAAAATCTGTCATTTTGATTCCATTACCGAAACATTAAGGAAAGCAAAGAATAAAGTCAGGTTTCATTTTCTCCCCCTTAAAAAAATTTAAATGTTCTGAGGAGTGAGTTTCTATATTAAAGTGCTATGTAATTTAATGTCTTGTAGAGGAATTATTTTCAGTTTTCAGAAACATGCAAGTTGTTGTGTATTATTGTTATTGATTTATTAATTTTATTATGAAGAGAAAGCACCACATGGAAAAAAATATTACCTGAGGATTTGGTGTTGAATTTCCTTGGGTATTTGCTGCATTTGGTGTTCCCTAAACAAAAGGAAGAGAAAACAGTTAAAATTTCCAATCTTGGATGCCTGGGTGGCTCAGTCAGTTAAGTGCCCTGACACTTTATTTTGGCTCAGATCATGATCTCATGGTCATGGGATCGAGCCCTGTGTTGTGTTCCATGTGGACGGTGCAAAGCCTGCTTGGGATTCTCTTTCTCTCCCCCTTTCCCACTCGCACATGCTCGACCTCAAAATAAACTTAAAAAAATTTCCAATCACTCTAAAAAGGTTAAGAGTTTATCATTTTAATTACTGCATAAAATTAACATTAATTATTAAAAGACCACCTACTAAATGGGAGAAGACATTTGCAAATGACATATCCAATAAAGGTTAAGTATTCAAAATATATTAAGAACTGATAAAACTCAACACCCAAAAAACAATCCAACTAAAAAATGAATAGAAGACATGAACAGACATTTCTCTAAAGACACACAGAAGGCCAACAGATAAATGAAAAGATGCTCAACATCACTCATCTCCAGGGAAATGCGAATCAAAACTAAGATGAGATAACACTTCACACCTGTTAGAATGGCTAAAATGAGAAACACTAGAAACCACAAGTGTTGGTGAGGATGCAAAGATAAAGGAACCCTCGTGCACTGTTGGGAATCCAAACTATAGAGGTTCCTCAAAAAATTAAATCCAGTAATTGCACGACTGGATATTCATCCAAAGAATACAAAAACACTAATTCCAAAGGATATATGCACCCTGATGTTTATAGCAGCATTATTTACAAAAGCCAAATTATGGAAGCAGCCCAAGTGTCCATCGATAGACTAATAGATGAAGAAGATGTGGCGTACTTACATATATTCGTATATATATGTATGTATATGTATACATACATACACACAATGGAATGTTATTCAGCTATAAAAAGAATGAAATCTTGCCATTTGCAGCGATAGGGATGGAGTGTCTAATGCTAAGTGAAATAAGTCAGAGAAAGGCAAATACCATACAATTTCACTCATGTGAAATTTCAGAAACAAAACAAATGAATAAAGGAAAAAAAGAAAGAAAGAAACCAAGCAAGAAACAGACCCTTAATTACAGACAACAAACTGGTGGTTGCCAGAGCGGAGGTGGGGGAGGGGGATGAGTGAAATGGGGGAAGGGGATTAAGAGTACTCTTCTCACTTATTGTGATAAGCACTGAGTAATGTATGGAATTGTTGGATCACTATACTGTACGCCTGAAACTAAGAACACTTATGTTAACTATACTGGAATTAAAATTTAAAAATATTTTTAAAAAACCCATTAATTTAAAAAGATTTCTTAGCCCATTTTAAGAATTTACATTTCAATGGACTCAAACTTTAACTCGTCAGTTAATTTTGAAAGATCTAGTCCTAAATTTTTTGTTTAATGTTTTATTTATCTTTGAGAGAGAGAGAGAGAGAGCGCGAGCGTGAGCAGGGGAGGGTGAGAGAGAGAGGGAGACAAAGAATCTGAAGACAGGCTCCAGGCTCTGAGCTAGCTGTCAGCACAGACCCCGAAGCGGGGCTCAAACCCACGAACTGTAAGATCATGACCTGAGCCAAAGTCGGACGCTCAACCGAGCCACCCAGGAGCCCCAGACGTAGTCCTAAATTTTAAGGACTATATCGTTAAATGTAACCTCTAACCTTTAAGATTATGAAGAAATACGTTAAAATTACATATTTATAATATGTAAGTATAAAATTATGTAGAAATATATACAGAAAAACCAAGAACCTGCCTTAATTTTTTTTTAACTTTATTTTGAGAGAGAAAGTGCAAGTGGGGTAGGGGCAGAAAGACAAAGAATTTCATGCAGGCTCCACATGGTCAATGCAGAGCCTGACGTGGGGCTCCATCCCACAAACTGACATCCTTAAAGAAAGCAGTTTTGTGTGACATACTCAAGATTAAAGATAGTATCCACAGAATTATTTGGATACGACCCAAATTATTATTTGTATTATTTGGAAGCAGAAGTTGAGAAATAAGCCAATAGATATTAACATATTTTGAAGGACAATGGAACTGAATGGCAAATTCAAACAAAATAATATAAATCTGCAGATGTAGAGGTTTATGTTTTAATCTGGTGCTTAAACATAAACCTTGAAATCCTTTAAGAACTCCACCATTTCAGCTTCTTAAAAGTCCTTCCTGAAACACACGTAGGCACAAACATACACACACGCCTCAGAGATCCTCCCGGAAGTGGAAAACGGATGCCTCGGTCAAGCATGCAACACCACCAGACCCAGGGCTTTGGTGCGTCTTACCTGGCCAGGCTTTTTGTTGGCAGTTGTTGCAGTCTGTTCCACTGTTTTCGCTTTTTTCTTTTCCTTCTTCTTTTCTTTGTCGGCAAAAGTGCCACGCATTTTAGATATTATATCAGAATCTGTTTTTGCATACTGGATTCGCTGTTTTAATTATGTGGAACTAGGTTACTATTCATTATGCTGAAGGCTGTTTTTATGCTACTCATTAATATTTCAAATTTCATTATACAAATACACTACATGCTAGTTTGAAACACATCCCTAAGAAAATCTGTCAAACCCACGCCTGATGAAAATAAACTGTGGTCTATGATTCACAACTTTTAGACAAAGTCAGACTCAACTATGTTTATCAGAAGAAAAACCATAGATTTTCGTCTGGGAAAAACAGAACTTTGCAGTATCTGCACCACCGCTTCTCTCCATTTGATAAAACAGAGAGAAGTACATTGGAAAGTTGTCTGCTGCTTAGCAGGGAGTCTCAGTAAAAGGGTCGAGATGGGTCAACTAGCTATAGAATGCGTCATACGGAATTTGTGATTTCCAAAGTTAAGTACTAAAGATAGTGAAGAATTTCCCTTTGAGTCCAATCTATTATTTTTATTATTTTTAAGTTTATTTAGTTATTTTGAAGACAGGAGTGCAAGCACAGGTGGGGCAGAGACACAGGGAGAGAGAAAATCCCAAGCAGGCTGCACGCTGTTAGCACAGAGCCCGATGTGGGGCTCGAATCCACGAAACCATGAGATCATGACCTGAGCTGAAATTAAGAGTTGGATGCTTAACCTCCTGAGCCACCCAGGTACTCCGATCTATTATTTTTAAATGAAATGACCAACAGTGGCATCAACTTAAACTTTAAAATGCTTTGAAAAGAAACAAAGGACAGCATGGCAAGAGTGCATCCAGGCCACCTGCTGCTTCTTCCTATGCCCGAGCCAGCTGGGACAGCATGCCAGCGAGACAGCAGGCGAGCATTTAAAAACACTGGTCTAGGAGAGCATTTTGTAATTTAATGGGCTTTCCAACCACCTGGAGAGCTTGTAAGACTGCAGATTCTGATGCAGTAGGTCTGAGAGAGGCCTGACATTCTGTACTTGAACGAAAGCACAGGGTGGACGGTGGGGCCCACACTTCGAGTAGCATGGCCCTGGCTTAGAGCATTACCACACTGCTAGATTCAATCACCCATCCCAAAATTTTTGCTAGGAGTTACAACTATTTCTAGGGTGCATCTATTTGCAAATGGCAACTTCCATTTCAAGGAAACATTTTTTCTCTAGAGCTGAATGAGCTGAAACAAGTACTCTGACCATATCAAAACACAAGAGTCCTACAAATTACTGTCTAAACTTGCCTTATAGAGTAAGAATTTCATCTCAGTCTGCAAGGAAACCAGAGACTTTCTAAAGTATCCTCATTTCAAGCAGGAAATTTGTCGAAATCAAAAGCAATCTGTCTTTTCTTTACCTTAGCTAGAGATGAATGTACTGGGCCACAAGGAGAGCATGCCTACCTTCACCTTAGTACCCAGCACCTTCTCTGGCTGCTCCCGGCTGCTGCAGCAGAGGGTATGTAAGTGGTGCAGCTGTGGTTTTGCATGGCATCATCTAACTGGAAGGAACAGGCTTGGTCCCAAGGACTCCCTCTCATCTCCCCTAGTTCTTCAACCTTCTTCCTGACCTATACAGATCTTGGGTGACCTTGTATCTGTCTTTATGACACAGTCACCTGTGAAAATCTCTGATCTCAGCCACCATTTTAAGCTGGCTGGTCTACACTAGTGATTCTCGTTCAGAGCTGATTTTGCCCACAGGGGAAAGCTGGTGCTATCGAATGGAGACACTGTGGGTTGTCATACTACTGGCATGCAGTAGACAGAGACCAGGGATGCTGTTAAACACTCTGCAATGAAGAGAGCCCACCACAAGAACTATGCAGTTCAGAATGTCAAAAGGGCCAATCCTGGAAAACTCTGGTCTAGACTAAGTACCCATCAGCAATAAAAATAGTATACCCACAGCTTAGAGAAGGGGGAAAGTTTACATTTATGCTAAAGGTATCCTAACAGAAGCCATTTAGGAAGATGGTTCTTCTATTTTTGGCATTAAATAACCAAATATCCTTGAATTAGGGTAATTTTGCTATGAGTTCCAAGTTATAACAAGTTTTGTTCTTTTCTGATCTGATCTGTTGGGCGTTAAAACAGAAGAACTGCTAATACGATCTAAATAAACACAAACAAGACAGCTCAAAGAATGTTCTGCACCCTCTTCCAGGATGCTGGAGATTTGGCAGCATCTGTTACCTTCCTGAAGGCGGAGAATGGAACTCATAAAATACTTTCAATGCAGTATCAGTCTACTGGACTTTTTCCATGGATTAAAGTAATTAGTTGGCAAAGTGAAGCCAGTGCCAAACAGCCATTTCTAGCTCTTCTGTAATCTGAGTAATAGGCACGTGCAAACTTGTCATCTCAACAAAACAGCCTTAAAATCCTCTACAGGAAGAAATTGTTCCTCCACATTAATGTAATTTTAGATTTAAACTAAAACCTAGTCTTATGCTCCTGCCAAGTGAGATCTCCATTATGCTATTTCTTCATAGGTACTAAGAAAAACAACCTGGGTTCAGGAAATACCAATTTATCAAAAAGAAGGTATGTAGGCACAATCCCAGTTTTCTGAGGTGGGCTTTGCCACACAGATGGTGCCCATCAGATAGGAAGTGATGGGAGAAGAGGAACATGATACAAAAGGAACACTTGCTCCAGTTAACAGACTTAAAGTGCCCACTCTTGAATTAAACAGCGTGCTACAAGGCCCTAGAACCACTGACCACAGCCGACACTGCCTGTTTTTTAAATCTGGTCTTTTGGAACACAGTCACCTTTATTCATCAGCATACCATCTAGGGCTGCTTTTCCTGCTATCAAGGTAGAGTTAAATAGCTGCTGGGGGCACCTGAGTGGCTCAGCTGGTTAAGTGTCCAACTTTGGCTCAGGTCATGATCTCACAGTATGGGAGTTTGAGCCCTAAATCGGGCTCTGTGCTGACAGCTCAGAGCCTGGAACCTGCTTCAGATTCTGTTATCTCTCTCTCTTCCCCTCCCCTGCTCATGCTTACACTCTCTCTCAAAAATAAACATTAAAGAAATTTAAAAAAAAAAAAAAAAAGCTGCTGCAGTGATCATCTGGCCCACAAAGCCTAAAATATTTACTACCTGGTCCTTTAGGACAGTGTGCGGACCCTTAGTTTAGAAGAAAAAAAAAATCACAAGAGTGGGTGTTAGATTAGCTTTCAAGTCCCTGCACTGCCACTGGTTATATTAATGTAACCTAGATAGGCAACTTCTGCGCCTCATTCTTCATTTCTACAATAAAGGGATTAAGCCAGTATCTGCACTACAAACTATGGACTAAATCTAGCCCACGGCCTATTTTTATATGGCCTATAAGGTTGTTTTTTTTGTTTCCCAGTTTTAAAGGGTTGTTAAAAACACTCACACACATATATAAGAATATGCAACAGAAACTTGTATGTGGCCCACAAAGCCTCAAGTATTATTTATTCCTTTATGAAGTGTTTGATAACCTCTGAATTAACCCAAAGGACACCCAATCTGCTTATATTTTACAGGTACTGAAACTGAACATACTGGGCACAGAGTCAGTTAATGGCAGAATGAGGACCCAGGGCCTTGAAACTCTGGGCCCTGGCTTTCCCCAACGTCCCTTCCCATCCGATTCCAGTCCCAGAGAAAAGCACTCAGAAATCCACACCCAAGGTACCCTTGTATTCATTCACACATTTGGAAACCCTTGCTTTACACCCTGTCTCTCCTCAAATTCAATCCTCTACCATCTCTGCCTTACACCAGTGGCCTCCCACAATCCAGTCTTCTTCCAGCAGCTAAAGGTGAATCTCACTATGTCATTACTCAGTTTAAAACTTTCTATGCATAACTATTTCACTTCTGTTCACTGTTATTCACCACCAAAACCTAAGAATTTAAACCGATGAATTTTTCTTAGATCACTGCTTTTTCTAGACTACATAGCTTCTGATATGGACTATTTCACTATGTTATTTTCTGAAACATCAGAGTTTATTTCCTTTGACCCATGATTTTATTTTGTATTATTTTACAAGTTTAAAGATTTCTTTTTAATTTTCCGAGTTATTAACTTCTAATTCTTTCAAGATAAGAATATTGCCAATACTGCCACTGTTTTTTCTAAACACTGTACATCTTGGGGTGCCTGGGTGGCTCAGTTGGTTAAGCCTCTGACTCTAGATTTCGGCTCAGGTCATGCTCTCATGGTTCACGGGTTCCTGAGTTTGAGCCCCACATTGGATTCTGTGCTGACAACGTAACGCCTACTTAGGATTCTGTCTCCCTTTCTCTCTGCCCCTCCCCCCCAATAAATAAAAGTAAACTTTAAAAGAAAATTAACACTCTACATCTCAATGTATTTTGTTATTGCCTATCTGAACTATCATAAACTAAGTGAATTAAAACTCTACTACTATTGTGTTTCTATAAAGATAAACGTGTAAATAAACCAAACTTGCTCTAACACATAATTAAGGCAGAAAGAAAAATCCATAGTTTCATGCGTATGTCTACAAACTTAACATACCATCAATAGGGATTAAATTACCCAAAATAATCATATCGCCTTACCATTGGTTTACCATAAAATGGAAATCCTTGTAACTGTCTCAAGGCATTTGTGGATGAACCCAGTTCCTTAAATATAACAAAGGCTTGACCCCTCATCTTCATGGTCTTTAAAGCTACAATATCTACCACGTGGCCAAACTGAGAAAACAGGGCATATAGGGATCTCTTCAATTCTGAGCAAAATTAGAGGGGAAACAAGTTATTTGTGAAAGAAACAATGACAAAATGCTTCATTAAATGACACCCACCCATCATGCACTTATTTATACAAAGTTACATATTTTAATAAAATCACATTATTCTATTGGCTATCTAATTTTAAAAGTTGTTTCAAACCACTTTATCTATGAGTAAAAACATTCCACTATTTTCAGCCTCTATTTTTGTTTTTAAAAAGCCTTAAAACCCTCACAAAATCCTCACACACAAAGAAACAAGGCACTGTCTGAGGTACTGACAAAGAGGACTGCTTGAGAAGTTTTGAAGCAGTACAATTTTGAACATGTTGGTAATTAAACACACTTTTGTTGTGAATAAATGTTTTTTAAAAGCACTTACCTTCTTTTTTAATTTTGTCATTCATATTGTTGATATAAATTGTATGATTTGGTCTTATATCCATGTTTGGGGTTAAACTGTTCAAACAGCCTAAGAAGACAGTAAATATTCGGTTATAAATGGAGAGCATTAACTCACATTGTTGTATGGCATAAGGACAAGGATTATTAACATTTCAATTCTCTTTCAATCCCAAGTGTCAGAAAATACGAGTTTGTTAGCAGTTTTTAAAACCTCTTCAACACTTGCTAGCCCTACTTTTTAAACAAACAGTTCTCAGGCTCAAAACTTGGTGGAGCACCAGGACCTAGGCAGATTTTAATGAGATTATTTCCTCCAATACATTTATTTTTATACTTACCTTTCACTTGTGACAAGCAATACTGTTTTTTCATCTGCCTCATGAAATAACTTTAATTTTTAATGAAATTATTTTAAAATTGAGTAGGTTTCAAGAAAAATGAAAAACTAACACATGTATCCCCAGTAAAAATCATTAAGACTCGACATTAACAAAGTTTACCCAGCAATACTTCATGGGTACACTTCAAAAGCACTTTGTATTTATTACTTAATTTATATGCACCACCACCAGCTGTCCTGACTCTACCTGAGTTAAAGTTAGGGCGCTCAGAGAGAGCAGTACTGCGTGACGGTTAAGAGCTCAGATTCTAGCACAGACCACATCTGAATTCAAATTCTATCTATGGTCATCATTAGCCGCTCCACAGAGAGCAAGTTCCTTAATCTCCCGGGTCCATAGCGGTAAAATGGGGCTGGTGCAACAGCATTTACCGAGTAGAACTCAGAAGACTTTATGAGATACAAAGTTCAAGCACAGATCTTGCACGGGCAGGAAGCACTTCAAGTAGCTGTTATTAATGGCTATTACAGGTTAAAGGACTTGGCAAAGGTCAGATAGCTAATGAACAGCAGGCCGGGCAATTCCGCGGTTCCCTAGCACTTCTTTCACACTCACCTCGCTACTTTACTTTTTACATTGTTTTCAGGTGCAAACTGTGACCTTGCTTTATTTCCTTGGGTGCCCCACATATTCCTCTATTTCACAAATTTCAGGCCCACTGTTTGTGAATAGTATAGGGTTACTGACAAGGGAAGGGCCTACAGACAGGGACCGCACTTAACAGGTGAAGGTAATGCTTGTCAGGCGTGCGACCCCCCTCCCCTTACCTGAAAAAGGGCTGGGGTCGCGAAAACGACGAGAAGGAAGCGATCGGTCAAACTTAAAGCAGAACCCTCAGAGGGAAGACTCTCGTAACATTTCATGCGGGGTTTGATGGTGCTCTGGATTAGAGCAAGGGTGCCGAAAGTCCAAAAGGAGCTTCCTGCCTCTCCAGCCACAGGCACGTTCAACCAAAGCCCCAGGAAGCCGCCACGCGATCCCGGATCCCAACCTTTCTCACTGGAGACAAGGCTCCTAAATTCGAGGTCCTCGCTGGGCCAGCGCGTCAGTTTCAACCTCCCCCCGCCCACTCTGCGAACCCCGAAGCGAACGCGTGCCGGCCCCACCACTGCGCCGCCTCCACTCCTGGCTCACACAAGTGGACGTCGGGCCAGTGGCGGCCGGTAGCGGGGAGAACCCACACAGGCAACGAAAACGCGTGGCAACTCACCTGAGGCCTGCGCGGCTCCCGCAAAATCCGAAAGCCGGAAACCGAGCCGCCACCGGAAGTTACGCTACCACGCGTCTCAATCAAGTGCCGACAAAGTCGAGCAGTCGAGCACGGAGTCGATCGATGCCTCGCCGGCTGCAGCTGGGAACCTCTCTGCGCATGCGCACACTTAGAAGCCAGAAGTGTGGTGTGGGAAGGGAAAAAAATTTGTAGAAACCTCATGGATTAAACTGTAATATTGGGGTAGTGCAATGAAGGAAGGGCAGTGATTCCTTACGCAGCCACTGCTTTGTGCGGTTTTACCCCACACAACGGTGCCTTTTATCTTTCCAGATCCTGCAACTACCCCTCATGCCAACTACGGAGAAGGTGCCCTGGTTTTGCGCTTCAGGGATCTCAGGTGGCCTCGAGTTTAACCTCATCTTTAAGGTGCTGACACCTCCTCCCAAGTGCTCTCAGATTCCTGAGATGGTTGAGGGAACTCTCCTCAAACATTCCGCTGATGAGCGTGAATCCCAGAAGCAACTCGGTTTGAGTCTCCAAACCAGAGGGAATTGATGTCTCCCTTCTGCGCTCTCCCTTGATAAGACAACCATCTCCAGTAATAGCCAAGCAAGCACCCCTAAGCTCATCTGCCTAAACTCAACTGAAACAAAACAAAACAATTCCCTACCACTTCCCATCTTATCTCTCCACAAAAATGCCCAGATTGTTCTGGGATAACACAAGTTGTTGTTGATGCATAGCTGAATGGAATCCAAAAAAGTACATGCAGTCATATTTCTAGTCATCAAATGTATGTAAAGTATTGATGGGGTTTTGGAATGGTGCGGGTTCAGAGCTGAAGGCCAAGAAAGAATTCTTGAAGGTGTCTTTTTGGTGCAAAGAGATGATTTTAATTAAAGCATGGGAATAGGACCCATGTGCAGAAAGAGCTGCACTGGGGTTGTGAAAAGTGACTGGTTATATACTACGGAGTTAGGGCAGTAAAGTCAAAGGCGAGGCCTCCAGAGGACTTTGCTATGCTAAAGAAGACTCCTAGGATACCTGAGCCCTGGCTATTGTCGAGCTAAGGTTGTTTTCCCTCTAGTAAGGCCTTAACATTAGGACGGTATGGGGTTCGTAGAGAAATGTTACCCTCTGTATTTGCCTCGTGTATTTGTCAATGGGCTGCAGGTTATAAAGAAATTTAATTTTACCTGTCATTTCTTTCTTGCCTTTGTCCCCCACATCACTATGGAGGGGAAGGTGATATTAGGGGCTCCAGGAAACTGAGTCTGTAAATTTCTGGAGATTAGGCTAGTGATAAGATTGCCTTTTTCTTGCTATTTATAAGACACGTGTAGACTGATGGAGACTCATGTCCTATAGGACTATGATCTCTTATCAGTTAACCATTTCTTTTCTTTCCTTTCTTTGTTCTTGGGTAACCAGGAGTGCATGAAGAATATCACACGTATTCCACCTTGTGGCAGGGTAGGGAGGGGTTGTGATAGCTGTGCTTGGCCCTCAGCTTGCCTTATGGTCCCTCATCAGTATCATCTGAAATATGAAATGGTTGTTATGAGCCAAGGGAAATCTAATCTAGTATCTGCTGTTACCTTAAAAATAAAACTGTTATTTTACCAGCAAGAAAATGGGTTATTTGGGAATGGCAGGGAATTATAAAATTCAAGACAAGCAAGTTACAGGAAAACCATTGGCCAACCCCACAAATATAGCGGAGGGATGTTACTTTTCTGAAGAAGAAGGAAATTGGGAGGGTTTGTTTTGAAGAAAAATCCATTGGGGGAAATAAAAAAACAAACAAGATCTCAGGGTGATGAGGGTTTCTCATTGGATGCCTTGCAGGGATAGTGAATTTCTTGTAGTAGATGCAATGTATATCTTTTTTCTGTTGGGACCTGTAATTGATTACTCTTTCCTATGGAGGATTCTTTTGTTGGATCTGTAAGTGACACTAATTTTGGAGCAATGCTTCCTGTAATTGACATGATACTCCCCTTTCTAGCCTCCTCAGTCTACTTTAGTGAGGTTTCCCTTCATTAATTTTCTCAATTTCACTTAACTAATCTCTTGCCTGCTTTCCTCATCTGTAAACTAAGGATCATAACAGTACTTCCTTCTGGAGCTATTGTGAGGATTAAGTGAGCTAAATGTAAGGTGGTTAACACACTGTCAGACACAAAATAAATGGTTTATAAATGTTGTTTCTAAATGCTGGCTATGATTTGTGCATATGGATTAAGAAGCCAAATAGGTTGGTTTTATAAGATGGAGATTTTTATTTTTTTAAAAGATCACCTGAAGTTGCAACAACTTGAAAATAATATAACCTTCTTAAGGGTGGGGATTGTCTGATTTGTTCACTTGAGTGCCCTCAGTAACTAGAAAAGTACCTGATACTCATAAATATGTATTGAATGAATGAATGAATGAATGTTCATGGAAAATTAGGTAGCACTCAACAAAGCGATATTTTATGAAGATGCACATAAGTGTAGGAAATCATGATAATCACAGGGGTGCCTGGGTGGCTCAGTAGGTTAAGTGGCCGAAGCTTGATTGACTCAGGTCATGATCTTGGGGTTTGTGAGTTTGAGCCCCACTGTCAGTGCGGAGCCTGCTGGAGATTCTCTTTCTCTCTCTGTGCCCCTCCCCTGCTCTTGCTCTCTCTCTCAAAATAAATAATAAAACTTCAAAAAAAATGATAATCACAGAAAAGCATTATTTTCATGTGTATATTAGAAGAAATGTAACTAGTCCTGTCTCAGTTAAGGAATCATGAGTGAATTAAAAGGGGAATATCCTTAACACCTTGAAAGAGAATATAAACTAAACAAAAAATAATTTCTGAATAACAAAGGACAAGCTGCCCATTAATATGGGTATCTGAGCCATTAATTAATTCTGCTTGATGCTGCTGTGGACAGCTAAACTTACCTCTCTGAAAATAAGCTATAACCTGATAGTATTATACAAGTGCTTCTGGCCAAGAACTCATCATAACTATTAAAAGAGGATGAGGTAGGACTTTGCCAAGATGGGAAGAAAATGCCACAGGAAACACAGAGACCTAAAGTCAGCATTCACATCATGTTTCATTAACAACTAAATAAAGGCTACTGTATATTACTACGCTGTGAGAAAGAAATCCTCTAATGGCAACTCAGTGACCGCAATCTGAAAGCTATTACCCAGGTTCTTCTAAAAAGAACCAGCACATTTTCCTGTCCTTGGGCAATTGCTCTGGGCTTTCCAATAGCCTGTTAATGACCCTCCATAGTTTCCTGAATGATTTTGAGAAACCGGTAATTGAAAGCAGGAGTGAGAAAGGAATGAAGGGGATAGGGGCTTTTCTGGTCTCGTGAGAAGGCTTGTGTGGCCTGGATCTAGATATACATGAAGAGCATTATAATATCTGAAATTTGGTCACAGGTACTGTAAAGCAGTTGAGGCCGGACCCCTAGTAGTTGAGTTAGTTGCATTATTAACTTACCTTCACTTCCGTTTTGTCTCCTACTTATTTATATTTTATGCACCTCTTTTCAACCAGCAACTTTGCCTTTTCCACTCCTACTCCCTGTTTACTGCCTGATTATAGTAACCTAATGGGGACTGGATGCTAACATTTGTATTGAAATTATCTGAGGAGCACATCCCCAGATCCCAAAGGGCGCCTCATTGTTTGAAAGAAAGCATACATTCAAATTGTTTCAAGGCACCCCCTCCTAAAGTTCTCAAGAAATCTCTTACCCTCCTTGGGTCAGGTAGTCACCTCCTTCCCCAAACATATATAAGCTGTTTGTACGTAGACTCAACAGAACAGGGCAAGGCAGCTTTGGGAATGATCCCCTTCCTTCTCCTTGGGCTGCTCTTCTGATGACAAAGCTTTATTTGCCTCAAAACCAGTGTCTCACACTTTGGCTTCTTGTGCATCGGGTGCACGGACAAGCTAGAGTTCAGTTAACACAACTATCATTCCTTTATAACCAAATTTACCTCTTGAGGGTCAGATCAAGAATCAGTGTCAAAAGCTTACATGTTTTTAAAAATAATAGAGGAGCAAATGGGTTTCCTTGGAGTTGTGCTCAGTCCAGTCTCTCATATTTCAGTTAAACAACATGATTTACTTTCCTGTGGAACAGGTTTTTTATCAAACTAAACCCAGAGGCAGCACTATAACACCTTAGCCAAGCTTTACGTGCCTACTGATGATGAAATTCGCTTATTTTAGAGGTAGCAGAAAAATGACTACAAACAATAGGGAATAAAACCGTGTCAAGACACCTAAATTACAAGGATGATAACTGAGGTGTCTCTTAGTGACTCCGCATACACAAATATTTACTTGCCTTATCTGAACATGTTTTATGTTTCTCATTAAATATTTTCAGTATCTTGCTGCAGTAGCTCTGAGACGGAGCCATGTTTAAAGGAAAATGCATCATCAAACTGGTGGATAAGTTTTAGCTTATTTATATTAGATAGAGCCACAAAATGTACGACAATTTGTTTGTAGCTTCTTTCTCCCCCCAGGTGGCGATTACATTACGAAATTTATGTAGAGTGAAATTATTTTCACAACAAGCATTAAACAAACCCAGGCATTATTGCTGAGTACTAAATTAGGTTTACCTTTTCCTAGCTGGGTGGAATTAATGTTTGCTGAAACTTCCTAAAAAGCACTGCCACCCTCCCAATTCAGGGAGGAAATCATTTTGAGCAATTATTTCAGTTTACTTTGGCCCTTCCCTTTTACTCCTTTTGGATATATTCTTGTTTTCAGAGAAGAAAAAAAAAACAAAAGTGACTACCACTTCTGATGTGTACTACTGTGTTAATGTTAATAATGGGGTGTCATTCACATCCAGATAGGTGGAATCTGAGATAGGCTCTAATAATATATGCATTCCTTAAAGTTTGGAAGCACTAGTTTGCCTTTGAAGACCTGATAACTAATCCAAAGAAATGTGTGTGTATATGGTGGGAGGAGGGACCCTGAACTTCTTACTGTTCAATATTAAGATATGGGCAAGTTGGTGTTATCTGGTGTTATCTGATCTCCCCCGAGGTCTGCTAAAGTAACATTGTAGCAGGATTCTCACACAGAGGGTCTTGACACCGAGGCTTTTCTTTATAGGAAGCAACTTTATTCCTGCTGGCACAGCTCAGTTGGTTTTGTACCGGAAGAACTGAGCCCCCAATGCCCCGTGGCATAGGTTTTTTAATATATTTTTTACTTCTTTGTCTCCCATATATGGTAACACACAAACACGCAGTCTGATTAACTGGTCTCATGTGACAAGGTCATGAGAGATGTAAAGTACATAGCCAGGTTGCCTTGAGGGTTGTTTTTTTTTTCCGTAGGGAAGGGACCCTACCACAACATCACACAACGGCCATTCCCTTCAGAACTAGAAAAATAAGATGCCAGTTCCATTAAGCACACCTAACAAGCAAAATATTATGCAGTTAACAAGTTTTTTTTAATGTTCTTTTTTTTTTTTGAGAGAGAGAGAGAGAGAGAGAGAGAGCATCAGCAGGGGAGGGGCAGAGAGAGAGAGGGAGACAAGAGGATCCAAAGCCAGCTCAGTACTGACAGCAGAGAGCCCAACGTGGAGCTCGAACTCATGAACGGTGAGATCATGACCTAAGCCGAAGTTGGATGTTTAACCAATTGAGCCACCAGGTAGCCTGGAAAGTTTTTTTTTTAATTATTTATTTTGAGAAACAGAGCACGCACACGCTCCAGCGGGGGGAGGGGGGAAGAGAGAGAAAGAGAGAGAGAGAGAGAGAGAGAAAGAGAGAGAATCCCAAGCAGGTCCCAATGCAATACAGGGATTGATCCCAAGAACCATGAGATCATGATCTGAGCCAAAATCAAGAGTTGGACTCTTAACTGACTGAGCCACCCAGGTGCCCAGGAAAGTTTTACTTTTAAATGTTGGACCTCAATTGTGGAATTTCAAACATGATATATCATTGATATCAAGGGCATACTCCAGATATCCTAATCTAACGCTGCTCAAACATGAATGTCTACATGGGTCACCTAGGGATTTTGTTAAAATCAAGTTGTGATTGAGTAGCTATGGGATGGAGCCTAGGAATCTGCCATTATAGTAAGCTTCCAGCTGATGCGGATGCTGCTGGTCCCCCATGACATTTTGGGTAGCAAAATCCAAAGCATTTCCTCTTCAGGAAAAGTAATTAATTGGCAGATGGTCCAGCATCGCACAACAGTTAGCTCCGGAGTCACAGAACTACTATCAGACATAGAATACCATCCTCTTGTGCAAACTCAAATCAACTATTTCTTTCAAAGGAGATACTATTTATCTGAAACTTCATTTTAACTGCCTTCTACTTAACATTTGGAAATAAGTCTTCAGTGAGAGTGAGAACGTCTGGAATTTATATTCCTTATTGAAAGAGATTGCTTCATTGTTCGTGAGGCCAAGGGTTGCTGTCTAGTTCATGGTAAGTCATTATATCTGTGCACAAACGTTCTGGTTCTAATCTCTTTCCAGGCTCATGGAGGGCTTGCACTTCTCCGTACCCTTTGAAATTTGTCAGAGTGGTGTGACTTGTCTTGGCTACTAAAGTTTGAGGACATGAGATTCGCATCACCTCCAAGGAGAAACGTCAAGAGTTCGTGCACAATGTGCCAAGTGCCCTTTTCCTGGCTTTGTGGTCTTGGAAACATATTCCAAGATGGAATCTCTGTCAGGCTTAGGTCCCTGAGTGACTTCAATGACTGGGTACCTCCCCTACACACACGTGTGCCACTTCAACTTGGTTGTGTAACATAAGCAAGAAATAATAAACTGAGATTTAGGAGGTATTTGTTAAGGTGGCCTAACCCATCCTGACTTGTATAGGAATTGAAACCATATCTGAGAAATAATTCTTAGAAAGTTCAAGAGTTTGGGGCTCCTGGCTGCTTCAACTCTTGATCTCAGATTTGTGGGTTTGAGCCCTATGTTGGGTTTAGAGATTACTTAAATATAATAAAACCTTTAAAAAAAAAAAAAGGGGATCACCCGGGTGGCTTAATCAGTTAGGTGTGCAACTTTGGCTCAGGTCATGATCTCACGGTTTGTAGGTTCAAGCCCCCCATCGGGCTCTATGCTGAGAGTTCAGAGCCTGGAGACTGCTTCAAATTCGGTGTCTCCCTCTCTCTCTCTGCCCCTCCCTTGCTCACACTCTCTCTCTCTCTCAGAAGTAAATAAAACATTAAAAACTATTTTTTTAAGTTAGTGGTTTTGCACAAGTAGTTTCACAATCATGGACTGGTTTTGAGTGCATATGAGGTTATGTAGCTGAGGTGGCTCATTTCTTTTGAAGGGAAAATCTAAATAATCAGTTTATAACTGCAACTGGCCCTTAAACAATTCAAACTGTGTGGGTCCACTTATATGCAGATTATTTTTGATAAATTCAGTGCAGTACTGTAAACGTATTTTCCCTTCCTTATGATTTTCTTTTTATTCTTTCTTTTTTTTTTTCAATTTATTTATTTATTATGAGAGAGACAGAGAGGGCACAAGCGGAGAAGGGCTGAGAGAGGGAGAATCCCAAGCAGGCCCCACATGGTCAGTACAGAGCCAGATGCGGGACTCCAACTCACTAAACCATGAGATATGACCTGAACCCGTATCAAAGAGTCAGGAGCTCAACGAGCTGAGCCACCCAGGCAACCCTCCTTGTGATTGTCTTAAAAACATTCTCTTTTATCGAGTCTACTTTATTGTGATACAGTATATAATATATAACATATAAAATATGTGTTAATCAACTATTTATGTTATCAGGAAGGCTTCTGATCAACAGTAGGTAGTTAAATCTGGGTGAAGTTGAAAGATATATGCACATTTTCAACTGCATGGCAGTTCAGCACCCCTAACCTCCCCCCAGTAGGGTCAACTGCATATGGTCCATGTTTTGAGTGACCTTTGCATAGTAACTTAATCCTAGATTTATAGGGCATATATGTTAGGTGACTATATAAGAAAATACCCCGTGGCCTAGCTGAGAGAAGAATTTGTGGTTGTTAGCATTTTCACATACCTTCAGAGAAGGTTCTGAAATAAAGAGATGTCATGCTCACACTCTATTTTAGAGTGCTCAGAATATCACCTTGCGACAAGAGACCAAGATATTATAATACATTTCAGGCAAGATTTAACATCATGAGACAGTTTGGATTCCTATCACAAAGAAGTTGAAGGAAAAAAATGAAGCCTCTAGTTTGAATTGCAGATTATTTTTGGACACGACAACCCTGGAAATTATTTCTGTCAAGGGAATCCAAAACAATTATGTAAATGAGGCTGGTGCTTCCTATTCTATTTTGTTTAAGGTGAATGGGGATCAGTTCAACTATTGTAAATTTCCCTAATATCCACTGGCAGAAACATCATCACATAGGTTAATGAGTTTATTAAAATGGATGGTGGAAAAATAAGAAATAATATTTATCTCTTACTGATATGGGATAGTCTCTCCTTAATCAGTCTTTCTCTTTTTCAGTTTTAATATGAAGCTACTTTCTGACATTTAATGTTACCAAATTACTTCAGCTCCTGAAATATATTAATATAACATAATACATTTTGTCATTTCAGTAGAAGATTCTGAGTAAGACCGGTCAGTTTAGGAGCCTGAAAAAAATTAGTTCTAAGTTATTTCCTTGTGACTGAAATTGCAAGTGTCAGATTCCATTACAGGTGGCTAAGAGTGGAAGAGCTCTTCCCTTCATTCAGCGGAGGGTATCTCGGAAGTCTTTATGCAGTGTTAAGCTTTAAATAGCTTGAAACAGGAGTAAGACTTTGGGACAGTCTTATCTTTACTGAACACCTACACAAAGTGAATGCTGTGCTAGCTACTGAAGACACGATTGTGAGCAGCACAGACATGCCACCTGGTCTCATGGAACTTCCAATCTCTTGGAGGTGTCAGATCAATAAGTAAATGCTTGTGAACAGCTACTATGGTGGTGTTCCCATTACTATTGCTGTGTAACAAACTACATGAGTCTAGGCCTCATGGACTCTATGGGACAAGATCAGAGTGTGGCTATGTGATTCTTCTACTCCTCCTGGAGCAACTGAAGTTACTCAGTGGGACTCAGTTGGTGGATGGATGGGCTGATCAAGGGGATCGAAACAGGTTCACTCACGTGTTTGGTGGTAGGAGTGGCTAAAAGACTGAGCTCACAGGGGACTTTTAGCTACTCGCTCATCTGAGTGGTTAAAACTCTGAGCCAGCATCCATGCATATGTTTCTACCTTGGTAGTCTCAAGGTAGTTGGCTTTCTTATATTGGGGTCAGGTTCCCTCAGACTGTGTGTCTCAAGAAAATTAGGTGGAAGCTTCATGACCTTTTTGGACCTAGCCTGGAAGGTCACACAATAAAACTTGCAGCAACTTCTTGCTGCAAGTCATAAGGCCAGCCTAGATTCAAGGGGAAAGAAATTGGATTCCATTTTTTGGTGTGAGAATAGCAAATTCACACTGTAGAGAGCTTGTGGGAAAGGAGATACTGTTATGGACATCTTTCATTGGTGAAAAATGTGTACTTAGAATTAGCTAGTTGTACTCAGTTTAGATGATCCCACTTTTGTTGTCAACATCCCAAGGACTAAAGTTGGGAGCTAGCTGAACATATGCCTTATTCTCTTCATCAGGTTTGATCAGAGGGTTGACTTTGACCGTATCAATGTCATAGAGCTTCTTTATAGCCTGTTTGATCTGATACTTGTTGGTTTTGACATGCACGATGAATAGAAGTGTGTTCTTGTCTTCTGTATTCTTCATGGCTGACTCCATGGTCAGAGGGCTTGATGATGGCATAGGGCTCATGCCTGTGTCTCCTGGGGGCATTCTCCCAAGGATATTTGGGCTGCCTTCAGAGCCACAGTGTCTTGGGCCATCAGAAGTTGGTTGATAAGTAAATCTTTATGACTATCTTCAAAAATGCAAACTTCTAGAAAAAAGAAAGAAAGAAAAACACAGGGGAGCCTGGGTGGCTCAGTTGGTTGAGTGCTTTTGATTCTTGATTTCAGCTCAGGTCATGATCCCAGGGTCATGAGATTAAGCCCTGTGTTGGGATCTGCGCTGAGCATGGAGCTTGCTTAAGATTCTCTCTCTCTCTCTCTCTCTCTCTCTCTCTCATTAAAAAAAAAAAAGAAAAAACACAGAGTTGGAGAGAAAGATTTTATAGAACTATAGGTAAGAGTGGGCAATTATAAAGGTAGTAAGTAGGAGGAAGGCAATGGAGACGTCCCTAAGCAGGGTAAATACTCTTTGCAAAGGCAATGTGGTTAAAAGGAATTTGCCAAATTTGAGTAACTAAAAAAATAACAAAAACAAAAACAAAAGCAGTTGTAGCTGGAGCATGGAGAGTGAGGGAGAGGGTGAGGTTCAAAGATTAGGTAGCCTCTTGTAAGCCATGTTAAGACATCTGAATGCTATGCTAAGAGCCATGGAAATCAGATGTTTAAGCAGACAGTAACATGATCTGAGGCTTTGTATGGATCTTTCTGAGTGAACTGAAGGAGTCAAGTCTGGGCCAGTGAGGAAATATTTCCAGTGCCCACACTGATGGTAAGTGTGGCATGAATTAATATGGCAGCAAAGAAGTAGACAGATTTGAGTTCTATTTAGAGATGTAATTGACAGATCTTGCTGGCAGATTGAACGTGGAGAGGGTAGGGATTGTGAGATGTATTGGTTTCCTAGGTCTACTGCAACAAACATGAAAGGTGGAATAAAATGAAGTAGCTTATGTGAAGGGGTTTTAAAATGGAGCAGGGAGTAGGGGCTCCTGGGTGGCTCAGTCAGTTGAGCATCCAACTTCGGCTTAGGTCATGATCTCACGGTCCGTGGGTTCGATCCCCGCGTCAGGCTCTGTGCTGACAGCTCAGAGCCTGGAGCCTGCTTCTGATTCTGTGTCTCCTTTTCTCTCTGCCCCTCACCCGCTTGTGCTCTGTCTCTGCCAGAGTCCAGCTCCAACAGGTCCAGAGTTCCCTGAAGGATGGATGGTCTCATCACAAGAGAGTGATGAGAGAGCCACAAGTTTCTTTCTTGATCACCAGGCAGACATCTCTGCTCTGTCTGTTTTTGTGTCTTTATTTATAGGTCAAGCAATAACATGACATCAGAAAATAGAAATTGTTTACGGTGACTAATTCTTTATGATAAGATGCTTTAATCATCGAAAGTGTACAGAAACAAGTTTTACAGAAGTATTTTTATAGAACCATCCCATTCATTCTTGGCGTCAGTCCCCCAGATTAAGAAAGTAACAAACCTATCTTATTTTGTACGGGTTTGTTTTTGCCAATAATTATGACTTTGTTTTTTAATTAACAAATTACAGTCAAATCATGTAACGTTCTTACAGTGAAGTCAAGTAAATTTTATAATCAAGAATATAACAGGATGTTTTTAGTAGAAAACAGGATTAACATACATATTATTTAAGTTAGTAAAGCTAAGATTAAAATATAGGTTAAGTTGTATATAGATAGACTAGGAGTTATTTTGATTGGCTCATTAACTACAAGAGAAAGAATGTTTGTTAACAAGTTGCTTGAGAAAGCCCTTTCTTTGATGTAAGCACAATGGGGGCCCTATGTGTTGTTAGCCTTGTACCTGGGTTTCCCGCATTTTTATCCATCCTCATAACTGAAGTCAGTACAAGGGAGGATATTTGTAGAATGTTGACCTTGGGAAGGGACCATGTTTTGTCCTTGTCTTCTACTTCTAATCTCCAATTTAGGCTCCAATTCTCTTCGGACCAGACTCAAATGGACTATGTTTTTGACCTTGTATTTATTTCTTTTCTCCAAATTAGGCTCCTTTTCTCCGGGCCAGACTCAAATGCAATTTTTGTGTTTTTAACCCCTTCAAGTCTATGTTTTGGGTCTGCAAGGCTCATTAGAAGAGCCTTTTGTCAAACATTTATAGTGTTTTGATCCAAAATCTCTTATGCAGGGACAGGAAAATGTTTTTTCTTATGGGGTCACTGTGTGGAGAATATCGGTCTGATTTGGAATGCTGTAAGGCCTAATTAATGACAACAGGCTTAATTTCACATGAGCAGTAGTAGTAGAAAGAGATACCAGTTTCGCCTCTCATGGCAGAAGCTGTGCAAACATTTGCCATTTCCTCACTGTGACTGTGTCATCCGGGAAGGTTGATGTGGCTCCCAGCATGTCTCTCTCTGCCTCTCAAAAATAAATAAACATTAAAAAAAATTAAAAAATAAAAAATAAAAAATAAATAAAATGGAGCAGGGAGGCCATTAAGGAAATGGGCCCTTATTCATCTCTTCACTAAATAGAACCATGAACCTCTGAACTGGGCCAAACCCCAAACATTCCAAGGACTTTGCAACCTGCTACAGTAACAGACTTGGCTTCGTGATGGCTTTAACAACCAATTATGTCTACCAAGATGTTTTCTGCCACAAACAGCAATCAAAATCTTTGTAAACAACCTCTACAAATATCCCATTTTGTCTTTTAAAACTCCCGGCTTCGGGGTGCCTGGTCATTGCCTAAGTGTCTGACTTCGGCTCAGGTCATGATCTCATGGTTTGTGAATTCGAGCCGCACATCGGGCTCTGTGCTGACAGCTCAGAGCCTGGAGCCTGCTTTAGATTCTGTGTCTCCCTCTCTCTCTGCCTCCCCCCACCCCATGCTCTGTTTCTGTCTCTCTCAAAAATAAATAAACATTAAAAAATTAAAAAAATAATAAAAAAATAAAATTTCTGACTTCTGTTCCCTAGTGGGACACAATTTCAGTTATTACCTGAATCTACACTCCCCAAGTGATACTCCCCATCACTTTACCTCAGTCATCACGTGGGAGACTCCTGTGTGTCTGTCTCTGTGTCTCTTCTTAGAAGGACACCAGTCATATTGGATTAAGGGCTCACCCTACTCCAGTATGACCTTGTCTTAACTAATTACATCTGCAAAGGCCCTATTTCCAAACCAGATCACAGTCACAGATGTCAGGAGTTAGGACTTCAACTCACCTTTGGCGGGGGTGGGGGAGGGGCACAATTTAATCCACAACATGAGAAAAAGAGAGGATGCCCCTCAGTCCAGCACGAATAGGGGAGTAGTAGTGAATGGTGTGGAGGCACAAGCAGGCTGGGGAGGCAGCTGGGGAATCCAGTGTTTATGTTGAATAGGTTAAAGGCCACTTGACAGTGAGATGCCCAGGTGGGAATGTCAAGCAGGTAGTCGGATAGACAATTCTAGAGATCTCTGAGGGGAAATCTGAACAAGAAGCCCGATGATGAGGGAACTGTATCCTGCTGAGTGACAAGCAAGGGAGTGCAAGATAACTGGCTGGTGAGAACACAGAGAAAAGCCTGGAGCCCAGGGCACCTCCATTCCATAGCTCAGTACATAGAAGAGAAAATCAAGGCCAGTGGTCTTCTAGTAAATGTTTAACAACTTGCGCTCACTTCGGTAGCACATATACTAACTACTACCTCTTCAAGGGGAGGAGAGGAGAGAAAGGCTCTGATTTGCAAACTTCACCAACTCCTGTGGTGTAAATACTCTTGCCATGGTCACTGGCTTGAAAAATTCCTGAAAATTTAAAAATTGATTTCTTACAAGCTGGTACAAGCTGACTTGAACACATCTCTGAAGTCAAGGCCCTGGTTCAAGGTAAACAATCAGCCTACCCTTCATGGGCCTTAGTGTCTCTATCTGTGAAGTGAATGGCTGCTCCAAATGGTTTCTTCAAAGCCCCTTCCTGCTCTCACATACGTAAATCCCAACACCAAAACTTTGGGTCTGTCCTCATGGTCATGGGCCCTTTGAACAGGGTATTTTCCAATTAAACAGTTGAATGGGTAAGGTATAAGTAGTGATACTTACAGGTAATCACATAGAAGAGGAAGACTGGAAACTACTCTCTCAGT
The DNA here is from genome assembly GCA_028646485.1 of Cryptoprocta ferox. NCBI lineage: Eukaryota > Metazoa > Chordata > Mammalia > Carnivora > Eupleridae > Cryptoprocta > Cryptoprocta ferox. Next base: position 39,882,683 of record CM053576.1, on the reverse strand, counting down.
CTCCAGAGTCCTGTTGGCAAGTCTAAGCTCTCTTCATCTCTCCTCAGTTTGCCCTGCCCTTGCCCCAACAAGTCACCTACAGGCTACCCCTTCGACAAGGTCTGCCTTTGGCTGTGAAGAGGTCCAGAGAAGCCCTGAAAGAGGACTCAGGCCATAGACATAGGATTCTGAGGTCCCTGGACCCAGAGCATAACTTATTAAGGCAAGAGATGTAGGTTCTGTGGTTACAACTACTTGGCCCATGGACTGGGAGGGGCTTCTCTTCCCCCTCTAGCCTAAGGGAGATGCTGTCGAAACACATGGATTATATGAAATCAAGTACAGTAAAACCTTGGATTGTGAGCACAATTTATTCTGGAAACATGCTTATAATCCAAAGCACTAGTATATCAAAGCGAATTTCCCCCTAAGAAATAACGGAAACTCAGATGATTTGTTCTACAGCCCAAAAATACTCATATAAAAATGATTACAGTACTGTAATATAATGCAAAATAACAAAGGAAATATAAAATATAAAGAAAATTAAACAAATTAACCTGCATTTACCTTTTAAAACCTTCATGGCTGGTGTGAGGGAGACCAGAGAGAGGAGGCTTACTGCGTAAGATGATTTTCACTATCACTAACAGAATCACTGCAATCTATTGGCTCAATAGAATCTTTCTGCATTGTGGCCATTGTATACACTTGCACGAATGGTGACTACAGTACAGTATTAATAAACTCTTGTCATATACTGTATTTAATGTAACTGACAATAAGGCAGCAGAGGAAAGGGTCTCTATCTGCAGGCAGCCTGACCTAGAATGAAGCAAAGCATTCCTAAGCTTACTCTTGAATGGAAAAGCAAAGGACTGTCCATAGGTGCTTTGAAGTGACAAAAAATACACTAGTGCCAGTTGTAGACACTTTCCAATGTTCTGAAAATCACTGATTTCTGCCAACACCGTGGCCTAAGACCGAGCATCCGAGCATGGGAGACAATCACCTACAATCCCAGAGAGAAAGAGAGAGAGAGAGAGAGAGAGAGAGAGAAGAACCATTGGGTCAGTTGTGATCATGTGACTTTCAGTGTCATGTACTGCTCATATTGCAAGACACTGCTCATTTATCAAGTTAAGATTTATTAGACATGTTTGCTTGTCTTGTGGAACACTCGCAGAACAAGTTAGTCGCAACCCAAGGTTTTACGGCAATAGGAAAGAACTTACTATATGTGCGACACATAGTAGGTGCTAAACATGGTGGATTCCATATCTTCTCATGGTTGTATTTGACTAAAAGGGGTTCTTTCTATAGGAATTAAATATATATGTATTAAGTGCATGATTTATACTATGGGAGACACCAGGCGTGTGTAATACACTATCTCTGCTTTAAAAACTTGTTGAAGAAAGAAGACACTTCAAAGGTGTAACTGATCCAAATGGCACTTTATGAAATGTACAAAATGGTACACAACCCAGCTCTGTGGAATACGGACAAGTGGGAGAATTGGAACTTGGAAGTTCAGGCAAAGCCACACAGAAGAAGCTCTGGGAATAGACAGACAAATAAGGCATTCATAGATCATATTCAGGGACAATGAGTGGACTATAGCAGAATGTTAGAGTTGGAAAGCAAAGTTAAATAAACTGGAATAAATAGTGCTGACCAGCGTCTTTCTATCTTTGATGCTAGAAAATAAAAAGCTATTGAAGAATTGCTTTCTTTTAATGCTAAAAGGAAGTCAAAATAATTACTCAGAGTTTTTTAGGTTTTTTTTTGCATGCAAATTGACCCTTTGCCAGGGAGATGATCCAAAGGCTGTTAACCAAGGCAAAAAGAGGATTTATGAAAGAAAGGAGAAAGGAAGGAGAAAAACTATGGATGGTCTGGGGAAAGTGAAACTTTACTGACTTTGGGTAAATTGATTTGCTGACAGCTGAATAAAAAGTCAGCTGGACCATCTGACTTCGAGCAGGCCTTGAATAATGTATTCAATGATTGCATTGTGAATACAATTATTTTATTTCTTTGCAGATGTGGGGAAAGCTTACCTTTTCAGTGTGGCACACGCATGTGGCAGGCCATCTCTTTAGAGCCCCTGCATATCTCCTTCATTAGCATCTCCACCTTCCTTAGGCCACAATACACCATGTCCTTCTTCAGAGGTAATTTAATAAACGCATAGGAAATTTTGAAAATCGGGCAGAAAATTCCCCTTTTAATACACTTTTTCTATCAGGGAGTATTACTTCACAGTCAGTTTCATCTGCTTATTTTGCATAATTATAATTCTGGCGAACACATAATATTCATATAAAATCTTGATTTTTTTTAATCCTCTATTACATCATTGCCCTCTGCAGATTTCTCTACAGAAGAGTTTTTGCCTCACATCACTTTTTCTCACTGCTGGCTCCTCAGGGTTTTTTTGGGAAGTGGTTAAAGACCCAACAAAAAGAAAAAAGGAAAAAAGAGCAATATTTAGAGAAACAAAAATAATAAGAAGCAAGAAAGAGGTCTTTCTATAGTTGAAAGTTTGCTTGTGGGGGAGTAGTCTGGCTTGCTCTGAATGGTCCCAGACCTCTTGAGTTAAGACCAAGAGGTAGAAGTCACAGAGAGACATGTTGAACCCTGTAGAGCACACTGAAAACCATGCCTGCTGTCTCAGGGTGCTAAGTCCCCATCACCGTAGTTCAGGCGGAACAGGAAGGATCACCTACCAGCGACACTTCTGCAGCTATGTAAGCATGGGATGTGGGGCAGGAATGAATGGCATCTCGGAACCTAACATTTAGCCTGTTGGGCTGCTCCAGTCGGGCGCTTGGGTGACTCGGTTGAGCTGGTTGAGTGTCTGACTTTTGATTTCAGCTTGGGATGTGATCTCACACTTGGTGAGATGACGTGCTGTCAACACAGAGCCTGTTTGGGACTCTCTCTCTTCCTCTCTGTCTGCTCCTCCCCTGCTTGCGCACTCTCTCTCTCTCTCTCTCTCTTAAATAAACAAACATTAAAAATAGTGGCTTGAGACTACAATAATCATTTGATTATTCTCTCTCACAGCTCTGGGGGTCAACTAAGCTCAACTATGCAGCTCTTGCTAGGGTATCTCACATCAGACAGTGGTTGGGGGTTGGGATCCTCTCAAACACTCTCTCACTCCCATGTCTGCTACCTGGGTTGGCAAGACTCAAACAGCTAAAGGACTGGCATGCCTGGCATCCTTGGGCATCTCTCTCTCCTGTGTGGTCTGTTCAGTGCTGTGACTTCAGGGGAGTAGACCTCTTACATGGTGGCTTAGAACTAGAAATGCACATGTCAGGAGAGCAATTGAGAGAGAGAGAGAGAGCACATGCACCAGGTAGAAGTCATTTTGGTTTGATGATTCAGCCCCCGAAGTCCCATAGAATCTCTTCTGCTGTCCTCTGTTAACTGAGACAGTCACAAAGACCTGCCCAGGTTCAAAGGAAGAGGACATAGACTCTACTCTTGATGAGAGAAGTAGAAAACTTCTTTAAGTTCATGTGAGACCAGAGATATTCTTATATTCACTTTGGAAAATACGAACTGCTACATGAGCTTTCTAGTGGAAAAGTTTTCTCGTATTTCTAGGTGGGATGTCAAAGCAACATAACTCTCTTAAGGTGCCTCAAGCTTCTGGGGCCATGGATGTCTCTAATGTAAATGTCATAACAGGAGTCTGCAGTCTTTATGTGAAGAGAGGTACTTCTTCTTTTCCCCAGTTCTTGAGATCAACCCAGAACTGAAGAAAGGGGAATAAACAGGACTGACCCCATAGTGACATTCATGTATAGTGCAGGGAGCCAAACGTGGGGCTAGATGCATATCCCTCTGTGCCGAGATTCCTTCGGAGAGGGAAACACTGTCAGGACCCGCTGATTAGCATTAATCTACAGGTTGGGAAAGATGGATTCTACGTTTCTATCCATTTGCATCAGTGGGGAATCATGTTCAACCACTAACAACAGAGATTCATTTGCAGTAGCTTGAACTTCCAAAGGTTTATTATATAAAACACAGCTGAAAATCAGCAGGCCAGGGCAGTTCTGCAAAGTCTTCATGGGTCAGTCTTCCCCCTATTTTTTGGCTCCGTTTTGCTGCTCTATTTTTCCATTTCCATTCAAAAGATCACTTCATGGTTCAAGGTGGCTGCTGGAGTTCCAGCTATTATATCCACATTCCAGGCAGCAGGAAGGAGGGAGGAAGCTTATCTCATTGCCTTCTTTCATCATCTTCTTTTTTAGAGAGAGAGAGAGAGAGAGAGAGAGAGCAAGAGAGAGCGAGAGAGAGAGTGAGAGAGAGAGAGAGAGATCGCACAGAAGCAGGGAAGATGGGCAGAGGGAGAGGGAGGGAGTCCCAAACAGGCTCCATACTTGATTCCACGACCCTGGGATCATGACCTGATAAAATCAGGAGTCAGAAGCTCAGTAGACTGAACCACCCAGGCGCCCCTCACTGTTTTTTAAGGCTTCTCAAGAGTATCAAACTATATCACTTTGAACAGAACTTAATTTTATGGACTCACCTAGTTACAAGCAAGGCTGGGAAATGTAGTTTCTTAGCAGGAGATGTCTGAGGTTTCGTTTTCTAAAGACAAGAAGTGAAAATTAATATTTGTCTTACCTGTCAAATTTCTACTTAAGAGATAAAAAAAGATACCCGCCCAGTTAAATGAATCATAGAGATCTTTCTAGTGACATGTAATAGTGGTAACATTTCTTCTTTTTGAGTGCCTTCACAAAACGAGAGATTTAATTCAATATTTCAAAATCTGAGATGGGAAATAGATTTTGTGGAGTCTATTTCCACTCTGAACAGTTGATGACAGCATACAAATCATGTTTTCAACACCACCCCTTTCCCCAATTTGCCCTTTTGGTCTAAATGATTGAAGTCACAGCTAATGCAAGATATAAGAGGACAATTTAAACCTTAAAGGATGGCACTCAGTCTCTGAAGCATTCAATGAGCTGATCCCTGAGGCTCTCCTTGAGGTGCGGGCAATTTAGGTGATTGTCACTATTAAGACATTTGCTTGTGTTACATACACATGAATGTGCATGCCCATCCACCTAGAAAATGTCAGGAAGAGTTTTCTAGCTATCTCCACCTGCAAACATCTCACACTTAAAGGGCCAGCTGAAGTCCCATTTCATTCCTTAATATTCTCCTAGCACCTGTGCTCTGTCATGTCTCCCCTCTCTGTACTCAGAGACTGATTCTACTGTTTGCATTTAACAATTAGTACCCAACATTTAACAAACATCAAGAGAACATATGTGACGCCTGGGTTGCTCAGTTGGTTGAGCAACTTTACCGAAGAGGTGAGAGGCTGGGAGGCTAGCTGCAGCTGCACCTTCTAGATTTCCTCCTCCCCTTCGCTTACACCATCCTCTTGTCAGTGGCTTTCCTCGCTGGCACCCTTGGTTTTACGGGGCTAACAGTCGGCTGGGAGAAATGCCCCTTTTCTCTTCCCTCATTGGCAACTGTCTCAGCTCTTCTCAAGACCGAGCTCTTGATTGGGGCTCGGTCATGATCCCAAGGTTGTGGGATCAAGCGCCACATCAGGCTCTGTGCTAAGCATGGAGCCTGCTTGAGATTCTCTCTCTCTCCCTCTGCCCATCTCCCCTGCTTGTGCTCACTCTCTCTCTATCTCTAAAAAAGAATAAAAATAAAAGAAAAGGGAATGTCTAACATGAGTCCCAAACACTTTAGGACTTCAGTGTGGCCTACTAGTGTCATATGTAGGATTCTTTTCTCTCCAGGTTGAGTGTGAGCTCTTTGAGGGCCTCATACTTATTTTGTATCATTCCTTTTTAGGCATTAAATATTTCCTGGTTGATAGATTGCTCTGGTACTAGGCATCAGAAACCAGAGGAGTATATACTAACTGGGTCATTGAATGTTTCCGCTAAGGACAAAAAAAACTTATTCCAAATCTTTTTTTTTTAATTAAACTCTATGCCCAATGTGGGGCTCAAACTCACAATCCTGAGATCAAGAGGCACACGTTTTACCAAATGAGCCAGCCAGGCACCACCTTACTCCAAATCTTTGAGTGTCAAAAGCAAACTGTAAGACACATTCCAGAATAACATGAAAATGGAAAAGACAGACAATGCCAAGTGTGGAAGCACTGGAATGCTTATTGTTGGTAGGAGTGAAAATTAGTACAGCCACTTGGGAAAGCTATTTAACCATATCAACTAAAGTTGAACATAGGCACATTTTATGACACAACAACTCCACTTTCAGCTAACTACTCAATAGAAATGCCTATCTACATGCAAAATCAACAACAAATAGCAACACAACAAACATGCACTAGAATGTTCAGAGCACTATTTGTAATAGCCCCAAACTGGAAACTACCCATGTGTCTTTCAACAATATAATGGGAAAAGAGATTGAATAAAATGTAAATTCAAACAATGGAATATTATAGGAAGACAAAAATGGACAAACTCACTGCATGCAACAACATGAATAAATCTTACACATACAATGTTGAATGAGAGAAGCCAGGCATAAAATAGACTGTGCTGTTTGGTTTGATGTATATAAATTTTAAAAACAGGCACAAGAAATCCATCCTATCAGAAATCAGGATAGAGGTTACTTGGAGTGGGAAGGGGTCGCCCATGGAAAGAGGCACAGTGAGGGTTTTGGGGGGTGCTGTGAATGTTATATTTCCCAATCTGGGTGCTGGTGACATGGGTATGATGAAACACAAGCTGACTGTCCACATGATTTGTGCATTTTTATCTGAGTGTGTTACATCTCAAAGAAAACATACTAGAAAACAAACCCAGAAATGACAAGCTGTGGGATTCAGCAGATAATCACCCATCCCAACCTTCCTGGGTGCTCCTGGGCATTATACAAGGAGAGGGTTACTAGAAAACCTCCTAACTGCTTATCGCTCTAACATCCTATGGTTCTACGATTCTATTAAGAACTCATTGGAGGAGCTCAGTAGGTTAAGCATATGACTTCAGCTCAGGTCATGATCTCACAGTTTCTGAGTTCGAGCCCCACATCGGGCTTTGTGCTGACAGCTCAGAGCCTGGAGCCTGCTTTGGATTCTCTCTCCCCACCTCCCTCTGCCCCTCCCCAACTTGTGCTTGCTCTCTCTCACTCTCTCTCTCCCAAAATTAAATAAATAAAGCTTTTTTTTTTTTTAAAGAGTCCCTTGGCAAAAGGCTAGAAGAAAAGTTCTTTGACTCTAGATCACAGAAGGAAATTCCAATTGCCAAGGAGGGGCCCAGACATCCTCTGTGTCTGCGCCCACTGTCTGGTGTCGCAAGTCCTGGGAGAGGTTGGTGTGCAGCTGTGCAGAGCATCCTTTACCGAAGAGGTGAGAGGCTGGGAGGCTAGCTGCAGCTGCACCTTCTAGATTTCCTCCTCCCCTTCGCTTACACCATCCTCTTGTCAGCGGCTTTCCTCGCTGGCACCCTTGGTTTTACGGGGCTAACAGTCGGCTGGGAGAAATGCCCCTTTTCTCTTCCCTCATTGGCAACTGTCTCAGCTCTTCTCATTATGGCTGTCCCTGTGAGCTCACGTGTCCTTTGTGTCATGTGTTCCCCACCCACCTAATAGATGAAGTTGCCCCATTTCCTTTTCCTGGCAGCACACAGCATTTCAAAGTTAAATATGTCAAAAGTCGCCCTCTCTGCCTTACCTCTCCATGGCATACTTGTCCATTTCAATGTGCTCCACTACACTGATGGCTCAGAAAAAATAATCAAGGGATAAAAATCAAGAATATAGGTGCTACAGGGGCACCTGGGTGGCTCTGTCGGTTGAGCATCAACTTTAGCTCAGGTCATGGTCTCACAGTTCCTGAGTTTGGGTCCCGCATCAGGCTCATTGCTGTTAGCGCAGAGCCCACTTCAGATCCTCTGTCCCCCCTCCTCTGCCCCTCCCCCACTCTCTCTCTCTCTCTCTCTCTCTCTCTCTCTCTCTCAAAAATAAATAAAACATCTATTAAAAAAAGAATAGAAGTGCTACTGGTGGGCAGAAGGATTGAAGGTGGAGATGGGCATTGACCAGAACTTCCCAGCCAATCACTTAGTTATTAAGTAGTCTCTACTCACACCTGGGGACAGGTTACAGAAAATGCAAACACTGCCAGGTGTGCCACAAGCTCCTGACCTAAAGGGGATGTGGGATGTGGGCAAATGAGAGGTTATCGACAATGAGAAATCGCAAATGAATAATAATGCAGTGATGAAACGGAAAAGACACAGGGACACGAAAGGGGCCTGGGGGCCCCGAAGACAGTACCAGTTGCATAAACAAAGGCTCGTGGAAGGCAGACAGATTACAATTGGAAACGCTTTCAGCGCAGTCCAAGTCTGAGGCTGGTTTGGGAGATTAATGGAGCGTGTGGCCGGCTGACTCATAATCATGAAATATAGATGGCACAGAAGTTGGCTCCATGAGTTTCACTTGGGGCTTCTCTTGTGGAAGATTATTTCCAGGGCAGGGAGAATAAATAAGGGTGACTGTGTGAAGTTGAGCAAATTTTTGAGCAAGGAGAAGGAAAATCTAGCCCATGCTGGAAGAGTTGTCAGGATAAAAATTGTGCAAGTTCTACCACTCATTGTACTTGGAGCATTGTGGGAACTTGGCCTTTCCCCCTCCCACCCCCAGGGCATGGTCTGGGCCCTAGTCCTGCCTGCTGTGGGTCTGATGTGTTCACTGGGTCTCTAGAGGTAGACAGAGGGGGAAGTAAAGAATATCAGTTTATTCCTTCCACCCTCCATTCCCACCCCTGCTAGAAAACACCAGTCATAGGGGGCCTGGGTGGCTCAGGCGGTTAAGCGTCTGACTCTTGGTTCCCACTCAAGTCATGATCTCATGATTTGTGCGTCTGAGCCCCGCATTGGGGCTTGGGATTCTGTCTGCCTCTCTCTCTCTCTGCCCTTTCCCTGCTTGCTCTCTCTCTCTCAAAATAAATAAAAATAAAATGTAAGCATTTTTCTTTTTTTCTTTAATGTTTATTAATTAATTAATTTATTTATTTTGAGCGAGAAAGACAGAGCATGAGAGGGAAAGGGCAGAGAGAGCTGGAGACACAGAATCTGAAGCAGTCTGCAGGCTCTGAGCTGTCAGCACAGAGCCTGACATGGGGCTCAAACTCATAAGCCATGAGATCATGACCTGAGAGCCGAAGTTGGACACTTAACCTACTGAGCCACTCACGTGTCCCAATAAAAATAAACTTTAAAGAGAAAAAGAAAAACGATCTTTAAAAAAATTAAAAAATAAAACACCAATCGCTAAACAACCTAATCTTACCATTAAAGAATGAGTCAGATATGCTGGGACCTATCTCATCAACTTTTCATTTCTGTGGTTTTCTGGACTGCAAACCAATTGGGTATAATAGAGAAAAACAGCCCAAGTTCTATGGGCACTGCGTGAAGTCAAATACTCATGATGCTGAAGACTGGATCTCACTGCCTGTCTAGAAAGTCACCAAAAGATGGAAACATATACAAACCTTAACAGTAAATGCCAAAAGATCAAACTCTTTTATGGGGTTTACCATGTGCCCAACATGATGTTCTAAACACTTGACAGCTACTTCCAACCACAACCCTGTGATCAAGTTCCTATAACTATGCATATTTTAGAGAGAGAAAGAAACTGAAGGACCGGGATGTCCATTTCCCTCACTCACTCATTCATTCATTCGACAAATGTTTTTGAGCTCCTACTGTATGCCTAGACACAGGAAGTCTGCTCGATGGCAGGTTAGTGTTCAACAGCAAGCACAGTCATGAGCTGGTGTCCTAGCCTGCACAGGCTGCCAGAGCAAAGTGCCACAGACTCGGCGGCTTAAACAGCTGAAGTTTATTTTCTCACAGTTCTGCAGCCTGGAAGTCCTCAGAGAGGTGGTTTCTCCCAAGGTCTTATAGATGGCCACCTCCTCACCATGTCCTTACATGATCTTTGCTCTGTGAATGTGCATTCTTAAAAAAATTTTTAATGTTTGCTTATTTTTAAGAGAGAGAGAGAGAGAGACAGAGTATGAGCAGGGGAGGAGCAGAGAAAGAGAGGGAGACACAGAATCTGAAGCAGGCTCCAGGCTCCGAGCTATCAGCCCAGAGCCTGATGGGGGGCTCGAACCCACGAACTTCGAGATCATGACCTGAGCCGAAGTCGGACCCTTAACCGACTGAGCCACCCAGAAGCCCTGTGAATGTGCAATTTTGATGTCTCTGTGTCCTAATCTCCTCTTCCTATAAGGACATCAGACAGACTGCATTAAGCTCCACTCTAGGTGGGTCTCATTTTTAACATAATCACTTCTTTAAAAGCACTATTTCCAAATATAGTCACATTCTGAGGTATGGGGTGGGGAGGTTAGGGCTTCACCATCTGAATCTCGGGTGGGATGGGTACGGACACTACTCAGCCCATTACAGTTGGGAAGACAATTTGATCCCTTGACCAAGGTCATGGGACCTTAACCTCATCCCTCTAAACTGGAGTGGGAAGGTTTCTGTTCCACAGTAACATCAGAATCCACAAAACATCTGAACCCTGAATGCCTGTGGCAGGTGGAGGAGGAAGCTCACCGAGGCAGTTTCCCACAGTTATCCAACGTCCTACCAACTGCAGTACAATGATGGCTTGTGTGGACCAAGGGAAGCAACAGTGTCCAATTGCCCAGAGTGTTTGCTAAAAACACTGAAAAGGAAACATCTGCTTATACTATATTTTTTTCCTTTTTTTTCTCTCTGTCTCTGAATGCTTCAAAAGTGAATAAAGTGGATTTCAGTAACCCCGCCACACAAAGCTGGATTCATGCTTTCAGTAATCCCTTCTGTGCTTGTCACATTCATTCTTGCTCTGAGGCACTTCAAACACTGTTGATTTATTCTTTTATGAATCTGAATGAAGGTAACACTGTGGCGCCGAGTTGCCCTTGCTCTTCGGGTGGGATTTCACGGTCTATCTGCCAACTCATTAAAAAACACCCACCCCTTCCAGTTTTCCGGATTTATCCTGAATGTAATTTCTCTTGGTCTTCTTAATCTTGAAATAAAGAGCTTTTGGACCTAGCAGTGTATTATGTCCACCAAAATATTCTTTTACTTCAATCCCTCGAGATGATTTGGAAGAATATTTAAAAATGTTTGAAAGGGATGTGAATGTGGCTGAACAATTACAATGCATTGGCTGCACAATGCTATGGAAATGTGTTCCCAACTTGAAATGTCTCGATCCCTTTAGAAGGCAGGGAGATAAACAGTTCAGATGCAGCCACTCAGGAGAAGATAATGATCACTGTATGTTTCCATAGAAGCATTTTTCTCTCTCCTTTTCAAGCCCTTTGTAAATAGTCAAGATTTGGAAATCCAGGTACTACACGGCCTCATAACTGCTGGTCTGGAAAGGCTGTGGACAATTCGGTGCAGCATCTAACTCCCTCTTGCTTTAAGTTAAAAAGGCTGCCTTTGGTGGGGAACAAAGAGCAGTCATCTGCTTATTCAGGAGAAGCCCTTTTGTGCAGAAGAAGCTGGAAAGACGTGCATCCTGTGCCGAGTTCTACTAGGGATTCTTTCTAGGACTGAAGAGATCATTTTACATCGCATCGCTTCATGTGTCTTCTCATTATAAGATGGTGGTGCTTTACCACATTCCTCGCTCACGGCTGTCTCATGCAGAACAATTAAGGGTTAATTAATTAATTGTAGAACAACCAAGCAAGAGAGATAATGAGGATTTCTACTGCATTTCTTTGGCTTTGGGTAAGGCCACCCCTAAATCAATTTTAATCAGAAGAGAAGGCCTCAATTTTTCATTTGTACTCACACTGTGAGGTTCCAAACGAGCATGAATCTCTTGAATATAATTTTTCCCAAATCAGATATTTTTCCCCCCCTGCAACACTGATCTCTAGAAACTACTTCGCTGGGTTAATCAATATGTTATCTTGCATTAAATTTCATAGTTCTGTTATGAGTCAATGAAAATGACAAGCATTTTTTCTTTGCTATTTAATGTGGTTTTTTTTTTGTTACTGCTGTTGTTCCTGTTGCATATCTAAGTTAAATGGAGGAAATCCCATATGAGTTTGTTTATGTCCATCTTTTATCTTCAGAGATTGTCCTGACCAAAACCCAGCACAGAATAATGGCAGACCTTGGATGCAAAGTCAATGACTTTAAGAAAAACAAATCTCTGATCACCTGCTGATTATCCAAATGCTAGTTTTCTAGGGTAAACATGACCTACTTTCCTCCCCGTCTCCCTCCTGGTGCTCACTCTGTTGATGGAAGATGGGCTGGAGCGCACATATGTAGACCAACAGGACTGCATGAGTGGATATGCTCCCTGCTGCTGGGAGGGCTGGCACCAGTTCTAAGTTCAACCCTGAAGAGCTGTAGTTCAAGTGCCTTTAATGTTCCAGATCAGTGATGCCCCAGGTGGTGGCTGACCTTCATTTCCTTACCACCTGATTCTCTTCTAAACAGAATGGGATCTCTCATTCGTGTCCTGGAGAATGCACGATGGAGTCCCTCCACCTTACAGAACAATTTGCCTCCCCCTTTCATGGCCACAGCAAATCACATCACTTTCTTGCTGAATGTAGAAAACTTCTATCGTGGGCTAGAGGTGCAGCCTCCAGTGTTTCCCGTTTCCCAAAGAAATATGCTGTCAAAGTCCTTAAGAAACATATTCTTGTTCTACTTGGTGAAAATCAGCTCAATTTTGTTCATCTCGTTCAACCAATGTTTATTAATACATTGGTTGTATTAACTGATACATATACATTGATATGTGTGACATTACTAGGAGCAAACTACTAGGAACAGAAAGAAGGTATCAGACACAGTCTGCCTCAATGGGGTCAGAGTTCATCCAGGGGATAAGAGCCACATAGCAAGGCAAGAAGGTTAAACCCAAATTCATTGGTCAAATGAAATCTGGTCAAAGATTGGGTAAACAGAAAAAGTTTAAGAGAAGATGAAAGTTTTCCTTTGGGGATTAAGTGTCCAAAGTCCAAATCTGGGAATATTCAGAACTCATTTTTGGAATAGAAATTCCTGTATTTGTGGGGCACCTGGGTGGCTCAGTCGGTTGAGCATCCACCTCTTGATTTTGGCTCAGGTCATGATCCCAGGGTTGTGGGATGGAGCCCCGTGTCTCTGTGCTGAGCGTGGAGCCTGCTTGGGATTCTCTCTATCTCCACCTGCACCTCCCCTGCTCTCTCTCTCTCTCTAAAAAGAAAGAAAGGAGCAAAAGAAAGAAAGAAAGAAAGAAAGAAAGAAAGAAAGAAAGAAAAAGAAATACTATTTTTGCTGGGTTCAGAAGAATTTCTTTTTGGTAAATTCTTACAGATAAATGCCAAATTTCTTTTTACTAATAGTGAAGTGAGTAGAGGGGCCTCAGAGATAATCCAACCCCCTCATTTTAAATATTAGAAAACTCAAACTCCCAAGCTAAATGATTTGCCCAAAGTCACATTGATAAAAAATGGTAGCCTGGACCTAGAATTCAATTTTCCTGCTCAATCACATGTTATCTCAGAATAAAAAATTACTATGTATTTACTGTAATTTCCCACTATATTTTTTCTTAATACCTTCAAGTTTGTGGAGAAATCTTTAAGCTACATTAATAGAATTAAGTAAAATATTACTTGATAGATTGCAAAATGCCACAAATTCTTCCACTCTTTTACCCCGTGAATATATTCTTTACTTTATGACTGGCTTTAACCAATGGGGCATGAATGAGAGTAAGGCCAGCTGAGGCCTCAAGGGAGCTCATGCTTTGGGGGTTGCCCTCTGGCTGCTGTTGGAACCTAGCCTCCAAGAACATTCTGGATGATGAGAGACACATGGGCCAGTCAGACCAATTGCCCCCATCAGCCAACAGCCCAGGCAGTCCTCAACCAAATCACCAACTGGCTACAGATGTATGAATGAGCATGGCTGAACTCATCCGAGCCTAGCACAGAAGAAGACCCAGTCAACTCTTGAGCTAAAGAAATGCTGTTAAGTTTCATAATAGCTGGGGGGTGGTTCATTGAAAAGCAAAAATTGGCTAATACAATGAATATAAGAATGAATAATAACTCTTGAAGAAATGAGTTCAAGCAGGAGAATGTGCTGTTGCTAGTCCCAGTAAATGGTTAGAAGTTCCTTTTGAAACCTACACTTGACATCCCAGAGGGCAGAATCTTAGTGCTGAATTTGCTATTTTATGAAGGAAAGGCAGAAGTTGTATGTGATCCTTTCTTCCTAGGAGAAACTTCCTCATGGGATGGAGACAACTTCTCATTACACTTGTTTCCTAATTTAATTTCAAGCCTTGGCAATAAGTGGCCACTAACTAACATGAAATTGCAAATAAGAGCACACACAAGCATATACACATACACGCACGTGCGCACAGGCACACACACACACACACACACACGATGCTGGCAGATGCAGAATTGTGCCTTGTCTTACAGGATCATTTATCCGGGAGACTGCATATTGTGATCTCTTCCAGCCAGAGCTCTGTTTACTGTGGATTTCTGCCAAGATAACCCTTGGCATTCTTCAAACAAAGATTTCTCTTTTAACAAGAACATCTCTATAATGCAATATGCTTTCCAGGAGCTGAAATATAACCCTGATAGAATATAAAGATAACTCCTTGTAATAAATAAATGAAACACTATTTCCTGTGTTCTTTGAGAACAAAACTTAAAAGAAAAACCATTCAGAAAGAAATAGGCTCCTGACAATATTTGGTAACTTCATCCCACTGCACCATCTTAGAAGTGATAGGAGAAATATATATCTAAAGACAAATACATAATTGGTTTGGAAAACAAGAAGAGGTGTTTTTGGTAGATCAGAAAGAAAAGAAGATTGTACCATGAAAAGTAAAAACCCATGTAGGAAAGGACTTCCATAAAATGTGGGGTGCTTCCAGCCTAAAGGTAACAAAAATGGGAGTGGACAAAGACCTGGGTGGGGTGGCTTCTGGATCGCTGGTTGGGATAATGCCAACAAACAAGGCAGATGGTTAACCACTCTTCCCCTTCCGCCCCCGCCCCCCCACTAGATGGTGCTCAACTGGACTGCCTTAATCTAAGTAAATTGAATCTGGCAGCTAAATGGGAGACACATAACACAATACTCAGGAGGATGGTGACCGAAAGGAGTACTGGAAATTACCTGTGTCCAGAAGATAGCATGCTTTGCCTACCCACACATCCTGTGCCCATTGTTTACTCCCAAACC
Organism: Cryptoprocta ferox; assembly: GCA_028646485.1. Lineage (NCBI taxonomy): Eukaryota > Metazoa > Chordata > Mammalia > Carnivora > Eupleridae > Cryptoprocta > Cryptoprocta ferox. Next base: position 39,867,414 of record CM053576.1, on the reverse strand, counting down.
TAGGCAGGGACTGCAGTCCACCCCATTGAGAAGCAGATCCTTCTCATCCATCGTAATCAATGATGGGCGGCCATGAAAAACAGACAAAATATCCGCAGAATCAGGTGAACAGGAAATCAGGGCAAGAATCTTCAAACATGTGAGTGGATCAACAACATGGAAGAAGACCGACCCAACTCAACAAATGGAGAAACACAGTTAATACAGCAGACAGAAGAAAGAATGGTTATAATCCCCATTCTTTGGTGCATCCTAAGAGGATACTGTAGCTATAAAAAACAGTGAGTTGAAGATCTAGGAAAAAATTTTAAATGTATCTTTAAAATTAAAAACTGAATAATGCCTAGGTGGGGTGCCTAGGTGGCTCAGTTGGTTGTGTGCCTGACTCTTGATTTCGGCTCAGGTCATGATCTCATGGTTAGTGAGATTGAGCCCCGTATCGGGCTCTGCGCTGACAGCATGGAGCCTGCTTGGGATTCTCTCTCTCTTTCTGAAAAATAAATAAATAAACATTAAAAAATTTTTTAAACCGAGTAATGGGACAAACAGCAAAATAGACATTGATTGTAACATAAATTGGTGACCTGGAATAGGGATTCTGCCAGAATGCAGGACAAGAAGAGAAAGCATTATAAGGCAGAGAAGAAAAATTAAGGGATTTGGAGGAACAAGTCAGAAGTGCCAACATGATCTAGTAAGAATTTTGGGAGGGAATAGAGTGAAGGGTGAGCATGAGAACACTCAAAGCAATAACAAAAAAGGAAGTCACAAAACTAAAGAAAAACAGCACTTGAACTGGGAGGCCTAACTCTTCACTATTGACAAGAGATCTATCTATATCATAACCATGCTAAAGTTTGAAAATAAATATATATAAAAGCTCTACTAGGTAAAAGCTACAAAAAGAGGGCTGAAGAGCAGTATTTCTAGGCAAATTATAATCAGAAAGCACTACAGGAACAAGAGGTATTTCATATTGATAAAAGGAACAATGGCCACCGCAACTGTTATAAACTCTATGCCCCTTCTTTCCCTGCTTTAGAATATTTAAACAAAAATGAATAGAAGAAGAAAAACCTTAGCAAATTCATCCCAACTGATACTAGTGATTACATCTGTAGAGGATGTAGAGGAGGGAGATTTGGAGATTTGGTTTAGACAATAAAGACAATAAAAAAGACTGAGCCACTCAGGTGCCCTTAAAGAAGACTTTCGTAAATCTGTATTACTTGAAATTATTTTTACAAGTTAGATGAATCCATATATTAATTTTATTTTATTTAAAAAAGTTTTTAATGTTTGTTTATTTTTGAGAGAGAGAGAGAGTGTGAGTGGGGGAGGGGCAAAGAGAGAGGGTGACACAGAATCTGAAGCAGGCTCCAGGCTCTGAGCGGTCAGCACACAGCCCCATGTGGGGCTCGAACTCACAAACTGCGAGATCATGACCTGAGCCCAACTCAGATGCTTAACTGACTGAGCCACTCAGGTACCCCAATTTTGCACATAATCAATTTTAAAAATAAGAACTATTATATATATACATAAATATAATTATATAATTTATATATTAGGTTGTACCATACTTATAGTACTTTGTATATTTAAGCCAGGAATAATTCCAACCCCAGCTCAAACTGGTCTTCCTTTCTCATTTACTAAAATCTTGCTCATCTCTGCCACATAGATTTTATCACTAAATTTCTTGCCTTTCTACACTGTCATCAAATTGTTAAGTGAACTTCAATCCTGTAACTTCAATGAGGGTATCCTGGATGAAAGGCATTTGTCTTATATTCTAAATAATAGCAGAATATTATTAATAGTATTTAGAAATAGTGTTTTGTAATGAGTGTTTATTATGTGGCACTACATGTATTATCTCCTTTCATCTTCTCAATGACCCATTACAATAAGTACCAGGACAGATCCCATTTTACTGGTGGGGCAGTTGAGGTTTTTTGTTTTTTGTTTTTTTCCCTTAGGCAGAATAAATAACTTGTCCAAATTCCCAGAGCAAATAACAGCAGAAAGAACCAATATTTGAAAGAAGGTCTGCCGGATGCGGGGTTCTGAATTTCAACTGCTGTGAACCGGACTGGGCACACAGAACCTGCCCAACCTAGGTTTCCATGATTGTTGGCTGATTTCATGTTTCACAGGCAGTCCTCTGGCTTCAACTCCCTTTGATGTCAAGAGGTGGGATCTGAATTGGAGCATTTGAAGCGTCATAATTAACGACTGTAGTTGGGGGAGGACCTCAGCAATCATTTTACAGGTGAAGAAAACGAAGGCCAGAGAGGTTAAGGGAGTAGTCTGAGGTCACAGAGCTCCTTCCCAGGACAGCTAGTACTGACCCCAATTCTCTTAGCGCCTGGATGGCAGACGCAGCAGGTACAGCTTCCCAGCAGCCCTCCCGCCACGTTGTTGGCTCCGGCTCTCCTGGCTGCCCCCTCCTTCGGGAGTTGGAGCACCCCTTCCTGCCCCCAAACCCCAGCGCATAAATCACCTGAAGAGTGTCTTTCAGTGGACCACGCGACTCACCACCATGGGCTTTTCCAGAATGAAGGTGTGAAAATCAGAAAGGATTCTAGGAGCAGCAGGCAGGACTTCAGACAGTAAAAGAGGTGCTGCAGGGAGAAAACCAAAGAAAGGTGACAGAGGAGACTAGAAAGATCCTGAGAAAATTCAGAAGGCAGAAGAACTGGGGCTGTCCCCAATGGGCAAGAGAACAGCTTCAGACATCAACCCCGGGAAGGTCTGAATGAAAACCGGCCAGAACCTTCTGCAGTCATTCCAGGCCTCTCGTTTCTTCTGTGGTTGCCTCATCTGTGAGTAGTCACTGTGAGAAATACCTAATTGTGGCCTTTGTCCAGGTTACAAGCTGTAGTCTGTGACATGACCTGTAAAGTAAAATGGCTCTTTTTTCTTTTCTTTTTTTTTATTAAAAATAACTTTGTAAACATTTTCTTTAAACTGTGTATTTTGGGCAGCTAGGTGGCTTAGTTGGTTAGCTTCTGACTTCGGCTCAGGTCATGATCTCACAGTTTGTGAGTTCGAGCCCCCTATCAGGCTCTGTGCTGACAGCTCAGATCCTGGAACCTGCTTTGAATTCTGTGTATCTCAGTCTCTGCTCTTCCCCTACTCATGCTCTGTCTCTCTCTCTCCTTCAAAAATAAATAAACATTAAAAAAATTTTTAAAAACCTGTAGTTCAAAGCCAGAGGTGTTTCAAAAATGGAACCATGAACACCCCTTTTCTAGATTCTCCAAGGGTTTTGCCATGTCTCTATGTATTTTTTCCTGTTCTTTTTCTTGCTTCCACTTCAGGATTTCATATATCATAACTCTTTACCCCTAAATATCTCAGCCTGCATGTCCTAAGAACAAGGACATTCCCTTACGTAATTAAAACATAATGATCAAATCCTGGTTATTTTACACTGGCACACTATTTAAGAAATTTTTTTAAATGTTTATTTATTTTTTATTGAGAGAGAGAGAGAGAGAGAGAGAGAGAGACAGAGTGTGAGCCAGGGAGGGGTAGAGAGACAAAGGGGGACACAGAATCCGAAGCAGGCTCCAGGCTCTGAGCTGTTAGCACAGCAGGGCTTGAACTCACGAACCAAGAGATCATGACCCGAGCCGAGTCAGATGCTGAACTGACTGAGCCAGACAAGTGCCCCTCACTAGTACACTATTATTATCTACTATCCAGTCCACATTCAAATTGCACCAGCTTCTCTTAAAAATATTCTTTATAGGGGCGCCTGGGTGGCTCAATCAGTTAAGCATCAGACTCTTGGTTTCAGCTCAGGTCATGATCTCATGGTTTGTGGGTTTGGGTCCTGCTTCAGGCTCTGCACTGACAGTGTGGAATTTACGTGGGATTCTCTCTCTCTCCCTCTCTCTCTGCTCCTTTCCTGCTCCCTCTCTCTCAAAGAAACTTAAAAAAAAAGTTTTTTATGCCATTTTTTTCCTGATCCAGGAACCCATCTCAGATCAAACGCTGCATAGAATTGACATTTCTCCTTAGGCTCCTTTACTCTGGAGCTGTTCCTCAGCCTTTCTTTGTCCGTCATGGCCTTAACATTTTGAAGAGTACTAGCAGTCCTTCAGTTGGGGTTTATCCAGTGTTTTCTTGTGATGAGAATCACTGTTTTTAGGGCAGGCCTGCAAAAGTGAGGTTGTGTTCAAGTGCAGTGGCTTTAATCACAATGATTTTATATGGTATTAATCCTGTCAGATATGCTGTTTCTTGGGTTTAAGGAGTGTAATGCTAAGTGACACCAAATTAGCCAGGAAGCAATCCCTGAAGAGAGAACGCATACTCAAAAGGGAGGTCAGTGTGTTGACAATACTTTGGCTGCCTGCACATTCGGTATGCAAAGCAGCCTCCTCTCAGTGAGCTCTGATCACACTGACCTCTATTTCCACCACGACGACACCACTCAGCAGCATTAATTTTTCTGCTGAAAGGAAGAAAAAAAAATCTACGTGGACAATGACTCCCCATTTCGGTCTGCTCCTAAATGCAAATTCAAAAACTCTCATTGTCAAACATAATCATCGCCCTTCCGAAACATTATAGCCTTCAAAGAATTTGAAGGGTTGAAAGAATTAAATCAGCTGCCTAGTTTCTACCACTGGCATTTTTAAAAATGGTGAGGTCAGCATGTCACCTTTAAAGCCGTCTGTTTCATTGTGTGTTTATAGCATGCTTGTGTTAAGGGCGTTGCATTAAGCTTTCATTTAAGAAGCTCATGATGTTGAGTTCTGAGAGCTGAAGGTACCTCTTTCATTTGCTGATTTCCATTTCCCAAACTTATCCCCTTCTGTCCCGGCACCTGTCAACCCTTGCTCCAAGCCTCCATTTTCTTCCTCAACACTGTTCTTAGAGTTTCCTGACTGCACCCAGCACCCACTCTTGCTCCCCCATAATCCAGTTTCCACAGAGCAGATGAATAGATTCCCCTACAATGTAGCTCAGATCATGCTACTTTCCTGCACAATGTCTTCTTCTTCATTGACTTTCTCAAAATCCAAGTCACCTACCACCGCCAACAGGACTTCCCCTACCTCCTTCTCCAACTGCCCCTCCTGTCCCCCCACTCAAATCAGCCTCTTCCAATCATACTAACTGTACTTTTCCTTGAGTGAGCCTGTCTCATAGGGCCTTTGTACTTGCCAATCTTTCTGCATGGAACCCTTTTTCTTTGGTTGACCCAAGATAGTTCCTTCTTGTCATTTGAGTCGCAGCTCAAATGTCACCTTATCAGAGAGGCTCCACTCCAAATCAATAACATCCTTCAAAAAACTTTCTGAATCTCTTTCTGAATTTATCATGTTTATATTTGTTTATAATTTCATCATGTAGCTCCACTACAACATAAGGTCCACGGAAACAAAAAAAAACATGTTTTTCTTGCTCCCTGCCAAATCTTGAGTGCCTAAAATGACTTCTGGCATGGGATGGGTGCTCTATAAATATCTATTGGATGAGTGAAAATGATTACAGATTACAACTAGCCACCACTGAAAGAGGCAATTTATCCTGTGTTGGAACAAATGCTATGGGTAGTTACCCACCTTGGTCACCACATTTACCTCCAAATGTTTTAGCTTTTTCCAAAGATAGTTCTAGCAGTTAAGGGGAAATAAACAGGAATGGAGGCTAAAGCATAAAGGAACAAAGAGATGAAACATGAGGGCCTCATACAAACATGTGTTTCATGAACTGAGAATATGGTTAATTTAACCCATCGCCCCAAAGGAGTACAATAAATGAACGAACCTTAAGAAGTATGCAATCTACTACACGTGGTGCCACTCTGTCCCAGGTCCCATAGCCTGCTGTCCACCTCTTGTGAGTCTCTATAGCACTTCATCTTCCTTCTTCTCCTTTTCCTAAATGGAGACTTTTCCCCAACATAGAGGTGAAACAGCCTTCTTTCTTTCTTTTTTTAAATTAAATTTATTTACTCATTGAGAGAGAGAGAGGAAGAGAGAGACAGAGAGAGAGGAAGAGAGAGACAGAGAGAGAGAGAGAGAGAGAGAAAACGTGCACACACAGCAGGGAAGGGGTAGAGAGAGAGAGAGAGAGAGAGAGACAATCTCTGTGCTGACAGTGCAGAGCCCGACCTGGGGTTCGATTTAACGAACAATGAGATCATGACCTGAGCCGAAATCAAGACTTGGACACTTAACCGACTGAGCCACACAGGGGCCTGGACAGCCTTCTTTCTATATATGCCTTGTCTCTCAGTGTTCTCATTGACTTCATAGCTGTACCCATCATTTTTCTACCAGCAAATCCCAAATTCATCTCTTTGGCAATCTGAATCCTTCTTAGAATGTCTCAGCAAGTCTGGTCTAGTTTGTCCAGATGACAAAAGGCTCATAGTTGCCCATTATTCAAAAAAAGTCTATTAATTTCTTAAAAAAATTTTTTATAGTTTATTTATTTTTGAGACAGAGGGAGACATAGCATGAATGGGGGAGGGGCAGAGAGAGAAGGAGACACAGAATCCGAAACAGGCTCCAGGCTCTCAGCTGTTAGCACAGAACCCCATGCGAGGCTCGAACCCACGAACTGTGAGATCATGACTTGAGCCGAAGTCAGACGCTTAACCGACTGAGCCAACCAGGCTTCCCAAAAATGTCTAGTAATTTCTGCAGCACAGGGATTATATCTCACTTCATTTCTTTATGATAGAATAAGCATCTGCTGAGGCAAGTTTGAAGTGTCATAAACTTAACAGAAAATAAAGACTTTACTGTGTTAGTGGAAATACACACATCACATGGCTTTTTTGTGTGTAATAAATGACACCAAAGTTAGTAGCTTAAAACCGTAACCATTTCCTTGGTTTATAATTCTGTTGGTTCGGCCTCGGGCTAGGGCTCATCCAGTTGGTTCTTCTGGTCTCGGCTGGGCTTACTCATGCATCTGTCATCAGCAGCTGAGTTGGCTGGGGTAGAAGTACTTCAACTCTTATCTCTGCTTCTTGTAGCCTCTCATCTTCCAGAGGCTAGCTTGGGGTTGTTCTCGTGGTGATGATGGAAGGGATCTCAAGAGAGTGAAAAGAAGTGTGCAGGGTCCCTGGGAGTGTGCCCTGGGTAGTGTGCAGGGAGTGTGACTCCCAGGCTTGGAACTAGCATGCTGCCAGTTCTGCTACCTTGTAATGGCCACACCCATCACAAAGCCATCATCTCTGGATGGAAGATGCTGCAAAGTCACACTGCCTGGGTGTGTGGATGCAGCCAGGTAAATGACTGTGGCTTTTTTTGCAAACAGTTTACCACAGTGAGTAATGGTTTGCTAGGGGGAATGCATCTCTTTAAAGTGTGCTTAAAGAGAAGATACACAGAAAATGGTAGTGAGGCAATAAACGCTAACTGCTTTTTCTGTGTTTGCACAAAATACCATAAGCCATGACCTCATCCTCGCTAAGTGAGCTTCAGTCCGCTGCTTCTCGGGAAGGAAATTGGAACTACAACTGCTCCAGAACAGCTGTGCCCCACGGGGTGCCTGCCTGGCCCCGCCTGGTTCCCTGGGAGTGGGAGGTAAGGACAGCCACAGCCCGTAATGCCTGAGATGGCAGACTCCATGGATGTGGCCTGGAAGGGCTCAGTTAATCAACCATGTTCCTGAATGGGTGACAGAAAAGCTCAGCTCAGGAGGATGGCAGAGGAGAGCTAAGTCTTCTAGGAGGGTGCATTTGGTCATTCCTTTTCGCCTGCCCTGTTGCTATGACGACCACAGGCTGTCTCTTTGATTCATCAAATATACAGGGGCATATTTGAAGTTCAGGAGAACTGCTTTGATGGAGATTTTTTTTTTCTAACTTGCAACGGGCAGGTGCTACTTTCCGAATTTTTTTCATTGGGGGTCCCGAATGGAAATTTACATGCCGATCAAATCGGATCAAGGCTTTCTCAGGTAGAGGCAGGTGCTAATAGTGTTTCTCCATCCTGGCTGCTTATTCCAACCTCTTGGAGTGCTTTTCAAACATATTGGAGCCCCACAAGCAAGAAATATAATTGGTGTGGGGTGGAACCCCTTAAGGATTTTCTTAAGCATTTATTTATTTATTTTGGGGGGGGCAGGGGCAGAGAGCAGGGCCTGCGCCACAGCAGAGAGCCCAACACAGGGCTCAAACTCACGAATCGTGAGAGTATGACCTGAGCCGACATCAAGAGTGGGACGCTTAATCAACTGAGCCACCCAGGCGCCCCAATGATTTTGTTTTTAAAGGGGACCAAGTAACTGATGTGCATCCAGAGTCTTGAATGGCTGTGCTAATGTGATAAACTCAAAGTCATGAAGAATGACGGTGTTGCAAAAGCACTTGTAGGTATAGTTGTATTTCTATATATTTGTATTTTAATTCTGGCTCCACCATCTTCTAGCTCTATGGCTTTGAGAAACTTCAATGTCCTCATCCAAATAATGGGAGCAATAATAATACCTATTGCATACCACTTGTGAGGACAAGAAATAGTATTTTAAAAGTATAGAGTAGGGGTGTCTGGGAGGCTCAGTTAGTTAAGCATCTGACTCTTGGTTTTGGCTCAGGTCATGATCTCACGGTTCAAGAGATCGAGCCCTGCATCTGGCTCTACATTGACAATGTGGAGCCTGCTTGAGATTCTTTCTCTGTCTCTCTCTCTGCCCTTCCCCTTCTTGCACGTGCTCTCTGACTCTCAAAATAAATAAATAAACATTTTTTTAAAAATGTGTAGAGCAAAAGAAAATGAAAGGAAATGTCAAATTATAAGGAGTGGCCAAGAACAAATGAAAGTGATTGGAAATGCACAACTGGATGATAAAACTCTTAATAAAGTGTTTACCTATAAACATCAGGGTACATATTTGTACACCTATGTTTATGGCAGCATTATTCACAGCAGCCAAAAGGTGGAAACAACACAAGTGTCCATCAATGCATCAAGGGTCAAGCAAAACAGGGTTATACACACAGTGGGATATCATTCAGCCTGACAAAGGAAGGGATCTCTGACACCTGCTACAACATGGAAGCACCCTAAGACACTATGCTAAGTGGAATAAAGAAGTCACAAAAGGACAAATATGGTTTGAGTCCACTTACATGAAGAACCTAGGTTAGTTGAGGCTGGACACTGGTTCTTGGGCTGTTTTTTTTTTAATGTTTATTTATTTTTTGAGAGACAGAGAGCAGAGAGTGAGTGGAGAGGGACAGAGGGAGAGGGATACACAGAATCTGAAGCAGGCTCCAGGCTCTGAGCTGTCAGCACAGAGACTGACTTGGGGCTTGAACTCACAAACTGTGAGATCATGAGCTGAGCTGAAGTTGGGCACTTAACCAACTGAGCCACCCAGGTGCCCCTGTTTTAAAAAGCATAAGCAGAACCATGGTTGTCTTAGTTGCCTTATTATCTCAGCTCCACATTCTGGTTTGTTTCCGACTTAATTAACTTTGCTGTATTACTCCCATTCCTTGTTGACCCAATGATCGTAGAAGAATGCTTACCTCCAGATTGTTTCAAGGCCCCTTCCCTCAAGGTTTCAAGAAACCCCTGACCCTCCTCTCATGTATATAAGCTGCCCCAAGACTCAACAGGGCAAGGCAGCTTTGGGAATGATCCCCTGTCTCCTTTGTGAGCTTCCCTTCTGATAATAAAGCTTTCCTTGCTTCAAAACCAGTGTCTCAGACATTGGTTTCCTGTGCAGTGGGTGCACGGACCAGTTTGAGTTCGGTAACACACTCAAATTCACAGAGACTGAAAGTAGAATGGTGGTTGCCAGGGGCTGGGAAGGGGGTAATGGAATGTTGTTTCCTGGGTACCGAGTTTCAGTTGTGGAAGATGAGAAAGTTCTGGAGATGGATAATGGTGATGGTTGCACAGCAGTGTGAAGGTACTAAAATGTCCATGAATTGCACACTTAAAAAATGGTTCAGATGGTAAATTTTCTGTTATGTATTTCACTGCAATAAAGAAGTTAAAACAATGGTTTTGTTTAGTGGGAAAAGGAAACAAGAGTTTCTGATTAGGATGAAGCACACGGGAGGGTCTAGTGTCACTAGCCAGGTTCTGTTTCTTGGTCTGGGTGGTGTTTACAAAGGTATTCACCATGTAATAATTCATTATTTGTTTTGTTTAATTTTCTGAATTTCTGTTTTATTTTACAACTTTATAGTAAGAAGTTTTTTTTAATAAAGACATAATAAATAAACAAAATTCCATTTGCCATATAGATAGCCTTCAAAATATGGGAACTGTTGTTACCATTGTTCTGTGAATCATTCTTGTCTTGGCCCTCTCCACTCTCCACCTCCTCCTCCTCCTTCTCCACCACCGCCCTCCACTTAGCATATGGTCTGCCCATAGGTGGCATCAAGACCCACCTGCTATAGTAGTGATGACAACACTGGACCCATAAAGGCTATGGGACTCAACTTAAGTGCCCTTAGTCTGATGGAAGAGGCCAAACCACCAGGCCTAACCTAAATGCTGGGAGCAAAGAGTAATCATAGGTGCAGTCATGGGGCAGCATTAATTGAGGCACTTTTTAGGGACAGAGAGGGTTTCCCAAGCCTATTCTGAAAGGGGAAAAGCTGGATTCATCTCTAGGGTACATTTCATCCCGTTTTAGAGCTCCTTGTTCAGTTGGCCCAGGTGCATGAAAATTAATGTCCAGTGTGAGAAGATCCTGAGCTAAGAATGAGATAGTTCAGATTATAAGTGTGGGAGGCACTCGGAGCAAAAGAAAGTGGCCTTGAAAGATGAATAAGGCTTGGAGAGGCAGGGGGAAGACTGAAAGGAAATGACTTTCCAGGAGCCAAGACAAAGAGGAATTGGCTGGCATTTCGTGACTTGGGAAAAAGACCAGCTGGAATCAGAGCGACAGGTGGGGAAATTGGGTGAGACTGGGCACCTGGATCCAGATGTGGGACAGCCTTGGAGTCAGGCAGAGAAATGCACATTTGAAATGGGAAATAGGCGGTCACTGAATGTTTTTGAGCAGAGGTAATGAAAGAATTTATTTTAGCAGTAGCCCTTGCAGAAGATGGAAGATTCTTGGGGGGACAATCTGTGAGCCACAGGAGAGGTTTATTTGAAAGGAAAAGCAGGAAGACTTGGTAATACCTTGAGATGGGAATAAGAGAAGAAAACCATTTCTGGCCGAATTAAGGAAGGCAGGTGGTCCGCTTCTAGCATTTTCTATTTAAGTTCTAGACAATCTCAACTTGAGCTGAACAACGGAATCATCTGGAGATCTTGTTAAGAGGCAGACCGATTCAGTGTGTCTGGGCCCAAATTCTGCATTTCTAACAAGCGTCCTAGTGAGGCTGAGGCTGCTGGCCCACGGATCAACCGAACTTTGGGAAGAAAAGTATTAGAACAATGGTTTCCAACTTGACTGTGCTTGGGAGTCTTCTGGGGAGCTTTTAAAAACCCAACACTCAGGCCAGATCGCTTCAGTCAGAACGTCTGGGGTGGCGGGAAGTAGGCATTAAGATTTCTAAAGCTCTCCAGGTGGTTCACTTGTACAGCTTGGGTCCAACTGGGCTTTGGACACTCTAGATTTCAGAGGTTAGAAGAACATATTTAAAAATGCCTTCAAAGGCTTCCTAGGTATATTCTTTAGGGAAAATGACTTCCTCACGATTTTTCTGGAGCGGTTCCATAAACACGCCTTTAAAAAGAAAAAAAAAAAAAAGAAACTTGCGTGCATCCAATAATCAACAACCACAAAAATCAAATTGTCCCTTAGGATGCAAGGAACCTGAGTAAAATAACAGTAGATCTTTAATGCTACTGCAGGGAGTACTTTTTTTTTAAGCCGCAGAGTAGGAGACGCCTTGCAAGGCCTGCAAATGCTGGTGATTTATGAGCACGAATGCACCGTGCAGAAGCTGTTGAATTGCTTCAGCTCATCAAAGAAGCTTCTCTGAGAGTTATTTGGAAGACTTCCTGCTGGGTCTTTAGTCCTGGTTTCTGTAAATCCATCTCTGAATGGTCAGGGCTTCTCTGCTCCCCACTCTAGCAGGTGCCCAGACTCAGCCGTCTGCTCCTCGTTAATCTTGACCATGCGGGAAAAACACACAAGGCAAAATCCTATACTGAGTAGCAATTAGAGTACTTTACAACAGACCGAAAATTGTGGCTGTAAAAGAGCACTCCTCCCGGGGCTTTCTCCCCGCGCCCTGAGATTTATAGCAAGTGGCCTTCATTCTTGTGGGTATTAGAATTACACAATGTTGGCGCTGGGCAGAGAAATTTAAGAGGCGGGGCACGGACCCTCACCAAACGCACAAGCCCCTTTTAATCTGATTTCTGCTGGGCAGCCTGGCTGAGATAGATATCGAGCTACCGCATTTCCTCCTGTGTGCATAGAGAGGCAGTGTGGTATCGTGCAAAGATCCCTAATCCCGGAGCCGAGGGACCCGGTTCTTGCTTGAGTCTTGTGTTTTCATACCAGGAGTTCTCTCATTTAGTAACCTGGAATTAGACTGCCTTTTTTGACGGATTGTTACAGTCAGGGATATGCTGATAGATGTTTAACGCCAAGCTCTGGTGGGCAGAGGGGCCCTGATGTACACCGTTTGCCCATTTCCATGGTATGAATACCCCTACGGTGGCCTATTTCAAACTGCCAACCCGGTATTCCGAACCCGCAGCAGTATGTCGTCCCTAGTGTGCCCACCGGCCAAATACAATAACTCCAACCTGGTTATAACTTCAAGCCATTGTTATAGTAAAATGTAGTAAAAGCATTAGAAAGTGATGGTATTTACATATTTGCCACCTTTTGAAATTACAACTTATTTAATTGTAAGTTTATGTAGCTTAATCTTTAATAATGGATGTTTAAAAACCAGCTCACAAAAATTCCTAAAAAATTTTAAATTGTTTCTCGCAAGCCAGGAGAAGGTGGCTCCAGCATACTCCGGGTCGTGAGGACCTAATGAAATAACGTGTAAAAACATCCAGCATAGGGGTGCCTGGGTGGCTCAGGCAGTCGAGTGTCCGACTTCACCTCAGGTCATGATCTCACGGTTTGTGAGTTCGAGCCCTGCATCTGGCTCTCTGCTGTCAGCACAGAGCTTGCTTCCGATCCTCTGTCTCCCTCTCTCTCTGTCATTCCCCCCCCCTTAAAGAACCCCACCACACCCAGCATATTCATTAGGCATTTGTTTGCTAGGGCTGTCATGATAATATACCACAGATTTGGTGACTTGAGTAATAGCAATTTATTTCCTCACAGTGTGGAGCCTGGAAGTCCAAGTTTAAGGTGTTGGCAGGGTTTTTTTTTTTTTTTTTCTTTCCTGAGCCCTCTTTTCTTGGCTTGCAGATGGCCTGTCTTCACATGGCCTTTGCTCTGTGTGTGCCTATCCCTGCATATCCTCCTCTTCTTCTAAGGATACCAGTCCTACGGGTTTAGGGCTCCACTCTTATGACCTTATTTAACCTTAATTATCTTTTTTAAAACTGTATCTCGAAATGCAGTCACTTTGGGAGTTATGGCTTCAACATAGAAATTTGAGAGCACAATTCAATCAATATCAACATTTAGTAAGTATTTTTTGCATATAACAGTGAAGTGTCAATAATGAGCTGAGAATGACCTACCTTCTTCTCTTACAGGCACTATGTCTTTTTTTTTTTAGATCCTATAAGTAGAGTTAGGCTATCCGTGGCCAAGAAAACCTTGACTGGGATCTGTCTTCACTGTGCTGAGACTCATATGCAGATGGTCCAATAAAATGTAAAGGGCTCTACAAACTGAAAATTAGTATTGTGGTTACTATTTCTTTTTCTACCGTGACCGATTGCTGTGATTGTCATTTTGATACCAGCTAAAATTTCTCTCTAACTCACGTATGCCCTTAGGGGATGCCACCAGGTATGTAACAGTCCATGGCTGGCATGTGATTACTTATATTTTGTTCTGTTTACTTCTTTATGCCTCAAGGCTGTGGAGCATAGAGGTTAACAGTTCAGTGTGAACCAGAAATTCCTAGATTTGAATCTCAGCTTCACCATTATATTGTCATGGGTACAAACCACAGGTGTTGTTATATCATGTTATGCTTTTTCCAGAAGTTAAAGGTCCCTATCCAAAGACCACCAGGAATACGATCATAATCCAAACATTTAGGTTTCTTTAGCTTGCCGCAGCAAAGGAGAACACACCTCAGGGAAGCCATGGATGTCTGAGTAAGAAGGACGTAGAATGGGCTAAATGTTGGATTCGTCTGAGTTTCTCCGGAGTTTGAAGAAAGTGGCTGGGGGTGGGGGGTGGGCGAGAAGACACTTTTAGATGCATCCTGTCAATACAAGAGGGTCACTCAGTAATTGGGAACCTACATCATTTTTATCTAGAGGGTAAGCAAGACTAAAGTTGTAAGTGGTAAAGAAGCTATAGTCACTTGTGTTACTTGTAAGAGGGGAGAGTCCAGTCACTTTTGTGGCCCTAGAGTATCCTGCTCTTTGCCTTATTTAAAATATTGTTACACAGTGAATTTGTCTGATGATCATTTATATTGAGGATTGTTTATTTCCATTGGGATCTTTATGGTCCAATTGTCTTCAGGGATGTTTTCTCATAGGTGGCTCAAAATAGTATTCTTGTCACTACTTAGATATTATAAGATATTATAATTATTAAACAGGCAGCTTTTTAAGACATGAGTAAAGAAGCATATATATTACCGTATCACACATATTTTGTGAAATATACACACATATATATTATCTTGACAAGCATAGTGTAAGTGTGGGTTTTTTTAAATTCTAGTGTTTTAGGAGTGCCTGTGTGGCTTAGTTGGTTAAGTGTCTGAATTCGTCTCAGGTCACCACCTCATGGTCTGTGAGTTTGAGCCCTGTGTCTGGCTCTGTGCTGACAGCTTGGAGCCTGGAGCCTACTTCCGATTCTGTGTCTCCCTCTCTCTCTGCCCGTCTCTCTCTCTCTCTCTCTCTCTCTCTCTTAAAAATAAACTTTAATAAAATGAAAAAAATTCTAGTATTTCATTTTATATAATTTAGAAACATTATTCTGAGAAAGAATTCATAGGCTTCACCCAGCTGTTCAAGAGGTCTAAGGAATCCAGAAGTTTAAGAACATGGGATAGCCCAACCCCCTCATTTTATGGACCCAGTCACAGGCTTAAAGAAGACAAAAGGCTTTCCTGAGATTATACTTTATGTTAGTGGCAAAGGAGGAATGAAGATTCACTTTTCTGTCCCATGAGGCCAGAAAGAAGAAGGAAAAGAGTGTAAAAGCCACGGACTTTGGAGAACAACAGTCCAGCATTTGTTGGGATAATAACACTGACTCAGTTTGGGTCTCCTTGAAAATCAAACAAATGGCAAAACTTCCTCTTAGTATTTTGTTGAGGGGTCCAACCCCAGGGCAGTGAGAGTGAGGAGAAAAGGAAAATAAGACAAGGATGGACTGAAAACAAATATTAGTTGGTGGATCACTGAGTTTACTGCACGAAAACGCAGATAAGTAATTATTCAGTCAGGCGGGTGCCCAACAACAGCAAAGGATCAAAGTCACAGTAAGAGTGAAGACTAATGGAGGAGACACCAAGTCCTAAGCTATTGCCTGGACGTGCCTTCATATTCCCAGGTTAGGGGCATACTGACAAGTTTGGCAAGAACACATGCTTCATGGATTATCAAGAGATAAGTTAATGATGGTGGCAGCAGGATTCTCTATCAAGAGACACTTGAAGCTGAGGAACCTTGGCAAGGTGCATAAATTGGACTTAATGTGAATATCTATGTCATGCCATTGCCGTGAGGATTAGAAATAAAACACTGAGCCCAGAAGAAAATTCCATAATTGGAATATACAACATAACTGGCAACATCCACCAACATATACCTCTTCTGGCATTCTTTACACAATAAAGTAGAAACTTCCCTCAGTGACCTTTCCTCAAGGATATCAGAGTGTGGTACTCTCTTACCCAAAAGTCTCTTACTCCTCAGATTTGGCTGCACATTGAAATCAGCTGGAGAATTAAAAAATAATGATTTGTGGGTCTCATCCCAGTGATTTTGGCTCAGCTGGCTAAGGGTCCAGCCTGGGCATGAGCTGATCACAAAGGAAGGGTTGAGTCCTGACTGCAAAAGCTGAAATGCCAAACTGAAGACCTGCAGCCTCTTTAGTGTGTCTTCATTTTATTCCTCAGTTCCACTCTCTGCATTCCTTGGATTGGTCTTGCTTGAAAATTCCTCTCTGATTGCACCTTTGTGTGATCTAGACCCAGGATACCCTGACATTCTTACCATTCCCTTTCCCAAGAGGCCCTGGGAGAGCAATTTCTGCCTCTACCAACTTCATGTAGGCAGTGCATGCAACGCCATTTTTTCTCTATCACAGCCATTCATCTTTACAGGTGAAATCAGGCACACTTGCCAATTGTGATTTTGTTCTGGACATTGCAGTGGCCGTAAGTCTAGACTAAAGCTAAAGTATTGGGGGCCATTGCTAGTTGAAGATCACTCAGGAATGAAAGTGACAAATCTCTAGAATTATTCACCAGTAAGATATTTAATGATCTATACTCAGAGGATCTCAGACAGTTGGGAAGAGGAGGTGAATTCCTCTCCTCCTCACGTGAGCTCTCTTCCACAATGTCCTTGCAGAAACATGGCCAAGCATTTGATTTACGTAAATTAGTCTTTTAACTCCCAGGTTTTCAAAAACACAGCTCTTGGATAAAATGAGGGCCATCTGAGGTCCTCATGGAGGTCACCAGCTGGTTGTGAGCTGGAGTACAATGCCTGTTGTAATGAGAAACATTCAAGACATTGGAATTCTGCACACAAATGCACAAAGAGATTGTTATTCAAGAAGTGTGTAAAGAGTTACCTTATTGCTATTCAAAAGGCACTTTCTCATTTGAAGAAGTCAAGGAAATCAATATGCTGTAGTGACTGAGGCATTCAGAAGCTCAAGGCATAATAGAGAATGAGC
>CM053576.1:39805165-39834193 GCA_028646485.1 Cryptoprocta ferox | reverse complement strand
GAGCCACCTAGGCACTCTGCACATTTACATAATTTTAATCAGCCTCAAAGTCCTCAAAGTCAAGGTTCTTACAAAAGTCATATGCCCCGAATCCTCTCATTCTTAGCTCCCTTTCAGTCTGAGCAGCCTGAGAACACAACTCAGTTGTGTTCTCCCAACCACTGCCAAGACAGGAGCCCTACACAAACCTGGCCTCACTCTGGTAACTGGGGGTCTCATCTATACTGTAGCCTAAAGCCTGTTTCCATGGCCCCATGATGCTAAAAAAATCTAAGCAAAGTAACAATTATTACCTCTTTTTTCACGTGAAAAAACTGAGGTTAAGGGATATAAAGGAGCCAGTGTATAGTAAAAGAGTTCATGAGTGTAGGGTTCATTTTCCTCTGTATTTTCCAAACGAGGTCCTGTCTAGCATCCTTTTTTTAATATAAAATTTTTAAATGAAGTGTAACCTACAGAAAAATGCAAAAATCATTACGTACATAGCCCAGTGGATTTTCACAAAATGAACACGCTCATGTCCTCAGAAACCAGCTTAAGGAAGAGAACAGAATTCCAGAAATCCCTTCATGTTCTTTCCAGTTACGACCAGACGTAACAGTAACCACCATCTAAATTTCTAACCAAATAGATTATTTCTATCTATTTTTGAACTTACATAAATGGAATCATACCAAATGTACTATTTTGTGTCCAGCTTCTCTCACACAATGTTAAGATTCATCTAGCCAAGATCTACATTTCTCAGGCTCCCTTGCAGCTAGCTGGGGCTGTATGACTAGTCGTGGTCAACGGAATGTGAGGGAAAGTGTCACTACCAGGCACAGGTGGTAAGAATCTTATGTGCCTTCCTCCCACTCTACCTACATCTCCTGTGAAGACCCCTGAAAGCATGTGTTGAGACTGGCAGTGTTTAAGCTGAAAGAATGTTGAACTCCTAACACAGTGCTCAGCCGAGCAGAGCAACCCGACTGGAAACATCCACAGGTGACTTTGCATGAGCAAGAAATACACTCGACCACAGTGAGCCCTGCAGGTTTGGGAAATATTTGTTATAGCAGCTGGCCAATCCTGACTGATGCAGGTGGTCTCCTGGTATCTCTGTTTTTCAGGACAAAGCTTCATAGGACGACATCAATGTGGCAAAAGAGTACTTTTCCCTTATCTCTTTCTTTCCCTCTTAAAGGAATGATTTCTTGAGCATAGGAAAAGAAAACAGCCCCTGAGTTTAAATGTTAGAATAAAGGGGTGTTTGGGGGGATGGAACAGGCTATAAAATAGAGGAATAAAAAAGTAAATATATGGGGCGCCCAGGTGGTTCAGTTGGTTAAGCATCCAATCTTAACCTGATTTTGGCTCAGGTCATACCCCTCTCTCTCTGCCCTTCCCCTGCTCACTCTCTCCCTCTCTCAAAATAAATAAAATAAAACATTTTACAAAAGTAAATATTTGAAAGAACTCAGAAACACAAGATTGTATTATGATGCAAGATACTCACTTCTTTTTTTCATTTGTAATATGATGTGTAAGTTTACACATCATATTACATTAGTTTCAGGTGTCCAACAGCGATTGGACAGGTCCATATGTTATGCTGTGCCCACAGCAAGTGTAGCTACCACCTGTCATCATACAATACACACAATACTATGTATGTACGAATGACTGTACATTGTACCAATGATGGTGTTCCCTATGCTGTGCCTTTCACTCCTGCTGACTTTTTCACTCCATACCTGGATGCCTGTACCTCCCACTTCTTCTCACCCATTTTGCTCATCCTCTATCCCCCAAGGTGTGCATTTCTTGCTCCCTCTACATTTAAAGTAAAGGAATTCTTTTCTCTACTTTTCTATTTCTAGGTCACTGGGGATGATAGTATGTGTAGGGATGATTCTAGATTTCTCGTGAGATTGTCTGTTTACTCCTGGAAAATATGCCTGGAGGATTCCTGTTCTTTTTAGTGGCAGGGAAGACAATTGAGGGCACTGGATTTTTAAAAAAATTTTCTTAACATTTATTCATTTTGGAGAGACAGAGTGTGAGTGGAGGAGGGGCAGAGAGAGAGAGAGAGAGAGAGACAGAATCCGAAGCAGGCTCCAGGCTCTGAGCTGTCAGCACAGAGTCCGATGAGGGGAGTCGAACTCATGAACCGTGAGATCATGACCTGAGCTGAAGTCAGACGCTTAACCAACTGAGCCACCCAGGCGCCCCATGGGCACTTGAATTTTTAATCTAGAACAAAAGTTGGCAACCTTTTTTGACAAAGGGCCAGATAACAAATATTGGAGGCTTTGTGGGTCATATACAGTCTCTGACATATACTCATCTTTGGGTTTTTGTTTGCTTGTTTACAAACCTTTAAAAATGTACAAGCGTCTTAGCTCAAACTATATGAATACCAGCCACTGGCTGGGTGTGGCCTGGGGGCCATAGTTTGCCCACCCCGGGTCTAGAGCATTACTGACTTTGACCTGGATCTTCGTGTCTCTGGAGTTGGAGACATTGTGGAAAGAACTTGCCTTCAAATCCAAAACCTGGAACAAATTAAAAAGGGCCATTTACTCAAGCATTCATTGGATAGTGCTGGAGACCTCAAGGAGGTTCTTTTTTTATATATATGTAATTTTTTTAATGTTTATTTACTTTTGAGAGAGAGAGAGAGAGAGAGAGAGAGAGAGAGAGTAAGCATGAGTGGTAGAGAGGCAGAGAGAGGAAGACATGGAATCTGAAGCAGGCTCCAGGCTCTGAGCTGTCAGCACAGAGACTGATGCAGAGCTCGAACTCATGAACTATCAGATCATGACTTGAGCTGGAGTCGGACACCCAACCAACTGAGCCACCCAGGTGTCACCAAGGAGATTCTTTTCGTTCTTCTCCAGCTTTCCAGTTCAAACAGTCATCAGTGAGGATACTGGTGAAGAGATGTCAACAGCCAGAAGCCTGGCTGAATAGCTCTTGCCTCATAGCAGGTGGGTATGGACCACAAAACCCACAATTTCCTAATGCCTTCTGGCAGCGGAGCCCATCCTGGGTGGTGTCAACAGGAAGATAGCTCGTTTCAGATGATTTTGATTTCCAGCCTAGTGCCACTTCATCATGGTGATATTTCTATTTGCTTCTAAACCCCTGGGGTAGTCTCTCTATTTACTGCAACCTCTGAGTTGGTGGCCACTGAGTTCCTTGCCTCCTCATCAAGGCCTGCTACTTCTTGCCCTGGGGCCAATGGGAGGCCCTCAGGCAGATGCTAATAAACTATTGTGGACACTTTGCCCACATATTTCTGTCTCACTCTTTCATGGGTGCTTTATTCCCAGCTGCTCCAAGTGTGGCCTTGGAACCAGTAGCATCAGCATTCCCTTGAAACTTGATAGAAATGCAGACCTGGGACGCTGCCTCACAATTATTGAACCTGGATCTGCCTTGTTAACAAGACCCCCTGGTGATTGGCATGCACATTACATTTCAAGAAGCACTGCTCTGACATTCGTTTTGTAGTTTAGCTACAAGATTCTCAGCTCTGTCTATACATTGAGCCACCCGAGGAGCTTGAAACACACAGATGCCTGGGTCCCACCCTCACAGTTTCTAATTGGTTTTTCTAGGTGCGGTATTAGTATTAGTATCTCCTGGTTACACATGAGGATCACTTAAGCCCCACTACAAACCAATAAAATCAGAACCTCTGGAAGCAGATTTTTGGTTTAGCAAATCTGCCCTGCCCTAGGCCCAGACATATTGGCAGTTTCCATGAACAATTTGTGTATTTTGACATAGGCCAAAAGGAGCCTTTGTGGTAGGGCTTTGTAGTTATATGCTGCTACATTATAAGCTATCCCCAAAGCTCAGTGGTTTAAAACAACAAACATTATTTAGCTCTTGAATCTGCAATTTTGACAGGGTTCAGCAAGGACAGCTCATCTCCCTCTACTCAATGTCAGCTGGGACAGCTTACCTGAGGACCAGGGGACTTACTTCCAAGATGGCACACTCACGTGGCTGGCTCAGCCAGTTTGGTGGGTGTGGTTACTCTCCATGTGGGCCTCTCCACACACTGCTTGAGCTTCCTTACATGGGGGCTGGGTCCTTACAGTGAGTGTTCCACAAAGAACCAGGCGGAAGCTATATTGTCTTTTATGACCTAGCCTCACAAGTCATATTGGATCACTTCTGCCATAATCACAAGATTCAAAGTGAGGAAATAAGTGGGAGGAGTATAAAAGTTATATTATAAAAAAGACCACATGAGATGGAAGATAGGGTTGCAACCATCTTTGAAAAATAAGTCACTCACCACAGACCACCTAGAACATGTTTGTATTATGGTGAAATGATCAGTGACACAGAGCCGGCCTAACAGCATTATTTCAAATATCAAAATCTTTCAATATCCGGAAGAAAGAGAAGCCTGACTCCAATATCTAGAGGCTTGCTTTAAAATATAGTGTATTTAAAAAAAATAAAAATAAAAAAATAAAATATAGGGTGTTCATTGAAAATTTGACATATAGATATGCCAATAGATCAGGAGACTATTGTCTTTGAACAGTTTGCTACTCACAGTTCCTAAGAGGAGGTAGCATGCCACATCATGGGCAACCACCTGAGAAAATACTGAGCTTGGTAACATGCAGACAGAGAGGGGAAACGTATGCAGGAGTCTTTACTGTGGTTTCTTCAGGAAAGAACAGCTGAGGCAAGGTAAACAGGCTTAGGATTGGGTGTTTTGAATAATTTTAGCAGGTTCTCGGACCTAGGAGTTGTGCCTGGTTGCCCAGTACCTAGCCCTGGGGTGATTAGGCAAGTAGATAGTAGCCCACAGCGTGAGATCCTGTAAAGGAAGTGGTAGGAATGTGGGCTGTGAATTGGTTGGTTTGTATTTGAAATGTGTGCTCATGGTCACATTTTTTACCATCTCTAGGAATTGGCTAGCACTGGGAGGGGTCAGCAAGACCCCAGATGTCAAAGCAACAGAATACAGAAAATAAAAGACAAGGTTAATACAGTACTAGGATCCATGTTTTTCCAGAGCCTTTTTCAGATCTTATGATGGTAACAACTGTCATGTAGTCACTCAGCTAATAACTTCTGCCATTTCATGGCCTAATAGCTCAACATTCTCCTTTGTCTCAGACAAGCAGGGGCACCTCTTAGCTGTTTGTCCCCAAACTGCATTTTGTAATACCTAGGCAGATTAAATGCCATCAGGAGGGCTCCCGAAGTACAACCAAAAAACTATACATAATCCTATTATAAAGGATTAAGTAGGCAGAGGAGGCAATTCTCTGTTTATATAGAATCTATGAAATACTTCCTTTAAAGGATCCCACTGCAGTAGCCAAGGAGGTGGAATTTAATAGGATTATTAAAGTCTATCTATCCTAGAATTCTCCCTCCCAGTTCACTACAGGGTATTCTGGTTCTGACCATTCATTCTGTTGGCCAGAATCTAAACTCAGTTGGGTTGTCAATAGGAAAGTCCGCTCAGGCCGGCTCCGTGTGGTTGGGCTTCCTCACAACATGGCGGCTGGCTCAGAGCCTGAGCATCCCAGGTGCAAGCATTTTAAGAAGCAGGAAGCAGAAGCGAGTCTTCTTATAGATGACATCTGGGACTGGCACAGCGTCACTCTGTTACATCCTATAGATTAAGCAGCCACTGGGAAAAGCCCAGAACAAACTCCCCCTCTCAAAACAGAGTGACAAAGCATCCACAGTCATCTGGAATCCACCACGCAACGTGAAGCCAGCCACAAAAAACCAGACTCTCGCTGAAGACACTGTTTATTGCTAATGTCATCTTTTCCCCTCTGCTTGGCCAAGAAACGCTCTACTGTTTATTCTCAATTCATAATTTTACCAGAATGTGCTGAAGTGTGTGTCTTTTTTTATTAATCACATTTGGAACTCCGCGAGCACTTTTATCTGCAAACCAAGTCTTTGTCAGACAAGCAAAGTTTTCAATTATGTGTGTGATTAACTCCCTTCCATCTGTCTCATCCATTCCATCTGGAATGCCTATTAGTCTCTCTTAGGTCTCCTAGATCTGGCCTCCAAATCTTTTTTTTTTTTTTTTTTTTTTTTTTTGCCTTGCAGCTTCTATTTCTGTATTATTCTATTATTCTTTCTGTTTTGAGAGACATTTTTTTTCACTTTGTACTTTATCGTCCCAGCCACTAATTCAATTGTTAGCAGACCATTGTCTTCTTTCTGTTTGTCTATTCATCAGGGTGAGACAGAGAGATGGAGGGGTAAGGCTGGACAACACACCTAAAATTTTTATCTCCAAATTAAGATATGAATAAAAACATGCTATCAAGGAGGTCTTTTGCCTGTAATGTATTGCTCTGTATGTGTCTGTGTGTGCATGTGTGCATGCATGTGTGTGTGTAACCTATGTGTGCAGAAATTTCCACTTACATGTGGCATTTATGAAAAATTAGATAAGTGGGCATCTTCCCCTATTGACAGTTTTTAGGACATAACCTTTAAAATTAATTACAGCCCCTCAAAATGCATTTAAATATAATTAACATGAATGATTAATACCTTAATATAAAATATAGTCATTTACAGTTATACACATCTTGTAAGAACAAAACAGCATCCGCCCCCTTAAGTGATGTATTACATGTACTCCTCAAAAAAAGAGAGAAAATTGTAATATTTTAATGGAAATGCAAGAATATAAAACAGGTAAAATGACCAAAATTGTTATGTACCCACTCCTTGGAGATTAATCCTGTGTGGGTTCCTCCATATCTGAGTCTCTGCCTGTAA
This sequence comes from Cryptoprocta ferox, assembly GCA_028646485.1. Classification (NCBI taxonomy): domain Eukaryota; kingdom Metazoa; phylum Chordata; class Mammalia; order Carnivora; family Eupleridae; genus Cryptoprocta; species Cryptoprocta ferox. The sequence continues at coordinate 39,827,416 of CM053576.1, read as the reverse complement.
TGATTTGCCTGAACAAGTGATCTGTTCTATTTGTTCAGTTTCTGAGAGTAAAAAGACAAGGTATATGTGGGGTGGATGAATAAAATAGCAGCAATCACGTCTTCAGGGGAGGTTCTCACACTGGGAACACTGGGCTACAGCAGCAGTGTCTGGGGACTTTTGAGAGATACAAATTCTTGGACCTCCACCCCAGACCTACACAATTTTATTTTTATTTATTTTTTTAAAGCTTATTTATTTATCTTGAGAGAGAGAGAGAAAGACTGCATGTGCACGAGCGAGCCATGGAGGGGCGGAGAGAGGGAGGGAGAGAATCCCAAGCAGGCTCCTCACTGTCAGCACAGAGTCCCATGTGGGGCTCCGTCTCACCAACCGTGAGATCAAGACCTAAGCCGAAATCGGAAGTCAGATGCTTAACCTACTGAGCCACCCAGGTGCCTGCAGACCCATAGAATTTTAAAAGTCTGGATGTGGGGTCCAGCGACTGGTGTCCTAACAAGTCTTCCAAGGGACTGAGATTCACGCCCAAGCTGAAGAACTGCCTCTTTAATCTGTAGTGTATCAAAGAAGGCCAAAATTGTCACCTTTCCTGTAGACTAGGAAGCCAAGCTGGTAACTGTGGTCAGGTTTCTGTGACCACTTTCTTTCCATCTCAGTCCAAATCTCCTTCTTGTCCTCAAACCCCTCCCAGTTCACACTTCCACACTCTTGGACAACCACTTAACTCATATGTGACATAACTTAAAAATCATTTTAAAAAGTATCTGTTTCAGTGATGTTTTTACTTCTCAGAGTCAATTTTGGTAATTTGTCTCATAAACATTCTGTCTCCCTCTCTCTCTGCCCCTTTCCTGGTCACACTCTGTTTCTCTCTCTCACAAATAAATAAACATTAGAAAAAAAGAAAAAGACTACTTTTTAATAAAATACAGCAACCAAAACTAATGGAAAAGCCACAGTGACACTAGTGGGGACAGTGATCTCCGTATACAAAAATAAAACAAAAAACTAGGTAATGAGGTCTAGAAGGTAAATTTTATATACTTAGATAAGTAAATAATTATTTTATCAAAGCAGAAATAAAAATATATGAATACCAGCCTCCTCATTTTGAAAGGGGATTGTCCAAATTTTAAACCACAAAGTTGAAATGTGGCCATTAGGAATTTTCTCTCTGCTTCCTTCTTTAGCTGTGGCCTACACCCTGCCTCACTGCTGAAACCACAGCCTGCCCCAGAACACGCTAAGGCATCTTGGTAAAGTGATGAAAGCAGACTTGAGCGTAATCACCCACTGGAGTTATATGAAGCAGAGATTGACCTTGGCAGTGGAATATTTCATCTTGTATAAGCTTCACTCTGATGCTCACATTAAAAAAAGTGTATAATGACCTTGAGCTGGACTAGAACCACTGAGACATAAGAAATGGGACCCTGGGGAGCAGAGTAGAGGGGCCAGGAGATCTAGTGGGCCAATGGGAAAGGGGGGAAAGAAAGGAAAGGGAAAATCTGCCTCTTTTACATCCTTTCACTAACAATCGGCTTTTTCTTAAATCCTCATCCTCATTAATTATCCTTGTTTTCTCCCTCCATTGGGCTTTCAGAGGCCTGCACCTTCTTTGCAAACTGTGGATCTCTTCATTTCTCTGGCCTTCCATTTCCTTCCTATAAAATGGATCTAATAATTCCTGAATACAATAATGCTTGGGCTGATGAATCCACAAGGTTGTGATGAGGTCTGAATACGGCAGTGGGAAAGGCATTTTGCAAGTGTGGCCCAGGCGGGCGCTCCTATGGGATATCCTTTGACCTGCAGGAAGCATGTACTCTTCCCTCCTCAGCTCCTTCGTTTCTCAATGCAACCACTACATTCATCTTCCACGAGGCAGAAAGCTTCCCCTGCAGCCTTGAGTCTTCTCTGCGTGGGTCATGTGGCATCTCTGTCAAAGGTGCAGGGGGTAAGAGATATAAGGAACCAGTGAACAGTCTTTCCACCAATTTAATTAGAGCAAGTGGAAACCAGATACGGACTTTTCAAATTACTAAGATCTGTTATAGTATCATTTGACATATCAAAGAATTTAATCTCTCTAGACTAAATCTTCCCTACTAATTCAGACACATGTTTCTTTGGAACAGGGGTTAGAAGCCACACTGTCTTACTCTCTAGGAGATCCCAGGAAGGGCCATCAGGCACCTTGTAGGTACAGATGCTCCCTGCCCTCCCAGGTATCTGTAGGGACCATCACTGTGGATTGGATCTCATACAAGGTCTCTTGCCCCAGTGAAATCCAGGGCTCTGGCCAGCAATGGAACCACCCAGCATTAAGCAGACAGCACATGCCCCTGTAGCTCACGATAGGTACCATCGAGCTGTGAATACCTATGGTTCTTTTTCAATGTATTTATTGAAGTATACTTGTGTCTCTCTATGGTGTCACAATCAAGTTCTATTTCACACACAAATACACACTGTTCTTATTTTCTGGATTAGGAACATAATCTCTGTGGTTGTTTCCCTCAAGGGTCTTGTTTGTTCAGACCCTTACTATGATCGACTCTATGCAAATTCACCAACCCGAATACATACTGACCCTAGTTCTGAATAGTGCAGATACTGGCTCTGCTACCCAATTTCCCAAACTGGCCATGGGTTTCATGGATTTGTAAACCAGCAACCTTCACGGGTTGGTGATGACATTTTCGATAGCCCATCGCTGGAATGTGAGCAGCCCTCATGTGTGAATATTGATAGAGTGATATGACCAGCCCTGGGACTTTAAAGTTATAGTTCATATGGTTATTACCCTCAGTCTCCACAAGACAAATGTCAAGTTTTCAGAGGATCCCCTCAGTGCCCTTCTCACTAGGCTGATGAGAGTAAGCAATTCCCTTCCCCTCTCCTCCTCTTCTAAGTAATCTTGGTAAAAGATGAGGAGGGGGAAAAATCCTACATCCCTTTAATACCCAAGAGGTGGGTGTTGGCTGCCTCAGGCCTTTGGCATAGATGACCTAAAACCTCACTACAAAATGGAGAATTTGGCATCTGTTGCTTTGTTGTAAGCCTGTAGAGGCCTTGGTGGAAACTCAAAACAAACATTCTCATTTTAACATCCTCCTAAATATTGCTATTCTGTTTAAGTGAAAAAGCATTAAAGTTTGTAAAAAGAAAACCTATTCACGAAACATTGCAAAATCAATTAATCCAATACACCAAATGTAAACAAGGAATTGATGTGTTTTAAAATTGTAAAGAGCATGCTTATCTTCGCGACTTGGAGACCCAACTGATGCCGTTATTAATAAGCCCACTGACACTGTTTTAATAAGCCAACATTCCTACACATCATTTAGAGAGGGAAGAAAAAGAGAAAATTGACTTTTTCCTCTGTGTTCATTGCTGAGATGACTAAAATCATTCACATACAAAAAAGCTCAGAGTCAATAGCTTGTTTTATTTTTCAGTGAAATGAACTCATCTTCAAAATCTTCATCTTTTCATTTGTCCCTTTTTGTGATATGTAGACTTAAATATCTAGGTGGAACTCGATAAACAACTTTAAAGATGGTAGTGTCAAATTGGCCCTGGATATATGCCTTACCACATTATTGTGTCACTAGTGCACTCCACATTTGGGGGCTGGGCCACCTTCAGTTTTACTTGGCCAAAACACCAAAACCAACCATTTGCTCCTGGTGGGATATGGCAGCCAACAGCCTATTTGCCCTTGGTCAGAACTGGCTCAGAGACTCGTGTGCCACACCCAAAGATTCCAGACATCAGCATCCAAGTGACTAAAGTAGCAAATAAGATGGAGGTGAGGTCAGTCCTCCAGCATTCTCTACAGTAGGGAGCAGATACTCTGATGTAGGGGTGCTCAGAGCTTGGTGGAGATCTTAACCCCCGCTGTGGCTGGCAGCACATCTCTAGTGGGCTCTGTCCAAAGCATCTGAGTCATTAGAGTGGTCTGGAATAACACTGGAGGGTCAAGGCCCATTAATAATAGCATTTGGCGGTGGCTGGGATGCTGGAGGTGACCCTGATGCTGCAACCATTTATAACATCATCAGTCATTGAAACTTTTGAGTGCAAATGTGTATAAGATCACCATTGAGATTAACAGGGATACTGGGCAAAAGGAGAAAGCCTGAAGGTGTGTAGGTGAAGGGGAGGGTCATTGATTTTGGACAGAAATCCTTTGAAAGCAAAACTATAAGAAAATGCATTATGAGTAACAACATGTAGACCAACTGTTGGTAGCTGAGGAAAGAGGACAGGACTCATCTATCCATTTGCTCAACCAGGCAGAGAGAAGAATGTGACAGAGGGTACACAAAGATTAGATTTGCTTTAGCCTGTGTCTTATTCACTTTTTTGGCCCATTTTCTTCTGGCTCAGCGGCTCCAGAAAGAATTGTGTTTATTTTCCATTGAGGAGCCGGATCCCTTGAGTTCCCACTTGCGTTGAGCAGCAGGAGAGCCAAAAAAGAATGAATTCTGAACACTCTGAAAAAACAGATTCGCGCAAATGCACTGGAGATGGTGTTCAAGAAGGGTTGATTCAAGGGAAACTGGAGCTTTTACAACCCTGCCAAGGTCAGCGTGTCCTGTGGTGTTTCCCCATGGACTGGCATCCACGCCTCCAGTCAAGAGGAGCCCATCCTCCCCTGCTGTCTGCTCAGGAAGCCCCTGGCTCCATCAGGTCTTGCTATTCAAAGGATCATTATTCGGCATCCTGATTTTTACCTCCACTCTGCCACTTTTTGACCATTTCACGGCTCTTCAGCATTGCTGCTGGAAAGTGGGCAGCAGAGGAATTTACAAGACCTAAACCATGAACCCGCCATCGTTCTTACTGCTGATGAATGGTTGGGGTGAAGGGGAGATGGGACTATGTCCCTGATGGAGGGTCAAGGTATTATTAGGGTCAAGGGCTTATTCTGTCAGTTACACGGAAATTTGACAGTTAACTATATGTAGGTCAGCAGTAAGGCAAGACTCAGACCAGACAGGCAATAAGTTTACCCTAAATAATTGCTTTGGGTGTTTGACTTTAGAGGCTAAGGGAAGAAGGGAATATGAAGAAGCAGTGAGTCTGAGTATGGGGTTGACCACCCTCTTCTAGAAAAAACTACTGACAGCCTCATGATGCTGTAGCTAAGAGATTTCTATCATGTGACTGACTCACCAGCACCCCAGTTTGTGACTCCAGGTCACAAACTCCAGGTCTGAATCAGAGGCTGGCAGTCTGTGGGCTTGTCATCAACCTATGAAAAAAATGAGTTTGGGAATTCTTGGGCATTTGAATTAAGCACAGTAGAAAAACATTCATTTTAGAAAGTAGAATTAACACCAAAGAAGCTTTGCTGGGCCATTTTCCAGTAGCCATGTCAAGGGAGTGGATAATCTGAGGAAAATCGAGAGATGGAAAGAGGTAGACTCATTAGCATGTAACTGAGTCATGTTAGTGGCTATGTAATGACCTGGGAGCCCCTGCTGCTGGGGTCTCTGGAGCTGTCTCGTGAATGTGCATTTTTGCTTGTGCTAATTTCCAAACACTGGTTATCACCCAAGCATGAAAGAGCTAAGTGCTTTTCTAGAATGACTTGTCAGGAATGATGTGGTGGGGATGTCTGCTTTGGGGGGAACGAGAGGGAGCTGACTCTGGCTCCTCCACACGCTGAAAGTCAGTGGCTGTTTAGCTACCTGAATCCCGTCTCACATGCCCCCTTTGCATGCCCCATCGAAAACAGTGACAGAGTAAGGTGGAGTTTGCCACTCAGCAGAGTTAGGGAATAGGTAAATCTTGTCTCCTCTGTTCAATAGTTTTTCTTTTATACGTTGTAGTTAATGTTTTGTTGAAGAATAATGTACATCCAGAATAAATCTTAAGCTTATCGCTCCACAAATTTTCACAAACTGAGCTCACCCATGTAACAAAGTCACCAAAACCCGGATCAAGGAAAAGGACATCAGCAGCCAGTCAGCAGTGTCCTGGTGTCCACTTTCCATCATGAACCCCTCCCCCAGGTAAAGTCACACTTCCTTTTGCCTACTTTTGTATTTTGTGTGAACAGAATCATAAAATACGTGCTTTCTGGCACCTGAATTCTTCACGCAATACGATGCTTTTGAGACTCATCCATGTTGTTGCCTGTAATTGTAGATTTCTGCTGATGGGTAGCATTCTATTATGGGAATCTACCACAGTGATCTGTTCTACTGTTGATGAACTTCTGGGTTGTTTCAGGTTGGGGCTGACACAATGGTGCAAGGATCATTCCTGGACACATATACACATTTCTGTTGGGCAAATACAAAGGAATGGAATTGCTGGATAATAAAGCATGCAAATGTTTTGTGTTTATGGACACTACCAAAGAATTTGCCAAAGTAGTTGACCATTAGCTTTCTCTTTTTTATAAAATTTTTTGTTTATTTATTTATTTTGAGAGAGACAGAGACAGTGTGAGTGGGGAAGGGGCAGAGAGAGATGGGGAGAGAGAGAGAATCCCAAGCAGGCTCCACACTGCCAGTGCAGGGCTCAAACCCATGAAATCGTGAGGTCATAACCTGAGCTGAAACCCAGAGTTGGATACTTAACCGACTGAGCCACCCAGGTGTCCCAACTTTCTCTTTAACGCTCCCTTATCTCTGCTTCAGTGCCTACATTTTTGTCCAGTCCTTATCTGCTGCCATCACCCACCTCCCATATCCCGGAATTCCAAGCTTGCCTACTGCCTTTGGCTGTCCAGGGTTTGGCTGAATGCACACACACCCTAACCTTGTGCAACATTAAATATTCTGGATCTTTTTCTTTGAAAAAGAAATCTTTTCTGAAAACCTGCCTCTATTCCTCCAGTCCTTAAGATGGCAGGCTAATTGTTTCCAGGATCCAGTTTGTCTTCAAACAATGCCACTTAAAGACTCAGGGGCACATTATATCTGTTCTGCTATGGATCCCAACCATGGGTCCTGATGATTCTCTTTGTTTCCATCTTTTTTTTTTTAAAGCTTATTTACTTATTTTGAGAGAGAGACAGGGAGGGAGGGAGAGAGAAAGGGAGAGAGAGAGAGAGAGAGAGAACGAGCAAGGGGGCGGGGCAAAGAGAGAGGGAGAAAGGGAGAATCTCAAGCAGTCTCTGCACTCAGCACTGAGCCAATGTGGGGCTCCATCTCACAACTATGAGATCATGACCATGAGATCACCACCAGAACTGAATCCAAGAGTGGAATGCTCATCTGACTGAGCCACCCAGGAGCCCCCTGGCACTGGTGATGATTCTCCTTCATGCCTGACTTAATTCACTATTGACCAAGCTCATCAAATTTAATGTGTCCTGTGTCCCAAGCCCTCTGCAACCACCCCTACAGGAGGAGCTAGGTCGCATTGCTCCTATCCCAATGGAGTCCAACAACACTTGGTGCTCCACTGTCCCATCCATTGTCCTCCCTCTCTTGGTGCCCATCACCAGAAGATTTGGTGCTGCAAAGTCAGTTGGGCTAGGTGGTTTCTTTGGGAGAAGAAGCATCTAGAAATCTAGACAATTGCAACCTTGATGACTTGCTCACTGAGGGTCTCAGCAATGCTATGCATTTTCTTGACATAGTGAGCTGCCTACAGAAAAAGGAAAGAGCATGAGGGGAAATATTTTGGGAAGTCAGATCCTTCATCATCCCTCAACTTCCAACTATTAGCTGCTCTCTGGGCTTCGATGGCACAAAGCAGGACTCTCAGTTCCTGCATATTTAATTCACTAAGGATCTAACAAGGTTGGAACCAGTTCCAGGGTAGTTTTGAGACACAGTAGCAGCACTTTTTTTGTTCACTGATTTTTAAAAATTACTAATTTAATAGAGTGCCTAGTTTAGTTTATCATAGTAGATACTATATCAAAGTATGTTTTTATTAATGTTTATATTACTGACATATCAGATGTGCTTCTATGTACAATTCAATTCAACAAATATTTATTGACCATCTGTAATGTGTGAAGTATTGCAAATAAGTTGCGGTTCCAGCTTTCAAAGAAGGCATAGAATTTAGCCCTTAGGGAAATGATTACCTTTGAGGAATTAGGAGCTATCAAGGATTTTACTGTTAGTGTTTTCAATTCCGGTTGCCCAGAAACAAACTGTGAAACAGAGATGTGAGGCCAAGTTGTTTGGGAGGTGCTGTAGACATTGCTGGTGTCTCGTCTGCACCTTGTGCTCCTTTGGATAGACCACAGTCAACCACTGAATGCTGGGGGTTGGGACAGTGTTAAAGATCAGCCCCTTCAAATGCAAGATATGATAACCCTGTGATGTCAGTCATGCTCCAGACCTGCCCCTTCCCCCCCCATGGGATCAGGCTGAAGCTAAACTCCTCCTAAAACCACATCGTTTCTCAGCTATTTCCCTGCTTATCCTGCTCCACTTGTGAGTTTTAAGGTTTCTCCCTCCAAAGCACTCCATCCATAACGCACTTCTGTAAGACTCCCCATCTGAGGCTCTACTTCTAGGGAAACTGACATAAGGTAGGATTGAATCCCAAGAAGCATTTGTAGGAAACAGGTAAAATGATACAGGCAAGGAGGCCAAATGGTCTGCAATATCAGCGTGTCTCCATATGGGCAACTGGGGTTCAAATCCTCTAGGGTAATGCTGCCAAATTTAGCAACTAAAAATGCAGGATGCTCTATTAAATGAGAAGGTCTAACAAACTTCAAATCATTTTTTTTTTTTTAGTAGAACAATGTCCCGTGCAATACTTAGGACATATTTAACTGAACTGTTTTTCATTATTTATCTGATTTTCAAATTTAACAGGGCATCCTACATTGCATCTAGCCCTTCTCCGCAGGCCTCTGGGAGAGAAGGAAATCTAGAGCATGTCTCAAAGTTGTCCCATTCAAGGGATGAGGGAACTGGAGTATTTATCCTTCAACTCATTCATCATTGGCTATAGGATACACCTGATAGTAGTAACCGGTCGGTACTTCTGCCTTGGTCTGGAGACAGGCAGAGAGAAACCCACTGAGCAGAGAGTAGCTGTCTTGTAGAAAAATACTCTCAACCAGTATTGGAATGGTGAGTACAACAGGACATGGGCAAGACACCAACAGTAGAGCTAACTGGAGCTTTCCTGAATTCCCGACAGTGAAGTTCGATAAAAGGCAGCTCTGTCTTTCCTCAGTTCTCTGGATGAGTTCAAATTATGACCACAGCATGTGAGGGAGACAATTAGGCTGAAAGGAACTAACTGCTACATTAAATTATGACAGACTGAAGGGTGTGTGTTCGTGTGTGTACTTGACAGAGAGAGAGGAAAAGCAGAGTTTACTCTTCCAGAAATCCATAAGAAAATGAAAAATTCCTGACCTGTCGTTTTCATCAAAAGTAATGGTGCAATTATAGGAAGTGTCTGGGTAGTTCTAAGATTCTTTTGGAAACTAGGGAACAAGTTCTCTTTCCATTTCCAGTTAGAATAATAAAACCAAGTGATTGCCTTTCCATCATCAAGCCCAATTAGATTTTCAAAATTCTCTTTACACCAATAAGTGTCAATACTATGGGTATGTATTTTTATCATCAGTTCATTGAGTTTCCATACGCCATCTGCTCTAACACATGGGGAATGTATATTTTCTCTTGTTTTTACCATTCTTTGGGAATTGTTTAATCTCTAATCAAAGCCTGAGAAAATGAACTAGACATAATTTCAGTGCTATTTCTTCACTCGTTGTGTAAATGTGTGTATTCTTCTGGTCTGAAGGGCCATGGCCTCACTAGGGAACACTGCAATTCATTTAGACAGTGGTAAGAAATCATTCTTTTTCCGGGCTCAAATTCTAGTTTTAAATTATTAAGAATAAATGGAATTTGGTCTTGTGACATGTGATATATTCAACGGCTCTAGAGAGAAGGCATAAAATATGAATGAAAAGAAATGTCTTTTAGTGGCATGTCAGAGGTTAGAGGTTGGGTTTCATTGTTTCTAAATAACAGTAAGGACTTTCAGTCTTGGCTTCTTTTCTTCTCCTGTTCTTAAAAGAGGAGCATCATATTTGACTCATTTTTAAAGGCATGGTAATGGACCATAGCCTACCCAAACTCATCCATGAGCCAGCTAGACTGCTGCCCCACTTGTACCATTTCTGTCTTTAGAGGCAATGTGGGTGGACAGTAGCTGCTGCCCCCATGTACAGTTGTACAGGTTGTTTACAAAGACACCCAATCAAGTTACTGAGTTGGGGCTAAAATCCAGCTATATCCCACTCAGCAAGCCATGTGACCTGGTGCAGGGCTATTTCCCTCCTAGAGGAAGGGACATTTTTTCTTTAATTTTTTTTTAAGTTTATTTTTTATTTTTGAAAGAGAGAAAGGGCGAGGGAGGGGCAGAGAAAGAAGGAGAGAGAGAATCCTAAGCAGACTCCACACTGCCAGCACAGAGTCCAATGCAGGACTTGAACACACGAACCATGAGATCATGACCTGAGCTGAAGCCAAGAGTCAGATGTTTAACTGACTGAGCCACCCAGGCACCACCACCCTCCGACCCAGGGCAATTCTTCTTAATAAACAGAAAGGTGACCAAGTGGACCATTAAAAATCTTAGCCATAGCCCTCAAAGGCATGGATTCTAGTGATTTTGAAACCAAGTTATTTAGGCATTCCTGGCAGTTTTTCACTATTACTAATTCCACTAATATGTTTCATTAAGACATAGTAGTTTATTTATAATACCCAGGATCTCTGTGAATTGTTGCAGGGTCCTTTCCCCTCAGAGTCTCCCGAAAAAGAGAGTAGTCTAGGTGTTCCACAGTGCAGCGAACATGGCTGCCTGCTCTCTGAGGGAATTAAATGTCCTAATTCTCACAAACTGAGGTGGGGAATTTTCCAGGCCATGTAAGAACTGTCCATCACCACAAATTTCTTGCCCCTCAAACTGGCATAACAAATCCTGCAGCACAGCCATTTGGGGGATAATTCTGTGAAGATAGGCTAGGACTGACTGGGGGATAGCAATTCTTACTGCCTAGATGGTGAGTAACCATAAATCCAGGATGTCCAGAAGGCTAATGCCAATTTAAACTTTAATTGCTTTGGAAATACAAATGCTATAAACTTAGAACAAATAACATTTGAAAAGTTAATTACCAGGGCACCTGTTTTGTTCAGTTAGGAGAGCATGTGCCTCTTGTTCTCAGGGCGGTGAGTTCAAGTCCCACATTGGGTGTAGAGCCTACCCCCCCCAAAAAAAAAGAAAAAAAAAGAAAGTTTGGGGCACCTGGGTGGCTCAGTGGGTTGAGCATCAGACTCCTGGTTTCAGCTCAGGTCATGACCTCCCAGTATCATGGGTTTGAGCCCTACATCGGGCTCTGCATTGCCAGCACAGAGCCTTCTTGGGATTCCCTGTCTCCCTCTGTCTCTGCTCCTCCCCAACTCATGCTGTCTCTGCCTCTCTCAAAATTAATAAATAAACTTGAAAATTTTAAATAAAATAAAAATAAAACCTTTAAAAAATGAAAGGTTAATTATTATGAGAATTTTCAAATGGCAATATGTTCTTACTAAATTTAACATAACCGCTGTCCTGTGCTATGGATCACTCTAGTCAATTTTTGAACACCATAAATTTTATCAGCTGTTGTTCAGGGATCATCCAATAATAGAGTCTTTGTCACATGCATGATAGGTTTTTATTTTATTTTTTTTACTGTTTATTCAGTTTTGAGAGACAGAGAGAGACAGAGTGCAAGTGGGGGAGGGGCAGAGAGAGAGGGAGACACAGAATCCAAAACAGGCTCCAGGCTCTGAGCTGTCAACACAGAGCCTGACACGGGACTCTAACCCACGAGCTGCGAGATCATGACCTGGCCGCTTAACTGACTGAGCCACCCGGGCTCCCACATGCATGATAGTTTTAACGTGACCCCCACAGAAACAGTCTAACGGACCTACATCAGATGATGACATTGCCATACAACAGGACCTGCCATGCACCAACTAGCCTGAGAGGGGTTACCCAGAAACCGTTGCACACACAAAAAAATTCTATTTAAGATACAGTATTTAAAATTGGTGAAAGTAAATAAATGTAAAATACTCTTAAACCATCAAACTTTCAAAGAATTTTTTTTTTGGTAGTTTTGTAACATTGATATTTCTGAAGTTACTCACTTAAAACTACACAAAGACATTTGGGACATGCTGTGTGGTCCTGTAGTCTGACACAGAACTTTCTTCTTTTAAATTAAAAAAATATTTATTTATTTATTTATTTTGAGAGACAGGGGGAGAGAGAGAATAGGGGAGGGGCAGAGAGAGAGGGAGAGAAAGAATCCCAAGTATGCTCTGTGCTGTCAGCGTGGAACCCAATGCGGAGCTCAATCCTACACCTATGAGATCATGACCTGAGCCGAAATCAAGAGTCGGACACTTAACCGAGTGAGTCATTCAGGTGCCCCCTTTGTAAAATTTTTTTAAAAAGTTATTTATTTTGAGAGAGAGCTCGTGTGCGAGCAAGCAAGGGGCAAAAAGAGACAGAGAGAATCCCAAGCAAGAAGTTCCACATGTATTTAATGTGCACAGCACTCCATGAGGTCAGTTTGCAGTCTACTCCTGGGCTGTCAACACAGAAGTCACTAGCCTTGTGTGGCTATTGAGCACTGGAAATGCTCAATGGGACAGAATCGACGGTTGTTGTAAGTCTAAAACATATACAAGATTGTGAAGAGTTGGTAAGAAAAAATAATGTAAAATATCTTATTAATAAAATTTTAATATCGATGTACATTAAAATAAAAGAGTTTGGATTGGGTTAGATAAAAAATTTAAATTCATCCCACCTGTTTCTTTACACTTTTAGCTGCTAGAACATTTTAAATTACATCTGTAGCTCATTTTATATTTCTTTGTTTTTTAATTTTTTTAACGTTTATTTAATTTTTGAGAGAGAGAGAGAGAGAGAACAGGGGAGGGACAGAAAGAGAGGGAGACACAGAATCCAAAGCAGGCTCCAGTGGCACTGAGCTGTCAGCACAGAGCCCGACGCAGGGCTTGAACTCACAAACCATGAGATCATGACCTGAGCCAAAGTCAGACGCTTAACCAACTAAGCCACCCAGATGCCCCATCACTTTACATTTCTGTAGGACAGTGCTGCTCTAGATCAATGCATCAACACTGACTACCCACAAATATAAGTCTGTTACATGTTTTGTCTCACTGTGAGGAATTAATTGGATTTATGCATTGTCCTTTGGGGGATATTTGAATTTTCTGGGAGACTGTTAAAGACTACAAAGTTTAACCTAAAGGATTTGTTTCTAATGAGGAAAACACAGGAACCATTTTGGATGTGTAGTAACTTATTCCACTGAGAGACAAAGTCAGAGTGAGGGTTGAGAGGATCTCAGAAAGATGCCTTGCATCTAAAATGTTGTTTTGCATCTAAGCTTTCAGAAACAGTAGCTTCCAGAAGCTTCCATTCCTCTGTCAAATGAGGAGGTGACACTAATGCACGTGCAAAGCTATCAACAGGAACCAGGAATGTCAGGCAGGAAACTGTTGCCAGCTTCCTTCATTAGGGCAGGAGAGGAGAGTTGGTCTGTATTGTAAACTCTCTTCCTCAATTCAATTGCTTTCTTGACTATATGTTAGAAAGGCTAGCAAATACCAAGGAATCCAACATAAGACTCCATGTAGCTGAAAAAACTTAGTCTCACCTAAGAGCAGTGTTTAAATATGCTTGTACCTCAGCAGTGATCTTCATGATCTGGACAATTAAGTCGTCATCTACCTGATGCCCTTGAACCTTCACTTCATCATCAATAAATGGAAGATAGGGGTGCCCGGGTAGCTCAGTAAGTTAAGGATCCAACTGAGGCTCAGGTCATGATCTCATGGCTCATGAGTTCGAGTCCTGCATTGGGCTCCCTGCTGACAGCACAGAGCCTGGAGCCTGCTTCAGACTCTGTGTCTCCCTGTCTCTCTCTACCCCTCCCCCACTCACACTCTGTCTCTCAAAAATAAATAAACATTTAAAAAATTAAAAAAAAAAGTGGAAGATAATATCACCCACCTCATGGGATTATTGTGTGGTTTAAGTAAGACGACAGTTATGAAAAAAACCGAACCATTAAGTGTATCAATTAGCCTTTGCTGCATAACAAATGATTCCAAAACTTATTTACTTAGAAAATTTTTTTTCTCAAAATCCCATAACTATCTTTGTTTTCTGCCCTAAGCTTGGGCTCCTTCATGCAGCTGCATTCAGCTTCAGGGTTGGCTGGCCATCAGTCTCCACGTGGTCCCTCATTCTCCAGGGGGTTAGACTGGGATCCCTCATATGGTACTGGCAGCATTCCCAGAGGGAAGCACCAATGCACCGCACTCACCAAGCCTCTACCTCCATCACATTAGCTGATATCCTACTGGTGAAAGCAAGTCACATGGCCAATTCTAAAATCATTTTGAGTGGCACAAGAAGCTATATTTCATCTACCACACTGGGCTGGCATTGACTGAATCCTTACTATTACCAGGCACTGGGCTAAGCATTTCACATATCTTATGTCATTTAACTTACTGACAACCTGGGGAGTTTGGTGCCTTTTAGCTACATTTTACAGGCATGAAACTAAGGCTGAATGAGATGAAACAATATGCCCAGGGTTCCAGGAGCTATTCACTGGCCTCCATCCCTCTAAACTTTGTGTTCTAAAACCTAAGTACACCTCACAACATTAGGGAAGGAAAGGAAAAGGGAAGGAAAAGAGAAAATTCTACTCTCTGCAGTGCCTTGAATTACCCTCAAGAACAACCTCTGGAGGTCTAAGGAAACAAAGTAAATAGCTCAAGGCAGGGAGACAGTCCAATTGTCTTAGAGCAATCTGAGACACCCCACCTCTTCAAGGTTTTGCCTCTTTTTTTAAAAAATTTTTACTGTTTTTATTTATTTTTGAGAGAAAGAGACACAGAGTGGGGCAGGGGTAAAGAGAGAGGGAGACACAGAATCTGAAACAAGCTCCGGGCTCTGAGCTGTCAGCACAGAGCCCCACAGAGGCTCGAACCTACAAGATGTGAGATCATGACCTGAGCGCAAGTCTGACGCTCAACGGACTGAGCCAGCCAGGTGCCCCTCAAGGGTTTGCCTCTTAACATGAAAAGCCAAAGGAAGTCAGACCGGCGAGCCTGGAAGGACCACTGCTATTACACACGTTATGACAGCTCTGAAGTTGAAGTTTATCAGTTGAACTGATAAGAACTATAAAACTCATTGACATTTTCTTACTATTTGATTTCCCCCTTTCCCCAATTCCATGTTTATTTTTTTCCGTGTTTATTTTT
Organism: Cryptoprocta ferox; assembly: GCA_028646485.1. Lineage (NCBI taxonomy): Eukaryota > Metazoa > Chordata > Mammalia > Carnivora > Eupleridae > Cryptoprocta > Cryptoprocta ferox. Next base: position 39,812,081 of record CM053576.1, on the reverse strand, counting down.
TACCCGCCCCCCTCCCCCCAGAAGCAAAGGTGTTAGACAAATTATGCATTCCAGCCAGCAGATAAAGTCAACGGAAGTGATCACAGACAAGCTCTAGCAGAATGGGAGTGCCATTATCTTTCTTCGAAAATGGGACATGGCTTGGAAAGTGAGCGTTTCCATAGGGGAGCAGAAACCCTCTCCTTAGATAAAAATCTCATTAATAATTCTTTTCTCAAGCAGAAAGAGAAGCAGCAAAGATTTGTTGAGATGGAGACCGCGGAAGCAGATAGCAGCAGTCCCTGGCTGCAGCCTGGAAATGCTGGCTGAAGGCGCTAAAGGTTACGTGAATGAGGGTCGTTAATATTCATGGAGGCATCTGGTACTATGTTGCCAGGAGACAGTAATGAGAACAGAGCATCTTCCAGGTCTAATGGCACTGCGGCTGCCACATCAATCCTGCCGTCCCCAGAAATGAGATCTCTATCATTTGCAAACAGGGAAGCGATGGTGGCTTGGCTGTCATTCCAGAAGGTCACTAAAAGATATGCAGATGAGCTGCCCATATTTCTTGGGCTGACACCCACCAATTTCCCTGCACAGCTATGCCTTTTCAGGGACACTGTCTGACAAGGCAAGTCATACAGGGGTAGAGGGAACTGGGTATCTGCTCTTTATTCTTGAAACACTTTGTGAAGTTCTGTCCTCATGGACTGGGTTTCCCTATGGATATTGACTACATGAACTTCTTTGGAGGCATTTATCCTTGTCAGTTTTGTGCTCTCAAAACGTGTGCGAGGGTCTTAGCTAGCTGTCCCAGCTCTGAGCTCCTCAAAACCAGCCACCAAAACAGGTCATCATAAGCCCTAAGCCAGGTGCCAACTTGGGTTCTCCCAGGAGCAGACCCTGAGACAAAGATTTGACCTGAAGTATTCATTTCTTCCCTTGGTTAATGGGATTCTAAATGGAAAAGTTGTTTCAAGATCTTATCTGTCTCTATTCTCTCCCAAACGGGGGCAGAGCTTTTCCATACACATTTAGAGACCAGATAAGTGTAAAGCTCTTTTTACATTTGTATCGAAATTTCCCACTTTCTTATCACTTTTTTCAGGAGAGAGACTGCAAGCAGGGGAGGAGCAGAGAGAGAGAAATATAGAGAATCTCAAGCAGGCTCCATGCCTAGAGTGGAGCCCAATGCAGGCTCAATCTCACGAGCCATGTGATTATGACCTGAGCCAAAATTAAGGGTGGGATAGTTAACTGACTGAGCCACCCAGGTGCCCCTCTCACCACTTTTGAATACACCTTCTCATGTTATTCTCACCACAACTTGGTGGATTAAATCATTCAAAAGCTACTTATTTTGTATTTGCCACAAATGGATAAGGACACAAGGAAGTCCTCACCCTTGTGGAATGACCTTTCAGTGGGGTGTGTGGGGGAAACAGACATCAAACATATATGTAAATTCATTTATTCATACATCCAACAAATAGTTATGGATCACCTATTCTGTTCAAGGCACCCTTCTACACACTGAGGAGACAGCACAGAATGAAACGGAATTCTCCTTTCTTAAAGGTTACAACTTAGTAGTCATAATTATGACGAATTATTACAAAGTATGACAGCAAAAACTTAAAAATAAAAATCCATCATAAGTGGAAATAAATGAGATGAATCAAAATAAGGCAAGAAGAAAGATTTGGGGCATGCTTGTACTATTTTATCTAGTGATCAGGGAAGTGTTCTCAGAGGAGGTGACATTGAGCAGAGACATAAAGAAGTCACCCAAACACTGGTGCACTGGAGCTCACATTGGCTCACATTGGCTCCCAAGAACTGATGAGGCACATGTCTTTCCAACTCCACGTCCAATGACATCGCTTTGGGAGCTTAAAATCAACCATGGTGGGGGTACCTGTGTGGCTCAGTTGGTTAAGCGTCCCTTGGTTTTGGCCCAGGTCATGATCTCACAGTTCGTGGGTTTGAGCTCCCACTACCAGGGTGGAGCCTGCTTGGAATTCTCTCTCAATGCCCCTCCCCTGCTCATTCTCTCTCTCTCTCAAAATAAATAAACTTAAAAAAAAAAAATCAGCCCTGGCGGGAGGATCAGCAAATGCTATAAATCAGGACCTTTTTTCAGTCAGTTATTAAGTGTTTATCAATACCCAATTGCATGCAAATACATTTTTTGGCAGAAAGAACATCCAGTAGGGAGGCTCTGGATCGCAAGAATGCTGTATTTGTTGAGAAATATCAAAAAGATCAGTTATGTCTTGAACAGTGGTCCTCACCACCTGGGAAATGTTTAGAATGACAAATTCCTGGGCTCTCCCTCAGACTTACTGAATTGGAAACTCTGGAGCCCAGAAAGCTATATTAAAAACCCTCCAGGTGGTTCTGCGGCACAGGTAAGTTTGACAACCACTGGTCTAAACTAAGCGCCATCATCAAGTAGGAAAGTGGTGGGAAGCAGCCTTGGAGACTGAGGCCTGGTCACAGGGAGCCCTCTGTCTTTGCTAAGGACTTGTGATGGTTAACTCTGTGCATCAACTTGGCTGGGCCACAGTGACCAGATATTTGGTCAAACATGATTCTGGATGTTTCTATAGGGTGTTTTAAAATAAGATTTACATTGAAATTGCTGGGGTTTGAGTAAAGCAGACTGCTCCTCACAATGGAGGTGACCCTCATTCAATTTTTGTTCACGATGGAGGTGAACAAAAGACTGGCTTCCCTGAGCAAAGGGGAAATCTGCCAGCAAATGGCCTTTGGACTTGAACTTCTGCATTGGCCCCTCCGTGAGTCTCCAGCATGAAGGCCCACCCTGCAGATTTTGAACTTGCCAGCCTCTGTAATCACATGAGCCAGTTTCTTAAAATAAACCTCCATCCTCCTGGCTCTGTGATTTTGCTTCTCTAGAAAACCTTGACTGATAGAGGACTCAAGCTTTTTCTCTCACTGAGGTGAAATACCTAACAGTAGGGCGGCAGGAGGAGGAGGCTTGAATCACAGGCGTGACATTAACTGACATGTTTTCCAAGCTTTCCTCTGCACCTGGGGTCCTATGGCTCCAGGACCAAATACAGCCTTCAGCCAGTTCAGACAGCTAACTGCAACATGTGATCCTGCATCTGAACTTGGTCCAGAAACAGGGTATCAGCGCAACAGATGGTGACATTTGAATAAGGTCTGCAGGTTAGTTAGCGGTATTGTACCAGTGTTAATTTCCTGGTGGGAACGCTTCATCTGTGGTGTATTGAGATGTTAATGTTTGGAGAAGTTGGGCGAAGGGTGTGCAGAAATTCTTTCTACGAATTTCGCAAACTTTTTGTAAGCCATGTATTATTTCCAAACAAGAACTTAAAAAAGGAAACACAAACAAGCAGGAACAAAGATTGCTAGCAGCTCCTGAAGAGCAGACCATGGCACAGCTGCTGGGACTCTGATGGGGAAGCAGAGGATGAGTAACAGACAAAATCGGAGGTAAAGCTGACATCCCCTCTTGACTTCAGTAGCCTTTCTCATTTATAGATGAAAGCCCTTCATCTCAAAAGAGATTGAGCAAAAAGGAGCTCGTTGACTCACATAACAGAAAAGTCTGATGGCGGAGGTATTAACCTTAAAAATAAAACAGGGGCATATGAGTGGCTCAGTTGGTTAAGCATGCAGCTCTTGAATTTGGCTCAGGTCGTGATCTCATGGTTGTGAGATCAAGCCCCACATTGGGCTCCATGCTGAGCATGGACCTGGTAGGAATTCTCTCTCTCCTCTCTCTGCCCCTCCCCTGTTGGTGCACATGCTCTCTCTCTCCCCACCCTCCCATATAAATAACATTTTTAAAAAGCCAGATATTATAGCTATTATACCAGCCAAATGGGGTTATTCCAGAATAGCAGAGAATTGCAATTTGGGATAAGCAAGCTCTGGAAAAACTATAGGCAAGCCCAGAGAACAAAGGGGAGGAACACTCTTCTACAGAGGAAAGGAGGGATTCAGGAGGGGTCGTAATAAACAGTGCTGCAAAACCAGGAGTTCAAAGTGTTGCCAGGCAAGGAGAAAATCTTCCTTTCTCCTGCTGGAGTAGTAAGGTACAGAATTCTTCTAGTAGAGAATGCCAGGTGCATGTCTCCCTATCTGGGTCTGTAATTGATGTTGAATGGCAGGGTTCGGGCACTCCCCCGTCTGGTCTATATACTCCATTGTAGTGAAGTTTCCATTTATTCATTTTCTCACAGGCACGGCTGGATTCAGAAGCTCAAATCACATCGTCGCAGCTCATCTCTCCTTTTCTTCATGGCACGTTTCCGCTTTCCTCCATATTTACACAGTTCTCAGGTTAACCACAACATCTTCAGACTTACATCCTTTTTAAAGCTAGCAATACTATAGGAAATGGGGCTCCTCTTTTCCAAGGGGTCCAGGGAGAGTCCCAGAATGAAGTAATTAAGCTCACCTTGGGTCCTGTTCCCATTGATGGAACAACTTTGAAGGAAATCAGAAAATGCCACCTCAAATTATGCCTCTTTGACCTAAAAATTATTTTGAGCTGAAGGCAATTAAGAAGCAGTAAACACAGAAAAACCATCCCCTTTATTCCTAAAGGCAGGAAATAAATTCTGCTCTTACTGGAGACAGACTTATCAGCCCAGACATGGTGCCCGAGGAATCTGCAAACAGACTTGTTAAATTCACCCTTATCTCCCGAGTTACTTCGTCACCATTTATTGCCCCAGCCCAAATCCCTTTGTCTTGTCAATTCGTCACAGATTTATTGTGTCTTCATCTCCAGGGTACAAGAGTTTCGTGCTCAAGTCACTTCTCTGGATCTTCATTCTCTTGTGAAGTCTCCCAAGTACATGTAAAAATTTAATAAAATGCTCTCTCTTAATTGTTTCATATTCAGACCCAGCCAGGGATCCTAAGAGGGTGGAAGAAATGTTTTCCTTCTATACAACCTCTTAGAAGATCCATAGAACACATGGATTGGCCAGTGCTGGATCATCTGACCACTAAGTTGGCTAAGCCAAGGGGTGAGCAAGGGTCATTTAAAACTGTGAGCCAAGAGTTGGGGAAGGGTGATTTTCCTTAAAAAAAAAAAAAAAAGATATTTTATCGGGAAGGAGATGGATAATAGGAAGATCAAATTGGGTAGGACAAATATTTTAGTATTTGTAGACAAGTCAAGGTGACTTACTTAGAGTCATAATGGTGAATATCCATCTAAGCAGATGCTTCAGTCTCTATCTCAGAATTCTTTCTTGTTCACGATGTTCAGTCATGGAAGTCTATCCTTGGATGGGTCTACATCAATTCCCATAAAGAGAATTTTTAGGAACCAGAGTTGAGAAATTAGTCTGTACTTGCATTTTCTGCAAACAATTGATAAGAGTGGACACCAAACTAACCTAAAACATTAAAAGTCTTGAAATCTCAAAATCCTAAGCCTTCCTTCCTCCCAAGAGCTTCTTTCCCCCACTTGCTGAAAGTGAGACTGTGGTTCATTCTCCCTGCCCTTCATCTGTTATCCTGACATTCAATTATTACTAAAGGAAATGGGGAGCCAAGTCAATGTCTTCCAGGAAGCCAGAGCTCTGTGGAGCTCCCTGCAGCTCAGTGAATTCACTGCTCTTCCAGTCTGCGTAGCACATGGGCAAGCCTGGGAAACCAAGAGTCTGAAGCTGGGCAGTAGGGCGACAGAAAGGAATGTGACAGGAGGGGGTCAGGAAACCTCCCACCAGCAGCTAACTTGGTTCTGGTCTCACTGAGCCCTGTCCTGAGGCCAAGTGATGACCAAGCAATGGGGGAGGGGAGCAAGCTAGCCTGGTGGGTTGGCAGGCTGGTTGCCTGGACAGGACCTCCCAAGGTTTCAGCCCTTGGCATGGACAACATTAACTTGTGGTCTGGTCCTCATGCATGGACATCCACGATTCTACTTGTTTGTCTTCCACTTCTGATGACAAACTCAGCCCATCAAACACTAGTATATCTTTCAGAATGATGCCAAGTTTTCTAATTTGGAAGAGAAGAGATGCCTTTTCAGTATTCAGAGTACCTATCCAAGATAACTCTTTCCCAGGATTAAGGTAGTTGGAGAGTCAAAGCAATCATTAGAAGGCTGCTTGCAGGCATTGTAGGGAGACAGAGCATCAGAGCAAAGGGAGATGGGAGGTCCTGTACGATCATTTACCCCACAGAAGGCAGAGTCCAGCAGATTCAGGTTGCCATAGAAGGCCCTTTCCAGGAACAAAACTAGGCCCAGACATCACTAATCCATCACAGATCTCATTCAAGTCAAGCCTAAAATACAACTTAATACGGCATTGCAAACAACCACAACCAAATTATTGGAAGTGGCACATGAGGTGATATCTTTTAGGTATATATTATGTATTAGGTATATACATCATTTAGGTATACACCACCCCCCCATACACACACATTAGCTTGAGGATTGTATGAAAATAAGCTGTGGCCAAATTTGGCCTAGGAGTCATAGTGTGCCAATCCCTGCTCTAAATTATAGGACTTATTTTTAAATACTCTGATCAATAGAAACTAATCAAAAGGGAATGGATTTCTGATGCAAAACACAGGCAGTGACTGGGAATATTTGGTACCTGTCATGGCTGAAGATCTAAGACTTGTTAAAAACACAAAATTCAACTAAGTGAGTTTAAAAATGTAGTGGCACCTAGGTGGCTCAGTCAATTAAATGTCCGACTTTAGCTCAGGTCATGATCTTGTGGTTTGTGGGTTCAAGCCCTATGTTGGGCTCTGTGCTGACAGCTCAGAGCCTGGAGCCTGCTTCAGATTCTGTGTCTCCCTCTCTCTCTGCTCCTCCCCTGCTTGGACTGTCTCTCTCATTCTCTCTCAAAAAAATGAATAAACATTAAAAAAAATTTAAACATCTAGAAGTATTTATTGGGAGAGC
>CM053576.1:39526293-39804665 GCA_028646485.1 Cryptoprocta ferox | reverse complement strand
ATACTTACTAGGTACCTGGATCATAACAAGCACACAGCAATAATTATGGAGAGAGTCCTTGCTCTCATCTATCAGAGTAAATGTATTCTTTTTCTATGATAATAAATTACCACGAACTGGGTGGTTTAAAACAGATTTAGGGGCCCCTGGATGGCTCAGTCCGTTAAGCATCTGACTTCTGCTCAGGTCATGATCTCATGGTCCGTGGGTTCAAGCCACACTGGCTGTCTGGCTCTGTGCTGACAGCTCAGAGCCTGGAGCCTGCTTCGGATTTTGTCTCCCTCTCTCTCTGCCCCTCCCCTGCTCGTGCTCCGTCTCTGTCTGTCTCTCAATAAATAAATAAATAAATAAATAAATAAATAAATAAATATTGTTTAAAAAGTTAAACAAACAAACAGAGATTTATATTTTTTATATTTTGGGAGTCCAGACATCCAAAATAAAGGTGTCTGTAGGGCTGGGTCCTTCTGGGGAGTGAGAGGCGAATCTGCTCTGCGCCTGTCTCTTAGCTTCTGGTGGCCGCCTGCAATCGTTAGCGCTCCTTGGCTGGTGGACGGTACATTAATTAAACAAGGATGTCATTACTCTGAAGTGGCCCTTCTGCTTTGGTGGCCCACAGGAGCAACCCAAACCTCAGCCTGTAAATGCCTCCAGGTTAAGAAATGGAAGCCTACGGGTAACCAATCACAGGCAACGAGCCATGAGGCTATAGTAAATCACGTAACTTCCTTTCTTTGCTTCCATACCTTCTCTACACTGGTTCCGTCCTCGGAGCGCTTTCGTGATGCCATATTCGAATTGATTTTTTCCCAAATAAACCCTTCAAACTTTTAATATGCCTCAGTTTATCTTTTAACAAGATGCGTCACTCCATTCTCTGCCTCTATCTTCCCATGGACTTATGCCCTGTGTGGGCGTCTCTCTGTATGCCCTCTCTTCTTGTAAGGACACCAGTTACTGCATTTCAGGCTCACCCTAATCCAGCATGACCTCATGACCCCATCTTGACTCTGAAAAGACCCTAGTTCCCAATAAGGTCGTATTCTGAGGTTTCAGGGAGACATGAATTTGGGGGGGCAGGGTGACACTATTCATCTCACTGCAGCCAGACATGACTATGCAGCACTATTGTTCAGAAACATTTAAAGGGCAAGGGAGGGGGGAGGGTGTGTCATTCTCCCCAGGGGCAGCCAGGAATCAGAGTCCCTGATTACCCAATATTTGTAGCCTTCTAGTTTACCGTTTTTAATAAAAAAATAAAGTGCCAAGTGAGGATAAATCACAAAACTCCTATGGCTATGATCCAGCCTCCTATCTTGACAGCAATATCATTTTGCGTCAATAAAATGCAAACTTTTCACCACAGTCAGTAATAAACAAATACTATGAGCTCCCAAGTCTTGTGTAAACTGTTTGTTTCCTTCCATTTTAATAGGCAAGACTGGCCTCGGTGATACTTGAGGTTGCTTTTTAAATGTGCCACTAGAGGGAGGAAAGGCTATATGTTTATTTTTGGAGTGCCTATTGCAGGGTAATGAGGTTTTCTTTGTGCAATTACGGCAAGTATGAGCTCCGCGTGCGTGATTGCAGAGTAATTCCGTCTCAACGTTGATGATGCACACCGCACTGCAGACTCAAGTGATACAGTATAAATCACAAGCTGGGTTCCTATTAAAAGTATATTGTGTGGATGGAGATGGGAATCTATAACAATTCAAATGCTTTCTTTAATCACTGAAGTTCAAATGCTGCCTTTAAAATTGGACTTCTGCAAAGTAAGAATAGGCATTGCATTACACACAGAGTGGCTTCTGAAAAGAACCGTGGCGCGGTCATTTGAGAAGATGGAAGGTAGAGTGGAGAGGCTTCAAGATTTGCAGTTTGAAGCCCAACACGGGTGACCTCTCAGGTTTGTTTTTATGCAAATATGGAGATCACGTTGCTAAGCAGAGTCAGCTAGCGCTGAGAAAAATAATAGCAAGAATAATTAACTCTTAGGCAATACTTATTCTGTACCAGGGCTTTACATGTATCATCTCATTCTTTGCAGCAACCTTTCAAGGTAGATAATCCCATTAGTCTCCTTATTTTACAGATGAGGAAACTGAGGCCCATGTTCACAAAGGTAGTGAGTACCAAAGCTGGCTGCAGGGTCCAGACTCTTAACCATGAGGCTATGTAGCCTTCCGAGGTAAACTTATTGGTCCCAGGTCCCACCCAGATGGTTTCATTGTTTTTTTAAGTGTATTTATTTATTTGAGACACAGAGACACTGCGAGTAGGGGAGGGGTAGAGAGAGAGAGAGGGAGAGAGAATCCCAAACAAGCTCCACACTGTCAGTGCAGGGTCCGATGTGGGGCTCAAACTGACGAAACTGCGAGATCATAACCTGAGCCGAAACCAAGAGTGTGACGCTTAACTGACTGATCCACCCAGGCGCCCCTCACCGGATGCTTTAATAATGTGCCACTAAACTCCTTTTTTAAACTAGAATTAAAAAAATAAATAAAAACAAAACCCCAAATGCCGGAGTCCAGCTCAAGCATGTCCAGGGGTCCCTGAAGGATGGACGGTGTTGGCAGGAGAGAGTGATGAGAGAGCCTCAAGTTTCGTTCTGATCACCAGGCAGGCATCTCTGCTCTGTCTGTTTTTGTGTCTTTATTCATAGGTCAAGCAATAACATGACATCAGAAAATAGAAATTGTTTTTGGTTACTAATTCTTTATGATAAGATGCTTTAATCATCAAAAGTGTACAGAAACAAGTTTTCCAGAAGTATTTTTGTAGAACCACCCCATTCATTCTTGGCGTCAGTCCCCCAGATTAAGAAAGTAACAAACCTATCTTATTTTTTACAGGTTGGTTTTTTGCCAATAATTATGACTTTGTTTTTTAATTAACAAGTTACAACCAAGTCATGTAATGTTCTTACAGTGAAGTCGAGTAAATCTTATAACCAAGAGTATAACAGGATGTTTTTAGTTAAAAACAGGACAACATACATATTATTTTAGTTAGTAGAGCTAAGATTAAAACATAGGTTAAGTTGTATATAGATAGGCTAGGAGTTATTTTATTTGGCTCACAAACCACAAGAGAAAGAATGTTTGTTAACAAGTTGCTTGAGAAAGCCCTTTCTGTGATGTAAGCACAATGGGGGCCCTATGTGTGTTGGCCTTGGACCTGGGTTTCCCACATTCTTATCCATCCTCATAACTGAAGTCAGTACAAGGGAGGATATTTGTAGAATGTAGACCTTTGGGAAGGGACCATGTTCTGACCTTGTCTTCTATTCTTTATCTCCAATTTAGGCTCCTTTTCTCTGGGCCAGACTTAAATGCAACTCTTGTGTTTTTAACCCCTTCATAGTCTATGTTTCGAATCTACAGGGGCCTATTGGAAGAGTCTCTTAACGAACATCTACTGTGCTTTGATCTAAAATCTCTTTTGTAGGGGTAGGAATACGCTTCCTCTCATGAGGTATCTGTGTGGGGAATATCGGTCTGATTTGAAATATTATGAGGTCTAATCAATAACAGCAGTCCCATTCCCAGTATGAGCCAGTAGTAGAAGGAGATACCAGTTTCACTTCATGGCAGGAGCTGTGCAAACGTCTGCCATTTCCTCGCTGTGACTGTGTCATCCAGTAAGGCCGATGCGGCTCCCAGCACCCAAATGGCAATGCCAAGTGCTGATGAGGATATGTAGCAGCTGGAACTCTCATACATTCTTGGTATAATTGAGTGCCTTGGAAAACAGTTTGGTCATTCCTTTTATAAAGTCAAATATAAAATTAGCACATGATGCAGAAATCCCACTGCTAGGTGCTTACCCAAGAAAAATAAACACGTGTCTACACAAAAACCTACCCGTGAATGTTTACAGCTGCTTGATTCATTTTTGCCCCAAACTAGAAACAAACCAAATGTCTGTCATTTGGTGAATGGAAAAACTATTGTACCTCCATGTAAAAGAATATTACCTAGCAACTAGAGGGGACAAACCTGGATGAATCTCATACAAATTATGCTAAATGAAACAAGCAAGACTCAAAAGCTACATTCTATATAAGTCTATACGACATTCTGGAAAAGGCAAAATTATAAGAATCGAAAATGATCAGTGATTGCCAGGAGCTGGGGGTGGAGAAGAGCAGACCTAGGGCCAGCATGAGGAAATTTTGGGGGTGTGGAACTGTCCTAGATCTTTATCGTAGTGGGGGTTTCCCAACTCTATGTGTTTGTCCAAACTCATAGAACCCTTTACTAGAAAGGGTGAATTTGGCCATATGTAAATTTAAAAGTGAAAAACAATGTAAACAATGAGGGCGGGATTTGAACTCAGGCTGTCTGACTACAATTTCTTGCCTTTTCTGACACGTCCCAGTGTGTAAACTTGAGAAAGCGACTTCACATTTCTGGGCACCACTTCCCTCACTGCACAATGGGGATCATGATATAGATATCAGGGTTGCTGCAAGATCATGTAAGAGTCGATGTCCAGAAAACAAAAGCCACGTGAGGTATTTGATAGCACGAATGCAATTACGTAGGGATTGCAGGAAAGCAAAATGGAACGCTGAGGTAATAACTGCAGGAAGGGGCTGCCACTCTTAGAGCTGGAGAACCAAGGGAAGAAATCTGAGTTCTGACAGAATCTAGAAAGTAGAGGGAGACCCCCCTGGGAGCTTGGATGCAGACCTATGAAGAGGGCACACAGCACGACTACAGCTGGTTTTTCTACAGTGATGGGAGGCAGAACAAAGCTCAACTCAAGCCAAACAATGCCACTGGGGAAAATGCTATGGCTAGAGCCATGCTGACAGGGAGAGCAGTGAAACAAGAATGCTGCAGTCCCCCCAACCCATGCCCTGCCAAGCCCCACTTCCAGCTTTCCTATCTCCCTCACAGCCTCCTGGTGGCAGAACTTATCCAGAAGCCAGCTGATGGAGCCATGGAGCTTGCAGGACTCACCATCTGAAGGCAGAGGGCAGAGGTGTGGGTTTGGGGCTGAGAACCTAATAACCGTCAGAACTATATATGCTCAGCACTCATTCACTTGTTCGTCAAATATTTTTTGAGGATCAGATACTCAGCTAGGCAAGGCTCCCGTCCTTAAGGGGCTGCAACTAAATAAGAAAAAGTAGAGCAAGCTAAGCAGGGGCCTTGGTGTGTGTGTTAGATTGTGTGTTAGCAGACATGGGAATGTTTCTGGGGGGAAGTCATCTCCTCCAGGTGTCAGATGCTTGTAGCTGTAAGGCTGGCACATTATTGCTCTGTATGACACTCAGACTTCTGGCTCTCTTCCTGGGGAAAGAAAGGACTCTTCGTGCTCTCCTGACATCCCAGGGTCACGCTTTGAGATGGCCAGGGTCTGATCATCTGAGCTGCCTAGAAATAGTCCTGCATGGGCTTGTTAGCCCAAAAAATCTTGATGGCTAAATTTCTCTGGGATCCTGAGTGTTCTAGTCTTATCTCCATCCTCCCTTGCTTCTTATAAATGAGTGAATGAATGAATGAATGAGTCCCAAAAGTCCAGATCCCACTTTAGAACAAAGATGAAACCCCATTGCCTTTAGTCTATTACATATACAGATACTTATGTAGCCATCTTTATAAAGTTATTGACGACTCAATTATTGAGCTTCAAAATAATTTTGACTGTCCCAGTTGGTTTATTATTCATTGTAGGCAAATTTCTTCTGGTTTAGTTGCCTTTCCTAGACTCAGGTAAGACCTTGTTCCCATCCCAGTGAACTGCCTTCTGATTGAAGCCTGTCTCAGGCTCTGTTTCTAGAGAATCTGACCTAAGACATCAGTTATTCCTGCAAGTTCTCAAAGTGATCCCTTATAGGTACCCCCAAAGCAGTTACATGCAGTCACCTCCTGCTGCTGATGGGTCTGCTTCCATGATGAGAACATCACTCTCCATACTAAGGATTTCGCCACCAGAAGTGCTCAGAGTTTACAATTCTCAGGGAGCTGGGTGCAGTACAGGAACGTGGGGGACAGAACACAGTACATGGGCATCTGGAAGGGCTGAAAAGGCCCCCATTCTGTATGAAGTTCATTCCCCCTTGTGACCCAGGAACTGCTGTCAACCCAACACATCAGGCTGCATCAAACGGGTCAAGTCCTTGTGTCAAAGCCAAAGACAATGTCAAGGGAGGCTTGAGCTACCGTAGTCAACCTTACTCCAAGTTCAGCTTTCTTCTCAGTGATTCTATGTCTGTAACACTCTGCAGGGGAAAGAACATGAGTTTGGGATGTCATTCTGATATATCAAATCACTTCATTTCTCTGTCCCTCAATGTTTGCATCTGCAAAAATAGGACAATAATACCCACATCACAGTCCCCTTGTAAAAATTACATTAAACCATGTGAAACAAACAATATGAGGCCTGGTTCAAGTGGTAGCATTATAGGTTCTTATTAAAGGGCCGCAGCTACCTTTACTGCAGGAATTGTCTTGGGCCTCCCTGATCCACTCTACCTACCTTAACATGTAAATGAATGCAAATGTTGACAGTACAGCTGGCCTACAGCAAGAAGACACTTTGCTAATGCCATATGCCACTTGGGACTTCTTCCATCTTAGGTCGCTTCTTCTTCCTTACCTCACCTTTCTTTGCACTCTTTCCATCTCTCTTCTGTCTCTTTCTCTCTTCTTGCCCTTTCACTCCTCTTTCCCTGAGCTGTATGCCAATGTTAATAGGAAGATAGGCTAATTCAACTTTGGGGATCACATAAAAGCATCAGAGATCTGCCCCTTATGTATTCAGCCTATGAAAGATGCCCTCTGCAGCCCACTGGTATCCTGGCATTCACATTCTCCATTATGTCCTGCAAACACTTGGGACACCCTACAGGCTTTCTCTGCCATGCTCAGTCCACCCACAGGACTGTCTGGAAATGCTAGAAGCAACTTCTGCCAAGAAGAAAATAAGGGTTGGAGGATTAATGCCCCTGTTTCCTTGTGTCTCGGGCCTATCAATTCCATGGCATGTTCCCCACAATCATGCAGACATGTCAAGCAGGACTGAGTCACCCATTGGGGAAACAACCTAATCATTAAACCCCTTGGATTCTCTTCCTCCCTTCCCAACTTATTTGCCCACTCCCTGCTGGTGCATTCCAATACTTCTCTCAGTTCTGCATGGAGGTTGGGGGAAAACTCAAATTAAGACACCACCCCAACCCCCCCACCCAACATTTTCAACCTCTGTGTGGTCCCTCCCTGTCATGGTCTAAGAGTCAGGGACCAGGCATCCCATGCTAGAAAGAGAAGAGATATTGTGAAGATCCAGCGTAGTGCACCCGTGAACAATTTTCTTTGTTTGTTCCAAATAGAAGACACGATTATGGTCATAACTCACCAGATATTCTTAAATCTTTCTGGCTCTCGCTTCCACAGGCATTTGTCACCCAGCATTATCTCTTTATTACCTAACCATAACAGTTTTCTCATTTCTCGGAAGACATAGCAACAGTCTGTGACCAATGAAAACAAAATTGGGTGATAGGGGTGATATATTGGGGGTACCAAGAGCTCACCAACAAAGAGCTATTAAAACATTTCCCTGGTACAGTTAAGAAAGAAAACCAACAAATTGTTCCATTTCAGCTAATGTGAAGGCAGGGAGGTCGGGGGAAGAAAGAAGAGATTCCTTAGAGACATCCTCATTGTTCTATTCCCTGGCTCAGTAACAATTAGATGCCAATCACATACACCTATTCTTCATTCATTCCCTCATGTATTTATCTCCAGCCAACATTCTTGCCTGAAATTGCAAAGCCGAGAGAGGTAAATTTTTTTTACTTTCAGCAAACTTAACACTAATGGTCAAATTTAAGTGACAAACGTTCCTCATGATAAAAATAAGGCCCAAAGTTCCAGCACGAGTTGTGCACTACCTTCCATTCATCTAAACCCTTATTATTAGCAGAAGCTTGAGGATATAGTAAGCACAGACTTCTATTAGACGTTGTTCATTGTGAATTTTAAAGATTTCTATAAAAGAAACAAACAGAAAACCCATGAAAAAGTAAAATCATTCATAATTTCTCACTCAAAATTTTATGTAAAATAAGAAATAAAAAATTTAGCTCTTCTTTCCCACCCCTCCAATCACTCTCCCACACCTGGTGTGAGGAGAGCATAATTCCATGGTGACAGACAGACCTCCAGCCCCTTTGCATGCTCACCAGACATATTTACATTCACATTCACCCCCCTGCTATTTCTCTAATGAAAATAAAGGAATGTGTTCATATTGTTGACAAATTTTCGTTTCTACCTAATAGACTGTGGACATCCTTCTAAGAAATCACGTATAAGCCTATGGCGTCCTTTTGTTTAAAGAGTTGTATACTAGTCCAGATTTAGATCTTCCCTTCCCAAAGGATGTTTAGTGGGAACCGGTTCTCTGAGATGTGCTCTCTTTCATTTTTATCATTTGTGTGGGTGTGTGTATTATTTCAAATTACAGTTCAACCTCTTGCAGATTTACAATGCATACAAATCTATCAAAGATTTTGACATGTCCTGCAAAGCCCCAGATTTTTTATTCTGTGTAACACAATGATCACAAATTTCTTGGATCACAGAAAACCCTGTATTGTGGGAATGTCCATTATCCTGCTAGAAAATACACCCTTAATACACTCAGGGAAACATTTGTTTAATGGGGTGCTTGGGTGGCTCAGTCAGTTGAACACCTGACTCTTGATTTTGGCTCAAATCATGATCTCATGGTTCGTGAGATTGGGCCCCTCATCAGACTCTGTGCTGACAGTGCAGAGCCTGCTTGGTATTCTCTCTCCTTCTCTCTGTTAGTCCCCCTCCCCAGCCTCACCTTTCTCTCTCTCTCTCTCTCTCTCTCTCTCTCTCTCTCTCTCTTTCTCTCTCAAAATAAATAAGTAAACATTAAAAAATAATTAAATGAAATAACTCCCACTCCCAGAGTCCATCTAAAGTTAGAGGACAAATCCTCCTGAGCCATAAGAGTCAGAGAAAGAAAACAAGGAGAAAGCCTCAGGGCTGAAGCATCCTCAGGATCAACACTGAAGAGAAAGTCTGGCTAGAAATCCAGAAAGAGCAACTCGCACACCAATGAGATGCTTGCTGCCCCTGTGAAGAGTCTGAGACACACCTGATGTCCACCCTGATAGAGCCACCCTGATAGAGCATGAAGAATGGTCTACTGCTTCCTTTCTGTGAGAGCTCCCTTAAAAGGTGAGAAGTAAAGGGGTGGAGAGTATGCCATCCCCAAACATGCCTCTTTGGTATAAGGATTCTTTTGAACTGATTATTTTGAGAAACTGCAGACATAGGAGAAGCTCTGAAAACAGACTAGAAGTTACCCTTTTGTAGCGGGAAATTTCCGTTAAAAAGCCCTGTGCCAAGCAGAGAACTATTAGCAGAAATTACTTGTCACCTCAGAGACTTACCTGCATGGCAGTGTACTGTTCGTTTACCAAACATCGTCTCTTCTCGCTTCCCTTCTTTGAAGCTCAGGATCCTATCCCTTTCCTTAGCCCAGGAATGCAAGCCTCAACTGTCTGGCCTCCTTCTGAGCCTCATATCTTTGTGGATTCCGTTTCCGAAGTACACATATAATAAAAATTGCAGGTTCTTTTTTTCTCCTCTTAATTCATCTTTTGTCACAGGGGTGTCTCAGCCAAGAACTCAGAGGGGTAGAAGGAAAATTATTTTTCCTTCCCTACAGAATAATCACAGAGAGCAAAAACAAAACAAAATCAGAGGAAAGAAAAGGAAGGAGGAAGGAAAATGTCAGCACAGAGCCCGACGCGGGGCTCGAACCCACAGACGTGAGATCATGACCTGAGCCAAAACCGGACGCTCAACCGACTGAGCCACCCAGGCGCCCCAAGGTTCCTCTTAAGAATGTAACAGACACCACCTACTCCTCTTCGGGTTTCATTCAGGAATTTGACTAAAGACTTAACTAAAAATAAGCAGTAGATCATAAAACCTATGACCCACAAGGAATGATATGGTCATAGACCACCCCTCATACAATGGAAATGAGCCAATCAGGAATGGACAACCCAGCACCTAGAGTTATCAAGCCAATGAGGGTAGAAACTGAGAAGGAAGGAAGGAAGGAGGGGGAAGGGTAAGGGTTGGGGGCTGACCAGAACCTTATGAAACAAGGACACTTGCCTATAGTTCTTGGGCATTCACTTTCAAATGTCCCCTCTCTTTACAGAGAGCTTTCCTACTACTCTTAGTTTCTAATCTTATACTCTAATAAACTTTTCTCTGCTGCTCATTTTATGCCCACCTTGTTATTCTTCAAAGCGGTGAGACAATGATATCCCGGGTACTGTAGTAAAAACAACAGTGGTGTTCAGAGCTGGTGGCCAAGAAAGAATTCTTGAAGATGTCTTTGGGGCAAAACGGTGATTTTATTAAAGCAAAGGGATAGGACCCTTGGGCAGAAAGAGCTGCACTGGGGTGGTGAAGAGTGGCTCCTTATATACTATAGGGCTGGGGGAAAGTAAAGTCAAAAGGGAAGTTTCCAAAGAGATCTTCATATGCTAAGGACTCATAGAGTACTGGAGACCCAGCTATTGTCAAGCTAAGGTTGTTTTTCCCTCTAGCAAAGCATTAACATTAAGACAGTAGAGAGTTCCTGGAGAAATGTTTTACTCTGCCTGCCTCAAGTATTTGTCAATGGGCTGCAGGTTATAAGGAGATTCAGTTCTAACTGCCATTTCCTTCTTGCCTTTGTTCCCCACCTCAGTTCTAACTGCCATTTCCTTCTTGCCTTTGTTCCCCACCTCACTATGGAGGGGAAGGTGATATTGGGGCTCCAGGAAACAGTCTATAGGTTTCTTCAGTTTAGGCTATTGATAAAATTGCCTTTTTCTTGTAATTTACTAAGATATTTGTGAACTGATGGAGACTCTATCAGTTTAACCTTCCTTTGTCCTTGGGCAGCCTGGAGTGCCTGAGGAATATCACACAGATCCCACCTGGGGGTGGGGGTGTGCCAGCTTGTGCTTTGCCCTCAGCCTGCCTTATGATCCCTCATCAGGGAACAGAGAGGCACAGCTCAAAGCTGGCAGTAGAATCTTCTAGAGGCTGAGCAGAGAGATGGATGTGTCCAACCTCAGTTCTCTTTAGCCCACCCACAGAGACACATTCACCTAAATTATCTTAAGCTTCAGAAAGAAAAGCATCCATCACGTGGACAAAAGTAAAAGGAGAAATGACCCTCCAGAACCTTCTTCTTCGTCCATGGCCCAGGGTGGAAGTGACTCGGGGCTCAGCTATGCCCACCTTGGAAGCGGGGAAGACATGAGGCCCCTGATTCCTCCTGGTTCAGGGCTGGCCTAGCAGGCCTCCATCTTCCCTGAACCAGTCAGAGTCCTGCTTCCCAGCTCACCAGCCCCAGGACCCAGCCGGGTCCCCGTGGTGCCCACACCTTCAGGCACAGCCTCTCCTGGGCTGCCCCATGAAGTGAGTGGTGGGTGCTTCCTGACAGGCTCACCTCCCCCCGACACTCACAGAGAAGGACTTGGACTGTCAATGCTCAACCCCTGTTCCTCCTCAGGGGACAAGTTCGACAGAACAGAACATTATTTTGGTTGGATTTACAATGGACAAGAATGAAAAAGTTCCTTTTCATTCAGGTTTTTTTAAGCCAATATATGCTCACTATATATTCATTATCAGATAGTTGACAATTCGTGTTGTATATGTGTGTGTGCTGAGTGTGTGTGTGTGTATACACACTAAAATACACACACACACACACACACACACACACACATATATATATATATATATATATATATACATTTTTTTCAAGGCAGGTAAACCATTTATATAGGAAAGTTTCATATACAGGCCAAGACCTACCTCAGCTTCCTTCATCTGCTTTACTTAGCCCACTCCAAGGTTAGAGAATAACATGCTTAATTTTAAGAAATAAGCTCTGTGGCAAAGACTGGTCTGCATCAGGGATCATGCCCCAAGCCATCTCTGGGGGAGAATTCGGAACCCCCACACGAGGGCTGGTGGACCGAGGTGTACAAGCAGATTGCTGGAGTATGGTTCCCCACATGAAGTGGGAGGTTGTGGAGGATCTGGGAGGAGCATGAAGAGCAGGGAACAAACAAGTGTGGTACTCAGAAGGGGGTAGGCAGCCTGAGGGAGGATGGTGGGATTTGTAAGGAAGGTCAGCTGGTGAGAAAGTAGGGGGAAGGGGCAGCGTTATTTCTGAGCCCAGATTGTCCAACATTTACCTTTGTTAAAAATAAAAGCCAGGCGTGTCCATGGCTCCGACACTTGAGACTCCAGCACTTGATTTTGACTTGGGTCATAATCTCAGGGTCGTGGGATCAAGGCCTGCATTGGGCTCCACACTCAGCATTTCTGAGCTTGCTTAAGATGTTCTCTCTCTCCTGCTCCCTCTGCCCCTCCACACCCTCTCAAATAACTAAATAAATAAATAACCCATAGGCTCAAAATGGCATCAATTAGGCCAAGTCACCAAACCAGGGTTTAACACCTAACCTAACCAGAGCTTCAACCTTCCCCAGAAATATAGTTTTAACTGGTTAGTCAGGAGTTTTCTGGTCAGCGCCAGTGAAGCAATTTGTCACATCAGCCCTCTCCATCTCCCAAAGGAAGATGAGGTAATCTGCAGTATTTGACCCCCTGTACTTCCTCATAAGGGAAAATGACCTTGCTTGAAACAATCCTTTTCTTTTGCTAATAACTTCCTTGCCCCCACTCTCCTTCCTATAAAAACTTTCCATTATGTATCACTCTTCTGAGCTCCTTTCTACTCTTTAGATGAGATGCTCATGAATGGTTCAATACAGCCAATTAGATCTTCAAATGTACTCAGTTGAATTTTTTTCTCTAACCCTTGAAAGATATTTGCCAGTCTTTTATATATATTTCTTTTATTATACTAAGTCTTTTGTAGGGGAAGAAAATTTTTTCTCTACTTTTCAAAAATAACTTCTAGCTGGTCTAAGAATTAAATTGACATGAGACAGATTAACAGGAGAAAATCAAATTTAATGCCATACATCTGGGAATCCCACATACAGGAGAGGTTCAAAGACAGAAAGATAAAATGAGGTGTATTTGCCATCTTGAGCTAGGAAATGGGATTGGGGCCTGGGGCTTCAAAGGGGTAGAGGACAAGTCACAGGACAGTAAGAGAGATGTTTGGTAATGAGACGCTTGTCTTGCCACATGGATAAGTCATTTAGATAAAATGTATCTCTTATAACAACTCTAATTCTGGGAAAGGCCCCCAATTTACATTCTGCTGGGCAGGTAAGGGAGGAGCAAAAGATTCTTGAGACCACAGGGTCTCATTTGCTTTCAGCTCAAAACAAGTTCATGTGCCAAAGTGGGACCTTGGGGAGACTTGCTCTGAACCCTTTCACTTTGAAATCTCCATTAGGACTTGCTACAGTTCAACAGAGCACCTCTGGTAGCCTTGACTGTCTTGTTGGACAGCAGAGTTTTAGATCATGAGAAATAGGTCATGCTTTAAAAATGGCTGAGCACAAAGCAGAAACAGCCAGATTCCCTGAATTTACGTGATGAGGGAGCGTGGGGCAAGCTGAGGGAAAAGTGCGGGCTAACAGCGGACCCCCCCCCCCCACCATACCCAGGTGGGACATGTACGATATTCCTTGGACACCTCAGGCTACCCAAAGCTGGGAAAGGACAACGAAACAAACAGCTAAACTGATAAGAGTCAAGGTAATCCCATTATAGCCTAAAGTCCAGGAACTCCCTCCCGTCTTAATGTTAATGGTTTTGCTAGAGGGGAAAACCACCTTAGCTTGACAATAGCTAGTAAGTCTTTGGCATGTGAAAGTCTCTTTGGAAACTCCCTTTCCCTCTCCATAAAAGGGTAACCCCCCACACTTACAGTCCAGCTCTTCTTGCCATGGTCCTTGTCCCTATGCTTGGATAAAATCAACTTTTTGCACCAAAGATGTCTTTAAGAATGCTTTTTTGGTCATTGGCTCCAGACTCCACGAACCCCACCATCACCCCAAAAGTTCATCATATGAGGCTGCCCTGCCAGCCCTGAGCAGCTTCTCTCTAAACTCTGTTTTACATTAGAAAGGAAGTTTCCTTTATAGATAGTTTACTTTAAAAAAAAGAAAAGAAAAGAAAATATATATATATACACGTCTTCTTTAAACCATTGTTGTTTTGGTTTTCTGCCACTTGTAGCAAATCCAAATTCTTTTTTTTTCCCATGTTTATCTGTTTTTGAGAGACAGAGCACGAGTGGGGGAGGGGCAGAGAGTGAGACAGAGGATCTGAAGTGGGCACCCTACTGTCAGTGCAAAGCTTGACTCAGGGCTTGAACCCACGAACTGTGAGATCATGGCCTGAGCCAAAGTCAGACGGACGCTCAATCAACTGAGCCACCCAGGCGCCCCACGAAAGCAAATTCTAATTGTTTCATGATACTGTGTTTTACAATGTCCCCAATCTGCTCCCAGCCCTGAGAAGCAGTGGCACGTTCAGGAAAGCATTCCTGCTGTGCTAAGCAGAAGGGTTCCACAGAGATAGTACACTGGAGACCCACATAGGGTTTTGTTTGGCCTTGCCAGTGTTTGCTTGACATTTAAAATCAGCAATTTCACACAAAACCCAGCCTTTCAGCTTCTCTCAAAATATCAGATGAACTGGCAATGCTGAGCCAGCCTTAACTGTCTGAGGCGGAGACCCCGTGGTCCTTTCAGACTGCGCCTGTATTCTCCATTTGCCATAGTCCCTTCTCTCCCTTTCCTTAAGACCATGGCTATGCCTCACTCAAAGATGTTTAGTAGATGCTGGCCTAACCTGGTCCAGCGTCGGCATCCTCTGCCTTCTGTGAGTGCTGTGTTTGATAGCTGTCCCCTTCTCCAGGTCATCATTCTCAGCCACGAGGGAGTTGCCTCCTAGGAGGCTGTGTGCCCTTTCCCACAGGGGGCACCTCCTTGCCAATGACTGGTCTCCTTGCCTCAAGGTAGACCAACCCTGTAGGATAATCCATGCCAGAGCTCCGCATGGTATCAGGCTGCAGCTCACCTCCAGCTGAGCCCACATCCCAGTTCAGCTTGTCCCCCTGCTCTCCCCCTGCTTCTCTTACTCCCTTTCCTGAGCATGCTTCTGTAGCAGAGCCAAGAGCCCCAAAGTTCCCATACCTGGCTCAGCTCTCAGCCCCTTGTAAAAATTTGAGTTTTCATGCTTAAATTAGGGGGACACCTGAAGTGTGCTGAAACAGTGAAAATAGAATTTTTTCAGCAAGCAGGGCTGACAGGCTGGCCAGAAGGCATG
The DNA here is from genome assembly GCA_028646485.1 of Cryptoprocta ferox. Classification (NCBI taxonomy): domain Eukaryota; kingdom Metazoa; phylum Chordata; class Mammalia; order Carnivora; family Eupleridae; genus Cryptoprocta; species Cryptoprocta ferox. Next base: position 39,789,327 of record CM053576.1, on the reverse strand, counting down.
CCTCAAGTAGCTGCAGTCAACCTTCAGAGGTCAGTTCAGATCAATGGGTATCACGAGGGACCCAGAATGTCTGCTTGCAGTGATCTGAGAAAGTTATTGTTCTGAGCAAGCACATGATTCTTTGTACCATATACCTGGGCTTACTTCTCTCCTAATTAGTGCTTCCCCTGACTTGGCTGTCCTTCCTCTGTCATCAGGTAGGCAAACAGCTCATCCACAGTCAACACCATGAAACCAATCTGATCCCCGGCTGCTGTAGGGAAGGGCCAGCATATGGGAGTGTCTTCCTCGACATTTGCTTTAGCAGAAGAGCTTAGTTTCTGGGCACAGGATAGCGAGCCCATTATTTTAGACTAATTAGGTAATGCTCCATCTTCATACTCTGCTGGAAATGACTGCATCTCTAAGAGCATGCATATGGCATCCACAGAGTTTCTAAGAGAACCTACTGAGAGGATTGTCATTGGAAGAGAGCCTCCAGCTGCTACAACTTCAGATCTACTCAGTGTTCACACCGGGGCCATGCCGCTGCCAGCAAATGATTAAATATTGTGGGGGTATGAGAACCAAGGCAACCCTTGTTCTGTGGCTCCCCAGTGGCCTGGCTCTGCCCTGAGGCGCATCCTTCCCAATCCCTCTCCTTCCCCATCCCTCCCTTCTCTGGAGTCAGGCCTGTATCTGCTCTGAAGTCTCTCCCTACCTACTCCTATGCCCTTTCGCTTTGATTCTTTACAGTCATTTCCCCCAGGAAACTTCTTGCACTTCTTAATCCATCCTGGCATCTGCTTCTTGGAGGACCCAAGCTGACACATTAGATTTAAGCCCTGAGGACTGATTTGTGGGGCAGTGGGTGGAAAGTGAAGATCACGTCCAAATAAGACATTACAATGGAATCCAAGACAGCGACACTTCAAATCATGGCAAACATTTGCTAATTGATATGAAAAGATGTTTATGATAAAGTAAGCTGAGGAATTATAAAGCATATAAACAATACGGTATGTATTCCGAGTGGGTTTTGAAAAATGTATATCTAGAAAAATTTTAGAAGGCTCTACGTCGAAACATTGACTGGTTTGCAGGAGTCTCTGTTTTTGTCTTTTTGCATGTTTGCAGTTTCAAATTTCCCATAATAAAAATCGTTTCATCCCAGAAGGAGAGTAGACCTTAGAGCCTAGAGCACTTAGGGAAGGTCACACAGGTTGAGATTCCACAGAGCCCCAGGGCAGCATGGGCACCATGTGGGCACCATGGGCCTATGGAGGAAGGGACCCTGCAGGCATGACGATCTGAGGGAAGGCCCCAGAGAGAAGATATGAGGGGTCCCCCTCCCTTAGCAAAGCAGGGATCAGTTCAATTCCTATCCCTACCAGTACTGCCTATCTGATTCCCATGGCTTCCTTCTATGTCCCAATAGATCTGGTCACATATATTATTATAGCTCATTCATTCAATCAAAATGTATTGACCTGTACCCTTGGCTAGGCCTTCTGTTAAGCTCTAAAGATTCTGAGATGTGGCGGGCACCAACAGTTGCATCTCAATAGCCATTCTCTCCTTTTTCTTTGTTAAGAAAATGCTGATTTTGTGCAGGGCAGCAATGTGTCTGGTCACAAACCGTATGTCCCAGCTCGCCTGGCAGCTAGGAAGGGCCTGGCTCAAGTAGCAGCCACCTTGGCCCTTCAGCCTTCACCCTTCCTCAGCTCTGGAAAGTAGACTGGATGCTGGAGGGGAAACCTCCTGGGGACCAAAAACTGAACATGAGGGACAAAGACCACATATTGAAGATGTTGGAACAAAACCTTTTAACGAATCCATCACTGGCGGCATTATCAAATCACTGAAATGGACTTGCAGACTTCTTGTTATGTGAGAAAAGCAAACCTCTTAATCCCTTTAAACCACTGTTTCGATGGTTTCTGTAACTTGCAGCTCAAAATCCTAAATTGTGCAAACAGAGAATGAGTCATAAGCCCTGCCTTATGTATGGATGGAGAGCAGAGAAGTAAAAGGCAATTGTAAACCAGGGCTATTAGCAGTATAGGGGGAGGCACCTGTTCTCTGGGTGCACGTGTAAAGATCAACCCACAGAAGCAGGGAGATCAGAGAGGATCTTTTAGAGGCGATGATTTTTGGGTTGTCATGAAAAGCAATTAGGGATTAGGGACACAAAGGGAGGTACAGAGTGTGAATGCTTCTGGGTAGAAGCAGTTCCCAATGGCTGGAGCACAGAATGACAATGTGTTCAAAGAGGGCATGCATGGCAGAGATGGGCCTGGAGTGCAAGTCTTAATCCTTACCCAGGGTAAGGAGGCAGGTTTGTACCCTTAGAAAAATGGAGCAGTGTTGGGGCGTCCGGGTGGCTCAGTCAGCTATGCGTCCAACTTCAGCTCAGGTTCGTGAGTCAGAGCCCCACGTCGGGCTCTATGCTGACAGCTCAGAGCCTGGAGCCTGTTTCGGATTCTGTGTCTACCTCTTTCTCTCTGTCTCTCTCCTGCTTGTGCTCTTTCTCTCTGTCTCTCTTTCTTTCTCTCAAAGAATAATACACATTTAAAAAAATTTAAAAAAAGAAATAATCTTTCTTAAAAAACAACAACAACAAAAAAGGCATGAATGAAGCTGTCATCCAGGGTCTTGGTGGCCATGAGCCTCTGAAGATGGAAAGGGATCACAGGACGGTGAAGGGGCCTGAGAGGGAGCAGGAGGCCATCCTTGCATCTGAGCCCTGACATGGAGGGGTTCTACAAGAGGGAGAAGCAATAGTAGGAAAGCCTTCAGGGAATGGCTAGCCTGGGGCAGAGCCAGGGAGGTCTCAGGGAGGCCTGGGGTAGAGGGGGCATTTGGGGATGAGGTTCTGTTTACCAGGGTGGTGCTTCTGAGGTTTGGTGGAAAGGTCTGGCAGGGCAGGGGTAGCAGGTCGGTGGGTCAAAGCAGAATTGCCAGAGTAGTGTGGGCAGAGGGAAATAAGGTGGATAGTCATGTTTGCCTCAAAGGTGAGGATGTTAGACACAAGGGGTGTAGCTGCTTTCCAGAGAATTCATCCCTGTATTCTCAGCCTGGAATGACTCACTCCACTAACAAAAGCAAGAGACATCTAGTATGTGCCCAGAAATGTGGGTTTTAACAAGCCCTCTTAGGACTTCTAGTACCCACTGAAGTTTTTGGAAACCACTGGTTTACTCTGTGTTTCTCAACCTTAAATGTGTATTCCTTGAGGATCCTGCAAAGTACAGATTCTGATTCAATAGATCTGGGCTGAGGGTGAAGAACCTGCATTTCTTCCTTTCTTTCTTTGTTTTAATGTTTATTTATTTATTTATTTTGAAAGCGAGCAGGAGTGGGGGAGGGGCAGAGAGAGAGGAAGAGGGAGTCCCAAGCTCCATGCTGTCAGGGCAGAGCTCCATCTCACGAACCATGTGATCATGACCTGAGCGAAATCAAGAGTTAGATGCTTAACCAACTGAGCCACCCAGACGCCCTGAGAGTCTGAATTTCTAATAAGCTTCCAGGAGATGTCACTATTGCTGGTCACCTATCACACTTAGAGTAGCAAGGGTCTAGACAAGAGAACTTGTCGAGACAGTAGAGAAACAGTTTCTAGAAAGGTCAAGGAATTGACTGTTTTAGCCTGCAGAAGGCTGAGAGATGATTTAGTGGCATTCTTCAAAGGACATTGTTTTAATTTTTTTTTAAATTGAGGTCAAGGCAGTAGAGAAATGGGCCAGCTTTGAAGCAGGCATAATTTAGGATAGGCTGCTTTTCTTAGGTAATGACATCTTTTTTTTTTTTAATGTTTATTTATTTTTGAGGAGGGGGATGGGTAGGGGAAGAGAGAGAGGGGGACAGAAGATCCAAATGGAGCTCCGTGCTGATATGATAGGAAATGACAGGATTCAGTAGGCAGAGAGGGAAAGATTAGGACCGGAGGTCCCTGGGTGGGGAAAATAAACATATTTTGGAACAATGCTGAGAATGTCTCACCACAGCAAACCCTCTGGGACATAAGGTTCCTCTTAAGAATGTAACAGATCCCACCTACTCCCCCTCAGGTTTCCTTCAGGAATTTGACAAAAGACTTAAATATGGCCATAGGCCACTCCTCATCCAATGGAAGCAAACCAATCAGGAATGGACAACCCAGCACCTAGAGTTATCAAGCCAATAGGAGTAGAACCTGAGAAGGAACCAGGGGAAAGGAAAACATAAGTTTGACCAGAACCTTATAAAACAAGGACCCTTGCCTACTGTCTTGGGCATTCACTTTTGAATGTCCCCTCTCCGTAAAGAGAGCTTTCCTACTATTCTTCCTTTCTGATCTTATACTCAAGCTTTTGCCTACTGCTCATTTTGTGTTCACTTCATTCTTCCAAGTGGCTAGACAATGAATCCTGGGTATTGTGGTAATAAAAATCCTGCAACACTGACAGCAGAGAGCCCAATGTGAGGCTCGAACTTACAAGCAGTGAGAACATGACCTGAGCCAAAGTCAGATGCTTAACTGACTGAGCCACCCAGGCAGCCTCGTGATGGTCTTCAGTGAGAGCTCATCTCAAGGCTCCTGCCAGCTTGGGATCTCCAGAGAGGATTTCCTCTCTGCACCACCCTGCTGACATCTAGAGACCCTGCTGTATGAAGTCTGAAGGGGACAGACTGGAAGCTAGGCAGGGTAGGGGGTAAGGGTGGATTGAGTTCAAGGAACTGCTGCTGTGGTGACAACTGAAGGAAACCAAGAGTCAGTAGCAGTTGCTTCTCCCAGGTCCTAAGGGAACCTTGTTGAAGGTGGAGAAGGGCTGGAGAGCATGCCATTCATCCCCCTGGACTGTCAGCTGATCCTGGCAAGGCAAAGCTGTAGGAGAACAAGTCCAATGCATTTAGATGATGTGTGGACCAGCAGAATGTCTCCAGAAACAACCTCACAGCTTCAGGCCAGGACAGACAGATTTATGCAAAGATAAGCCCTTTCCAGCTCCCACCCCCACCTGGGTCTCTATGTGCCATTGGGCAAAGGTTTCCCAGCTAACAACTCCCTCCAAGAGGAAATTCTCCAAAGAAAATGCCTCTGACAACATCTTTCGCACATCAGACAGAGACGACATGAAAGTAGTTAAATTTGCCAGGCGTGGAATCACATTATCAAGGCTTCAGTAAAAACTCCAATATTTACTAGCTTTGTGTCCTTGGGAAAAATTACTTTACCTCTCTGTGCTTCAGGTTCTTCATCAATCAGCTATATTTGTTTTCTCTCCTCTGCCAGGCTATGGGCTGAATGCAGCAAGTGCATTTTGCTCATTTTTATCTCTGGTAGCACCTGACTGAGAAGTTTAAGGTGCCTAAGTATTCGTTTTATGATTTAAGTTGGGAGCTCCAGGAAGTAAGTCCTACTGGCATTCTGGACAGGGAGGGAAAAGTGCCTGTACACTTGGGGTGATTGTGCTGGGAAGGCTTTGGAGAAGAGAGGCCATTCAGGCTAGGATGGCATAATCATACATTTCAGAGGAGGTGACAACTGCTGAGTCCGAATGATGTCATCAGGTTTCAGTCCCCTTGTCTTTGCCTCTAAGGCGGCTTTCCCCAGGATTGGCTCCTTCTCCAGGTCAACTCTTCACATCTTGACCACATGGAGCCTCTAGGCAACTCCAGCTGAAACAGTTAAGTTTCTTAATTCTAACAAAAGTCCTGGAATTGAGCCCTTCTCGGACTCTGATTGGTTCGTGTGTGCTGGTATCTTTGGCCAGGGTCTGCTTTTATTGGCCAGGCCAGGGTCACATGCTCAGCCTGGCTGATGAATGGCGGTGGGACCAGCTCTACCTACTCTTAACCTACTCTTACTCCCTGTGGGCTGAGGTTGAGGGGAAGGGTAGTGCCTCAAGCAAATGGGGTGTTGCTACCAGAAACAGTGGGAATGTATTTTGTAGGCTGAAACAGCATCTGACTCTCAGAGCATCCAGCCCTGTGCCCTTGACTCCCTGATTCTTCTTTTATCCCCATTATCCATACCCTGGATGCTGGCACTCTTACTCTTCATGTCCCTCTTATCTTTCTACTGCCTACATCTGGTTCTTGAGTACAGTTCATAGGATTTAGCAGAATTCAGGGAAGACCAGAAAGAGTCGGTGACTCCACATACGGGGAGCATCCCAGTCCCTATTTGGCTTAACGTGGGTCTTTATGGCCAATATTTATTACAGTGCTCCAGTGAGAAAATAAATTGTAAGTCCCACAAAACTGCTCTACAAATGAGAATTGGGGAAACAAGTATTCTGCTTCTATCTGGACCAATACCTACGTGTCACTCTTCCCACCTCTGGTAAAGTAAAAGCAGCTGACTGAGGTGTCCTCAAGCAAAATCCACTAGACTCAACCCTGGCTTCTGATGGTAGCTTAAATGTTTTATTACTCTAATTATAGCCAGGGCACAGGGGTGCAAGAGCTTCTGACTCTGGGGGTCCCATACAGACCAGGTTCAGCCACTTGCTGTTGGCAAAATCCAAAAGCAGAGAAATGAGTAGTGGTGAAACAAGACAGGAATTGATTTCAATGAGGTCAGCCCTGGGAAGAAGGCAAGCAGACTAGCTCTCAAAGACTCTGCAAAGTGCCAAGAATACTTCCAGGTTTATATAAGGAAAATAAGGGACAAAGGTCAGTGGATACGTGCAGGTAGGCAACAGGGTCAAATCGATCATTGTCAACGGTAAGATCTTTCTGGCTCAGGGCAGTCCTTATTGCTTGCAGGGGTAGTTTTGGGGCCCATCAGGGGACACTTTGCCTTCAGGATCTTTTGCCTGAGTTAAGAGATAAGCTGGAAAGAACTCAGAAAGTTTGAGGTCAAATGGAGGTATTTGAAGTCCTCTTTCATGACCACTTTGTCCATTTTTGTGACTCTCCCACTCTCCCCTCACTTTACCTTTTTCCTACTTCCAACCCCAGCACCACAGGCTTCCCTCACCACTCAATCCTGCCAGATCAGGCAGCATCCCTGCTAAGAAGTAATAGGGATTGCCCTTATTTTTAAGAGATCTGAGGCTCTGCTTTTCTAACAGACCCTTCATTAAAATCATGGCCAGTAAGTAGTGGAAGTAGTAGTGACAAGAACAGTCGAGAAGCAGATGTTCATGAGAAAAGTCAGCCAATAGGTACGTCACCTGAGCTGAGGTAGGACTTCTGGGAACATAGCAGTTAGGACAGGATGAGAAACAGAAAACAAGATTGTGATGACTTGCATTGTTATATCTATAAGGGTTCATTATGTGCAAGCAAGAGAAACTAACTTCAGTGCAAAGAAGGGAGAAATGCAATTTATTAGAGGGATATGAGTGCCCATAATAGGAAGAGAATATGACCAGCCATGTCTCAGAGAGGATGGGAACCAGACGGTTTGGAGACTAGACAGAGGATCCATTTTCTGTTCCTATAAGATTCATTCCAGTTTCAAATTTCCAGAAGTCTGGCTGACCCACTCCTGAGACCCCACCACTAACTGCATACAACGGCAAGAGGCTGATCCCCAAAAGAAAGGTGAGGAGGCTGTTACCAAAAGGCAGGCAAAAAAGTGATTTTCCCACCCCAGAGGTCATCGTACCATATTTGTGGGCTTGCCTTTCTGTGCTGTTTCTCCATTTCTTGGTGAGAACTACAAACGTAAAGTTTTTGAGAAACGTTTCAGTAACAACATTCCACAGGCATTTTACCGAGTACCTACGTCAGACCCGCTGCTGGTCATTGCACATAAAGGCACCAATAAAACATTATCATGGCCACCACGGTCTAGAAGGAGGATGTGGATGTGGAACTCATCAAGGGAAATGCAGTATTGTTGGTGCTGTGAAAGAGGTATGTACAGGGAAAATGGGCCTCAGAGGAGGCAGGTCTGCCAAGGCAATGGAGGCTCAGGAAAAGCCTCCTTCAGGAAGGGACTCTGAGTTGAGCCTGGAAAGGTGAGGGGCTCAAGCAGTGAGATACTCAGGTCAAGTGGTTGATGGGGTGGCGTTCTAGACAGATGGGGAGTGCTCAGAGCAGGAACAAAGGCACAGAGGCACCAAACCTTTTGGGTTATTGAAGTAGAGTATGTTCTTAAATGATGAGGATGAAGTGGGGTGTGTTGAGAGGTCAGGCTAGATTGGCAATCATAGGCCAGACCAGCCCATGGAAAGCTTTTGTAGTCCATACCAAGGACTTTTGAATGAATCTGCAGGAAGGGGGAGCACTACACGGGTTTGAAACAGAGTAATGTAATGATCTGGTTTGCATTTTAGGAAGATCCTGCTGGCTTAGAATGAAGACTGGAAGAGGAAAAAGATTTTTGTGAAAAAGCAACAGCAATAAGGGTGAAAAAAAGAGAGCAAGTAAGTGCAGTGTTAAGAAGGAGCCATTTACAAAGCTTTGAGCTGATTTGTTGGGGAAGGTGAGGGTGAGGGAGACACCTAGCATTACCCTCAGGCTCATGGCTTAGGGAAAGAAGTTGATCATGACACCATTTTTCAAAACCAGGTTTTCATGAGAAAAAAATGTAAGGAATAGATTTGGGAGAGAAAAACATAAGTTCAGTGTCAGATACTGGATCCTGGTTGTTTGTAGGCGTACCCAGGGAGAGCTCTGCAGTAGGGTATTGGATCAGGCAGCATCCCTGCTAAGAAGTAGGGGGTTAGAGACATCCAGGGGCTAAGAGACATCAGCATGTGGCAGATGGGTATATGGAGTGTAGGGGAGAGAAAAGAAGATGGCTTTAGGTGTGAGTGCTTGAGAGCAGAGAATGAGGAGTTGGAGAAGAGCCAGAGAAGGAACTGTCAGGGAGGTAGGAAGAGAAAAGGGTATATCTGAGAAGCCAACAGAAGGCAATGTTTTAAGAAGAGGAAGTGCTCAACAACGTCAGATGCTCTGAGAGGTTCCCCACAATAAAGCTCAAAAAATCCATTGGATTTGACATTTGTAAGGTCATTGTTGACCAAAGCTAGAGATTTTCCAGTGGGGTGGTAGGACCAGAGGCCAGATTGGGGTAAGTCCAAGGGTGAGCTGTGTGTCAAGGAGAGGGAGCCATGATCCTAAGAAGCTGACTGCTAACATGGCTCCCCATGCCTGTAACCCCATGTTGCTGTCTCCAAGATGACCTAGGAATCTGAGTAGGATTGGTTATAAAGTTATTCATTCATTCATCCATTTATTTATCTGTTTGCTTTTCAAGTGTCTACTACATGCCAGGTAATGTGCTAGACACCCAGACCCAAAAGATGAAGAAGACCCCCATTGTTGCCCCCAGAGACTCTTCTGACTTAATTGGGGAAACACACACAAAGATCTGACATATTGCCATGTGATGGAGTCTGTGTTATGAAGGATAAGAGAAGTCGTGGCAGGCTTCATGGAGAAGTGACAATTGAGCAGGGTATTTAGAATCTATCATATGGACGATGGCCAGCCAAGAAACCTTTTGAAGCAGGGGAGTGATATGATCAGATTTTTGCTATTGTTTCATGCATAAAAGTGAATAATTTTCACAAATATAATGCTCTCACACAGGCACCCTCCAGATCAAGAAGCAGGACATGATCAGCTCCCAGAAGCCCCTCATGTCTCCTTGTAGCTACTGCCCCACCGTTATCATGACTTCTTTGCCTCCAGCTCTTTGAGTTTCTTCACACAGAAACAGTGCATAGTACACGTTTTTGTCTTCAGTCTTTCACTGGACATTACATCTATGAGATTCTTCCATATTGCTATATATAGTTTTGGATGGCCACTCTAAGTTGTCTTTTGGGAAAATGTGGCAAAGATGTGAATGAGTTGATTATACAGCTCAGTCCCTTCCTATGCTTTATAGTCCTAGAACATGCTATTATACTATTGACCAATACTCTTGGCTCCTTATCCCTAACCAAATTTAAGTGGGTGGAGTTGGCTCTCCCTACTTCTACACCTCTCTCCCGAAGATTCATTATTCATTCCTCAGATTGCTTAAAATGTTCACTTAATTATAAGATCTCTTGTATGTCTATGTGTGCATATGTGTGTATATTTCTGTGTGTGTGTGTGTGTGTGTGTGTGTGTGTGCATGTGTGTTGTCCGAGAGAGAAGGGAAAGGAACTCTAGGGTTCCTAGAGGGGGAAGCAGGTGTGGCTGATGGGCTGTCTCAGAGAGAACCAGGCCAGTTTGCAGGGCACATGGCTGTGATGGACAGAGTGGGAAGTGGAGCAGTGAACAGAGTGGCAGAGTGTGAATGATGGAGCCAGAGCTCAGGCTGTCCCAGTAATAAAGGGATCAACCTCAGAGGAGACCTAAGTCATTACTGTCATTCTAACTGCCACCCTCTCGAATGCTCAGGAAGCTTGCAAATCCCAGAGCAATTCATTCCCCATTTCTGCTGGAAGAAAAATGAGAAATCATACACTGGGAGGAATAAGTAATTCCTGCCTGTCTGCTTAAAAATACATCAAGACCCTGCAGAGAATATGCTTTGAAACCAAGGCCTTCAGATACTGTGCAGTTGGGCGGCTTCTGCTGCCAAAGTCTATGCTGCCTGACAGTTCCCCATAACATTCCTCAAGGAAGAGGTTATACTGCTAATAAAACCTAGCCCCAGAGTCTCTCTTGGCTGAGTTTTGTCCTACAAGCCCTTTATTCTCTCCCTCACTTATTTAGAGGTTAATAAGCTTGTATGTTCAACGGCAGCTCTAGATGTAAAAGAGAGCTGACTCTTTTCTCTCTCCACTTAGAATGAAGATTTGTTCTTCCTTAAATTGACAATAGAAATGTTTTGGGACCTGACCTGCCATTTGAAAGGACTCTAGTGTAAATCCAGTAGGGCCGAGAGCCTCGTAGGAAGCAGTGAGCTGGGGGGGTCCAGCAAGATGGCGGCTTCTAGCCTCTGAAATATGTATTGGCTTTCTCTCTGTCGGCGTCTAATCGAGTGCTTTGCCATCTCTCTCGCTCTCGCTCTCTTGCTCCATATTTGTGAATTTTCTTGTCTGTGAGAGTCTCATTATCTTATATATTGGCAGGGTGGCCTGTGGGTTAGAAATAACATCCTCCAGTTGCCTTAGGATATTGATTGGGAACCAAGACCCTAAGAAGTAGAAGGGTCTGTCCTAGAGACTTTCCAGCTGATTTTGGAAATGACTATACCTCAGTCAGATGATGAGGCATCATCATCCTGTGACTATGTCGGTGATGTTATTCTTGACTTTTGTTTTAGAATGACACATTGGGATGCAGTTACTCTAATGCCAGGAAATGAAACTCATATACATCGTAAGGATCAACTTGATACCATCAGAAACAATGAAAAATTAATGTTCTTGGGCCAGTGTTGCATCCTGTGTTCAAATTTTCTGAAATGACTTATTTTTGGAGGCTCCAAGAAGGCCGTGTGATTTCTAAAGCCAACAGATTATTTTAATTTCTTGGGCATATTGTCCAAAGGACAACTAACAGAAGATAAGCCAAACTCTGTATACCCTTAGTTTCTGAGCAAGCATCTTACTCTCACCTTCGGCTGCTCTGCTGAGAGAAAATAAAGTGTAATGGTAAACACATGGGCTCCCAAGGGCCAGCTCCCTGAATAGTTGTGTGATCTTGGTCTAGTAACTTAGTCTCTCTGTGCCTCAACTTCCGCAATAGACAATGGCAATAATTTATGCCTACTTCAGAGATTCATTGTGAAGTGTAAAAGAGGTCAGCCTTGAAAAGTGCTTAGAACAGTGTTTGAAATGTAGGAAGAACTAAATAAATGTCAGTTATTGTAAATGTTAATTTTCAAAATATGTCTCTTAGAATATCATAGCTCCTTTGGGGCATGCACTGCTGTTTTCATGCAGTGTTAGTCTAATGTGATACATATAATTGGTGTTCAGTAAATACTTGCTGGTTGGAATTAAAAGGAGTTGGCTTACACATAAATTGGAAAGGAGCAGGGCTTGGAAGAAATTTGTCGTTGTTGTTGTTTAGATTTTAAGGCACATATCCACAATCCAGAAATCCATTTTGATTCATTTATGGCTTTATTCTTCAAGGGTTTTTAAAATGTTTTTTTGGAGAGTTTTGAGAGAGTGAGAGAGAGAGCATGCACACATGGGGGAGGGACAGAGAGAGGGAGACAGAAGATCTGAAGCATGCTCTGTGCTGACAGTAGACAGCCTGATGTGGGGCTCGAACTCATGAACCATGAGATCATAACCTGAGCCACAGTCAGACACTCAACTGATGAGCCACCCAGACACCCCCATTCAAGTTTTTAAAAACAAAATTTAAGTTTAAGAGCCTATTATGAATTAGATAAGTAAACAAATCCAAGCTATTCTATGCTGGGATAATATGTGCCTAGGAAAGGCTTTTATTGTAGCTAATGTTTGGATGCCATTCCTCCACTCATTATCAACCTCTCTTCCCATCCATCAGATCATCCACTAAGTCATCATGAAGCTCCTATTAAATGCCTTCATCAGCATTAGACAGGGGGTCTGTGGTGCTGGATACATCCATGCCTTCATGATGCTTGCAATCTAATGGGAAGACAGACTTCAAATAACCACACTAAGAAATGCAAAACCGTAGTTGCAACAAGTAGCCTGAAGAAAAACAGGTATGGTAATATCCTGAAGAACTAAGGCATATGTACGTGTACATATGTATGTGCATGTGTGTGTATGCTCAGACACTTGTATGCTTGCATACATATGTGGATATGCACAAATGTTCAACATGCATTTTTAAATTTTGGGTGTCATGAATTTTGTTGGTCTATTGGTTTCAATTGGTTAAAATCTAAACCGAACCGCTACTTTCATGCAATAGCGGCATAAAAATAGACAAGCACGTTTTCTTTGCACGTCTTCTGTCTCTTGTACCTTTCCAACTATTAATAACAGCTTTTGTCTTTTTTTAAAGATTTTATTTTTAAGTAATCTCTACACCCAGCTTGGGACTTGAATTCACAACCTCAAAATCAAGAGCTGCATGCTCTCCCAACTAAGCCAGCCACGTACCCCAATAGCAGCTACTTGTTGAGTGCTAGCAGATGCTGCGTTAAAAGCTTGAATATTCCCATGGGGCGGTGGCTCAGTTGGTTGAGCTGGGTGGCTCACTTGGTTGAGCAACCGACTTCAGCTCAGGTCATGATCTCATGGCTAGGAGGCTTCTAGGTTTGAGCCCTGTATCAGGCTCTGTGCTGACAGCTCAGAGCCTGGAGCCTGCTTCCAATTCTGTGTTTCCCTCTCTTTCTCTGACCCTCCGCTGCTCACGCGCACACTCTCTCTTTCTAAAATAAACATTAAAATTAAATAAATAAACAAACAAACAAATAAATAAAAGCAAGCTTGAATATTCCCAACAACAGTATGAGGGAGGAACTACCATTATCCCCATTTCCAGATGAGGGGCTGAGGCCAGTCCCTGGCCATCTGCTTTTTTTTTTTTTTAATGTTTATTCATTTTTGAGAGAGAAACAGAACACAAGTGGGAGAATGGCAGAGAGAGAGGGGGACACAGAATCTGAAGCAGGATCCAGGCTCTGAGCTGTCAGCAGAGAGCCTGATGAGGGGCTCGAACCCACCAACTGTGAGGTCATGACCTGAGCTGAAGTTGGACCCTTAACTGACTGAGCCACCCAGGCACCCCATCTGGCCATCTGCTTTTGTCTTTCCTCACCAAACACAGTAGACAAATGGATCCTGTGGAAGGCAGAGGTGTACAGGATCTGTAGGGAGCAAGAATATGGTAACAGTTCAAAGTACCGCAAGCAGTGAGCTTGGAGAGCAACAGGGTTGGAATCCCATTGCACCAACTGGCCCCTTGCCCTCCCTGAGTGAGCAGACTGTTCTACCACTTCAACAGCCTCTTCTGTTTGGACAGCCTCTCACCTCAATCCCTTTTGAGGTGAGAGACATCAACTGCCATCTGCCTTCAGGACACCTCTACCTGATGGTATCTGACCCTTCAAACTCAGTAGGACCAAACTCATGCCCTCGCCCATCTCCTGTTTCCCTTGTTCTCTCATTCCCATTGATGACATGAATTTCAGGTTCCTCTTCAGCCTCCCCTACCCCCAATAGGCAGCAGCTCACAAGGTGAGTTGATTGCATCTCAGGAACACCTTGTTTAACCCCAAGAGGCTTCAATCCCATCGCTCTTGTCTGATGATGGTATGATTCCCATAGTCCCCTTTGAGACAGGTTCTTATCCATAGACATTCCTTGTCCCCTCATTCCTCAAAATCTGAGTCCTTGCGTGACATGCCACCCATTTGCCATGTGCTCCTTAGCTTAGATGTTGAGAATCATTTCTGTGCTTGAAATGTGAATTGCTCTGGCCACACTGAAGGTCCCAAGGGATTTCTGTAATAGGAAAGTAGGTCATATTTCTTCTTTGGGAATAGATACTGGTGTCAGCAGATGTGACACTCTTTGAAATTGAACTTGGCAATTCCTCAAAAGTGCTTGGATCCTCCCCAATGCCATGCTAGCAGGCCCTCCAAAGAGGCCAGCATCTGACTGCCCTGAAGTCATCTGTGAAGAAAGCCAGCTGCTCAGAGAATCCAAGGCCAGTTTTTCAGGGAGCTGGGCCAGATTACACTTCTGTGCGGTGCATGGTTCAGGCTGTGTGTGTGGCGGCGGCTTGTACGTGCCTGGGTGGGTGGCAGGTGGCATCTAACATTTTCCGGGCAGTTAGGGAAAGTGCATCCAGCAGAAGAGAGAGATGAAACTACTAGAAATTGCTAGTGGTTGGAGCACTTTGTGAAGGACTGAATTAAAAAACAAAACAAAACTGACTTCTAAGCCAGCACCAAATATTAATGATCATTAATACTTGTGAAGAGCTTAATGGTTTTAAAAGTATTTCACATACGGTATCTCATTTAGTTCTTATTAGAATTCCAGATGAAGCTTTTATGATCTCACCATGATGTACCTTTCCTTGAGAGTGTTTATCACAATGACAATTATGCATTTCTTTTGAGATTTCTTTTAAATGGGTGTCTTCCCTATTAAACTGTAAGAATCATGAGGACAAATCTTTTCTCACTCAGCATTCTTTTTTTTTCTTTAAGTAAGCTTTGCGCCAAGCTGGAAGCCCAATGTGGAGCTTGAACTAACGACCCTGAGATCAAGACCTTAGCTGAGATCAAGAGTCCAATGCTTAACCGACTGAGCCACCCAGGCTCCACTCACTCAGCAGTCTAGGCCTAGCACCTACAGCAATGCTCTGGCATATAATTAGGTGCTTCATTCAGTGAATGAAGGAATTCAGTAAGTAAGTGAATGGCTGTATGACAGTTGTATAAAAACGTTAACTGGGGCTCCTGGTTGGCTCAGTTGGTTGAGTGACCAACTTTTGATTTCGGCTCAGGTCATTATCTGAGAGTGGTGGGATCAAGCCCTTCATCACGCTCAGCATGGAGCCTGCTTAAGATTCTCTCTCTCCTTCTCTCTCTGCCCATTCCCTCCACTTGCACACACATGCCTTCTCTCTCCCTCTCTCTCTCTCTTTCTAAAATAAAAAAAATAAATAAATAAAACAAACCCAAAAATGTTACCTAAGCAAAACACATCCCTGACAGATATGCATGTAGGACTTATTTTTTTTAAGTTTATTTATTTACGAGAGAGAGAGAGAGAGAGAGAGAGAGAGAGCGCACAAGTGGGGGAGGGGCAGAGAGAGAGGGAGACAGAATCTGACGCAGGCTCCAGGCTCTGAGTTGTCAGCACAGAGCTCAATGTGGGGCTCGAACTCACAAACCATGAGATCATGACCTGAACCGAAGTTGGATGCTTAACTGACTGAGCCACCCAGGTGCCCCTTTATTTTATTTTTATGTTTTAGTTTATCTATTTTGAGAGAGAGTGAGTGTGAGTGAGGGATGGGCAGAGAGAGACAGAGAGAGAATCCGAAGCAGCCTCTGTACTGGCGGTGTGGAGCCTGAAGTGGGGTTTGAACCCATGAACTGAGAGATCATGACCTGAGACAAAATCAAGAGTTAGACACTCAACCACGTGAGCCACCCAGGCACCCCAGGACTCACATTTTTAACTGAAGAGAGATTCTATTCTCATTGTTATTGTTTTATTCTTATTCTTATTCTTATTTTACCATATGCATAATGCACCAACAAACCTTTTAAGACTTTTTATTTTGAAATTATAGATTCAGAGAAAGTTACGTAGAAATCACAGGAGAGACACATACACAGTTCATTCTCCCCCCACCCCCATTTTGAAATCTTGCATAACTATAGTACAATTCCAGGCAATTTTTTAAAAAGCCATGCTTTAAAAAAGGACTTGAAGGAACCAAAATCACTATCTTGAAAAGATATCTGCATCCCCATGTTTACTGCAGTATTATTTGCACTATTCAAGACATGGAGAAGATCTGTCTGCTGACAGATTAATAAATAAAAAAGGTGTGATGAATATACATATACATATGGTCCAGGTGGAATGGACCTTAAGGACATTATGTTTAGTAAGGTCAGTCAGACAGAGAAAGTCAATGTTGTATGGTCTCATTATATGTAGAATCTAAAATGAAAACAAAACCAAAAACAAAACAGAACAAAACCAAACTTATAGATACAGTATCTATACAGATACTGTATAGATACAGTAAGGATGGGTGGGTGAAATGGGTAAACTTGGTCAACAGTTACAAGTTTCTAGTTCTAAGAGAAATAAGTCCTGGGGATATGATGTACAGCATGGTGACTGTAGTTAACGGTACTGTATCCTGTATTATATAATTGAAAGCTGCTAAGCTTGTGTGTTCCCATGACAAGAAAAAAATTTTGTAGCTGTATGGTGATGGATATTAACTAAACTCATTGAGTTAATCATTTTGCTATGTCTCAAATCGTTATGTTGTATACCTAAAACTAGTACAATGTTATATGTAAATTATACTAATAAAATGAAAAAGAACCTGAAGAATAGAATGAGTCATACATGATAAAGCAGACCATCTCTGTTCACTGTGAGGCTGAAGGACTCATCCTGTAAAAGCCCCTTCTGTGGTCTGGGTGCTCCCCTGTACACTTAACTCAAGTGGATATGGAGGGAGGTTCACAGGTGCACCTGGCCCTGGACCCCAGAAGCACACTTAGCTGTTCTCCACCTCTGTTTTCCTTGGAGCCTCCAAAGGCCTCCCCCGGGACTTGAGAACCATGTGTCAGAATTAGTCTTACCACTTTCCTGCGATCACTGAGTCTGAGATACTCATCTCAGCGCTCATTAGCAGTAGGACTTAGGGAATAAACCTGAACTTGTTTCACCCCTGTGAATAATATTTACTGGAATGGAAAGTTGACTCTTTGGAGGCTGGTGTAAGATGCATTGGATCACTCTCTCCTTGCAATGTATATTCTTGTCACCAAACAAACCCTGGAAAACACTTGACAATTCAGATGCCTAGTGCCCGTTTTTCTTTCGCAGTGCACCTAAGGGGCTGTGAACAAGCATGGCCAAGAATCCATCCCTACTCCTTAACATGGTAGGAATTACATGCTCTTCTTCCCTCCAGCGAAATCAAGCTCCCCTGTAGTAAATGGGCATAAAGCCCACGGATGGGCTGGAAGCGTCTGATTTCTGTAATGTCCTGTTACCTTAGCACCTCCCCCAAGTTGTGGAAATTCTTTACTCATTTCCTCTTAGTAAACAAGCAGGACTACGAAACCTAGGGTCATGTCTCAAGTAATTCTCAGTGTTTATGGATTCAGTGAAGGGTGAATTAAACCAACACTGAGTGGCAATTCTTAATTTGCTTTTTTTTTAAGTTTATTTATTTTGAGAGAGAGAGATCATGGGGGAGAGATGGAGAAAGAGGGAGAGGGAGAATCCTAAGCAGGCTCCCTG
This sequence comes from Cryptoprocta ferox, assembly GCA_028646485.1. NCBI lineage: Eukaryota > Metazoa > Chordata > Mammalia > Carnivora > Eupleridae > Cryptoprocta > Cryptoprocta ferox. The sequence goes on along the minus strand of CM053576.1, from coordinate 39,771,496 downwards.
CTGTCAGCACAGAGCCCGACATAGGGCTCAATCTCACTAACTGCGAGATTGTGACCTGAGCCAAAATCAAGAGTTGGATGCTCAACCGACTAAGCCACCCAGCCTTCCCAATTCTTGATTTGTCTTGAATAAAATTGGAAATCACAACCTGCCCATCTTCACCAGCCAGCTAACCTGGCCAAATTAAACCTCAAGCCCAACCTTCCCCTGTGTCTCATCATCTCTTGGTGTGATCTTGGCGTTGCTTTGGGTGCAGTACAGGCATGATTTGGTTTCTGATGGGTTGTCTCCTTCATCTTCCCACATCTGCTCATGGGTCAGGGTGCAAGGGAAGGAAAAGACTGCAGAGGCACAGAGAAGGAGACCTTGGCGTCACTGCCATGCTGAAGCACATGACCATCTCTGGGTAACCGGAATCTCTAGAATACTATACACATGAAGAACTGACTATGCCATACATCTGGGGTCCATTTAAGCTCCATTGCTTCCCAGATAAGATATTTTAAAAATTGTCTGTATTGTTTCGCCTTAAGTTATCTGATTTGACTGTCCATACAGTTATCAAACTAATCAGACAATTATCTATGTATTTCAGCACTACTTATATGCACAGTGTGCCATCCTCAGATTGTAAAATAAAACTAGGACTTTTTCCTGACTATCTGACAGTTTTTAAATTACTGTAGAAATGGAAGCATTTTTCATTTAGTTTATTTTACCAGTGTCTACTAGGATATTCTAGGATACTTCTGAATCTTCAATTCAGGCAGACTACCAGAGTCACAAAAGCACAAAGGTAGACAGGCTGAATAAATCTCAGCTTTGTCCGAATTTGTGATTAGCCCAGATACTTCTCAGGCAGATAACAAGATGCCAAACATTAAAATAAGAAATTTCTCGGACTGAGAAAAAGAAACCTAACAATTGATTTCATAAACAATACTGAGTCCCATCACTTGGGACTCTTTTATTCCACAAACAATGTTGCCTACCTACCATGTTGAAGTTCTGTAAACAAATGCCTGTCTTGTAAGCAAAAGATTCTTGGGGCCGCAACATCCCAACAAGCATGGTTGGTGTGTCTCTTAGATGTGTCTTCTATCATTCATTTCTGTGGTTTTGGTAGTCTGTCATTCCAGGCTATTCTGTACCATTTCTTTCCAATGTATTAAGTACTTATAGATTGATGGACCTCATCAATCTATAAGGGGTTGGGAAAACATAAAAAAATAAAATATATACTTCTGTCTCTTGAAGTGCCTTTTTGTTTAATTTAGACAAGTTGAACAAACATACCACCACTAGAAAGGGAAACTGTCTATAAAGGCCAGTATGTTGATTTTGGAATGTGCTGTATAGTTGCTCTCAACATTAGCCTGGTAAATATGGAAATCTACATAGATATTGAAAATACCTATGAAACTGGTGAAAATGGCCTACGCAAATGAGTGACACTGAAGATTTGGACTTGAGCCATTTCATGTGCTATGTGAGGCACAACAAAGAAATGGCAGTAAGACTTCTTTCCTCTTGGTGAGGATGACCAAGGTCTGCTGAGGATAATGGATCCAGTCTTTCTAGGTGTCCTGCAGCTAAGTTGACAGTGTGTGGTCAGATGATGGGTTCCTGCTGCTGTTCATTCCCAACCATTCCTGTTCACAACTCTTTCTCAAAGTCACATATCAAACAGCCTCCGTTCTTATTTCCCTTCTGGTACCCTGTTCCCTCCTTCTCTTCAAGGTGAGTAGTATCAAATCTAGAAAGGTAGTTTGAAGGGGCTTCACAGTGTTCAGTTCCAGTGCTCTGAAATTTTTTTCCTGGTGCTGTTAAATGTAACTATTGTATTTTGGCCAAACACTATTGGAACTTTTCTTTTCTTTTTCAGAGCAGTCAATGTGTTCATGCTGTGCAACAGAAGGAGAAAAACGCTTATTTCCATATTTACTTTGCATGTTATTTCACCCCCAAGTGATTGATCATTTAAAGCAAAGTATTTGGCATTCTTCTTGAAAAGCACTAAATTAGTTCTTTTCCTGTCCAATGCTGACTTTCAGCATAGAGACGCATATAGTGATGTTAGAAACAAAAAAACAAAAAAAGCTTTTGTTTCTTTAAAGTGATTTTATTGAGACATTTACATATCAGTAATACTTAGCTATTTCATATGTACAATTTGATGGTATTTATTTATTAGAGTTTATTTATTTATTTTGAGAGAAAGAGAATGGGGGAGGGGCCAAGAGACAGGGAGAGAAAGAGAACACCAAGCAGGCTCTGCACTGCCAGGGTAGAATCTGACATGGGGCTTGATCTCATGGACTGTGAGATCACGACCTGAGCCAAAGTTAGACGCTTAATCAACTGAGCTATCTAGGTGCCCAGTTATCTTTATTTTTTATTTTTTCTTATCTGAGAGAGAGGGAGAGAGAGTTATTGGAGCTGAGGTGAGGAGGAGCAGAGAGAGAGAGAGAGAGAGAGAGAGAGAGAGAGAGATTGAGAATTTCAAGCAGGCTCCATGCTCAGCGCAGAGCTCGATGTGGGGCTCAATCCCACAACTCTGGGAACATGAGCCAAAATCAAGAGTTGGAATCTCAACTGACTGAGCCACCCAGGTGCCCCATAGTTTGATGGTTTTTAGTATATTCACAGAGTTGTGCAACCTTCACCACCATCTAATTTTAGAATGTTTTCATTACTCCCCTGGAAAAAGCTTTCTACCCATTAAAAGTGCCTCCCCATAGTACCCTTCCCCAAGCCCCTGGCAACCACTAATCTACTTTCTTGTCTATAGATTTGGCTATTCAGCGCATTTGTTATAAATGGACTCATATGATCATCTGTGACTGGCTTTTTTTCCTTAGCATAATATTTTTAAGGTACCATGTATTAGTACCATATTTCTTTTTAGTGCTGAGTAGTATTCCATTGTATGGACATACCACATTTGTTTATCCTTTCATTCTTTATGGGCATTTGGGTTGTTTCCATTTTGGGGCTATAATGAGTAATGTTTGTATGGATGCCTATGTATAGATGTTTGGATGGACATATATTTTCTTATCTCTTCAATTCATAACTGGGGGTAGAATTGCTGGGTCATATGGTAACTCTACATGAACTGCCAAATAGTTTTCCAGAGTGGCTAGACAATTTAACATTCTCACAATCAAAGCGTTTCAATTTTTTCACATCTTTTACAACATTTGTTATTGTGAGTCTTCTTTGATTATAACTATTCCAGTGGGTGTGAAGTAGTATCTCATTGTGGTTTTGATTTGCATTTCTCTGGTGACTACAAATCCTGAGTATCTTCTCACGTCCTTATTGGACATTTGTATATCTTTATTAGGGAAACAACTATTCAAACCTTTATCCATTTTTTAATTAGGTTGTCTTTTATTGATGAATTTGTTGTTTGATTCCCTTAACAAACATGATTCAGAAATATTTGAAAATATTTTCTTCCCTTGTGTGGGTGATCTTTTCGTTTTCAGGTTGGTTTCCTTTGAAAAATAAACATTTTTTATTTTTTTAAATAAACTGTCTTTTTTTAATATTTATTTTTAAGAGAGCACAAGTGGGGGAGGGACAGAGAGAGGGGAACAGGCTGACAGCAGTGAACCCGATGTGGGGCTCAAACTCACAAACCAGGAGATCATGACCTGAGCTGAAGTTGGACACTCAACTGACTGAGCCATCCAGGTGCCCCTAAACAGTTTTGATTTTGATAAAACCCTATTTATCCATTTTTTACTTTAGCACTTTTATTTTTGGTATATGCTTTGGGTTACTGCTTAACCCAAGGTCACAAGATTTCCTCCTATATTTTCTTATAAGAATCTATTTTTTTGTTTGTTTTTTAGAGTGAGAATGTGGCAGAGGGAGAAAGAGAGAATCTCAAGAAGGCTCCATGGAACCAGACATGGGGCTCAACATGGGGCTCGATCCCATGATCAGAGCTGAAATCAAGTCACATGCTCAGCTGACTAGGAGCCATGTAGGCACCCCTTCTAAGAATCTTATAATTTTTAGCTCTAACATTTAGTCCTAAGATTCATTTTGAGTTAATTTTTGCACGTGGAGTGAGGAAGGAGTCCAACTTCATTCTTTTGAATGTAGATATCCAGCTGTCTCAGAGCCATTTGGTGAAAAGGCTGTTCTTTCCCCATCTGAATTGTCTTGGCACCCTTCTCAAAAATCAACTGACTATAAATATAAAGCCTTATTTCTGGATTCTCATATTCTGTTGATTAAATGTCTATCCTTATCTGGTACCACCTTGACTTAATTATTGTAGCTTTGCAGTAAGTTTCTAAGTTGGAAAGTACGAATCTTCTTTTTCAAGATTGGTTTGGCTATTGCAGGTCCTTTGAATTTTCATATGAGTTCTAACATCACTTTGGCTATATCTGCAAGAAAGTCAACTGGGCTTTTGATAGAGACCGTGTTGAATCGGAAGGTTAATTTGGAGAGTACTGCCATCTTAATAATAACATGTCTTCTTATACATTTATTGCTAAGTATTTTATTCTTTTTGATGCTGGTGTAAATTTCTTAAACTCATTTTTGGATTCTTCCCTGCTAGTGTGCTAGACACACAATTGGTTTTTGTCATTAATCTTGTAGCCTGCAATCTTGCTCAACTTGATTTTCTGTATATAAGATCATATCCTCTGGAAATAGAGATAGTATACTAATTCTTTTCCAGCCTGACTGCCTTGTGTTTCTTTTTTTCTTCTTTCTCTCACTCCATCCCCTCTCTTTTTTCCCTAACTGCCCTGGCTGGAACCTTCCGTACTATATTGATTAAAGTAGTGACAGCAGACTTGTCTTGTTCCTGATCTTAGGGGGAAAACATTTGACCCTTCACTAATAAGTAAAGGGAAAGTTCTCATGTTTATTATGTAGAACTGCTGGAATGTTCTGAGTAGTGGTATATAGATATATAGATATGGATACCATGATGTTAGGCAAAACAATCAGCTCAGATGTTGATCACTGGATCTTCTTTTGCTTCGTCCACCCCCCCCCCATTTTTAATGTTTATTTATTTTTGAGGGAGAGAAAGAAAGTGTGTGTGTGAATGGGGAAGGGGCAGAGAGAGAGGGAGATACAATCCAAAGCAGGTTCCAGGCTCTGAGCCATCAGCACAGAGGTTGACACAGGGCTTAAACCCATGAGCAGTGAGATCATGACCTGAGCCGAAGTCAGTCATCCAACCAACTGAACCACCCTGGCGCCCCTCCCTTTTTTAATTTTATGTTTGGTCCCAGCTAAGGAAACCTGAACTAACCATATTAATTTTTCCTTATCATCTTCAGCATGCTATTATCAGCAGTCTACTACAGGTATCTTCTTTTTTTTTTTTTCCTCTTTATTCCTAATTCTCTTATCCATTCTCCTTTCTCCTCCTAAGCACCCATTCTAGTGTGCTGATAGGCATCCCCAAAACACATATATTCTTTAAAAACTCTTAGTGTTGCTTTGTGTCTGAGCTTTTAGTGTACATAAATGGTATTAAAGGTGCTATGATGTCTGTTTCCTATTTTTTTGTCTTGACATTTCATTCCAGGTTGGTGTTGAATGTACCTTCAATCTGTTGGTTCTGACTGCTTCATTGTACTCCATGGCATGTCCGCTGGTTTTGTTGCTCTTGCCCCATTGTGGTAGACACCAAATTGCCATTCCCCACCCCCCCGGTACCATAGACAATGCTCTGATGAAGATATTCATTCATATTTACTTACACACCTGCCCAACATATTCAAGAAAGGGATTTCTGCCTCCTTTGGCTTCAACATATTTAATGTAGTGAAACAACATCAGTTTATTTTTCAGAATGGCTGAGTTGACATTTCCAATGGCAGTATGTGTGGAAGTTCTTGGTCTACTCACAAACATTTGTCTTTTTTTTTTTAAATCTTTTTAAGTTTTGCTATTCTAAGGAGTGCAAGGTGGATTCCTTGTTTTAACTGTAACTTCTCTGATTTTCAGTGAGACTGAGGATTTTTCATGGATTTCTTTTCACTTTTTCATTTCTTTCTGCAAACTGCTTATCTATATTCTTTACCCATTTTTCTCTTTGATTTCTTGATTTTCCTTATTAATTTATAGGAATTACTTGTATGTTTTAAATATTGGTCCTAATTCCTTTTAGATATTACAAATATTTCCTCCCACATGGCCATCTATTTGTCTATTTTTTATTGATATTATTACTAATAAATATATTTTTGTTTTGTGGAGCTAATAGATTAAAAGAATGACAATAGTCTAAGCTTATTATAACTTGAGAATATACATGAAAAATTTTAGATGTATGAAAAATTGGAGTGTCCATCTTCTCAGATCCAGAAGAGGTCCAGGCACCAGCAACAAGATCAGTGATGGTGGCTGGTATCCTGTAAAACATATACACAGAGCATCCAACACACACACACAAACACACACACACACACACACACAAACACACACACACACACACAACTCCCTCTTTAACTCATTAATTTCATGGTTTCATACTCGTTGACCTCTTCTCATTGGTTTTCTTTCCATTTTCCTTCTCTTCCCTTTATCCTAAAGCACCTTTCTAAATGAACAGGGGTCACTACATTTACAAACATCATTAGGACACCTATTGGGGTGACAATTATCAAAAAAACAAAAAAGAAAAAATGTTGGCAATGATGTAGAGAAGTTGGAACCCTTGTGCATTGTAAATTGTACAATGTAAATGGTGTAACTTTTATGGAAAACAGTACTGAAGTTCTTCAAAAAAATTAAATATAGAATAGCATATTACCCAGAAATCCCACTTTGGGGTACATACCAAAATACCAAAAGAATTGAAAGCTGGAATTTGAATAGATATTTATACACTCACATTCACAACACTGTTATCCACAATAGCCTAATGGCAGCCAACTGACAGATGAATGGATAAACAAAATGTGTTATGTACATACAACAGAATATTCTTCAGCCTTCAAAAGGACATTCTGACACACACTACAACATGGATTACCATGGATGAACTTGAAGAAATTATGCTAAATGAAATAATCCAGTCACAAGAGGGCAAATGCTGTATGATTCCACTTATATGAGGTTCCTAGAGTTGTCAAGTTCATAGATACAGAAAGTAGACTGGTGGTTGCCAGGGGCTGGGGGAAGGGAGGAATAGGGAGTTATAGTTCATGGGCACAGAATTTCAGTTTGGGGAGATGGAAAAGTTTGGGAGATGGATGGTGGTGATGGCTGTACAATAATGTGAATGTACGTAATACCACAGAACTGTAGGGTTTTAAATGTTTAAAATGGTAGGGGTGCCTGGCTGGCTCAGTAGTGGAACATGTGACTATTGATCTTGGGGTCGTGAATTTGAGCCCCATGTTGGGGGTTGAGATTACTTAAAAATAAAATCTTAAATTTATAAAAAATGTTTATTTATTTTGAGAGAGAGAGAGGAAGAGAGCATCCACGAGTGGAGGCAGAGAAGGAGAGAGAGAATCCCAAGCAGGCTCTGTGCTGTCATCACAGAGCCTGATGAGGGGTTTGAACTCATAAACTGTGAGATCATGACCTGAGCTGAAATCACGTCAAGATCAAGAGTCCGATGCTTAACTGACTGAGTACGCAGGTGCTCCCCCCAAAAAAACCCAGACAGATTGGTGGACAGCTGGATACATGTGCTGCACCCACCTGGGGAGATGAATTAAGGCTATTTTGATTCTGGGAGAAGTAACAGGCCACGGGACCTTCCACTCCTTGTGTGGAGGGGTGCAGGACTGGGTTGAAGCCTGCTGCCTGGAGGGCCTCTGGGATGGAAGAACTCTTTGCAGTGGAAAGCTTTCCATCTGATACCTGGGACTTAGCAGTTCTGGTGATGGGCTGGTGTCGGATAAAGCGGTGTTAGGGGCCCGGACATTAATGGCGTGGCTTCCTAGGTTGGCCACAGGTAAAAGTATGCAGGCAAAAGTACTGACAGCCCTTCTGATAACCTTGCTGCAGCCTGGACACATGAACACATTGAGCTGGACATGCCTTGGAGACAGATAAGAAATACACCAGGGACCCCTATGTCCTTCAACATCAAGTGTATCCTTAACTGTATAAGAAATCACTTGCCCCCACCACATCCATGTGGTGAGAGTCTCATTCCTGCTCTCCCAGGAGTGAATGAGGGGTCTCAGTCTCTTCGAGATGGCTACCTACAGATCCCCCCGTGTGCCTGGCCCCATGCTGCCCATGAGCTGCCCGAAGCTGACAGATGACTCCTGCCCCATCTTTTTCAAAAGGCAAAATCCCCAGGGATAAGGTGGGCCCCAGAAAGTCATTTCCCCTGGAAAGAGTTCAAGGAGATTGGAGGCTGACTGCGGTGATGAACTGATCTATAATTGTGACAGGCTGATATTGTTCCTCCGTGCCGCAACAGACTTCAAGCGCCAAAGAGCTCGGGAAACAATGTCTTTAAAAAAGATGAAGCACAGATAATGGTTTTATTTTGTCTGAACCAAATAGGAAATCACATCCCAAACCCTTTCAATCACGCTGCGATGTCATTACCCTACTCCATCAACACTGCTCATAACCCCTGACAGTGACAAGAAGACCTCCACGATGGCATTTATTTCAGGGAAATGGATGTATTAGCCATTTGCGTGACCTCGGAAAGGCAACATTTGCAAGCCGAGAGGCATCCGCGGAAGCCATCTCTCTTGGTGGGAGTGAAGTCGAAACGTTGCTGCTGGAATTGGATCTCCTCTTGAAAATAGCTATATGAGAGAAAATGCCAACCCCTCCCGCCTTGCCTCGCCCTCTGTCTCACATTCTCTTCTCCATTCCGGTCGGCCTGGTCCCACGTGGTCCACGATAAATGCTGTTCTCTATAATCAGCAATGGGGGACTGCGTGCTCCACTCTGGAATGTCACAGGTACGTGACCTTTGTTAGGTATCTTATACCTGGCTGTCCTGATCTCATCCTGCCCTTGCCCTGCATCACCTGAGTTGAGAAACCTCCTTTGTGTGTACTTCTGTGAGTAGATGACCTATCAGGCAAACTCTCCTTTTGCTTTTCTCATTCCTCTCCTTTTTGATTTATTTTTTAAATGAGGAGTCACACGCACCCCCACACCCAATATAAGGAATATAAAGTTGTAAAACTTTGCAACGCCGCAGTTCCTTCTGTAGAGGCAGAATCTAGGGGTGCCTGGGGGCCTCGGTCAGTTAAGTGTCTGAGTCTTTGTCTTGGCTCAGGTCATGATCTCATGGTTTGTGGGATCGAGCCCCACATGGGACTCTGTGCTGACAGCATGGAGCCTGCTTGGGATTTCTCTCTCCCCTTTTCTCTCTCAAAATAAAGAAATAAACTTAAAATAAAAAAAAAAAGAGGCAGCATCTCCAAGGGGGTTTCTAGATCTAGAGTTTGGGGACTAGGTTATTCTCTTGCTCTTAAAGAAGAGGTGGGGAAGCAAATAAATGCATAGATAAATGACAGGAAATAGTTGATGAGGACCTAGGAACTATAGACACTCAAATAAATGGCGACTATATTATATGGGCATCATATATATATTATGTGTGTATATACATGTATTATGCATAATTCTTTTATGTAAACATATGTATACATACAAACAGGTAGAGAGATATAGATATAATTATAGCTATAGATATAATTTAAGCCTGAAAAATCTTACAAGGTAGGTAATAGTTCTATTTTACAGAGGAAGCACTTTCAAATTTTATGACTTCAGGCTATTTGCCCCAAACCACCCTAAACTGAGATTCCAACCCGTATGGCCCAGGCCCAATGGACATGTGCTGTTTTCATCTGCCCAGTATCTGTCCTCTTCTTCTGGTGACGACATCGCAGTTGGCCTTTTTTGGGGAACGAGTTTTCTCCCAGGTTGTGCAGCCTTCTCGGAAATGCCAAAGGGCCATGGTCTTTTCTGTCCAAAGGGCAAGCAGGTGATCAAAGTCAGGTTAAGTAGACTCTCTCTCCGGTGATTCTGAATCCTGAAGGGATAAGATGCAGAAGGATGGTGAGGGCTGACTCATCCCCATGGTTGTTGCCTAGAGCGACTGTCCCATTTGTTCCTGTGCTCCCAATCCTCATGGCCACCCTGAAACATGAGCTTCCCTCATATCCTCTTACCAAACCTCCTTCTGTGCAGGTAGGTGTGGTGGGTGTGGGAGTGTGTTGCTGGATCCCCTCTCTAGGCCCGGGAGCTTCTTCTCCTGCTGCTACCGTGCTGGACACTGATGGCTCACAGCTGAGGCCCTCCTAGCCCTCAGCCACCCACAGCTTCCTTGCTCAAGTTTAGACCCTCTTCCAGGAGACAGGCTGCTGGGGTACAAAGGCCCAATGCCCTTGCCTCATTCAGGACAAGCCCAAAGGCCATTCTGGGTTCAGAGTTCCCCTTAGGATTGACTGTTCAACTTCTTTTTCCTGCTTCCTTTACTCACTTTACACCTTGTGGCTCCTGTGAACCCCACCTCATACTCCTGCTATTGGCAGATTTCTTTTTCTTTTCCTTTTTTAAATTTTTAAAAAATGTTTCGTTTTGAGAGAGAGAGAGAGAGAGAGAGAGAGAGACAGACAGACAGATAGAGCACAGGCAGGGGAGGGGCAGAGAGAGAGGGAGACACAGAATCTGAAGCAGGCTCCAGGCTCTGAGCTGTCAGCACAGAGCCTGACGTGGGGCTCCAACCCACCAACTGCGAGATCATGACCTGAGCTGAAGTCAGACACTTAACCGACTGAGCCATCCAGGTGCCACCGGTATTTGCAGATTTCCATCAAAGTCCAGGGAGCATGACCTGACAGATCTGACTAAACTTCTAAGACTTGCACCAAAGACCCCACATGGATTCCTCCTGCTCTGTGCACCCCTGTATGTGCTTGCTGGGGCTGCCATGACCAGGTACCCAAGACTGAGTGGCTGAAACAACAGAAATTTGTTTTCTCACAGTTCTAAAGGCTAAAAGTCTGAGATCAAAATGCTGGCAGGATCGGTTTCTCCTGAGGCCTCTCTCGTTGGCTTATAGATGGCCGTCTTCTCCCTGTGTCTTCAGGTCTTCCCTCCATGTCCATCTGCCTCCTACTTCCTTGTCTTATAAGGACACCAGTCACTGGATTAGGGCTCTCCCTAATGGGTAGTAATTACCCATTAATGTAATTACCTATTTTTAATTTTTTTAAATGTTTAATTTTGAGAGAGAGAGAGAGAGCGCATGCGCGCCAGTGGGGGAGGGGCAGAGTGAGAGGGAGACAGAGAACCTGAAGCCGGCTCTGTGCTGTCAGTGCAAAGCCCAAAGCCCCATGTGGGGCTCAAACTGATGAACCCATGAACCGTGAGATCACCACCTGAGCCCAAGTCGGACGCTCAACCGACTGAGCCACCCTAACATAATTACCTCTTTTAAGGCCCTGTCTCCAAATACAGTCACTTTTCATGGTACGGGGGTTAGGACCGTAACATATGAGTCTGAAGAGACACAAGTGAGCCCTTAACAGCCTCCAAAGCCTGAGTTCCTTCCACAAGTCTCTGTGGGTTAGAATTACACGGTTTGCTAGCTAGTCTGTGAGCAGGGCAGTCTGAACGCTTGCGTCTCTCAGCGCTTAGCCCTCTTCATTGGCAAATTGGATCCTACTGCGATCTGTAACTCCAAAAGGTAATGAATAATATCAGTGACAGTACAGGATATATCAAATTGAAAGTGGAATTAAGATGTACTGATTTTAAGTGAAAAAGAACTACTGCTGCTTCCCTTTAAATGCAGCCAAGCTATCAAATCAGTGGGGGAAGATGGATAGGTCAGTGGGGCCAGGAGAACCAGAAGTCTTGTTAAAATAAATCAAGTTGGAGCCCCTTTGTGATTATTATTACTCTGAAAAAGAAAACTATGAAAGAATTTTATTTTATAATTTTGGTACAAGGAATGCCTTCTAAGAAAGTCACAATACCCAGAAGCAATTTGTTTAAAGGGATACATGCAACTACATTAGAAAAATCACCATTGGGGGCGCCTGGGTGGCTCAGTTGGTTGAACGTCTGACTTCGGCTCAGGTCACCATCTCAAGTTCGTGGTGTTGAGCCCCACGTTGGGGTCTGTGCTGACAGCTCAGAGCCTGGAACCTGGTTCAGGGTCTGTGTCTCCCTCTCTCTCTGCCCCTCCCCAGCTTGTTTCTCTCTCTCTCTCAAAAATAAATGAACATTAACGAAAATTTTAAAGCATAAAGAAAAATCACCATTGAAATCCTGAATGAAGTGCGGCTGAATACAAATGGAGACTAGGGAGGAGCCTTGAACCACTGAGCACTGTTGAGTATCTCCCCCTGGTCCCTAGAGCTGGACATCCATTATCTACAAATGAGGAAGTGCTTGACATCACAAAGTACACTGCATTCTTGTCTCCAGGAGGGAGTTCGTTGGCAGTGCTGCCAGCCTATGCTTGCAGCTGTTGCATCAATACCCCATTCTTTCCTTTTTTTAATTAAAAAAATTTTTAGAAAAATGTTTATTCTTTTTTTGAAAGAGAGAGAGAGACACAGAACTCAAATGGGGGAGGGGCAGAGAGAGAGGGAGATACAGAATCCGAAGCAGGCTCCAGGCTCTGAGCTGTCAGCACAGAGCCCGACAAGGGGCTTGAACTCACAAACCACAAGATCAGGACCTGAGCTGAAGTTGGATGCCTAACTGACTGAGCCACCCAGATGCCCCCATCAATACCCCATTCTGTCTTCAGTGGGCACAAGTGGGTACTAGCCCGTGGCCGTGGAGACTGACTATGCCTCTCAGTCAAGGCCTTGTTGATGGATGCATGTGCATTTGTGGCCCCTGCTGGTCCTGCTGTCGCCCAGTACCTGCTAAGGCTGAACCAAAGAGGAAGTCAGAGGAGTCTGATGAGAATATGGGACTTGTCTCTTTGACAGCAACCAGCTCACCCAAGTTTTGCCTGTGGAACAAGGAAACAAAGGCTTACTTCTCTTTAAAATAAAAAGAAAAAATTTAAAAAATCTGCATAGGAACAAAAGCACAACAAAACAAGCCGAAACTGTGGGGAAAACATGCTTAAATAATATTACTGAAAATGCTAATTTCCCCAATTTCTAAAGAATTTCTATAGAGTAACAAGGAAATAATCCAATTTACTGGGCAAATGATGGAAACAGTCCAGAGATAAGGAAATACTAATAGTTCTTAGACATTTGAAAAACTACTGAATGCACTAAAAATAAGAGAAAGTCTTATTAAGTCCAATTAAGACACCTGGAGAAGGTGTATTTTATTTACTTTTTTAAATTTTATTTTTTTATTTTGAGAGAGAGTGTGAGAGAGAAAGAGCTGAGGAGGGGCAGAGAGAGGGAGAGAAAGAGAATCCCGAGCAAGCTCCATGCTGTGAGAGCAGAGCCCAGTGTGGGGCTTCATCCCATGAACTGTGAGATCATGACCTGAGACAACATCAAGAGTTGGACACTTAACTGACTGAGCCACCGAGGCATCCCAGATGCTGTACTTTAGCTATCAAAATGGTAAAGGACAAAACAATTAATAAAAAATGTAAGCACACTCAGGACTCTTGAGGGTGTGGGGAAATAATCATGCTTATATATCAGTGCAGGGATTAATTGTTGCTTTGTCAGTAATGACGATCAGGAATATTCACGAAAATAGAAATGCATACAACCTGTGACCCATACCTGAGAGTATGAAATTGAATGTTCACAGAGATCTCTAGTTTAGCAGTGATAGAGCAGGAAACTGACAATTCTGGAACAGAAATGAATTGTTGTGCCCCAATATGCACTCTTCCCTCCTTGTTTAATAGATCCTAAAGTTTTCAACAGTGTCCCTAGATTGGGACTACATTTCCCGTCCTCCCTTCCAGCTATATGTGGCTTTGTGACTAGGTTTTGGAAAATGGATATAACTGAAGGGATTCTGTGAGTGGGGAAGTGTCCTTCTTGAGGGGGGACACGTAAATCTTTCCTCTGGCTGGGATGCAGAAGTGAAGGTGGGAACCTCAGCAGCCACCTTCGGACGTAAGGAGAACAATCTTCAGTCTTGGAGACTGTAGCTACCAGTACCAGCCCTGAGACATCTAATTCTGCTCATTTTTTTGTCATGATATGAATGCCTATCTTGGTTGGGCCAAGTCATTGTCTTAGATACTTTAAAAAGGATTTTGGTAAAGTGAATCATAGTATATATACAATATTGAATACCAAGCAACTCTTTAAAGGAAAGAGGCAAATCTACTAATGTACACTCAGAAGTAGATGCAAGCATAGAGAGATGAAATGCTTTATAACATATATATTTTATGTGAAAAAAGCAAGGTGCAAAAAGGTGTTACGGTGTGTTGCTATTTCTATAAAGCATAAAACGATCTGGATTGTATGTTTGTCAATGTATAGAATATCCCTTTCTGAAAGGGCACAAGACACCAGTGACCATAGTTGCCTCTCAGCAATGGAACCAGGGGAGTGGGAAAGGAATGGAAGAGACTTCTACCTCTGTGCCCTTTTGTATATTTTGAATTCATCTTTTGTTCAGGTATTATCTATTTAAAATAAATAATAAAGTTTAGAAAAATGGAATGATGCAGCTGGGGTTGTCTGCTGCATTCCTCTGGGGCTGAGGCAGAAAAATGGAAATGGCTGGGGGGGGGCGGCGGAAGGACAGAAGGAATGCATGGGAGGATACATGCATCACGGTCTAATTGCTGACAGCACACCATTAAAACCAGCAGATGGAGCAGACAGATGCAAATGAATAAAGCATTAGCAGGAAGATCCATAGAGAAGTAACAGGCCAGGGAGGAATTTGTGGGACAAATCTGAGCAGACCGGGTTCTGACTATGTGTGTTTTCTGCCCACGTCAGAGAAATCAGCAATTGTTATTTCTAGAGAATAGCGATGTGCGGCTCTGTGCATATCAAGGGCAGAGCAGGAAAGTGATTGAATTATCCATCAGTCCCCCGAGTGTGACAATTTGTTTACTGCAATGAAACATTTTCCCCCCCTTCCTCCAGCTTAGAGTGTTTTTGATAGATATGTTCTTGAAAGTAGACGCAGGAGGGACGTTTCATTTTCTGGGTACCGAAAACACACCTGAACAAGGTGATTAGAGGTAGGTTGTTGAGGGTTTTTAAAGATGCCAGAATGAAGTGAGGATTCTTAACCTTTAGACATACCCTGCAGGACAGCTGCAGGAAGACATAGGACTCTTGTTTTTAACAAGTGTGCTAAGGAAATTGGCATGAATGCTGCTTGAGATATAGACAGCTAAGCAAAATTGGACAGCTCGGGTAAAAGTAACTCCAGTCAGGATCATTAGTATAAACTGCCTAATTAGTATGCAGCCAAGTAGCTCTCATGTATATTAGATATTTATGATTGATTTTAAGTCTTTTCTGAAGACAGCAATGAATTCTGTGAACATGTTTGCTCAGCTTCAAAAATCTGTGTCAGTCACCCAGTGAAAAGACTTGAAAGAAAACATAACAGCCAGCAATGCCAAGTTCTGGTGACAACATGGAGTACCTAGAAGTGTCATACACTGCTGGTGGGAGGCAAAGTGAAACAAGCACTCTGGAGAACTGGGTTTCTACCCCAAAGAAATGAAAACTTAGATTCACACAAAACCCTGTACGTGGATGTTGATAGTGGCTTATTCATAATTATTAGAAACTGGAAACAACCCAAATGTCCTTTAACCGATGAATGGATATACAGATTGTGGTATAATTAAGTACTGCTTGGAATAAAACGGAAGGAACTATTGATACACACAGCCACATGGCTAAATCTCAAATGTATTTGCTGAGTGAAAGAAGTCATACTCAAAAGACCATATACTGTATGATTTCGTTTATAGGACATTCTAGAAAAGACAATCTGTAAAGGACAAAAGACAGATTAGTGGTTGCCAAGGGGGTGGAGAAGATGGAGGGAGGGACACAGGGGAATTTAGGGGGAAAGGTTATGATAGTTCTATATTTTGATTGTATTGGTGGCCACACATCTGTATGCATTTGTCAAAACTCATAGAGCTGCCTATTCAAAATGGTGATTAATACTGTATGAAATGTATGTATGAAAATGATACCTTGGGGTACCTTGGGGTACCTGGGTGGCTCAGTCAGTTAAGCATCTGACTCTTGATCTTAGCTCAGGTCTTGATTTCAGAGTGATGAGTTCAAGCTCCACATTGGGCTACACACTGGGTGTACTTAAAACAAAAACAAAAACAAAAACAAAAAACAACCCCCCCCCCAACATAAAATGCTAAACTCAATAAATCTGACTTTAAAATAAAAAGTCTGGGATGTCTGGGTACCTCAGTCAGTTGAGTGTCTGACTGTTGGTTTTGGCTCTAGTCATGATCCCAGGGTTGTGGATTCAAGCCTATGTTGGGCTCTGAGCATGTTTGGAATTCTCTCTCTCTCTCTCTCTCTCCCCCTGCTTGTGCTCTCTCTCTCTTTCTTTCCCTGCTTGTGCTTCTCTCTCTTTCTTTCTCTCTATCTCAAACTAAGCAAACTTTAAAAAAGTCTGTAGCTTAAGGGAGGTTTCTAGGATGGTGGAAATGTTCTGAATCTCATCTGTGTCGTTTTTACATGGCTGTCAATATATAAAAAAATTCACTGAGCTGTACGCTGAAGATTTGTATGCTCTCTGGACACCGCTGAATGTATTTTATATCTTATTTTAAAAATAAACGAAGAAGGCACGTTCATTAGATCACTCCTTCCTGTCTATGGACGTCCCCAAGTAAGCATCTGTTAAAGTCTGTTAAAGTCCCCCTCCCACTGCCTAAGTCTAAGTCAGAGTCTCCCAAAGTCCCCAGACAGCTGCGGAAGCTCTTCATCAGAGGTCTGAGCTTTGAAACAACGTATGAGAGTCTGAGGAGCCATGTTGAGCAATGGGGAATGCTTATGGACTGTGTGGTAACGAGAGGTCCCAAGGGGATCCAGAGGGATCCAGAGGTTTTGGGTTTGTCACATCAGCCACCGTGGAGGAGTTGGACACAGCCATGAATGCAAGGCCACACAGGGTGGGTGGAAGAGCTGTGGAACCAACGAGGGCTGTGTCAAGAGAAGATTCTCAAAGACCCGGTGGCCATGTAACTGTGAAAAAGATTTTTGTGGGTGGTGTTGAAGAAGACACTGAAGAATATCATCTAAGAGATTATTTAGAGCAGTATGGGAAAATTGAAGTGATCGAAAACATGACTGATGGAGGCAGTGGCAAAAAGAGTGGCTTTGCTTTTGTAACATTTGATGACCAGGATTCTGTGGATAAGATTGCCATTCAAAAATACAGTGAATGGCCACACCTGTGAAGTAAGGAGAGCCCTATCTAATCAAGAGACGGCCAGTGCTTCCTCCAGCCAAAGAGGTCAAAGTGGTTCTGGAAATGTTAGTGGTGCTCGCAGGGGAATCTTCACTGAGGGAGATGGCTTTGGCGGCTGTCGAGGTTGCGGTGGATATGGTGGCAGTGGGGATGGCTATAATGGATTTGGTAGTGATGGAAGCAACTTTGGAGGTGCCAGAAGCTATAATGATTTTGACAAATGCAACAATCAATCTTCAAATTTTGGGGCCCATGAGAGGAGGATGTTTTGGAGGCAGGAGCCCTGACCTCCATGGTGGTGGAGGCCGGTACTTTGCCAAACCATGAAACCAAGGCGCCAGGAAACAAAGCCTAGCAGGAGAGGAGAGCCAGAGATGTGACAGGGAAGCTATAGGTCACCACAGATTCGTGACCTCAGCCAAGCACAGTGGTGCAGGGCCCCGCTGCTACAGAGAGGACATGTTTTAGAAAATACTCATGTATATGGGAAATAACTCAAGGACCGTGTTTGTGCCTAATTGTATAACAGGTTTTTTTAGTTTCTGTTCTGTAGAAAGTGTAAAGCATTCCAACAAAGGCTTTTAATGTAGATTTCCTTTTGGCACCCATGCTGTTAATTGCTGAATGTAATAGTCTGATCATGATACTGAAGAAATACATCTTTTTTATTAAAAAAATACACTTAGAAGTCAAAAAATCTGGCATACCTAATATTTATGAGAGAGACAGAGAGAGAGATGGGATGCCAGGAAAGAGAGGGTTAAATCACTTGCTACAACTCCTTGGGATTGATGTTAGACCTTGAGTGTAATGTTTGATAATGGCAGGCAAGAAGGCTATAGATCCCCAAATGTCACAATGTTACAGTCGTGCTAAAGGCGGACTCTTTATTTCAGTGTGTGTTTGTGTTTTTTTTCTTCTGTTTTTTATTCAATGCTACTTCTGATGGCATTTTTTCCATTTCTAGCACTTTTTCCAATATATCCTCTGCTAGGGAGTGAAAACAGAAGGCCTAGCTCTGAGAACACAGACATTTGGGTTAGAAGCCATATGACCATCAGCAAATTTCTCCATACTTTTTCATCTGGCAGAGTTTTCCTCAATCAGTCACACATTTATATAGAAGTCTTGGTATCTCAGGGATCTTTCTGAACATTAATCTTTCAGCAACGAGTTTGAAACACCCCATTTTGTAATAATATTCCTTTTAGAGGGTTTGAACGGTTTCTGGAGCATACTTTCTGGAGCAGTAACAAAGAATCATAAAAACTCCGTGGCCTCATTATCATGTCATTTGCACGGGGCCAATTGATCTGTATGATATCAATTCTGTTAATCCTTCCCTGGAGTACAGTGGGGCAGAGTCCCACTTACTTTTTTTTTTTTATACATTACAAAAACTGCTACAGCTCCCAAGCATCCCGCCTTTATTCCTAGAAATACAGAAAAGTTCAAGTGCGTGCATACCCCCACTGGCAATGGACCACGGTCACATGGGAGCATAGTGGGCTCCTCTTAATATGGATGGCAAGAATTCATCATCCTCTGAGGTGAGGGAGAGAGGAAATTTAAATACACTCTTGAATATATTGGGGTATCAGTTTTGTTGGTTTGGTTTCTTGTATTTTGGGTAGACCGATAGAATTATTTTCAGGTTATTGGTCACTCAGAGCTTTTTGGACCCTTCGCTGCTGGGTGCTCATTGTTGTGCACCTTCAACCTGCTGCCATCAAGCCCTGAACATACCCCAGAACTACGAAATGAGATATTGGTCCTGTAATTGTCTGTCATGAGCCTTGGGGGCTGCTTTACTGTGGCTGAACACTCCAGAATCCATCTGTCATCCTTGAAATGCTTCCCTTTTCTGATTCAGGCATGCAGTGAAGCAAGTCACTGGGAGCTGTGCCTTCAGCAATCTTACCAAGGTTTAAATAGTCAAGGGGTGGCGGAGAGGGGGGTTCAGAGTGTGAAGGTTCAATCAGGTGAATCCTATGAACAAAATATTTTATTTCTAGGCTTAGTTTTGCCTGGTAGCACTTCTCTCCTTATGTAAAGAGAGTGCAAATTACTATCCCATCATCTTCTGTACTGTATTGAATTATCAATGTAATTGTAATCAGCACTTCTGGAAAGTGCTGATGGCCTATTTTGTACTTGTTTGTGTTAATCAATGTTAATTACAAAGGAAGCACAGGGGTTAACAAATTATAATGGGTTTAATTAAGCTTCACAGAAACAAATGGCATAACCTTTATGTTCTGACCTAGTTAGAGGAACAAAAAAGGACAAAATGGGCCAAAGAATCAACACACAGAAATTCATATTTATATACCAGTTATCTACAGAAACAGAGTCATGTAATGAGTGTATTGTTTTTACCAATTGTCAACTCCAACATTTACTGATCTGGCAATACTGGAAGTACAGAGAATTGTAAGACCTGTTCTCTAGCCTTAAAGGATTGATAATCTAGGGGATCCTTGGTGGCTCAGTCGGTTAAGTGTCTGACTTTGGCTCAGGTCATGATCTCACTGTTTTTGAGGTCGAGCCCTGAGTCAGGCTCTGTGCTGTCAACTCAGAGCCTGGAGCCTGCTTCAGATCTGTGTCTCCCTCCCTCTCTCTGCCCCTCCCCTGCTCGCACTCTCTCTCTCTCTGAAAAATAAAAAACATTAAAAAAAATGGATTGATAATCTGATTGGAAGTGAGACCCAGAAAACCAAAGTTTAAAATTCTCCAACGAGTAGCAAATGAGTGCTGCCCACCACGGTGCGAAGCATTTGGTAGAGGGGTTGATTATTTTAAGGGGGCGCAGGCGCACGGGGGAGGTGGGGGGAACCGGCAGGATGAACTGGATGCAGGAGAGAAGGAGAGGAGATGGCATTCCTGCCGGATGGACAGCTGAATCAAAGGGTGGCAGTGCGAATGCAGACAATGTGTTCCAAGAGCGTTTATTCTCTCATGAACCTGCTTCATTGATTGAAGTTCCACGGAAATGGGTGGGTGGTGAGGAAAGTGGCATAGTCACATTGCTCATCTGAGCCTGCCTGCCTGTCTTCTCATTTGCAATGTAAGAAATGACCGCTGCGAAGACTCTTTCAGCTCCAGATTACAACAGCAAAGCCCTTGATTAGGGCCCTGTTTTACAGCTGTTTGTTATGTCACTCCTATTTCTGTATGATTAAAAGTCTCCTGAATTGCCACATCCATTGAAAAACTGTTCTTATTATATAAGATAGGCTGTATTCGAATGCAAGCAATAACACCCACATACCCTAAACCAAAGGGCTTAAGCAACAAATTGGGTTATTGGTCATGAGATTTGTCAGAGATGGAAAAAAAAAAACCACTTCTCTTCTCTCTTAAGTTTCTATCTGGGGTGTGTGAATTAAACGGAAGGAAGAAAGATTAACAGGAGGAAGGCTTTATTTTGTCTGCACCTGGAGGCATCACAGGAAAGAAATGAAAGTCCCCCAAAGTGCTGAGACCTGGGAGCTTATATACCCTTTTAACAAAGGGTGATAAAATTCAGAGAAGTGACTGGACAAAGGAAAAGGATTTGGGCTTGGGGGGGGGGGGACAGTAAATTGTGGGAAAGTAAATATAGGAGGGAAACTAATGGAAAATGAGGGGTTTGTTTTGTTTTTTGTTTTATTTTGTTTGTTTTTTTAGTAAGGTTTGCTGACTGTCTCTCTCCAGAAGTAAGGACTGCTCTTCTGATGGTATGGGAGAGGAGAGAAGAAACACCTTCAAAAAGGGAAATTTATTTACGTCCTGCTTTTAGGCAGATGGTGGAGGGCAAAGAGCTTTTTCTGTGTTTGCTTCTTCTTAATTGCCCTCAGCTTAAAATAATTTTATGTCAAAGTGACATATTTTGAGGTTGCATATTCTGATCCTTTCAGTCAACAAGTGGTTCTGCTTGTCTGGATGGGTTTTGTCAGTCTCGGCTGCCCTTACTCATACATCTGGGATCAGCCAATGAGTTGGCTGGGGTGGGCTGGTGCCACGGAACCCCATTCCCAAGTCCAGTGGTTGGCTGGCTGTTGGCTGTGGCACTGGGTTTGACTAGGTCATACCATCCTTAAGCAGGCTAGCCTGGGCTTGCTCACATGACAGCATCAGCCCCCCCCCCCCCCCGCCCCCCATGAGTGGAAGCATGCCACAGCTTTTGAAACCTATGTTTGAAAGTAACAAAGTTAATTCTGCGGCATTCTATGAGTCAGAGCAAGGTACAAGGGCAGCCATACTAGAGAGGCAGAGAAACAGACTCTACCCCTGACTGAGGGTAGCTGCAACCTGACATTGCAAGGTACAAGAACAGGAGGGGAAGCATTTATAACCATCTTTAAATCTGTCACACTGTTTTAGGTAAAGAAGCTTTCTCACTATTCCCAGAACAAGACCCCCACTTTCCCAACTCTGAACATTTGTTCAAGGTATTTCCTCTGGCTTAGAAATCAGCTCTTCACCCATCTTGAAGTTCAAATTCCATCCCTTTGCAAGGTCCATCTCCAAAACTAATTTATCCACAAAACGTCTCCCCACCTCTTCAACTAAACGTGGTTTTTCACTCTGAAGGGTTGAAATGTTGCCATAGACTCTACAAAATCTGTCAGTTCTGAACGATTTGTAAGCATAGGTAGTTATATGCAATTGAAACAATCTTTCATCTTAGTATATAAAATGATTATATTTAGAGTGATAGTTTCCATTAAATTGAATCTTCTGGGATTTCTTCATTCACTTCTGCTGTAAATGAAAGCTGGGATTCATAGCTACCTGCCTATAGCTTTGCAGCAAAATTTCTATGTTCGACCTTTGTGATTACTGTTACTTTGTAGCTTAGATTTCATAATCAGGCTCCAAAGCACACTTTTTCAGATTATCTTTGCTTTTAATGTTTAGTATTTTAGAAGATCCTAAATTTACCTTTAAATTTTATGACTCAGAAAATGAAAATGGTTCTGGGTTTGGATTTGATATCTGTAATTTCTATCTCTGATAATATCAGGCACTTGTTTGAAAACCAGAATACTTATTTTTGTTTACTGACTCACTGTTTAGCTCCTGAATTCAACTTAAGTCACATGGTGTAAGACAACCCCAGCAGGAGCTATTAAGTGTACTGTGTGATAGAATGCTTGAGGTGGGTACTTTTAGCACATAGGAAAAAAGATGGGCTTCTGAGATGTCTGTTGTATCCTATGTTCCAATTTAAGTGTGCCAGTCTGCTGTTTATCAAGGTTTTTTAAAAGTCATGTTTGTGAGAGAGTAAATCAATTTTATTTCTTAAAGGCTAGGGGAAGAAATACATCGCTGTATATATAACTGATAGGGATATTGTATTTTTTTTCCCTGATGATGGTATTTCAAGATGATTCAAGTATTTTGAGGTGGAGCGAACATTCTATTCTAGTGCTATCTCACTTTGAAATGAAGACGCTAAGACTCAGGGAGTTTCAATCACTCACAAGTATTTGGCAGTTCAGAGATTGCCAAACACCAGAAAAAAAAAAGAATAAATTAAGATCCAAATAAACTACATCAAAACAAGCAAAATACCTCTTTTCCCACCTCCCCAGGGTCCCTCCGTGAGTTAAAGCCTCACTGCCACCTAGTCAAAACCTCTATGCCAGATGTGTGGGGTCTAGTGTGTTGGCGACGCTCTGTTTGGTATCAAATGGCAAGGTCATAGAAGGTCAGGGGCTTATAGGCGTGCGTAGGCTGTTGAAAAGTTAACGAACGAAATAATGAATTAAATCGAACAACCAACTAGCCCACCAACCAGTAAAACCCCAGGCACAGATCGCTTTATAAGTAAGCTAGAACTCCTCCTATAAAGTTTAATTCGTCGTCTTTAAGGATTGAGCTGGCGTTGCCGGGCGTGGGCCAGTCGGGTGTTCCGTGCGCCCAGACCTCTGGAGAGCGTGGTCGCGAGCATTGGTGGCGGTGATTCGCACGCGTGTCGGGCTGCATGCTCCCCGCCCACCCCCTGGAAAAAGGTGCGCGCCGTTTGTCCCCGCGCAGCTCCCTTATACGGCGGACCCCGCCCCTGTCTGGGGCGGCGAGGGTTGAGCGCCGCCTCCCTGGCCGCGCCCCCAATCAGCCCGCCGCTACTGCGCATGTTCCGCGCGGCCCGGTCCATCTTCCGGCGCTCCTTGTTTTCCTGCAGCCAGCGGTGGTGAAATCCGCACCCAGCTCTACTCCCGCAAGCGGGAAAAACCCTGGGTTTCCAGGGCTCTGGAAAACAGGATGCTGATTCCGGGCTAGCCGCGGGGCTCTAGGGAAGCTGAAAAAGTAATGATTTCTTATCTCTGAGTGGGTCATGTTTGCTGACATCATCTCACTTAATGCACTAATGAACTCCATGGAGTTGTTTCTGATTTGCTGTAAGGCAAAAGCCCCAGAGGTGCCTAGCAATGCAGAGTGGAGGACGCCCAAAGCTAGTGTAGGAGCTGGGGCTCAAATCCAGCAGCCCAGTGTCCACTTCCTGTGGCCTCTGTTACAGCTAGGCTTTCTACTCTGTTAGGAGCAGCCCCTCTTGCCTGGCCCTGATCCCTCCTCTGAAATGAAGGCCACTGCCCCAGGGCTCTCAGACACCCTGGGGGTGTGACATACCCGCAGGGGGAGAAAGGGGTGAGGGCAGAGAGCTTCCCTTCTTGGCCCTAGGCGGACTCCAGAGCCAGGTGGATCTGGAGGATGGGATCCGGTGGGCCTGCGGCCGCCCCGCCCCGCCTCGCCTTCCATCAGCTGCCGGAAAGGGAAGGAGGGGTGGGGTCCTGGAGCTGGGCTGGAGTGGGTTGTTTGTGCTGAGCGGCTCTGAATGAGGCAGTAGGAGGAAGGCAGAGCTCAGGTCTTGGTTGAGCCCCACAGAAAACCCTGTGGCTCACAGGTGGGCTCCTGGATGTGTGTGAACGAATGCACGGATGCACAGCTGAATGAATGAATTTACATTCTTCGGGAGAGGAGGACTCAGGAAAAGAGGCTGTGTCAGGCCTCACTTCTAATGCCCTAAGCTTTAAAGAGAAGGTCTTTCTCACCCCTAACTGCGTTATGATTAAAACTGAACTCTAAACTGTAACATAAATGCAAACAAGTCCAGTGAAGGTCTGATTTCAGTCAATGCAGCCATTCTTGCCCGCATTTTTAAAACATCTAGTACCCTTTTAAATTTTTCGTCATCCCTTGAATTGAGGGGTCCAAAACACACCCCTTGGTTGGGTAGCCTTAGAGCAGCGGAGAAGGACCTAGTGGAACTCCCCACAAACAAGCTATGATAATCTCAGTGCCTCAGGTTCTTGTTCTGTAAATTGGATGAGCTAACTCCTGCAAGGTGGGGTAAAGCCAGATCCTTGTTCTGGGCTGACAACCTATTTTGGGTAATCTGAGTCCCAGGATTGAGGTCTTTGCTCTGGCCCCAAATTACTGCGACCCCCTCGCCTTCTTCCTCCTCCCCAGGTTTTCAGGTGATAAGGCTGGGTTGTAGCTTTCCTGAAATCACTCCTCTCCGGTACCCCTGGGTGACTTCAGGCCACCGCCAGCGCGGAGGCTCCTCCGGACTAGGCGACCTTAGGTGGCGGCTCTCGGGCATCCCGACCCCGCCCCTCTTCGGCGCCCGGCCGCAGCCAAAAGCCGGCGCGAGGATCACGCGGGCCGGAGCCGCTCTGGGCATGCTCAGTGGCCCAGCAGGTGGGGCCGCCGCGGGACGCTAAGTCCGGCCTGGAGCGGAGGGGCGGGGGTAGAGAGAGGGAAGTGGGCGGGAGCCGAGGGCAGAGTCTCGAGAGTCGCCGGTGGCGGTGGGGCGCTGGGCAGGTGGGAGCCCGCGTGGGCCGGGCCGGGATGAGCAATGGCATCGGTCAAGGTGGCCGTGAGGGTCCGGCCCATGAATCGCAGGTGAGTTGGGGGAGGCCTTAGGCGGCGCCCCCATGCGCCCCCACTCGGATGAGCCTAGTCTCCACGTCCCTTCAAAGGGCAGCGTGGACTTAAGTGTCACGGGACGGTCTGCGGCCCACTGGTCCCTGGCTGTGGCCTCTGGGCGCCTGGAGCACTTCATGCTTTGCTGTCCCTTTTACACTGCCCTGTTGGGGATCCTGGGGGTACCGAGTTGACGAGGAAGATTCCTGTCCCATTAACTTGTGGAGGTTTGCGTGTTCCCCCCCTTTCAGGAGGGCAAAGGGATCACTTTCATGAAGGCGTAGAATCCTTCGGGGAGGGGGGGATATGAGAGTGGTTATGGGACACCACAGCTGTCAGAGGAACTCCCCTCAGTTCTGTCAACTCAGAAGTTCTCCAGTAACAGTAATGTTACTGTTTAATTTCTTAGTGAGCAATGATTTCAGTTCCCTGATTGTGAACCCTAACTTCTAATCAGTAACTTAGCAGTTCTTAACTTCATGTTCAAGAGTGTATGGGAAACTTTAGCAAAGTTTTGACTTCAGAGGGGGGAACAAATCAAGGACACTTAGGCACACGTGTTTGAAACCGCTGGTGTTAACAGAGGGGAAGCGTTATAAACACATTTAGAATTTAATCTTGTACTTTTCAACAAAGTAATGCTTTTCAGAATGATTTGACTCTTTATTCACTGAAAAATAATCTGTGCTTCCTTCTCAATGACCTCTTTATAATCAGTTTGGAAAGATGCTTTAGAAGAGTTAGTTTTTAAATTAGTTTAAAGAATGAAGTAGACCTAAATGGGATGTGTCCTTCTGAATTGACAGACCGGGTTCACACAAGACCATTTGTTTTTATTGGCTTCTCAGTCAAGTTGTTGGACATTTGACTTATCATATGGCCTTTCCACTTTCTCATATCAGCTTGTGGAGGTCCTTGTTTGGTGGTTTCGACAGCTGATTGGGGCATCAGAAGATCATAAAGTCAAGTGATTGCCAGAATCTTCCTCGACTCACCTGAATCCATTTTTTCTCTTGGCAAATAGGGAATCATTCTGGGTTGTGACTATTGGAAACCAGTGCTTTTGTCATTTTTAAGTATTTGTAAAGCTTTTTAGGGAAGGAGTTTGACTTTTTTTTTGTAAGTCTAAAGAGAATATGGGTGTTTCTGTGTATATTCAGTCATACAGGACAGACTCCTAAATCATTTAGACAATTTAAAAAGATTTTTCTTTATTCTGGATTTACATGGATAAAGAAGTTCCTTTCTCTCTTCAGAATGACATGAACACATGCTAGAAGATTGTATTGAGTAACTTTAGAAAGCACCCGCCAAATGCACAATGCTGTCTGGGGAACAAGGTGACTGAAGTGTTTTTTATTTTTTTAACAAGGTGAATGAGTATTTTTTTAAAATTTTTAATGTTTATTTTTGAGAGAGAGAGAGACAGAGAGAGAGAGAGAGAACACTAGCGGGGGAGGGAATAGAGAAAGGAGACACAGAATCTGAAGCAGCCTCCAGGCTCTGAGCTGTCAGCACAGAGCCAGACACGGAATTCGAACCCATGAACCTGAGCTGAAGTTGGACGCTTAACCGACTGAGCCACCCAGGGACCCCTAAGGTGAATGAGGTTTGACGAATGTCTTCTGAAGAGCCTGCTGTCTGATGAGTTAGGGACTACCTACTGGCAGGAGTCTCCTAAAACATGGGGCTGGTTCAGAGGGATGGTGCAGGTGCAGTCCTTTACCAGCGTAGGCTTGGAGCCAGTTATGTGGAGGGGCTGCAGGAAGCATCCAAAAGTCATGTGATTTGAGGAGGTAAATTGAAGTAATGGTATTTATGCTTTCAGCAGAGAACTCTGGTGGTGGTATCAGGATTAGGGCAAGATGTAAGGAAGTAGCGGTCTGAACCAAAGGTGGAAATGGGAAGGCCAAATATGTACACCAAGACAGTTTACTTGTAGAATTGACAGGATTTGGCAGATCCCTGAATGGGAAGGAGGAGGAAGGGGAATAACATAGAACTGAAGTTACCTGAGGTTTGATGGTTAAGGGGGTAGAAGAGGTTTGGGGAAGGTATGTAATGAGGTTCATATATTACCTGTTGGATATGGGATGCAGTGTGTCAAGTATAAGCACAGTGTTGGCACAGAGTGAGTGCTGCCCTCGTGTTGACCCTGTTGATTATCTGAAGTTGGGAAGGGCATCTGTGTCTTTGGTCGTGTTCAGTAGACTTCTAGAAAAATGGGTTTATGTCTCATGTGATTTGAGGACTGACATTTGGAAATCTTTTGCACATGGATGACAATTTAAGAGTATTACAGTGAGGAGGTTTCTCAGGAGGAAAAAATCTTACCTTGATGTATCAAGCATATATATGCTTAATATATACGCACATATATATGCATGAACACACATATATACATATACTTATGTGTGTATATATAGAGTAGGTTAAAAAATAATATTACAGTAAGAAGAAAAGGATTGGGTACTGGGATATGCTCTTCTGTAGGACTCTAGGGAGAAGATTGGCTTGTCCCTCATGAGAGAACTAGCATAGCACATTGTCATAGCAGGGAAAGGAGAAGTGTCTCTTGAAGGTGATGGTTGTTGGGTCCCAGATGTTCCCAAGATGATGCCCTGAGGATGTGAGTAAGATGAGGTCCTTGGTCTTGGAGACGGGAGCGTTGGTAACATTCCAAAAGACAGTTTCATGGAGAGACAATGATCTAGAAGTTGGCAGTGAAATGGAAAGAGATATACAAATGACTGACCAGAAGTACCTGACCTAAACATGCACATTATAATAGCAGTAAGAAACTATTGTGTATCAGTGAGATTGGTGGATGTTAACTGAACAGCAAGTGCTGGTGAAAGAGTGGTGATGAAATCATAAAGGGTCAAAACCTCTGAAAACTTTGTTAGTGGGAAATTTGACAGTAGCTGTCAAGATTAGAATTTTATCAACCTACTGGGCAGTTTCATTTATAAAGATTTTATTTTATGGATGATATTCCTGTCTACCAAGATGTATGTGTAAGGATGGGCGTGGAGATGTATGTGCTTAATCTTCAGAGGAGCTTTAGGCTGAGGAAGCAATCAATAGAAAGCAAAGTCCTGGAGTATTGGGAGGTGAGGACCGCCTTTGGAGCCAGGCTCTAAAAGGATGGAGGCGTGGCGGTGAGATGCCAACTTTCTGAGCTAGGAGCCTTTGCAGTAACTAGTTCTTGCAAACAAACACCCAGTGCTTGATTCAGGCTAAGATACAACACGTTTGTTTTTACTACCGTGGGGTTTTGGTTATGTGGCTGAAGTAGTATCAGGTTTGAAAGGACTGTTATTTTTGCATCATGTTAACAGCGGCCATCTTTACTGAGAGTTTGCTTGGTGGCAGTGGTACAAAATCTAATTTCATCTGTGTAACAGTCTTAGTAGGTATAGACTATTATTGTCGTGCCATTGTACAGATTGGGAAACATAGTTAACTTGCTCGAAGTCAGTTTCTTTCTTTTTTCTTTCTTCCTTCCTATCTTCTTTCCTTCCTTTCTTCCTTCCTTCCATCCATCCATCCATCCCTCCCTCCCAACCAGACTGTGCGCTGTCAGTGCAGAGCAGAGGTGGGGCTCGAACTAATGAAATGTGAGATCATGGCCTGAGCTGAAGTCAAGTCTCTGCTTCACTGACTGAGCCCCCTAGGTGCCCCGCCTGAAGTCAGTTTCTGAGGACAGTCAGCCCTGTACTTTTTGAAAATGAGTAAAATGTTTGCAAACACTTAGTTTGTTCATTGTTTTTATGGGCAAAAGTTTAACATTTATGTATTGTCTTTTTATGCCCTATGTATGCATGTCTTACTTATGCCTTTTTCTTTGTGATATCTTCCATTGTTCTTAGGCCTGGCCTTTTTCTTTCTTTCTTTCTTTCTTTCTTTCTTTCTTTCTTTTTTTTTTTTTTTTACAATCTTACAAGTTAATTCTTTTCCCTTCTGAAGAGAACAAAATACTGACTTGGTAACTAATTTGTCCATTTCCTTTTGTTTTCACTTCTTTGCTTTTTTTTTTTTTTTTTTTTTTTTCCTGTGGAAACACTAGGTGATTCTTTAGTGCCTTCTGTCCTGTGCCATTGATCTGCCACTGTTGATGGGGCTGGGGTCTGAGGGCAGACTGCCTGGGTTCCAGGTCTGGCTGTCATTTACAAGCTGGGTAAATTCGAGCAAGAGACTTAATTGTTCTAAACCTCAGTTTTTGCAACTGTGAACTGGTGATAGTGATTGTACAAGCCTTACAGGTTGTGAAGCAAGGTCTTTTTTTTTTCCATCTATTTTGTTACTGTGATTCACAAGATGACACATTTGAAATTGAAGTTCTGTAGCTATGTAAAAGATTCATGAGGTGTTACATGCAGTTCACTCATATTTTCTATTCTGTCCTATTTCATGCTATTGTCTTGTTTAAAAAAAATGCTATTTCTAGATCTACTAAATGGACTTCAAGATCTATTAATGAGTTGAAGTTGGCAATCTGGAAAACAAACGTCTTGGGCGTCAAATGAGATCATGCATGTGGTTAAAGCTTTCCACACAGTGCCTGGCTTGCAGCAAGGGCTCTGTGAGGATCATTTATCCTCATTACTGTTATTTTTACAATTTAATGATTACAACTTTATTTAATAATAAGTATGTGGAAAAGTTTTTACCAAAAAAAATTTACTGAGTGCTGGCAATAGGCCAAGTGATATAGCTTTTTAATGTGCTTTCTTACCTAATAAGGCAAGACCGCCTCATTCTTTCTCTTTTCTGACTGTTCTTAGCTTTTTTTTTTTTTTTTCCCTGATTAGCCCCTCAGGTGGACTTTACAGAAAGTCTATCAAGTTGAAAAGAGAAGAAAAACCACCAGTGGTATTTTGACTAGGATTGACATCTTTAGGGTGTACTGAAGTGTTATTTCATGAGTGTCAGGGAATAGTTTGTGGTGGTCTCTTGGATCTGGGATGAAGACAACAGACGGCTCGGGTGTTAAGGGTGGGGGACATCTGTCGAGACACTGCCAGGCATCAGGCGTCATGCTCATTTCTTTACTTTGGCAACTGCCTTTCCTGATCCCACCAACTAAGTAACTGGGGGCTTTTTATGCCATTTTACCGAGGGGAAACTGAGACCCTCGGATAATAGTCACTGGAGTTTGGATTTGTACCAAATCAACCTTACCATCATTTCTGCAGCTCCTCCATTATACAGAACACGGAGATGAGAGGAGGGCGTGGCAGGTAGGAACGAGTACAGTTTAAGGGGTTTTAGACCAACTGAAGCTTTTTGTAAGAATTCGTTGAGAGGTAGGTAGACAGGGTGTGGTGAGGACTTGCCTTTGTTAAGCTTGGGCTTTTATCCTCCAGTTTGCTGGCTAGTATGGTAGCTATTGGCCGCATGTGGCTATTTCAACTAACTTTAAGTGAAATTTCAAATGTAGTTGGTCACTTGCACTAGTCACATTTCAAATACTCAGTAGCCCACGTATTCAACAGTGCAGATACAGAGCATGTCCATATTTGCGGAAAGTTCTGTTGGGCGGTAAGACTGAACTGGCTTGAATCCCAGATTTGCCACTTCTTAGCTTCATGCCTTGGCACTTAAGTGCTCTGTGCTTAAGTGTCTTCCTGTATAAAATGGAGCTCTTCACAGGACCCACCTCATGGGGCTGAGATGATGACTGAATGCGCTAACACTTGCTAACAGTGTTGGGCCCCAAAGCAAGGGCTTTCTAGATATTGGCTATTATTTTTAGGCACTGGGGGCTACTGATGGTTTTAAAACAGGGTTGTCATTTGCCATTTCATATTTTCAGAAGTTTCATCTAATAGCAGTGTAGGGAAGTGCTCCCAGGACTAGCAACAATGAGCTTTTATTTACTGTTTGCCAAGTGCTGTGCTAAGTGCCGCTTGTGCACTCTTACTATCCTGTTGACTTTCCTATCGTACGCTGGGATGCAAGACCCGGGGCCTAAATGTCTATGTGAGTGGGCAGAGGCCAGTGCAGGAAGACCATAAAAACTGAAATATGACCCATGATGATGTGATTCTGGACTAGACTGGAGTCGTAATAGGTGTTAAAATTCAACCGAGTAAATTGAGAGATCTAATAGGCTTTATTAAGCAATTTATGAATCAGGCAGCATCCCCATCTAGCAAGTTGAAAGGAGCTCCAAGGAGTTGTACAAAATGGAAGGTTTTTATAGGAAGGAGGATGGAGTGAGAAGTTATTAGCAGAAGAAAGGATTGTTTCAGGCAAGGTCACCTTCCCTGAGGGAGAAGAACAGAGAGTCTTATTAGGTCACCTTGCCTTCCTACCTCTGTGGGGCTGACCAGGGAATTGTTGGCCCACTGTGTTCCTGGGAGATGTTGAAAGTGCAGTTAGGTTAGATATTAAGTCCCAGTTTGGTGACTTGGCCTAGCATAAGTACCTCCCTTTTTGGCCTGTGGTTTTCTTTTAACATAGGAAGGATGAAGGAGAAAACTTTCAAGCAAAATCTCGAAGAAGCTTTCAGCATATTTTCTGACTGTGAAAATAATACATGCTTATAAAAAATGCATGCTCTTCAGGGAAGTATACCAAATAAATCGAATTGAAAATCGCTCATAACTCCATGATGCAGGGATAGCTACTTGTAAACTTGATGCATTAGAATCCAGCCTTTTTTTCCTTGTTTGTGTAGTAACATAACATGTACACTGTTTTTTACCCTACTGTCTGCATTTGCAAGAGACATTCTGAAGACCAGTCAGCAGGACACAGAGAGGCAAGAATCAAAGATGACTGAGTGGTTTGGGGTATTAGGTGGAAGAATGATTTTCCCCCAAAGTTAGGATGCCACGGTGAGCTGGTTGGGGGGCATGGTGGTGAACTGGTTGGGGGGCATGGTGGGGAGCTGGTCAGGGGGCATGGTGGGGAGCTGGTCAGAGGGGCATGGTGGTGAGCTGGTCAAGGGGCATGGTGGTGAGCTGAGTTGGCTCTGGATGCTGGTGGGGGACCCAGGCAGTAGGGACTCGGGTGAAGTATCAGCTCTGCGATGTGCATTTGGTCGTGGGTCCCTTGGAGGTGATCATGGATGTGGTGGAGGTGAATTTTGTTTCCAAGGAGAACAATAGTGAAGAAGGAAGGGTTGGTAGAGCAGGGTAACTGGCTCTGTGACCTGGACAGGTGGGTTTTACTTGCTCTTTAAGATTCAGTTCTTTTTTTTTTTTTGTAAAATATTGATTCTCCGGGTGGGCCAAGGACAGCTGGGAATCATTGAGGTTCTTTTAGGGAGTTCCCAAAGTCAGAACTGTTTTTGCAGTAATACCAAGACAGTTGCCTTTTTCACTCTTCTCTCGTGGGGGGTGTGGCAGAGTTTTCCAGAAGCACCATGATGTACAATGATGCCATGGCTCTATGTATTCTGTGTTCTATGTTTCAGAAATTTCTGTTCTACTTTCTTCTCTGGTAACTGTCAGCAGATAGTACCCCTGTTCTGTTCCTGTGAGGCACATAGGCTGTCTTGGGCCCCAGCCCTCACATGGGCACCGTAAACCTGGGCTAGGCAAAGGAGAGGTGTGGTGTGTCTGTCTTTGTTTTAAAGAAGAGGAACAGGAAACAGGTAGGGAGGTAGGGGGTTGGACAAAGAAGGCTGGGGGGCAAGGGAGGGAGGTAGGGATGGCTAGAGGTTTCTCGCATGGGGTGTGGGACAGCTGTGATGCTCCGGGTGAGGTTCCCCAGGGAGGGTTGTGCTGTCACTGACCCAGGGGATTGGGAGCACATGGAGGTTCTGTCCTTTCTTTTAGGTGGACTTGACAAGTACGTGAAGTGAGTGACTGATGTTTTCTCATATGCAAAATTTAAAAATATCTTAATGTGTATAATGTGCTTAAACACGATGTGAGTACTGGTAGTTTAAAAATGCTCTTTAGTGACCTAGAGTATTAAGTAAGCATAATTTGGTGTTAACTTTGTTTTATTCATGGAGGTTCTGGGTGAGACATCCAGAGGGTATCTGTCTTTCTGCCTGTCTGAGATTATTTAGAAACGTCCAGCTGTATAATACATAGTGCTTTGGTTTGAGGTTGATTTATTTTACGCATCCTCATTTCATGATTAATTTTCTAAATTGTTTCAATAGCTTTTGCTGTTTTTGTGTGTTCTAGAAGTGGGAAGCAGGCTTACTGAAGCTTGTTTTGTGGAAGAAAGGGTTATAGCTCCACCTACGGCCTGGGGGAAGATGTGATAGTGCCTTACAGTCCCCAACCCCCTTCCCCAGGACTGAGAGCCTCTGGTTTATTTTGGGGGCCTGGATTACCTTCTGTCCGGCTCCAGTTGCAGAGGCAGTCCAGGAAAAAGTCCTTCATGGGAAGGTGGGCATTGTTCCCTTGGATTCAACCCACTGATTCCCGTCAAGCACATAGGAGGTTACCGCCAGCAGGACCTGGAAGGAAGCCGTCCCTCACTCTCCTGGGCTCTGGACTGAGCGCTTGTTTCCTGCTCTGTCCATTTCCAAATACATTCATTATTCATTGTTGCTGCCTAGTAGAAGGGGAAATAGCTACGTCTGTGATCAGCATAGACATGTTGAACAAATTTCAGTGGGATATATAGAATTTAAAGTTGGGAAAGAGCTTTCACTAATGGTGCTGATAAGTGATTTTTTGTCATCGATTACTACTGTAGCCACTCATTCACTTACTAGGAACTCTGCTAAGGCTTGTGTGGTTGCTATCTAATTTAGTTCCTGCAACATTCCTATAGTGGTGAATACTGTTAGCTCCATTTGATAGATGAGGAAACTGGGGAATCAGAGAAAGATCGGGTCCTGGCTCCAATGTTCTCACATTACACTGGTTTTCTGGCTTCATAGCATTTACATTATCTGAGTGTATGTGTGTGTGCATTTGAATGTATTTTTGTGTTTGCTTTTTTATTGTGTCCTTGCGTAAATTCTGTGAGAGCCAGTAGCCTTGTCAGTCTTACTCATGAATGTTTCCCCAAAGCCTGGAACTGTGACTGGCAGAGATGGGTACTCAGAAAATATTTTTTGCATTAATAACTGCTACCTCCCTTACTCCCCCTGTTCCCCATCTTTCAGTCTGTGGATGCTTATAAGGAGTCAGGAACCCTAGCCCAGCATCTGTTGTAAGGAATCAGGAACCCTTAGCCCAGAATCTGTGGGATGTCTTGCACTGCTCTCTGTGAAGGGGAAAAGGGAATTTCGATGGTCCTCCTGTTGGGTATTAGGAGGACAAGAGAGGTGGAAGAGTACTGAGGAAGAGCCTGGGTGAAGAATGACAGCTTTGGAGCTTTCTCTGCATATTAAGTTAATTATACACAAATTGCACATCGAATACTCATTATGTTTATCTCTTAAGGTTAGAGAATTGGAGATAAAACACTTAACTGTGTTTAAATGATACATAGTTTGTGGGACAAAGCACTCATGTTCCTTTTGTCAGAAAAAGGTTTTTTTTTTTTTAATTCTTAGCTTTTTATCTTGAAATAATTTTGGACTTCCAACTTCCCTAATATTAATGTCTTACATGACCAGGGTACAGCAGCCAAACCAAGAAATTATCACAGGTACAAGGCTATTAACTATAGTTTTAGTTGACTGTCCTTTCTCTGTTCCGGCCACCAGCGTAGGACCCCACATTGCACTTAGTTGCCGTGTCTCCTTAATCTCTTCTGATCTGTGACAGTTCCTCAGTCTCCAAAGAGTGCCAGTGAGTTAGCCCGTGGAATGGCCTTCAGTTTGGGTTTCTCTGATGTTTAATCATGACTGAATTGAAGAGGCGGTGTTGGTGAGAACACCACATAAGTAACATTCTGCTCTTCATTTCACGTCATGCCAGGGCACAGGGTGTCAGTCTTAGTGGTGACATTGACCTTGGTCCCTGGTTAACGTAATGTCTGCTGGTGGTATCTGTGGTTGCTAAATATCTGAGGGAGATACTTTGTGGGAAAAGGTTTTTTTTTTTTTTTTTTTTAGAGAGAGAGACAGAGTCAGTCTGGGGCGGGGAGGGACAGAGTAAGAGGGAGACAGAGAATCCCAGGCAACTTCCACACAGGGCTGCATCTCCTGACTCAGAGATCATGACCTGAGCTAAAATCAAGTCAGTGCTTAACCAACTGAGCCACTCAGGTGCCCCTGTGGGAAGAGTTTTAAATTTCAGTTTTATAACACTATTTTTATGTGTATGGGAACACATTTCAGATGTTCTAATAAAAGTTATTGTGAACATAAGATTCATTTAAAATATTCCCCCCACCCAACGCTGTGAAAAAGGATTTATCATACTTAAAATGAAGGACATTTTGAAGGCTGATGGTGATTGTACAGGACTGTGTACTTCCGACATCTTCTGTAAGACGTTTATTAGCTCAACACATGAGGATGTGTTCTATTCTCTACTGTTAAATTAAAAAAAAATGATAGTTGTTACCCACTAAATTGATTTTAAGATCTGCAGTTTGGAAAACACTAGTGTAGTGGATTTATTGTCCAGAGCAGAAGTTGGTAAAATCTGATTTTTTTTTGAGAGAACATCAAAGTTAGGATTCTGTTAGATTGAAAGTCAATCCTGTTTCCTCTAAGAGGGTGAAGGGCTCATGATCCCAAGAGGATAAATCAAGCTTAGAAGGAGGTTTTTCAATGTTTAAGAGGCTCGGATTCTGAACCCCCTATGGGATGTCTACTCTCAGGAGCTTGCTTTCTTGAGCCCTCATGGCCTCATGGTCTCTTGCCAGGTTATACCTGCTGATTCTTATTTTCAGGGTTTTATTAACAGTCTAAGCCATCACAGTGATTCTGCTTGGGGCAGAGGTAAATCACTCTGTGAGCTCCCTCTTAGTGGGACTTAAAGTTCCCTAGGAAGGTTTTAAGAAAACAATTATTCCAGGTGATGGAGACTAGCTCAAAAGTGAGAAAAATTGCAGAGATGAAGCTTTTAAAAATAGATTTTGGTCTCCTCTCTTCTTTTTCCTAAAGTTTTCCTGTGAGCTGTCTCTACTTGATCCAGTTGAAAGGCACTTGTGAGAAAAATGTCACTAGTCCTGGGCTGGGACTCATATATGAAGATCCAAATAAGGTGCTTTTCTTTTCTTCTTTCTCTTCTTAGTTTCGAGGTGGGGTGGTGCCTTACCTGCTGGGCATCCTGGAAGTAGTGGGCAAGAACTCTGTCCTATCTGAAATGCTGAGTTCGTCTCTTGCTTGAACACTCTTTGCTAGGAACCAGCACCCACAGAGTATTTCCCGCTCCCCCTGCCAATCCTCCCCAGCCACAGGTGGTGTAGTCCTTCTTTTCTTCTTTTTATTTTAATATTTAAAATTTTTTCATTTTGAAACATTTATGTAGCTTTTCATTTTGAAACATTCATGTAGCTTTTGCCCAACTTCCCTAAATATTAGAATCTTAGAAAACTATAATTAAAAACCAGCACAGTCAACATTGATACAGTACTATTCATTAATCTGACTTATTCACATTTCCCAAATTTCCCCGATAGTGTCTTTTTTCAGGTTTGAGATCCAGTCCAAGATTGCACAATGCATTTAGTTGTCTTGTAAAGCATCTTCTTAATTAAGCTTTTTTTGTTCTTAGGGCCAACTTTGCCTTTCCTGATAGGATATTAAGAGTAAGAATAGATAACATTTCCCTTAGAATAATTCTGTCTCTTTGAAAGATTGAGGAATTATGCCTCCTGGCATCCTTTTTTGGAAAGTAGACAGATACTTGGAGCTGTTAAGACCTTTGTTGGATTAATTGTTCCACATGTCAAATGGAAAGGACATGTGGGGACCTTTCATCCTTGATGGGGTGGAAAGGTTTGGAATTTGGAGTGAGTCTAGGGGGAAGACAGGTCTTAGTGATGTGTCAAGGATTTTTATTTATTTATTTTGAGAGAGAGAAACCACACACGAACGTGCACAACTGAGCGGGGCAGGGCCAGACAGAGAGAAACACAAGCAGGCACCGCACTGTCAGTACAGAGCCTGACGCGGGGCTTGATCTCATGAACCAAAAGATCATGACCTGAGCCGAAAACAAGAGTCAGATACTTAACTGACTGAGCCACCCAGGAGCCCCTCAAGGCTTGGTTTTAGGCATAATTAGTTAAATTGGTAGTACAGGGTCCACGACCTCAATGCCTATGGGGGACCAGGTAGGCCTGCAGCAATCCATATTACAAACTCTGAGTCAGGGAGGTAATCGTGTGTGGAGGGGCACTTGCTACTTTCTCTAGCAGATTTACCCCCACATTTTAATGACTTCACACTGAAGTTACCATCAGTGTTGATCTATTGCTCCCATAAGCCCATAACTGTGTGTAGTTCCCAGTCAGCGGGTGCTTTTCTATTTCCTGGAGCCTCTACTCCTTGGGGCCTCATCATCCTCTCTCTCCAGCTAGTGGGAGGGAAGTGGAGGGTAGGGGGGTGCACCCACATCCTTGGTGTGGAAGAGACACGTCACTAGTGCTCACCTCCCGTTGGCCACGTGGCCACACCTGGCTGCACGGAAGGCTGGGAACTGTAGTTATTTTACTGGCTGGGACACCACTTCCCAGAGATAATTCTGCACTGTAAAGGGGAAGTTATCTAGTTCTGCACCCTGTGTCTCAAGAGGTGATTCCATCTGTTCCAGCCAGTGATACCATCGAGGACCTTTGCACTTACCTTTCTGTGTGGTACAGGTGTGGAAACCGAGATGTCCACATGTCCTGTTTCTTCCTAGTTAGATGTTAACTCCTCAGTTATCTCATTGAAAATATCTTCTCCCGCCCCTGGTGTTTCCTATCTCCCTTCTCAACGTTTTAATTTCTTTATCACTCTTACCACAATTTGGCCTACTATGTATTTTCCTTTTTTATTGGTTTATTATCAGAATCCCTCTATGAGGACAGGGGCTGTTCCTGTCTTGTTCTTGGATATCTTTCTTGTGCTTGACATGTGTTCAAGTGTTGAATAAAATGGGAACATGGACTGTTGAAATCCTCCAAATTTCACATGTTGACTAGGATTATAGCTAAAACAAACAAGCAAACATTACCATGCAGGCCAAGCAAACCATGTCTGTGGGTGTGATCCTGGCTGCTAGCCTGGGCCTTGGGTGGAGAGCCAGATGCCAGGGGCTGGGGCTAGAAGACATGGGCTTGTTTTCTAGGTTGACCACTTGCTCATTGTGTGAATTTCACACAATGGGTGAAATGGGTGTGTCATTTCACTTCTCTGGGTCTCAAAGCCTTCATCTAAAATATGAGACTAATAGTCCACTCCACCTCCCCCCCAACCCCTAGTTGCTGAATTATTGGACTGTGTATCTAACTGTGCTGGACCCTGCTCTGGGTGCTAGGGAAATGAATGCTGAGTGAGGTGACCCCAGGAAGCTTCCAGGGAGAGGGGAGGCTTGATCTGGACCTTGTACAATGGGAAAGAGCCATAGCAAAAGAAAAATCTTTTAGTCATTAAGTATTTATTGAGCACCTGTGTGTACAGGGTGCTCTTCAAAGTTTGGAAATTCTTTGCTGAATAGGATGATAAAGTGGCTGCCCCAGAGAGCTTACATTCTAGTATACTGGTGTCTAATAGAAAGGCAGTGTCAGCCACATATGTAATTTAAAATTTTCTGGTACTCACATTTAAAAAAAGTAAAAAGAAATAAGTGAAATTAACTTTATCTAATTTAACCCAATATATTCAGAATGGCATTTCAATATGAAATCAGTAGAATAAGTATTAATGAGGTATTTTATATCCCTTTTTTTGTACTGTCTTTAAGTCTGGCATGTTTGTTATACTTAAGCACAACTCAGTTTGTGTGGTTAGCACAACTAACCACATTTCACGTGCTCAATAGCCACATGTGGCCAGTCACTGCCATATTGGCCAGCACAGGTCTGGGAAGTAAACAAAGATCATATGTAATGGCAGATAGTTAAAAGTTCCATAAAGAAAATAAAGCAGAGTAAAGGGATAGCTAACTGTAGGTAACAGTGGTCAGGAAAGGACTTTTTGGGCAGATGAAAGAAGGTGATGAACTGTGGGGATATCTAGGAAAAATGCTCTAGGCAGAAGGAATAGCAAGTACAAAGGCCCTGTGGCTAGAACATGCCTGGAATATGCACTGGATACTGGAGGCCATCTGGGGGGAAGTGTGGTGCATCATGTGGAGCTCAGGAAGCCATGGTAAGATTGTAGGCTTATTCTGAGTGTGGTTAGGGCCATTGCAAGGGTGAGAGAATGGGAGTGACCTCATCTGACTTAAGTTGTCCAAAGGTCACTTGGGCCACTGGTAGAGAGTGGACTGTGAGGGGACAAGAATAGAAATGGGACGATTTGAGCAAGAGGTGTGGGTGTATGTGATTATGATCATTCATACGGTTATTCATCCTGCAAGCATTCATTGGCCGCCTACAAAGTGCCAAACGTTGTACTTAGGCACTGGGGACACCAGTGGGCATGATCTATGTTCTCAGGAAGCTCAGGCTAGCAAATGAGTGGCCAGCTGGTTCACAGTGGCAAGGTTGAGTAGAGGGGCAGGCAGAGAAGGCAGGGAGCCATTCTGTTGAGGAGGCAGGTGTGATTTCTGGCTGTGCTATTTCTTTGCATGACTGATCACCAGGCTCATGTCAGGCTAAAAGAGCGTGAGCTTAGGTGACCCTCCTAGCTTAGTGAGACCCTCCCTAGCACTGAGGTCAGCAGCCTGTGTTCTATTGACTGTTGGGCAGCCACTGAAGATGAGTCAGGGAGGTGCGGGCTCATGCTCAGCATGTGATGCGGGCAGTGGACCAGTTCTAGAAACAGGAGGATGGTGAGAAGGGAAGATAGGAACACTGCAAAGGCAGACCTTTTTCCCCAAGGGAAGCTTATTTCCAGTGGTAATGGTAACTTAGCCTGCCCTTTCTACTAACAAGAGGTTTTCACATTTTCTGCTCTTTCTAATGACTACTCAGTGAATTAAAGAATCAGCAGAAGGACTTCATTCTTCCTTTCCTGGAACATAAGTGCTTATGGAACTGATTTGATTGTAATTTGCTCTTGGCTGGAATTCCTCTCGCCTTTGATTTTGAAGAGTCGGAGGATTTTGTGGTGGTTTCTGCTTTTGCTGTCTTTCCCTTTTTCCCTTTTCTGCTGCTCTTTTGAGAGATAGCTCTTGCTAATCAGTCCTAGATAAATCGGATTTATTTCCTATACCATCTTTCTTATAGCCTTTGGAGCATGTTTGTAGTTCTTGATTTGCCATTTCTTATTCGTTTATTCATTTTCCTTCAGCAGACATGGAGTACTTTCTGCATATGGGAAACTACTTTCTTTGTATGTGAGCTTTTTCTTGGAAGGATACCTTTAGACTGCTTATTGACTAAATTAGGCAGAGATTTCACTGTCCTATAATCTCAAACATTCACACAGTGCTTAGTACAGTGAAGGTGTGATAGAGGCATGGATATGGAAGGGCAGCTACATTACATGGTTCTTGGGTTGTATCCTGGCTGTAGAGTGTTTGCATGGAGTAGGCATAATCAGTGTTATTATAATTTTGTCTTGTACCTATTAAGATGTCACATGGATATTGTGATGGCGAAGTACAATCTTCATAACTCAGTAATAAGTGGACAAGTCTACTAGTCACCAAGTATTCAGTTTTGCTGTGTACAGTAGGTATTTGGAGAAAGAAGATAGTGTGATAAGGCATTATGGCAGTTGAACGTCGTGGTCTAACTAGGCTTAGCTTGGAGAAGAGCAGATGTTTTCATGGTGACCTTGACATTTGCCCAGCTACTGAGCTTTTATTGATCCCTTTTCTTTGGTCAGAGATGATCGAGGGCATAATCCCTACTCTCTAGTAGCTCATGACCTAGTGAGCGTGACAGGAACAAAGGGAGCCTCACAAGACCACTAGGTAATGATGATGTATTCAAGGCATGATGTATGAGGGTGGGGCTCTTGAGTGGCGCTCCTTCCAGGATTGGGAGGAACATTCCAGAGGAGGATCCCATGATAGGATATGTGCCAGACCAGTGGTTCTCATATGTTTTTGGTTTTGGGCATTTCTGCACTCTTAAAAATTTTTGAGGACCCGAAAGAGCTTTTGTTTTTGTGGGCTGCATCAGTCTATTGTTTACCACATTAGGAATTAAAACAAAAAAATTTTTTAAAAATTAAAACATAGGAATACGTAAGCACGCTTTCCTTTAGCCATCAGAATGATTCCTCACACGTATTATAGCCTCTGGAAAACTCCACTGTGTGCTTAGGAGAGAATGAGAGTGAAAAAGGCAAATAATGTCCTGGTATAATTATGAATATAGTTGACCTTCCAGAGCCCCCCACAATCATTAACAACCACAACGCAGCTGCTGGGTTGCGTGTTGGGGATATAGTGGTGCATAAGTCTGGCAGTGTCCTTGTCTTTGTTGGACTAGGTCCTGTGGTACTACGTACGGAAGCTTATGGTGAGAGTTCAGGTCTAG
The DNA here is from genome assembly GCA_028646485.1 of Cryptoprocta ferox. Classification (NCBI taxonomy): domain Eukaryota; kingdom Metazoa; phylum Chordata; class Mammalia; order Carnivora; family Eupleridae; genus Cryptoprocta; species Cryptoprocta ferox. The sequence continues at coordinate 39,729,763 of CM053576.1, read as the reverse complement.
TTCAGACTTGGGGCAACAGGGAAGGTGCTAAGGGGGAGAAACCTCTCAGCAAGATCGGAAGTGGCATTAGCCAGGGACAAGTATAGCAGGTGGAGGGAACAGCAAGTAGGAGGCCCTGAGGCCTCATTTGAGTAGCTAAAGGAACTTCCAATGGCTGTGTGTTAATAATGCATTTGCTAGAACAATACCAGCAGTTTGCTTTCTCTGTGCAGCTTCAGCGTGATGTGATTTTATCCACTTGTTTGTTTTCAGAGGCACACATGGCCGTTCTTAAGCCCCTTCCCTGTGTGGCTTGTAGGCAGCTAAGGGCCTTGTTTCTTTGCACTTGTGTTGGAGAGCTTCCTGTTTCACGGGCTGAACCGGGGTTGTCAAGGTTTGAAAAAGCAAATGGAGCAGAGCCATGAGACGTGAGGGGGCTCAGCGTGCGCAAGAATGGAGATTGAATTGAAAAGCATAATTAATCATAAAAGAACGGAAAGGTGACACTTGAGAGTTGAGGACTTGAGTGAAACAGAAGTGGAACTGCTCGTTTGATGTCTTCGTGTGATCGCAAGACGAGGCCTCTGTCTCAGACAGCGAGCGCCATTGCATTGTGTGCCAGCTCTCGCCACTCCTCCCCTTCTCCTTTTAAATGAGGTCCAAATTAGAGGAGCCAGTATTACGCCAGGTGCAACCTGAGACTTCCTTTGCCCTCATATAGTTGTTGTAGGAGGGGCCTGCTTTATTGTGCATTTACTGTTCGGTCAGCTGAGCCCAGAAATGAGGACAGACCTGTTTTGCTCTCTGCCTGTTTGATTGTAAAGAACATCATGATATCAGAGGGCTTTCTTACTTCAGGGCCTTCTGGCTTGATGACAAGGTTATTTCTTTCATTACTGCGTAAATTGTGGTAGTGTATTCAGTTTCAAGGAATCTGGGATGAATTCTTGAGTTAAGAACCTGCTAATTCTGCTCCAGCAGTACAGCTCTCGGCAAAGACAGCTTCCCTCTTCAAAAGTTGTACACCTCGAGGGTATCAGGATGTGAAAATACTGTCAGGGAGTCAGAAGGATTGAAAATTAAAGAGGGGCAGCCTATGCTAAAACGATAGAAAGAAATGAGAGAAAAAGCCCCTCGCTGGTAGTTTCTTTAACAAATCCTAAAGATATTAGAAACCCTGAACAGATCATACCTTATTTGCTCCTGGCTAGGTTAAATCATGTTTTATTTTGTTAAAAGTCAGCTTGATTGGTTTCATCACATCAGCCAGTATTGCCATTGCTCTCTGTCCCTTGGGGCGCCATGGGTGGGAGAAGATAATAGAATCCTTTGAGAAGCCACAATCAAATTCTTTAGATTTGCTGCCAATAGGTCCTTTAAAAAAGTTTTCTGCTATTAGAGGTATAACCTGCTCTCTGAGGTCTCTCAGTTTTCTATGGGGTCTCAACTCCCGTGTCTGGAGAGCTGGTGGAGAGCCGCTGACTTGTGTGGGCTGCAGGGGTAAGCCAACATCACCTCCCTTTCTGCTGTCCTGTGGAGTGTGATCATAGGAGTGCTAAGTCCTCTTGTATTTCAGGACAAGTCAGAAACCCAGAGTTTCACATAAGGTCTTCTGATTTTTTGAAGTACTGACAATTAATTAAAGATATTTTAGAATACAGGGTACACTAGTCCTAGCCCTGGGATGCCACTGAAAAATATCTGGCTTAGAATGAATGTTTGAAATTTCTCCCCTACATCAAAATAAAATGCTTCTGCACAGTAAAGGAAACGATCAACAAAACTAAAAGACAACTTACTGGATGGGAAAAGATATTTACAAATGACATATCCGGTAAAGGGTTAGTATCCCAAATATGTAAAGAACTTATATAATTGAATACCAAAAAAACATAGTCCAATTAAAAAATGGGCAAAAAGACCTGAACAGACATTTGTCCAAAGATGACATCGAGATGGCCAACAGAATGAAAAGGTGTTCAACATTGCTTATCATCATGGAAAGGCAAATCAGAACCACAATGAGATATCACATTATACCTGTCAGAATGGTTAATATCCAAAAGACAAGAAACAACAAGTGTCGGTGAGGATGTGGAAAAAAAGGAACCCTTGCGCACTGTTGGTACGAGTGAAAATTGGGGCAGCCACTGTTGAAAACAGTGTGGAGGTTCCTCCAAAAATTAAAACTAGAAATATCACTTGATCTGTTAATTCCACTGCTGGGTATTTATCCAAAGAAAATGAAAATGCTATTCAAAAAGATACATGGACCCCTGTGTTTATTGTAGCATTATTTATAATAGGCAAATATGGAAGCAGCCCAAGTGTCCATGGATAGATGAATGGACAAAGAAGATGTGGTACATACATATACCCACACCCCTACACACGCAGTGGAATATTACATAGCCATAAAAAATAAAATCTTGCCATTTGCAACAGCATGGATGCATCTAGGGAGTATAAAGCTAAGTGGAATAAGTCAGAGAAAGATGAATACCATATGATTACACTCATGTGGAATTTAAGAAACAAAACAAGTGAACAAAGAAAAAAAAGACAAAGCAAAAAACATATTTTTTTAAAGTTAATTTATGTTTGAGAGAGAGAGAGAGAATGTGGGGGAGGGCCAGAGAGAGAGAGAGAGAGAGAGAGAGAGAGAGAGAGAGAGAGAATCCTAAGCAGGCTCCACACTGACAGCACAGAGCCTGATGCAGGGCTCAATCCCATGAACCATGAGATCATGACCTGAGCTGAGATCAAGAGTCAGATGCTTAACTGACTGAGCGACCCATACGTCCCCCTCAAACAGACTCTTAATTATAGAGAAAAAAATTGATGGTTGCCAGAGGGGAATTGGGTGGGGGATGGGTGAAATAGGTGAAGGGGATTAAGAGTACACTTACCATGATGAGCACTGGATAATGTATAGAAATGTTGAATCACTGTATTCTACAACAGAAACTAATACTGTATGTTAATTATACTGGAATTTAAAACAATCTTTCTCTTTTATTTGCAGCTCTTCAGACCATTTCCCCTAACCTTTCTGCACTACTGGTGTTTTCAGTATTTGGGGGAGTTGTCATCTTTGAGTGCTCTTGGCTTGTCCCACTGTTTGTTACAAGCATCCTTGAATTCCACTGAATGTTGAGAGATGCTTTACTGTGTTTCTGTAAAGACCAGGAAAGAGGTGTCCTGGGTGGGGAGGGGGCTCCTGGTCGGGGCAGCTCTAAAGTAGCTCTGCGAACAGTGCTTGTAATGCTGAGGACAGCAATAAGCACGAGCATCCGCATCGGCCCATCCCTCACTTCGGGCTTTGACTCTGTCCTCTGAACCCCGTAGTCTCCTCTGGGGCAGGTGGAGGAGGCGAGACTCATCCCTATTTTGTGGATGGGCAGGCAGCCCTGGTCAGCAACACATCGGTCAGGGAGAGCTGCAGGATGTGAACCTGGCTCTTTGGACCCTGAAATTCCGGGCTGCATTGCTCTGATTGTGGCACACTGCACGCCTGAGCCCAAAGACTTCTTCTTTGCTGAGGGTTTTGGTGGCCTGCTTGATCTTCTCCCCCTCTGTCATCTGGTTTCATGCAGGTCCGTGGTCATGGTTTGTCTTCTCCTTTGGGCTTTGCTTGTGACATCTGATTGTGGGGGAGGCCCAGCTTGCTCCACTGAGACTTTTGATGGGGGAAGTGGAAGAGCCAGGAGTTTAGGAGGCTGGTCTCTCATCTCAGCTGATGGCCTCCTGCCCCAGAGGGTGGATTTAACTGGTATGGGGTGCAGCTGGGCATCAGGAGTTCAAGTTCCTGGGAGATTCCTGTGTGCAGCAGAGCTGGAGGGCTCCAGGGTTGGGAGGCATTTGGGAACGTGACTACTGGCCACGCCCCAGCTCCTGGACACCCCGGAGGATGTTGGCGTGCTCTCCTCCCACTGATGCCTCATGTTTCCCAGGTGATGACGACATGAAAGTCTGCCTGAGTGTAGAGTGTGGCTTCTTCCTCTCCTCTGTTTCTTTGCTGTTGTCTGTTGTATCAGTATTCAGAAATTGCCCATGGGGTGTAACATATTCCATGTCTGACCAGTGTGGTCTGAAAAGCAGTGAGAAACAGGGCAAGCAGGGAGCAGTTCTTCATCAAGCCTGGCCATGTTCAGGCACCATGGAAGGCGGTGTGACTCAGTTTTGTTCCAAGAATATTCTGGAAAGGGTCTCTTGTTTCCTAGTATACAAGATGTGGATGTTCCTTTAGGCAATGATTGGGTTTCCTTTTTGGACTGACTGCATTTCACTTACTACGTCAGCCATATCAGTTGTTTCCTTGGTCTGGCCTCCCATGCTGGGGCAGGCCACTCACCCAGTCCCCAGCTGCCTTTGCTTTTACACCCTGTTTGCTCTCACCCACATGGGGCGATCGTGGGATGTTGAAGGGCATGAGGTATGATTATACATCTCTGTATCCCTGAGGGCCTCGTAAATGGGAGACATGCGTTTGTCCATTGACCCACTCATGCCTCTAGCCACTGTTGCTCTCTTTAATTTAATATACAATTATAAGCTTGCCCTCGGGGAGGAAGGGAAGGGGCTACTGGGCAAGGATATCATGCATTTCCTATCTTCAGACATTGAGTATATAGTCAAAATAACTGGATGTCTTTCTCAAGTATTTAAACATAAGTGAAAGAAGGGGGCACCTGGGTGGCTCAGTGGGTTAAGCATCTAGCTTCGGTTCAGGTCATGATCTCATGGTTTGTGGGTTCGAGCCCCATGTCAGGCTCTGTGCTGACAGCTCAGAGCCTGGAGCCTACTTCCAATTCTGTGTCTCCCTCTCTCTGCCTCTTTCTCTCTCTCTTCTCTTTCTCAAAAATAAACATTAAAAAAGTTAAGAAGAAATAAGTGAAAGAATTTTGGTGTTTCTGATGTTCTTTTTTATGAACTATGGCCTCTGGATTGTGTTGATGAAGATAAAGCATTTCATAAATAAAACCTACGAGGATCAACTATCTGGTGGTTCTTCATAGTTGTGAGATCTGGCTAGAAAAGTTGGCAAAATGTATTCTGGATTTCCTCCGTTTCCACTAGTTTGGGAAAGCCCTGGAAAGGTTATTAACACAAGTCTGCCCAACAGAATGTAAGCTCCTGGAGTGCAGGGCTTTTTGTCGGTTTTGTTCACTGGTGTACAGTGCCTCAGACAGCACAGGCACGATAAACACTTGCTGATATATGGATGGATCTGGGGTTTGTGATGGAGATGAACTGATTGTCTGCTGGGGGCCTGGCCTTGTGTTGTCTGCTTTCTTCTATCACATTTTTCAGCAGAAAATGATGCATCAGGCTAGCTTAACCCACAGCCTTGCTGCACAATCAGTACTTGTAAGCAACTGTGTGTGATAGGTTTTTTAAAAAGTTTATATAGAGAGAGAGCGAGCGAGCGCACGCAAGCACACACACAGCGGGAGAGAGGGGCAGAGGGAGAGAGGGAGAGAAGCCCAAGCAGTTTTCATGCCCAGTGCGGAGCACAGCCAGACGCGGGGCTTGATCTCACGACTGCAAGATCTAGACTGCGAGATCATGACCTAGCTGATATCAAGAGTTGGACGCTTAACCTACTGAACCACTCAGGCACCCCTGTGTGATAGGTGCTCTTCAGCCATTTTCCAGGTGAGGAACCCAAGGCTTGGCAAAGTTAAATCAGGTGCTAAAGTCATAGAGCTGCCGAGAGGCAGGATTTCAATGCAGGTGCCAAAGCCCAGTGCTTCCCCGCACAATTATTAGACCACTCTGCTTGGCAACATAAGAAGCTGTGCTTGCATCTTCTACTACTGTGACTTGAGGCGAAGCTGTTTGATGAGTCTTACAATTGAGTACTTTGAGGCATACCTGTCTCCTATCTGGTATTTTTAGCTGGCAGTGTGGTAAAAGGAATCAATCTTGTTTTTATAAGCCAGCTATTGTATTTTTTTTTTTAAATTTCTAAAGCTGTCACTGAGAACATTTTTCTAAAATAGAGATAAATCTGGAAGGAGGGTTGTGCTGATGGTGTGGGGGAAAGAGCCAAGAAAACTCATTTCTTTGTGTTTCATAGTGCTGCCACATTGCATGAGGGTGTCTTTGGACCTTAAATGATTGGCTTAATGTCTGAGTGCAGGAAAACAAAAGGAAGTATTAGTAAAGTTCTCCGTGTTTACACTTATGCCATTCCTTTTAAATCTCTGCTTTCCTTTTGTGAACATGTGTTGCTTCTGTGTTTTGGAGAAGCCTATTGAAGAAGTTTGGTCATACGCACATCCGTATTTTTCTTCTGTCCTGTGATTCAGAAGCAACGGAAGTTCTCACTGCCTTGGTCCTGGAGTCAAAGCACAGCTGTGCGTCTCCGGGAAGAGCTGAGCTTCATTTTTGCCTTTGGAGTTAACATCTGCTAGGTTAACTGATATTTATAGGGAAAGCACATCTGCATTTAGAAATTAAAAATGTATAATGGACTTTGAAGCATAATTAACCTCATTTTAGTGCTTGCAGTTCAAGAGTAGGATCTTGATTTCAGTTCACTTGTTTCATTCTTTCATTGCTTATTCATTCATCCATCCAGGTGCTTTCTGTATGTAAGGGTAGTGCTAGGTATTTTGGGGTATGTAAAAAGGCATTATGTCTGCTCCCGGGAAATGGGTGGACTGGTAGAGAAGACAAATACATAGTCCTCCAACAGTAAACCAGTAGAAGGTAGAAACTGCTATGATGTGTTATGAAATATCACAAAGATGTGTGTTAGGAAGTATGACACAGAAGTGTGTTATGGAATATCACACAGAAGGTGCTGGCTAGGAGAAGATTGGGAAGGCTTCCTGGGGGAGGAACATCAAAAAGCTTTGAAGGAAAAGTGAGATGGAGGGGAAAACTACATTCCAGACAGAGGGAACAGCATGAGGGTCACTGCGAGTCCTGGAAGAAGGAGCGGTTTGGGATGGGATGGGGGGCTTGGGTGGTGCAGGTGTGTGTGTGGGGGGGAGGGATGAGGCTGGATGGGCCTCCTGTGGCTTACATCCAGCACCTGATGCAGTAGACTCCTGGCACCCAATTTAGGGAGTAATCCCGGTATGGATTGCTCACATGTGCAGACTGGCCCATGGTGTTTCCATGGGAGCCCAAGCTTCCCTAACTCCCACTTTCAGGGGAAGGTAGTTGGAATCAAGTTTGGTGTTCTAGGTTTGCTCACAGCCCAGAGCCATCCACTGTGGCTTGGAAGTATTGAGTCCTTACTTAATTCCTCTAACTTTCTGTAGTGCTGACTCTAGTAGCAACTTTGAGCAAGTTCCTTAAACTCCTGGGGCCTCACTTTCTCTCCACACGAGTGGAGGTCATGGACAAGGTCTCTTCTGAGTCCATTGTCTTCTTGTCAAGCATTCATCTTGGCTCTCAGGCCCTTTACCGCCTTAGTCCCCAGTGGTCCTCCCTGCAGAGTAGCCAAAATTCCCTGCAAAGTGTCATTATCATGTTTAGTCTCAAGCAAAATTTAGTTCTTTTGGCTTTTGGGCTCGAATTTTATAGTGTATGAAATTCTTCAGCTCTCTCCCAGTGTTTCTCAACCGGGCCAGGGTTCTGTGACAGAATTAAATTATGCCTGATGCCTGGAGTAAGGCATCCACTCACTATATGTAATGAATTAACTTCCCTTCTATGCTTCTAGAATGGTACTAGTTTTCTACCTTCCTTAGAAGAATTGAGAAAACAGTTTTCAGTATATGTGCATATTTTTTTCTTCCCTTCTTTCTATTTAATTGCAAATTACGTTATAGTTTTCATGCTGTTTTGCTACTTGCTCTTTCTTCCCACTTACCAATGTTTTTCAGTGACTGTGGTGTTCCAGAGTTCAGAAGAGAATCCCTGGTGGGAAGCCAACAGTGATACCCCGAAAGGCACAGTCCAAATCTGGATTTTTGTTCTGGAATTGGGGATGGGTGGGTTGGGCTCCATTGAGAAGAAGGGCTGAGACCATCTAGTAAAGCAAGCACCCTTTCAGAAGGCACAAAAAGGAACTAAGCTTCCTCAGTCATAGGGCCCTGGCTCCTCACAGTTGAGGAGGGCATCACAGATCACCCAGGTCAGTGGTTCCCAAACCTGGGAAGTTGAATATACAGATTCCTGGTCTCCATCCTGGCGTATCTCACTTGGTAGGCCTGGTGGGGGGTGGGGGTGGGGGATGCTTCAAGGGATTCTGTTGATCAGCCGGGCTTGGGAATCCCGGATGTGGCCCCATTGTTATTTGGATACACCTGTTCTCCTGCAGTGGCTCAGCATCTCCTGGGTGGCCGGTAGTACCCTCCTCAGCTTCCTTTCTCTACTCCTGTCCTTCGGGAGTGCATGCACAGTAGCTAGGGGAGGATTTAAAAATGTAAGTGCGATTCTGCCATTCCCCTGTACCCCTAGCCTTCCTGTATCTGTGGCCTCCTACCACATGTAAGTTCCAAAGTCCTGTAAGGCCTGACATACTTTGGCCCTGGCTTCCTTTTCTGACCTCACGTCCCATTTTGTTTACCCCCTCTCTCCTGCGGTCACACTGGCTTTTTTGCTTTTTTCCCCCCAAACTTCCTGCTGGTTCCTGCCCCAGGGCCTTTGCCCCTGCCTTTCTGTTTATCTGGAATGCTCCTCCCAGATCTTTGCCTGTCCCTTGGCCTCTCTGCAGTCAGTCAGGCCTTTGCTCACACATTAATCCCCTTGGAAAGGTCATTTCTAGCCACATGCCTCCCACTGCCTCTGCCCTCAATTCTATCCCATGACACCGTTTCATTTCTTTATAGACCGTTACCACTATCTAAGATGGTATTTATTTTTTTCTGCCCCTCACTATGATGCAGACTCCAGGCCAACTCTGTCTGTATTGTTTACTGCTTTTTCCCTACACCAGGAGTATTATCTGGCATGAAAGGTACTAATATTTGAAGACTGAACGAATGCATAAATATCCGCAGAAGGATTTGTCCCAGATGAGGATTTGTCACACTCCACCTAAACCCCCGCAGGGCCGATTCTGCACATCTCCGGACAGTTCTGAGTGTTAGGTTGTCCTTCCTTCTCCTGGAAACGAAGTATCTGCCTCCTTTCTTGCCCAGTAGCTGCTGTTCTTTGCGCTGTCTGGGACTTGAGGTGGTGGCCGCCACTGTCAGCAGGCTCCACCGCAGGGACTTGCGAGTTGGGGAAGTGGAGGCTGCACTCGCCACCAGGTCCCCTGTCGCTGCATCGTGTTGCTCAGCTGCCAGAGTGCGGTCAGCACGGCCTCAAGGTCATGCCCCTTCCCCAGGCAGCCTGCAGCAGTCCCCTGGCCAATAAAGACCATCGAGGCCCAGCCTGGGCAACTCTGAAGGGCTGTCGTAGTTCAGGACTGCCTGTGGGGTCTGCCGAGGCTGCCCTGGGGCCCGTGTCGTCGAAGTTCTTCTGTCTTCTCTGCCTGGTCCTGCTGCCTTCTCCTTTCTCCAGGTGTCTGTCCCAAGGGCACCCCGCTTGCTAATAAGCTCCTTCACTGTGTCTGCTTCCCCAAGATCCCAGCCTGTAGCAGTGGGCTCGTTGCCTAATCTTTTAGGTTCATTACATCCTCTCCAGACCAGGGAAAATGAGAGTTTCATCTTCATAGTCTGTTCTGGCAGGGGTCAGCGGGGGATTCCACTTAGCATGGGGAGCTCATGGCATCTGAGACCGTGACAGCACCGCTGCCCTTGGCTCGTCCGTGGAAGCCATCCACGGGAACGGAGTGGAGGCTCTGCAGACCTGTCACGGTTTGCCACTCCAGGCTGGCCCTTGGCTGTAAGTCGTTGTGCTGCTGACCTCTGGCTGACCGCTGTGCGGTGAGGTGTGCTCTGAGGAGCTGAAATGAAGTTGGGGGAATGCCTGAAAAACCCACTCCAGAGTTTTTTCAGTGTCTGTCTCCCCCGGGTTTTCCCCAGAAACTAAGTTGCAGGCTTTTATGATTTCACAGAGAGCGACTAAGAGTAGCCTGCAGTCCCATGATCTTCTAGTGGTCAGGACCAGCCAGAAAGGTTGAGGAGAAGCTGGTTTCAGGACGATGGCCCTCCCTGAGTTTGTTTCTACATTTAGACAAAGGCGAGGGGACACATACTATGAAGCCTCTGCTGTTGCATTGGATACTGAGGGTGCGAGTGTATTTGCAGATCAGCTCAGTGTCTGTCTGTCTGGACTTGGGGAAGGGAGGTGAATACACATGCATCTAACTGGAAGAGCCTGTTGGATGCACACCCCGGCCAAGACATGGTGTCGTCCGGTTAGCAGGGGAAAATACAGTGTGAGTAGATCTCATGCGATATTTGGGATATAATTACACTAAAAAACACTCACTTATCTGAAATTCACATTTAATGGAGTGTCCGGTATTTTATCTGGAGCCCTAATAAAAGGGCAAAGAGACATGTCATTGGGTAGCCCAGAGGGACTAAGCAATTCATTGAGCATACGGAATCAGGATATGGTATAACTCAATACAGATACTGCATGAGATCTACTCATACTGCTAACAGCTTCCTCTTTATCCTTTCAGAAATGTTTTGTACATCTGGAAGCATATATGCACATCTCCTTTGTCCTTTATTTATCTACTTCCCTGCACACTGGATCATGGTCTGCACACTGTTTACTTCTTGTTCTTTCTCCCACTTAGCAGTGTTCTTGGACTTCTTTCCATAGTGGTACCCATGGAGGTCACCCATTCTTGTAAAAAATGGTTGTTCATTTTTATTTTTGCTTTGGAGTGTCCTGCCACTAAAGTGAAGGCAGTTAAATATTCATGGTATGTAAGTTTGCATTTTTTAGTTATTTTTTTATGTTTATTTATTTTGAGGGAGAGAGAGAAAGAGTGAGCAGGGGAAGGGCAGGGAGAAAAGGAGAGAGAGAATCCCAAGCAGGCTCTGTGGTCAGTATGGAGCCTGACGCAGAGCTCGATCTCACTAACTGTGAGATCATGACCTGAGCCGAAATCAAGAGTCAGATGCTTAACTGACTGAGACACCCAGGTGCCTCTTGCATTTTTTATTTTTAAGTAAAGCATAGTTGACATACAATATTATTTTAGTTTTAGGTGTACAACAGAGATTCTACAATTATATACAAAGTATGTAAGTTTTAAGGTGAATTTGGGGGATACAGATTGACTTCAGAACTCGGGGTGAGTAAGGTGCTCTTTAGAATCTTCTTAGATAATGCTCAGTTTGGAGATCTGAGTATTCCAATCAGGCTGTCCATAGTGCAGTGACCAGCTACCGTCAGTGGACCAACTGGAATCAATTTGAATTGCTGAATAATTTAAAAACATTTCAAAATACTTGAATTAACACAGAGTTGTTTTTCTGATAAGCTTCCTTCTACTCACAAATCTGAGAGCTGACACAATTCATTTCTTTTTCTGATTGGACCTTTTATTCTTTTCCCTTCCTTCCTCCTTTTCCCTCCCTCCAGTATTGATCTATATCTCAGTCTACTTACTCCAGCTGGTTCATTTGTAGCATCTTATGATCTAGTTTCCAGACCTTTCAAATGAATTACTCATTTATATGAAGGAGCCATAATTGACTTTTCGGTTGAGAAACCCAATTCACCAAAGTGGCTCAGGAGAGACATAGTTCATTTTGCTCTATTATCAAATCAATGTTCAAATAATATTTTAGGATTATTTATTTTCCTCAATATGAGAAAAATGTCAAGATTTATTTCCCATGTTTCTTAAATGTCAGAGGAAATTGACCCGAGCTGGGGGAACTCTCAATGCCTGGTGTTTTACAGTTCTCAGCTGAAGGATTAAAAGACAAAGCACTGAGCCCTGATTGTGAGTGTTGCCCTCATGCTCAGTGGACTCAGGTCGTGGATTGTGAACAAAGCAGGTTCTTGGTTCTCTGGGATTCACTAGACTAATTGGAGAGGTGACATTAGCAAGGACGTGGCCCATGTGATTGGCAATGAACTAGACAGGCGTATGAAAAGAAATGGTTTCTGAAGTTTATTGAGGGTAGGTGAGTCAAATTAGACCTTAGACAAGCCTTGCTTTGGAACGTGAATGGGAACTGGATGGCACTGTAGTGTGTGGGAAAGCAAGGACCGAGAACGGGCTGCACAGGGAGGATGCACGTGGAGAAGGTTAGGCTGGGGTAAGAGGTAATTATTTAACTTTTAGTCAGCTCATCACATTCAACAAGCTTTAGATGGGCACCTCAAAGTTGCAGGCACTGTGGTAGGCTTGGGGATGTAAACCCAGACAGGTACGGTCCTTGCTTTTAAGAAGTTTAGGGTCTGGTGGGTGAGACAAATAAGAGGATGCTCTAACTAGGGATGGGACAGAGGGCTCAGCGAAGTCTCTCCAGTGTGAGGTCTAAGCTAAGTCTGGATGGCGGCTGGGAGTGGGTCAGGATGAGGAGGTGGGATTGATACAGTGTTGAATGGCAACATTGGTTAGGGTCAGAGCAGGAAGGACCTTGTATACTGCTGAGAGTTGGATTTTAACCTGCAGCCTTTGAGAAGTCACTGAAGAAGTTAAAGCAGGGGAGCTGCACGGTGAAATGTGTATTTGGGGGAATCCCTCTGACAGCAGGATAGAGTGTGGGTGGGAAGGGAGAAGGCTGCAGGCAAAGACACTAGAGACGTGGTGACGACCCCAGTTGGGGCAGTGCCTGTGGGGAGATGTGGCACGTGGGTAGATGGGTGGTCAGTTTCACAGGACTTAGTAACTGACTGTTGGGTGCGGGGATGAGGGAGCGGGAGGTAAGGCCGTTGGTTGGAGTGCCACATGGGCCCTGAAGTCACCTCTGACAGTTAAAGGCTCTGCAGTGAAGAAGCCATGGCAGTAGCCTTCTCCAGTGGATGAGATCCTGAGCAGGATTGGTGAGCAGAGTGTGGAGGGAAAAAGGGGACAGGAGCCCGCCTTCTTCCTTCCTTTCGTCTCAGAAATATTTGCAAGTTTGACATCCCTCCTAGAATCTATAAGGAGGTATGAATACGCCAAAGGGTTAGTTTCAACATTCAATAATTCCAACTGTCATAAGTACTCTGTGGAGACTACAGTGGCATTTCCATTGCTATTTTCAGTAGCTAGAGTGAAATTTGCTCTGTATGGTTTAAAATCTAGCTAGCATCTTTATGACAAAAATAAATATTTCTTTTCTTATCGTTTTAGTTTTTATGCTTAAGGAAACAATCTAGGAAATTGTTGCTTGTGAAATTTCCTTTCTGGAACAGGTGGCCTTGTTGGCCTGTGATTCTTATGTTTTAAAATTTTTGTTGTTGCACAACTTTATTTTTGAAATCACAAGCAATTCAGAGTGACCATCATTGAGGCCTGTGTTCGAAGATGTTCCAGCAGAGTTCCCCTGGTTTTAAGATTAAGCAGTTTTGCATTTGAGGATGAACTAACTTTCAAGAGTTTCTTCAAAGAAGAAAACTATTGCCTCCATTTGTGCTTTTCTTAGACTAAAATCATATTGCAAAAAACTCTAAAAATTAACACTGCAGTAACATAGTAAAGTACCTGCCTATTTTAGAATCCTACAGAACATTTTATTGTAAGAAACGAATTAGCCCATAATTAGTATGAAGTGTACACAGTGATTTTCATTTCAGTTGTCCAAGATATGAAGGCTCCTAAATATTATTTTGTTCTCCAGTATTGCTCCAGAGGGACGTCAGTTCAGTCCCCATGATCAACGGGGATGATAACCATTCTTGCCATGTGTCTCATCCTCTGGAACTTCGAGGTGATCCAATTCAAGCCAATCTCTCTCGTGTACTTTCAAATCTCCTTAGAGAATCCTGGACCTTTGTGAAAGAACTGCCTAATTTAACCAAGGGCACTGTAGGAAAATTCCCTGCTATCCGCTCGTCAAAGAGCCTGCATTAAGGCGGTGAGAGGTTTGACATCACAAGAAGAGATCTGATGTGGTTTTGACAGGCAGAAACTGCCTTGTAGGAACATTAATACCTAGCGTTTTAAAACCTTTTCCTGGCATCCCCTACTATAGTTTCTGACAGAGCGACATTCAGCGCTCCATCCAGTCTCTGAATTTACAGCGATTTCCATGTCAATAGTCTTCTGCTCCTGCAGCCTTTTAACAGCTGCAAGAGAGAGATGGATCTCAGGTTGTTGGCATTAAATATTTTGAATTTTGATGAGACTCGAATTCATCAACGGTGCTTTTGGTATTTGAGTGATTTCCACCAGTCACCAGACTTCATACTGAGTGAGTGTCTCACCCTTTTCATCAGGCATGTATTTTATTTGTGATTTCCATGACAAGTTCGCAGGGTTTTCCATTGGCTAGGTTCATTGGATGGTTAAGAATATAAAGTTCCACTTTGGCACCCAGGTTATCTATGTTAGACACAGAAATAGAGTCTTTTCCTTCTCCTAGAAGGATATTGAGCAGGCCAGAGTTGTAGAAACTGGCATAAATGTCACCATGACCTTGGGTACCAAGCTTCTGTGTTTTCCTCTGAGTAAGATACATCTTTTGCTACAGGCAGTAAGGATTCTTTATTAATCCTTGGGTACCTGCTTTGATTAAAAGTATAGATTTTTCACATGAAATGTTTGTTCTCTAGTATTTATTTTTGTATCTTCATTTGTGTTAAAAGAGCTCATTAGAATAAGAGGAATGTCCCTGTTCAGAAGTTCGGTTTGCTGAATGGTCAGATCTAAAAAGGTATTCTCATTTTCCACACCTGTTCGATGTTTTGGGTCTTTGCAGCCCATGCTGGTTCTCAAACCATCATTGAGTTTTACCACCACCGGCTGGGGCAACACAGAAGATAAATATTGTCAGGTGAGCCCTGGCCTTCATCTCTTCATAGCATTGAATGGAATCTTCTGGGTGTCTCTGGATTTTTCCCCAAACCACAGAGGGTCCACTTTCTTGCAAAAAGCTATGAAATAGCTTCTGAAATCCAGTAAGATATTTCTTATTGTGCTCAAACGCATGTGATGGTGCTGCGGTGAGTATTTTTTTCTAGTTTCTTCTTCAAAGATAATTCCAGCTGTTGTTGAATGACTTTGTGGAACTGAGAAGCACCATCTTGAGACATGGCTTTGCTACTATCTCTCTGAGCTATGCCTCAGTTTCCATAACTGGCTCCTCATTTCTTCTCTTACTCCCTGGGTTTTTAAATATTCTGTCCCCAATCCACTTTCCCCCTCAGTAATTTCCATACCCTGATGACTTTTTTTTAAGTTTATTTTTATTTATTTTGAGAGAGACAAAAAGCGGGGGAGGGGCAGAGAGAGAGAGAGCGAGACAGAATCCCAAGCAGGCTGCACGCTGTCAGCACAGAGCCCAATGCGAGGCTCAAACCCACAGACAGCGAGATCATGACCTGAGCCGAAGCCAAGAGCCGGACACCCACTCAACTGAGCCACCGAGGTGCCCCACTTACTCTGATTATTTTTAAGAATGACTTCAAACTGTTGACAACAACCTTACCTTGACATTGGGAATCAGTCTGGGTATAGAAAGGGCTAGAAGCTGATACCTTGGCAGGGTGCTGGGAATGAGGTAATCTGGAAGTCATGACACTCAGATGACTTCTTAGATACCAGTAAGTCAGACTTTTGTTGTTTTTGGATAGAAGCCACAGTACAACTTAAGAGCAAAGAGTAGAGACAGTGTCAGCTAGGTTATATGGCAATATTCTGCCATATAATTTTATAAATGAAACTTAAAGGTCAAAATACAAAGGTAGTGAGTTTCCCAGTGTACAAAGTAGATAACTTTGGGGAGTTTGTCTCCTGAGTGTTGGTGTAAGGCCAGTCATATTAATATAATGTCAGCATAGCGCTTTACAAACTTTCACTTTCCTCAGAATCACTTAGGGCTCTTGTTACAGTGCAGGTCACCATTCAGTAGGTGTGTGGTGGGGCCTGAGAGCCCTCGTTTCTAACCTGCTCCTGGGGCTGCCAGTGTGGTTCATTCTTGGGCTGAATTTTGAGTCACAAGGGTATGAGCTGGGGCTCCTACCTTTTGGGGTAAGAGCTCTTTGGGAAAATGAGGAAAGCTGTGGACTCTCGGAACAGTGACCCTGCCACCTTCCTCCTCCCATGGCCACATCCCAGTGCGTGTGATTTCAAGGTTGTGAACGCTTTGAAACTCACGAAGCATCTTCAGATTTCAGAAGTGGCTAATAGACGCTCATATGACATGATGGTCTTTCGGTCAGTGTCTTCTCTTGTATATTTTATAGTGTGGATGTTCATTTAAAACTAGGAAGGTACTGCTGTGGTTACCTAAAGGTTAGAATAAATGATCATGTGGAAGGGCCCTTTAACTTGCACTGCTCCAGAGGTATAAGGCTCTGAGCCTTGGAATTGCTTTGCCTGTGACTTCCAGCAAGAGCGGTGGGCATGGTGTGGGCATTTCTTCATGTTTTATAAGTAAGAGTTGCCCAGTAGTATGAGCACCTGGTGTCACTTCTAATTTTTCGATCCCTGGATGATTTTGCGCTCCCAGCAGGTATTTATTGATAAGAGTGGTTTTAAAGTGAAAGATCTGGACACATTAGGTTAGTGACTGAGAGCTGACCCATGGGTGGGTGGAAGGGATGGAGATGCAGCAGCCGTGTGTTACTAATTGTGTAGTTCTCTTGCTCGGCAGGACATGCTGTTGGTAGTTACATGCTGTAAGAAAGGGGTAGTTTTGTGAAGTATTTGTTTTAAGGCCACATGAGAATTGGGTGTCCCCGAGGCAGTTCTCACTTTTGGGTGAGATCTGGGCACCAGGCACCATGGCAGGGATTTCATTTGTCTGTCTTTTAAGCCATTGCTCTGTTTCATCCAGGCCTAGACTTCTTCAGACTGGCTTGAAAAAGTTAAATCAGGCCATAGGAATCCATTGTAGTTCTTGAATGGTGTTTACAACGTACTGTTAGGGTTTTATCATTCAGCCTGTTCATCTGGAGGTTGCCAGGTTCCTTGTTCCCCAACCCTGGGATTATTTTTAAGTAAATCCCGGATGTCATATTATAAATATTTCAATGTATCTCCTAAAGGTTAAGACTTTAAAGAAAAGGCATCATGGTACCATTATTAAACCTAAAATGGTAGTAATAATTCCTTAATATCAAATATTTAGTCAGTGTAAGGATTTCCCTACATATCTTATAATTTCTAAAAATACCTTTTCTGTTTGCACTGAAATCCAATTGGTTGATATGTCTTAAAAGTCTTTTTTTTTTTTTTTAAATCCGTAGGTCCCCCTTCCATCTTTATACTCCTTGCAATTTATTGTTTTGTTCTTGAATAAGCTGGGTCCCTTATCTGCCGCCCTTCCTAGAAGCTGGATTTTGTTATTTGCTTCCCTGGCATTGATAGGTGTATTCCCCCGCCCCCTGTGTTTCCTGGCGGTTCACGGTACACCAGGTCTAGGTCAGAGTCAGGCCTCTTCCGTGGGGGAGGGTTAAGATTTCTGCAGCAGGGGTGCTAGTCTTTCAGTTTGGATGCCCAGGGGGTCAGGTTGTCTTCTGGTGGTGGAGTCCGCAGCCCATGATGGTCACTCTCTAGAGCCATGAATTCACGAGAGTCACGAAGTGCTGACATTCTAATTCTATTGCTCCTTCTTTATTTATTAGGTAGAATACCCTAAAAAGAGAAACTTCCCCAAAGAACTGTTTGGTCACCATGGAGTGGAAATGCAGGTGAGGCACCTGGGTGGCTTAGTCGGTTGAGCATCAGACTTCACTCAGGTCATGAGCTCACGGTTCCTGGGTTCAAGCCTCACCTAAGGCTCTGCACTGACAGCACGGAGCCTGCTTCGGATTCTCCCTCTTTCTCTCTCTGTCCCTCCCCTGTGCGCGTGCGCTCACATGCTCACACCTTCTCTTTCAAAAACAAATAAACATTAAAAAAAAAAAAAGGAAATGCAGGGTAAGTGCTTGAGTCTTCCCCTTTATTTA
Organism: Cryptoprocta ferox; assembly: GCA_028646485.1. Lineage (NCBI taxonomy): Eukaryota > Metazoa > Chordata > Mammalia > Carnivora > Eupleridae > Cryptoprocta > Cryptoprocta ferox. The sequence continues at coordinate 39,711,862 of CM053576.1, read as the reverse complement.
CTAGTTTTTAAAATAGTGAGGTGATGGGGCGCCTGGGTGGCTCAGTTGGTTAAACGTCCGACTTCAGCTAAGGTCATGATCTCACAGTCCATGGGTTTGAGTCCCGTGTCAGGCTCTGTGCTGACAGCTCAGAAGAGCCTGGAGCCTGCTTTGGATTCTGTCTCTCTCTCTCTCTCTCTCTCAAAATAAAATAAAGACATAAAAAAATTAAAAAAAATAGGTGAATCTTTTGATTCTCCAAAGGGGACATGTGGTTTTTATTTTTTAGTTCTGAGCTCATAATGGATGCATATTCCATGCGCTTCAATCGACTGCAATTAAGTTCTTTCTGCTGCTGCCCTTTTGTCGGTGGCTACTTACCAAGTTGGCCCCTCAGTCCTTTTGCTGTGGCTCTTGTATCGCTTATTTCTCATTGTGTAACACAACTTACAAACTGAAAACTCCTACGTCTCTAGATGTAGGGGTTCAAAACAACATTTATTATATCACTGTTTCTGTGAGTCAGGAGTCTGGGTGGGGTTTATCTGGGTCCTCTGGCCGACTCAGGGTCTCAAGGCCACATCCCAGGGCCTTCCAGCCTGGCTGGGGGAGGGACACTTCTGGGCCCACCCAGGTAGCTGTTGGCACGCCGCAGTTCCCTGCCATGGGAGTCTCTTCCAGAGTCTTGCAGTGTGGCAGCTGGCTGTCCCCATTGCCAGGGCTCTGAGAGAGAGACACAGGAGTGCCAGCAAGTCAGAAGTCAGAATCATTTTACAACCCAAACTAGGAAGTGACAGATTGTCACTTTTGGGGCGTTAGTGTTCCAGTTACTACAAGTGAGTTGCAAGGTCCAGCCCACTCGCCTGGGGAGGGGATCACATGGGATTACAGACACCGGAGGCAGGGATCACCAGGAACCATGTTAGACGCTGCCTACGGACACCTTGGTCAGACTCGTAACTTTGGATGTGATTGCATCCTGCTTTCTTGTGTGAGAAGATAGTTCACATATTTGGATTGGGTCTTTCTCCAAAGGGCCCTGGCCCTAAATGGAATTTAGAGAGTATAATTTGGGCATAAGTTTCTGGGCCCTTTCAGAGGACAAAGCTAGGGAGTACTTTCTTTTTCTTTCTCAGTTTCAGATAAAGTTTATGCTAGCCCCACTCAGATTCAGGACTAGAGAGTTTTTAATTTACCTCATTCATCCTATTTTTGTATCTCCTTTCATGTAGAAACCTTGGTTCTCAAGGCCACCGCCATAAATACTCTGGTATCATCCCATAGTACACAAACAGAAATCTCTGAATGCTGACACTTTCTTTACCATAAAAAATATGATTACTGAAAATGCTTTAAGACTTCTTTATAATTCTTTTTCTCTTTGGGCTATATCCCACTGCATTCTACAGTCAGATTCCAGCATATGATGGAAATCATCTCACACTGTGCCTGGGTGGCTCAGTCAGTTAAGCGTCTGACTCTTGGTTTTTGGCTCAGGTCATGATCTTGAGGTTAGTGAGTTTGAGCCCCACGTTGGGCTCTGTGCTGATAGTGCAGAGCCTGCTTGGGATTCTCTCTCTCTCTCTCTCTCTCTCTTTCTGCCCCTTCCCTGCTTGTGTTCTTTCTCAAACGTAAATTAAAAAAAAAAGAAATTGTTTAGCACTGTGCAATGGCATTTCATTTGCTTCAGCTTACTTTTGTGTTCTAGGTCACTTTATTTTTATTTTTTATTTATTTTTTATTTTGAGAGAGAGAGTGAGCGAGAGAGAGAGAGCAAGCAAGAGAGAGAGTGCATGTGGAAGGGGTAGAGAAAGAAGGAGAGAGAGAATCCGAAGCAGGCTCTGTCCTGTCAGCACAAAGCCTGATGTAGGTCTCAGTCCCACGAACCATGAGATCATGACCTGAGCTGAAATCAAGAGTCAGATGTTCAACCAACTGAGCCACCCAGGTGCCCCTCTATTTTTATTTTAATTTAATTTTGTTTTTTAACATGGTATACATGACCTGCACTTCAAGCTTTTTGTTTTTAAACACTGATCTGTTTTAGGTCATTAAAAAAAATAATCTTGTTTCATTTTCTTGTAATTCTAGCATTCTAGGTACACTTTCCTCCACTTTGCATTCCCCCTTAACAATACATCCTGGCCCCCATCTCCTAACAGTAGATAGAGACCTTATTCCTTTATCAGTAACAGACCACTCCATTGTGTCGATACATGGTTATTTATTCTCAAGAACTGTTCTTCTAAGTCCTGTGGACTTCAGTTCTGCTGTTTTCCAGGCACTGTAGTTTCTGAATGGATACAGAAATAATGTGGGAGAAGGGGGCAGTGCCCTGGCTGCTTCTAGAAACAGCATCTGTTTGTGACCATTCATACTGGTTTTCTACTTGGTTCTCCTCTTGGGTGGAGGGGAGAAGGTGTCTTTTATAACCAGGTAGGTGGGGCTGCTTTTTTCATCAGTCACATAGCCCTCCACGGTGTCTGTCATTTAATTTACACTCCTCTTGGCTGGCAGTTAGAAATTCTTCCAGGTTTTGAGAACACATTATTTGTCAGTCTTAAGTTTTTTGATGGTGGCATCTGTTTTGTGTGTCTCTGTGTTTATATTAGTAAAGATTTGGGAGGAGTGGTGTCACAGATTGTGCTTCAGATGCCATTTAAAAATAAACCCCCATATGTAAAAAGTAAATAAAACAAATGTTTTAAAAACAATCCTGTCTCTCCTAACTAGTACTGAATTATTTGTGTTGCAGGGAAAAGGACTTGGAAGCCAAATTCATTATTCAAATGGAGAAAAGCAAAACAACAATCACAAACTTAAAGGCAAGTAGCAACCTGGCCTTGCTCCGCCAGCCTCCATGTTTGTTTTATTGTCAGAATGACTTGTGGGTAAATAAAACACAGCTGCCGTTTCCTTACCCCTCCTTCTCAGTTCGGCTAGCCATATCAACTTGTGCTTGTCCAGGGCTCGGCCATGAAGTGAAAGGGGGGTGCTTTGTCTCCTCTCCCGCCCCCTGGGTTTATTTGACCTCAAAACCTTCAAGCTGTAGCCTTGGTATGTTAACTCACAGGTTTAGCCCAGACTACACAATTGTTATCCTGTATCCTGTGCTAGATCCTTAGCCTGGCAACTAGCTGCCTTCTGTGAATCGTTAAGTACCTGTTGGCCCTAGTTTTGTTTCCATTCTTTTTTTTTTTAAGTTTATTTATTTATTTATTTTGAGAGAGAGAGAGCATGATCAGGGGAGGTGCAGAGAGGGAGGGGGAGAGAGACAGTCCCAAGCGGGCTCCGAACTGTCAGTGCGGAGCCTGCCATGGGGCTCGAACTCACAAACCGTGAGATCATGACCTGAGCCGAAACCAAGAGTCGGATGTGACCAACTGATCCACCCAGGTGCCCCTCTTTCCATTCTTAATGAAAATAATCATGTTTTTAAACTTGGCAAGAGGAGCTTATATTATTATTCAAAATTCAGGGAATGAAAGATTAAAAAAATGGATTTTTTTTTTTGCCTTTCTGAAAAAGACAAGGCACGCCTGGGTGGCTCTGTTGGTTAAGTGTCTGACTTCGGCTCAGGTCATGATCTCACGGTTCATGGGTTTGAGCCCCGAGTTGGGCTCTGTGCTTGACAGCTCAGAGCCTGGAGCCTGCTTCCGATTCTGTGTCTCCCTCTCTCTCCTCCTCCTCTGCTTGCTCTCTCTCTCTCAAAAAATAAATAAACATTAAAAAAAAAAAAAGTGTTGAAAAAGACAATTGAAAAAAACCCAGAATTTTCTAGGATGGCATGTTCTTCCTTTTGCACTTAAAATATCCTGTTTTTTCCTTTGGTCGGTGAGTTTGTTAAGAACTGTGAATACTTTTTACTTGGTAGGAGATCAGAGTGTACAATTAATAATAATATACATCATGTGCTTTGTGGATTCTGCCCCTTTGTCCTCTCACATTTGTCATTAACTTACAGGTTTGGGGTTCTGAGGCCTGCTGCTCCATGGCCAAGTGCAGATCAGTCTCTAGTCGGATTTCTGTTAATTTGTGGCTCAAGGGACTAGATACTTTGGAATCTCAAAGTAGTGCCACTTGATCTCCAGTGATAGAAGCTAGGGAATGCTCCTCTCTTCCATTTGGGCCATGCTCTAGATAATTTGATAGGCTTCCTTTCAGGCTCGGGTGTCCCTTTGCCCGAGGCATTCTCTGGTGGAATGTCTTTCTTTCTCCTCTGACCACAATCCTTGTACCTTCTAGCTCTGTCTGGCCCCACCTGGCTTGCCCTCCTTTGACCTCCCACATCTACTTATATTTCTGCCAGTCATCACTTGACCATTGCCTCCTGTTAGTTACCTTTCCTTTGCTTTGTTTCATGTATCTGTAGGCTTCTAATGCTTTGGTAAAGTTTAATCATTAAAAAATTGTATTTACTGAAATGGAGCAAAGAGACCCTTGGCTTTGGACACATCCCTTCGTTGTGCATTATGGAATCTATTTTCCTTGATTGTTCTGGTGCCTTTTGAGTTTTATAAACATTTCCTCGTCTGGTATAACAAAAACAGCCAGATTTTTAACATTTTAATAATAACCGTAGAAACTGTGTATTTACAGAGTCTGAATTATGTTGGAAAATGCGATACTCATTACATTTTTTCAGCATGTGTCCAGGGAACTGTGTGAAGCTTTGGTGGCTTATGCTGATTGTAGGACATGGTTTTTGGTTCAATTTAGGTATATGGCAAGGTAGACAAGATACATGCAAATATCTGCAGTACACCCAGAATATGTCCTGGGAGAATCTAGCCTCTCAGAGGTGGGAGCAATTACTTCTGGTTGTAGTGTCCAAGGGAGGCTTCCTGGAAGAGGAAGCATCCCACCTGGAGTTTACTGTGGGGCCACAAAACTGCACAACTCTAGGGGGCTCTAGTCACATCATAGTCTATGTGAATGGCCCCCCTTGGAGTTCGGTAGACCCTGACTCTGTTGGTTTTGGGTGGAGGGAACAGTAAAAAGTATTGAAGGCAGAAAAAAAAGTAAGAGTCTAGCCGAAGTGTTGGGTTCATATAAAATAATCAACATAAGAAGTCTAGAAAAGTAGCCTTGGGTCATATTATAGAGAGCCTGGATTGCTGGGAGTTTAGGATCCCTCTCTCTCCTCTCCCTTCCTTCCTTCTAACCTCCCTTCCTCCCTCTCTCTCTCTCTCTCTCTCTCTCTCTCTCTCGCCCTCCCTCCCTCCCTGTCCCTCCCTGTCCCTCTCCCTATTTATTTAGGGGGGTGGTCAGGAGGAATTAAATGCTTTTTAGTCAAGTGATCATCATACATTTTTAATGAATTTTTCTTTTTCTTGAATTGGATAGATCACTTAGCTAACAGTGCTCTTTACATTATTATCATATCCTCTCTAGATACCAGAAGGAGGGACTGGGGACTCAGGAAGAGAACGGACTAAGACCTTCACCTATGACTTCTCTTTTTATTCTGCTGATACGAAAAGTCCAGATTATGTCTCACAAGAGATGGTATGATATTTTCATAATCTTTATTTTGATTTATTTCCATATTGAGGAAAAAATGCCCACCCTAAAACTCTATAAAACATCTTGCTAATTTTTTCTGAATATAATTTATGTAAAATCTGCCTCTGCTAACTTGGAAAGGACTACCGTTTTGAAGGATGTACAAATAAAGCATTTTGGGAGCGCCATTTGTATGTTGCTAAGCCCAGCAAATAGGCCGCTCGGCTGAGTCCTGCTGTGATGCAGGGCTTTAGAAGTTAGATTTCGAACCCAAGCCCTATTTCCTGTAGACCATTTTAGGATTCTCGAAAGAAGTGTTCTAGAAAGAATGGACATTTTGTTGAGAATTTTCTAGAATCTAGAATGTAGCTGTAATTTGTCCAAGGAACTGGTGCTATAGGCTTTTATGGTCTAAAATGTGGATATGACATGGGCATATAAGAGCAGACCCAAAGATCCTCCCAGGAGACCATTTCGTGCTGACATTGCATGTGAGCAGATTAAGGGGATTTCCCTGGGTGGGACCAGTTGGGTGTTTAAACAGAACAGAGTTATGGGGAAGCATCAGTTCAAGGGGAGGATTACGGACTTCTTCCTGGCTTCTTAACAGCTTCTTCAGATATATTGCTTTAGGGCTACATGTGTTAAGATAAGAATTCCTGTCGTGCCTACCCTGGGTTATAATCCATGCAGTGGCATCTGAAAGTGGTATGATTGTCTAGGTGCTTGTAGCTTGGTGTGTCTGTGCTCCAGAACTACCGCATTGCCTAGAACGTGTTAAAAATGCAAAATCTGTACCAATTCCAGACCAGCTGAACCAAACTGCATTTTTTAGTGGATTTGCACACCTCAACATTGGAGAACTTAACATTGGTTAAACAAATGGTTTGTGGAAGAGGTCGGCTTACAGAGGCCATGTAAATGTTGGAGTTAAGATAGACAACTTAGAGAAATTGTTCAAAGGAGAGGATTGGAGTGTTTGTATCTAGAATGTGTGGATTCAGCATCAGGGCAAAAATAGAAAGGATGACAGCAATAAGAATGAGAGCCATAAAGAGAAATTAGTTAGCTGGGATGAAAGAGGGGCCAGGAACTCATGTTGTTAAGTTTGCATTGGTGTCTGAAACTCTGCTTGGCACTCATGTACCTTGTCTCACTTCATTCTCAGATGACCAGATTTAACTTTAGTTCTGTTTTTCTTTGTCGAAGAGCCTCCTTATGTTAAATAACGTGCTGAAGTCCATAGACCTAATCGACTTCATCGTAGCTGAGTTGAGATTCTGGGGCTGACATGTAGGCCAGGGGAGATGCCACTGGAGGGTCTTCAGGGAATAAGGTTGGCTTGTTCAAATGATAGATGAATAGGGCAGCCTTACTGATGAATAAATGAATGAGGAGTGTTAAAGAACAAAGTTCAACCAAGTTAAATTTGAAAATCGAATTGGCTTTATTCATCGATTCACGAATCCTGCAGCATCCCATTCAGCAAGTAGAGAGGAGCTTCGAAGAGCTGTACAAAATGGAAGGATTTTATAGGCAGAAACAGGGCAGGACAAGTAGCACAAGAAAAGGAAAGATTGTTTCCGGCAAGGTCATCTTCCCTTAGGGGGAAAAGTAGAGGGTGTTATTAGGTAGATCACCTCCTCTTCCTCTGGGGGATGGAGAGGGCCCATGTGGCAGATTACCTCACTGGTGCTGATCAGAAAATTCCTGACTGACCAGTTGAGACTGCATATCTGGGGGAGGTTGAAACTGCAATTAGGTTAAGTATTGAACCCCAGTTTGGTGACTTGGCCTAGCATAAGTGACTCCATTTTGGGCCTGTGGTTTTCTGTTTAACAGCAGTGCAGAAAACTTTGCTGTTGAGGTAACTGGATTGCTCAGCATTGGTAGCTAGGAGTTGGTGAGGAATAGAATGTTATAGATATTGGAATCCAGATTTGGGCTTTAATATACGAATGGGAATGAAGTGGCTGGTGTGAGGGAATTTGTTCAGGGAAAGCCAGTTCATTCCACAGTCTTCCGAATGTCCTCAAGAGACGATGGATGAAGAGCCAGGAAGGTTTCCACTTCTAACTTACACAGCAAGCAGGTGGATTTTCCTCCTTATTTAACCTGAACTTGAGGCCTTTTGGGGACAGAGGGCTGTGCTGAGGGCAAGTCCATGGGGGGAGGAGTGGGGGAGTGTGTGACAGCAGGCCCTGGCACACTGGAAATGCTCGCTAAACATTTGCTGACTGACAGAAGTCGTTTACAGATGGTGGTTAATTTATGGGAACAGATGACATTTCCTGGTTCTACAGGAGTCAAGATCAGGGAAGCAGTAACAAGTTTAGCTCTTTTGGAAGTTAAAAATAAATGCTCAGGGTTTAAGAATAGTTTTGGTTTTTGCAAAGCTTTTGATAGGGATAATTGCCATGCTTTGGGTGATGGGTAGCATCTCTTCTCAGGTGTTTTGGGGTTTTTGATTATATAAAGAACCTGGGATTGTTCCACTAAATTACAAAACTAAAAAACCCTGGAGATGTATTAGTAAATACAGTACTATTTTCTAGCAGAATCACATGTTAATAAAATCAGCATAGATACAGGAAAATACCTATTTTTTGAAAACTCTGTTAAGGAAAAGTGTAATCTTCCCTCACCCCTAATGTTAAAAAGAGCTTCAATTTTGACTACTGATTAAAGTTTTCATGCTGTCCTATCTAGCCCAGGATTTGAGCTGTCGGGTTGTAGCCCTGCTACAAACAGGGGAAGATACAAGCTTAGCATGATGGCGGTCTCCTCCTCCTCCTTTTTCTCCACCTCATCTGAATACAGGGGCATCTTGAGGAAATGTATCATGCCTATTACTATAGTTCAACTCAAGTTTCCCTTACTGTTCAACAGATACCAAGTAAGATGACCAGTAATATTTCTTCCTTTCAAATTAATTTTAGATTTGGAAAAAAAAATCACTGGACAATTTAAGTCTATATTCACATAAATTAAAGACCATTATATAAGATCTGATTTTTCTTAATCGTTCTTCAAAACTCCAAAGGGAGGCTTTGATCTCCTTGATTCAACCCTGGAGAAACCTGAAACCTAAAATCTCCCCGTTGACAAGCTGGATGGGTGAGTCTTTTGTTTTAACAGTGCCCTCTTGTGGGCAGTTTCCCTCAAGTGAGGCCCTGGGATGCCTTGGATCACTCTGGAAATCAGCTTGAGAGTCTGTGCTCAGCTATGCAGCTAGGTAGATTTTGGGTCACCTGGCCACGTGTGGATCTCAGCAGGGTTTTGACACCAGTGGAGGAGAGCTCTGTCTCACAAAGCAGCCGCTCCCTCCCCACTTTGGTATGATACTGATGCTAAACAGATCCTCCCTGGGAGCTGCACTTGTGTAGCCTGTTTTCCCCGCCAAGAACCCCAAAGATGTGGGCAGTGTCCTGCTGCTTCTCTGAGTCCTGGGACGACTTTGGGTGGGTTGCTTAAAGCTGAGACTGAGCCCTGCCTGGCTCTCAGTACATCCAGACCTACATACTCTAGGCCTGTTTTGCAATCATGTTCACCAGCCCCAAGACCCCCCTCCCTCTGCTCCATGCCCCCACGTCTGTCAGAGAACTCCAGCTGAGTTGGATTTCTAGAAGAATAGGTATAGTAAAATGGAGGCTGGGATTTTTTTTAATAAACATTTTTTTTTTTAATGTTTATTTCTGAGACAGAGTGCAGGAGAGCATGAGTGGGCAGGGGCAGAGAGAGGGAGATAGAGGATCTGAAGCAGGCTCAGTGCTGTCAGCACAGAGCCTGATGTGAGGATTAAACTCACTAACTGTGAGATCATGACCTAGCTGAAGTCAGACACTTAACCAACTGAGCCACCCAAGTGCCCTGGTGGGTGGGATTTTTAATCCTGGGAAAGAATTTTATTTTGAAAACCCTTGGGTTTGGTTTAAATATATTTTCTATGACTTTGTTTTTACCTCAAAGGTATTACAGAAGATCCCTTTATTTTTTATTCTTTGGGGACTTTATGGAAGGCTGTTCTTCCTATCCAGTGGCACCCTATGATAGGGTAAAAATGATGTATGACTTTTTGTTTAATCAGAGAGAACTGAAGAAATATTTAGAGTTTTTCCTCATGTTCTATATACAGTAGTGAAAACTGACGTTAGACAGGTGATCTGGAGCCCTGAGTCTCCGTGGGATTTCTGGCTTTTGCTTTTTCATGGTTTGTGCCAGGAGGTCCTTTCAGGGAGGGTTGGATGTTGGGGGTGTGGGAGGAGGACACTGAAGTGTTTAGCACATGCGTGGGGGTCAGAAATGCCCAGGTGCAAATCCTAACTCTGCCATTCACTATGTAGGCTCACTCATCTCCCTTTGCACCCTGATAAATGGATCTAAGGGATGCTACTCACCCTGTAGCATTTTATGAGGACCAATATACGAACTCCATGTGACCTGCTGTTACAGTTGAGGGTTGAATAAGTCATCAGAATTTGAGAATAGGACTAGAAAATATCCACTCTCAAGGCTGAAATGGGTAAAACTTAACAGTATGAATGAGACTGGTCATTTTGGAAGTGTCTTGATTGAAATGATGGTTTGGAACTCTTTGACCGAGAAACTGAGGAAACCCAAGTCCAAGCAAGATGGCGGCAAGATTGGTACCTGAGGAAAGCTGAAGTCTGGTTGACTGTATTTTTATTTTGTCCTTGGATGATAGGCTGTGTTAACAGCAGGAATAGTTTATGTGGAGCAGAGGTTGAGGGGGCTAGTGCTTATTAGCCCTGTCTAGGGATGGGTGTTCTGGCTGGAAGGGCTTAGAACCCTGCAGGGAAGATGATGGGTCTCAAAGCTCAGCTAACTTAGCATCACTCACACAGACTAAACATTCCTGAGGGATTGATGAGGCTTCCACCTTGGACCGTGGTGACCCAACAAAACAGTGCCTCGCTTTTTCCTGGCTCTAAACCCGATCACGCTTCCTCTCCCACAGGGAAAGGGGGCAACATGAAGGCCTGTGGGGTTTGGAAAGCTTTGGTTGGTCCCCTTCCCAACTGGGTGTACCTAGGATGGCCACACATGTCGATTGGCCTCCTTGACAGCAGTTGTCTGGGTGTAGTATTTGTCCTTCATCCTATTTCATTCCCCGTAGTGCCCCACTGCAGCCAGGTGGTACAGCAGACATGGACTCAGGCCAATGTAGGCGCAACCGCAGGCCCACACAGCTCCTTCCCCGGCCTGCTTCATCCGGGGCAAATATTCAAATAGGAGGAAGCGTCTGGACTCGGACTCGGGGAGCCTGGCCTTCCCAGCCCCATTCACACCCACCCATCACTCAGCTCACTGAGAACCTTCTGAGACTTATTTTGATGAATAGCCGGACTCTTCAAATGGCAGTATTGATTTGGCATGCTTGGGGCAATAACTTCTGGCCCCGGTGATTTTTAGGTTTTGAATATTTAGTTTCTGGAAGCTCTGATAAATGCATAACTTTGTAAGTTTATTTAATTCTGAAACAGTAAAAATCACCTTTGCTTCTTAGACATGATTGTTACTTTGCCTTGTTCACATTCAGGAGTTTTTCGTTAACTTAAGTAGGAAAATGGATGGGGTTGCTTTTAGCCCCCTCGACCTCAGCTCCACATAAACTGTCCCTGCTGTTAACACAGCCTGTCATCCAAGGACAAAATAAAAATACAGTCAACCAGACTAAGGCTTTCTTCAGGTACCAATCTTGCCACCATCTTGCTTGGACTTCGGTTTTCTCAGTTTCTCGGTCAAAGAGTTCCAAACCATCATTTCAATCAAGTCACTTCCAAAATGACCAGTATCATTCATACTATTAATTTCCTTTTTGCTTTCCTTTTGATTAAAAACTAAGGTACATACGTATTCCGTTGTTAATAGTTGTGCGATGATTTTATTTATGTGGTGTAATCCTTACAAGACGAAGGTAGTGTTCAAGAATATTTGTCAACATTAAAGGGGCTCTTCTTAAAATCTATGGTAATTGTGTCTTTTGTGTTTACTTTTTTTTGTTTCTTATTTCAGGTTTTCAAAGCCCTCGGCACAGATGTCGTGAACTCTGCATTTGAAGGTTATAATGCTTGCGTCTTTGCATATGGGCAAACTGGATCGGGAAAGTCATACACTATGATGGGAAATTCTGTACGTTGTTTTCTGCCGTGGGAAGAAAATTTCTCATTATTTCTCTTTGGACTGATAGAATTATCTCTTTTATCTGCTTGATCTGTACTAACTTGCTTCTCATGTTCTGATCATTCTTTAGCAATAAGATAAAACTCAGTAATAAGTTGGACTAAATTTCCTTTGAGAGATTTTTTAAATTAGAAATAGTTTTAAGTTTATAAGCATGAATAATGGATGCAAGTCTCAGTTCATTTTCCGTTTTTAAAGGCTTTATAATCTTATCAAAAAAGTATGCTGGGCCCACAAGTAATTTATTCTTCTTTTCTGCCAACACAACAGTTTGAATAAAATTACTGAACTCTGTTCTTTTTAAAATTATTCCAAACATATTTTCCCCAAGAAAAATGTAAAAAAAAAAAAAATCTAACTCTCTGGTGGAAAGGTACTACATAACTCCAGCCTGTACATAAAAAGAGAATTATGCAGTTTGTATGGAATGTATATAGTTAACTGAGTATGTAGAGTTTAGTAGTTATGCTGTATAAACTAACAGACGTTAAAGTTATACTTGCCCCAAAATAATGGAAGAGTAGAAACTAGACATTATTGCAGCTTTATCTTGTTCTGTGTTTTCTCCAGATCTAGGTAGTGTATGTGTGTCCTACTTATGTCCCAGTGAAAACTCTCTTCACTGCCTGTCAGACCTGAGGCCAGTTCTAGCTGGGGATGTACCAGCAGGGGATCACAGGGCTTCCTGCTCATAGGTGCAGGCATGATGGTGTCTTTAATGCTGAAAGTTTGGTGGTTCAGGGACATAGTGGTAGTGCATTCCTAAAGGAGGGTGGGTCTTTCCAGATGAAAAGTATTTGAGTGCCTGTGACCTGGCTTCTTAAATTCAGCCTTTTCCTTTACAGTAGTAGAAGAATGCTGTGTTGTAAATCCTCAATGCTGAACGGAAAGGAAGAATAAATAGGAGAGTAAACAGTTAGGTTCAGGAGTTTCACATTTCCTTTTATCATTACTTCTCCCTAGTTTCCCCACTGTGTCTTCACAAAAAACAGCAACAACAACAAAAAACAAAAGCAAAAAACCCCCAAAAAAAGGAAGAATAAAAAATATGGTGAAAAGCCCAGTTTTCCTAAATAAGAATTGGTACCAACCTAATGGTATAAAAGAAAAAAATCTCTTAAAGCTGTAATGATCATTCTTGTATTTTTTGGTGGGGTTGGGGGAAAGTTGGGTGAAGGTAGAGAGGGTCTTCGGAAGGAAACTCTTAAGCTCCGAAGTTTTGTTTCCTGATAAGAAATACTTGGCCTCACCTTTAGCATCGTTCTGAGGTTTGTCAGCTTGTTAGTGCTGGCTGAAACATGAATATTCCTGAAGATGCCCACATTGCATAATTAATATGATGTATTAAAATCTGCCTAGGAAGCCCAGTGTAGAGATTAGTGCATCAAAGGAGGGATCCAGTATGTGTTTTAATGTGGGCCTGTCACCTAAGTTTTAAGACATATCAGCTACTTTGAGTGCTTACAAAGGCTTCATTGGTATTTTTCTTTTCTGCTCAGTATAAATTTACCTTCTTTGATCATTTGACCCGATATGCTTTTCCACATTTATTCTACAGCTGTAGACCATCTTGTTTGAAAGTTAAGGAATGTTTTCAAGCCAGGATTCAACTGATTAACCGCTGATAACCGTACATTACCCTAGCCTTAGCATGTAGAAGGTAGAAAGCTTCATCCTTTCATCTCAGAGGATAGAAGCAGTCCTGAGGGGGTCGATGGTGTGTCTGGGGCCTGCAGTGGTAGGCCTGGGGTTGACCTGCAGGCCCCTCGAGTCTGAATCCACTTGGGCAAATTGCACATTCAACTATCAGTTGCTTTTATTTCAAGTGACAGCTGTGCCTTTCCTCCTCTCCTACTGCAGGGTGATTCTGGCTTAATACCACGGATTTGTGAAGGGCTCTTCAGTCAAATAAATGAAACCACCAGATGGGATGAAGCATCTTTTCGAACTGAAGTCAGGTAGGGCCCATGACCTGAGTAACTGAATGTGTGAGCTTGGTTGCAGCTTCTCTCCAGGTGCGAGCAATGGATAAAGGGTAAAGCCTGTGGATTCCTGAAGGGAGAGTCTGCCTTTTCCCCTCCTGTACTGTTGTAGCTGGAAGGAAAGCTTAAAACACATCTGTTTTCAGTGACTTTCTTGGGTGCAATTTGGATTAGGATTTGGGAGGCTGGCAGAAATTATCCTGCTAGGGCAGAAACTCTAACCTAGGATGTTCATCTCAAAGAGAGTAAGCTTTTGACTTTTAAGTGTGTATCCCATTCACTCACCTTATTCTTTTAGCTAAATAAGGTTTGTGTTATTCTCTGTGTTGGTAGAATCACTGTACACCTAATCTTTAAATGAATCTGGATGGATGGGGTGTCTTTTTCCTCCTTGAAATTAGACCTTTGTGGGGAGCCAGTCTCATCACTGGATTTGAGGGCAGATGTGGCAATCAGAGGTCCTTATGGCTGGCCCGACCTCTCAGTGGCTGTGTAGCCTTGGACAAGTTGTTTAAAACACTCTACACCTCCATTGCGTAACTAGTAAAATGGGGATAATAGTAGTTAGTCTATTGCACTACTTCTGGGCTGTGGTAGGGATTAAATGAAGTAATCCATTTAAAGTGCTAAGCATGGTACCTGATAGATATGTATCGTTACTGCCCATAAAGGTATGTTGCTGCTGTTATTGTTGTTTTGTTGTTATTAATGTCTGAAATCATTTCACTGAATTCAATCCTATTTAAAATTTTTAGCTACTTAGAAATTTATAATGAACGTGTGCGAGATCTACTTAGGCGGAAGTCATCCAAAACCTTCAATTTAAGAGTCCGAGAGCATCCCAAAGAAGGACCTTATGTTGAGGGTAAGAGCAAATCTCTCACAGTTCTGTTCTTGGGAATTTCTATAAGAACAGTAGTTTCAGGGGGGAAATGTGAGATAATGGCAATATGCAAAAAATTTATTTATCTTTGGCATTTTATTGTAGCAAAAATGACATGTGCCATCACTATAGCTGTCACTAGTAAGAATTTATACTTCATTGAGCATTCACTGATTTTGTGGGCTTGCCAATAGATTTTCTCTGGCTTTCAGAATAAGAGCTCTCTGGAAATTTGTTCTCCATGTTCTCAGGCAAGATAACCAACCCTATAGGCTGTCTTTTTAAATGGCATTGTGTCTTAGCAGTATATTTTTACTGACCTTAATGGTGGCTTTGGACTGTATGGAGATTCTAAGTCTCTTACCTTGTGAGAAGAGCATTGACAGAGTTTCCTGTGCTGTGGTCCTCAGCATTTGTGTTGTGACACACCAGCTGTCTCACAGTCACTTGTGAGGAATGTTACAAGTAATGATGGGTGAAGGGCTGGCCCCTGCTAATTATTTATAAATAGGCTGGGTTTAAGGCTGTGTTGATAATGAGGCTCCTCTCAACTTCCTCACATAGGCGCCAAGTTGCGGCTGGCCTGTAGGAATCCAGACAGAAATGTGCTTTGCTATGGCTGTTGTCCTGTGTCTGTGTCTCACTGGAGGCAAGGCTGAGAACTGGCCATGGGCTTAAAGGTGTTCCTGTTTTGGTTGTCTTTTCCACCTAGTGATGTCAGGTGTACTAACAGGATCCCATCTGCATTTATTAAATTTCCAATAGAAATTTCGCCTTTTATGCCCAAAGTAATGTATATAACTATGTATTTGTTTTGTGGAGTGTAGAATAGTTATTATTGTTAATAGCTTTTAGGCTAACTGTGCCTTCATGCTTCCCTTTAATTGTCTTATCAGATGTTAAAACATAAAGCTGGCTTATGAGGAGACAGAATAATCAAACGGGGAAAACATACAGAATGTGATGTAGATACTTACGGGGATTTAGTTTCTAATAAATCTGATGTTCAAACATTGGATGAATATTGGTTGGCAAGCTCTCTGGGGCGCGGGGAAGAGAGTAAATTGACATCAGAGCTCAGTTTTTGCACCAGGATAAATGGCAAATGGAATAAAGATTTTAATATCGAAAGTGACATAATAAAATGGCTACAAGAAACTATGGGTTAAATTTTTTTTTCAGAAATTTGGAGAAGGGATGTCTTTTAAAAATCTTACTTAAAACCTAGAAACCACGAAGTGTTAAATTTGAAATGGTAGAAAAACAAAACAAAATAAAAATTTGGCAGAAATACAATCATCAAGGTAAAAAGACAACTTGAAAAGTGGGAAAAATCTTTTCAATCCAAATTTCAGACAAAGGACTGATTTCTCAATAATAAAGAGATCCCATAACCCGATAATGACAGATTCAACAATCAAGTAGACAAATTAACGAAGGATGTGAATAGACTTCACAGAAATGGAAATATGGATGGTTTTTAAATGAAGGGAAGAATGCTCAGTTTCACTCATAATCAGAGAAAAGCAAAATAACAAAGTCTTCAAGAGAACATTTCTTACCTATCCCTGGCAGATGTAAGTAAGCCTGATAAGACAGTGGTGGGAGACAGACAGTCTCATCCATTGCTACTGCTGGGTGTTAATTGCCTTCTGTGGAGGACGGTGTTTGCAGTACCCACCAAAATTTCCAATGTGCTTTGATCCAGAACTTCTGCCTCTTAAGAATTTTATCCTGCAGAAATATTCACACATATTTGAGAAGACCGGTGTACAAGGTTATTTGTAGCAGCATTACTTGTAATTGGGAACAGAATGTAAACAACCTCTATAGTTTCAACAGGAGACTGGCTAAAATTGGTTACGGTACATGCATAAGGCTGGATGCTCTGCAGTCATGCAAATGAGTGAAGAATCACCTTAACTGATGCAGAATATTCTTCGGTATATTATTACATAGAAAAAAGCAGGATGCAAATGTAATTACATATATATATATATAAAATAAGTATAGATGTAATTGTGTATCTATGGGTTATTTTTAGAAGGATATGGAGAAACTAATTACATTGGGTTGTCTGACACAAGGAAGTGGGGAGTGGGTTTAGGATGGGTGGTAGGAAACCCTTTACACAGTATATCTTTCATAGCCTTTGATTTTAGAAACATATGAATGTTCCCAGAAAATGAATGACATGTTTTTTTAAAGGATTAAAAAACATGCTCTTGGGTTTTGCACAACGCTAGTGTTTACATTCCCTTGCTATGACTAATGCTCACAAAGTCGATGATAATAGCTAACATTTATCATAAATACGCTAAGTGATAGGTACATATTATCAGAGGTGACTGAGACTCAGTGAGGTTAAGTGACTTGAGCATAACCATGTAAGTCCACTGGTAAGTGGCACAGTAGGACTTGATCCCTGACAGCCCAGTCCTCGAGTCTGTGTTACAAACTGCCAACTGTAGGAACAAGCAAGATCTTTAAGCAAGTCAACAAATTTGTACAGTTGTGTGTCATTTCGTATGGGTAAATTTCTTGTTCTGTTTATTATATATTAGGGAGGTTTCTTCAGCTCCCTGGTCCCTGCTTTTTTTCCAGATTTATCCAAACATTTAGTACAGAATTACGGTGATGTAGAAGAACTCATGGATGCAGGAAATATCAATCGAACCACAGCAGCGACTGGGATGAACGATGTTAGTAGCCGGTCTCATGCCATCTTCACCATCAAGTTCACTCAGGTGAGGACAGCTGGGGGGCTGGCTGGCTCCATCCTTGAGGTCTTTACTTGGTGATTAGCACCAGCTGAGGACTGATCATTGTTGAACAAGGAGCAGCAGCAGGCAAAGGTGACTGCCTGTCATCTCCTTGTTAATTAGAGTCGAACATGTGCTGTGTGCAGTTTCTCTGTGGTTACAGTCACAGTCATTTGAAATGTCCAGATGTGTACCCTCAAGAAATACTTAGCAGGCTTCCACCCTGTTCTAGACATTAAAAAAAAAAACAAAAAAAAAACAAAACAACTTGCTTTATGCATAATTAAGCAAAAGTTTTCGGTGCTGCCAGCTCTGTGGGAGATAATGGATTGCAAGTCAGACCAGCTGGAGGCCAACGTGAGTAACTCATTGTGGTACATTATCGCACCATGGCACTCTCACCCCACAATGTTGATTATGATTATTTGAATGATATTAAAGGGCAACCAGCATTTTTAGGTACTAGTGTAAGAACTCATTCTGATTACGAATCAAATGAGTACATTTTGAATATGCATGGAATTACTGAAGGTAAATATTTTAAGACCTAGGCCAGTTGAACAGATGAATGCAAACATGTAGGGTCCTCTCAGGGCTTAAATGTGTGTTAGGAGTTTGGGGATGTCCTGGCCTATATTAACCATTGAACATATCAGATACAAAAAGTATTATTTTATTAAGGAGGGGGATCACAGAGCAAAGAAAATAAAAAAAGTTCTCAAAGGTCAATCAGAACAACTCCCAACAAATGCTCCACATCTTTACCTTTTGTTATATCTTTGCTTTTGATTTATTATAGTTTTTTGGATTTTTCTCCTTTCTGGTTAATGTGGATTAGGTATAGCTTTCTCTGGTTTCTAAGAGGCTTACGTTTCTATCAAAATATGGTAATTTCTTTTTGGCATTTTGGTTCAGACTGTTAAATGTAGGTTAAAAGTCATTGGGAAGGTAAAATTTTGGTAGGATTCAGAATCAAGGAATACACTAAGGTTTTCAGTGTTTCATAATTTGTAAAGCAAATTTTAACATTGAATAATGGTCAAATGATCTTTTACATAACTGTCTACATTTATCGTATTTTGGAGAGCCATTTTGCTTGGAATGCTGAAGACTCTAGATGAGAACAAAACTATTTGTTTACTTCTGTTTTCTTTGTTGAGTGCCCTCAGTGACTTGTGTTCTGTTCTGCCACAGTCATACTCAGTAAGCCTTTGTTGAGAATGACTGAGTGATTTGAGTAATGGAACAGATCTTCAGAAAGTTTAAGAATCATATATGGTAGACTTCTGTTGTATTCAGTTTCATTTGGAAGTTTCTATACGGAGTCATTTGGAAGTTTCTATACTCCGTAAGAAGGCCAATGAAACTAACAAAATTAAAAAACAAACAAACAAAAAACAAAACCAAAACTCAAAATCCTCCCCTGAGAGATCACAGTGAGGAGTGGAAAAAATTAGAATTTGTATCACAGACAACATCAGGGCTCTCTACACCTCATCAATTTTGCCTTTATGTTTTGCTACAGGCAAAATTTGATTCTGAAATGCCTTGTGAAACCGTGAGTAAGATCCACCTCGTGGATCTTGCTGGAAGTGAGCGCGCGGATGCCACCGGTGCCACTGGGGTCAGACTGAAGGAAGGGGGGAATATCAACAAGTCCCTCGTGACTCTGGGAAATGTCATTTCTGCCTTAGGTGGGTTTCTGCTTGTTCCCTGCCCCTCTTAACTCTTCCGTACTGTATTAGCACGAAGCAGTTATGTTTAATGTTTGTGTTATAGTCTGAGCGGATAGCCTCAAGGTTTTCTGAAGCCAAATTAGAGAAAAAAACTTACTTGTTTTTTTTTCCTCCCCCTCTTCCTCCATGCAGCCGATTTATCTCAGGATGCGGCAAACCCTCTTGTGAAGAAGAAGCAAGTTTTTGTGCCTTACAGGGATTCTGTTTTGACTTGGCTGTTGAAAGATAGCCTTGGCGGAAACTCTAAAACCATCATGATTGCCAGTAAGAACTTCAAGTTCTTTTCCTCAGCATATAGTGTTTTGTGTGAACTAACTGTAGATGTGTAAGTTTAAAGTGTCTCGTTAGGAAATAGTGCCTTTTTTTTTAATCTTAAAAAAAATAGTTTTTCTGTCTTGAAGAAAATCGCTATCATCCCTGTCTACACTATCATATTATTAACGCTCTTTCTCATTTCCTAGTTAGATAAACTTGCCATGTGTTGTGCAAATGCTGCTGCAGTTTCACTCACTGGAAGAAGTGTAACAGAAAAATGTACAAAGGGGAGACAGTTGCTTGGGGGAACTCAAAAACTTTTAACCCCACTTTCTCTTGCCTTTTCTCCTCTTCCCTTCTCGTCTCTGTGTCTCCCCCATTCTCCAGGCCATGCATTAATGGTAGAGAAAAGGGATCTTTCCTGGGGTATGTGCCCCAGATACAACTATCTAGTTACCTGAGCCCTAAAGGCTCAGGTGCAGGGGGGTGATTAACCAAAGCTTTAGAGGAAAAAAAATTCACTGACCTACTGACTCTTTTGAAAAATAATCATGTTGTGGATTTTTGCAGATGGTAGACTTTGCTGGAACTTTTAAAAGTATGTTAATTTCTATGTAATATTGATAAGTACAAATAATCTTAAAATCTTATTCTTCCTATATTTTCAATAGAGAAAACTACTTAAAGTACAGTGGAGTGTCTCCTATCTCATTTTTGAGTTGGTTAGATAGCTAGCCGATTCTAGACCTAAGAGGAGCAAAATGACATTTAATTTGGTATAGTGAGCACCTTTCCTATAAATCTTAGATAATTTTTAATATTCATTACTATGGCAATGAATATTTAGTCTATCCAGTGACCCGGGGTTAATCTGACTTTTAAATTACAAACCAACTTTGTGTTAAATGAAACACGGAGTGCTGGATAAATTATTTTTTGAATTCATTCTTCACAGCCATTTCACCTGCTGATGTCAATTATGGAGAAACCCTAAGTACTCTTCGCTATGCAAATAGAGCCAAAAACATCATCAACAAGCCTACTATTAATGAAGACACCAACGTCAAACTCATCCGTGAGCTGCGTGCTGAAATAGCCAGGCTGAAAACGCTGCTCGCTCAAGGGAATCAGGTTGGGTTTCTCTGAGATTTATGGATAATTTTCTTTGAGTAATGACATCTATTTCTAGATCTTAATGAGACAATTATCTCACTCGTTGTATTGATTTGAGTAAATAAGTGCTAAGTAAAGCTTTGAGTGAGTTAGCCAGTCTCCTTTACATTACCCTCCCCTTGGCCTTTGCATTCGTTATGGGCTCTGTGTGTAAGATTTTATCCACGAAACCTGAGATGATTAACTATCTAATAGTTATCAATTATGGATGGAAATTTAGCATGCAATAGGATTAGCCGCGTAATCTCCATTAGTGGAAGGAAATTGAGGTGCTTGGAGTAATATTTAAAATTCTACCCATGCATTTTATGACTTGACAATGTACTTTAACAGAATGAAAGACTTGTTTGAAGACCTTTCTGAATCTATTTTGCATTGCCCATCCAGAGTGGTTATGGTGAGACAGTGACGTGTGGGACCCACCTGTAACTGGCTGAGATGATGTCCCTGAGGCCTTGCTTGATTGTCAAAATGGCTTCACTTTGGGATCTTTTGGGATTCCAGTGAAGGGCCTTTGTCCTTGTTTTTTCACAGTGAACTTGTTTATCTGCGTTGTGTGCGTACAGAGTTATGGTCTGTAACGAATAGTGTGACTTAGGTTCTGATAGGTTTTAGATACTGTTGTGAAGAAAGCCTGCCCTTGAAAGAATACCAGGGATTGCTTTTTAAAATATTCAACTTAGATTTGAGTTAGAAATAAACAAATATATGTTTCCTCCCATTTTCCTAACCCATGCATGGATGTCTTAAGTGTATTATTTAAAAAATGCTTCTCTTTAGATGCAGAGTGCTCTCTCTAGAGCAGCTTTTCATCTAGAAATGTATGGACCTTGAAGCCCTTGACATACCATAAGTGGTTTGACCCATGAAACTATTGGCAGGATGAAAACCTCACTGAGTTTCCTGCGTCCTGAAATACACCCGACAGTTCTTTCTCATAAGATGGAATTGTTCATTGCACTAAAAAATGTCTCCACATAGGGGCGCCTGGGTGGTTCAGTCGGGTGGTTGAGCAAAGACTCTAGATTTCCAATCAGGCTCTGCACTGAGCGTGGAGCCTGCTTAAGATTCTTTGTCTCTTTCCCTCTGCCCCTCTCTCCCACTGGCCCACGCTCTCTCGAGAACAAAACAAAACATTCCACATGTATTTTACTTTTTGATGTGGACCTTTCCTGTGTGTGAAGGCAAGTTGTCAGAATGAATAGTCCAGCTGTATGTGATGTAGTCAGGCTCCCCTGACTTAGGACATGATCATCATTTTAATTTGTACACCATGCTATTGGGATCTTTTTTCAATGTCATTAAAATTTTGTTTATCTGAAGTGAACATTTAAGGATGATTTGATAGGATCACCCAAGGTATTATATGTGAAGAAAAATATTTGGAAGATTATTGGTGCAACTTGTACTTAATGATTTACTAAATTATGGGAATGAAGGAAAAGAAAGATCAGCTTTTTAAATGAAATGGAGGAAATCCTTGAAGGGAGCCTTATCATATGGACAGAAAAGTTTAATTTATTAAAAGTTTTACATATTCTATCTGAGGAATGTCTTGAGCGGTATTGTGTGAGCCAGGTACCTTTTATCTTCTTTCATGACCAAAGCCCGCTGCTGTAATAAAAGGAGTATTCTTGTTGCTGTAGTTTTGAGGGTGAGGATGGAAAAGATAGATAAGTCTATTTTAGAACACACTGAAGATAGAATTCTTTGATAAGCTTCATACATTATAATAAAAACAGGAGTCCAATTTAAAATAACTTATCACACTATGTAACTATAAATTGTTGTGGGACAATACAGGCTTATCCTAAATTAATTAAATTTGTGATGCTCAATAAAATAAACAGGTGTTCTTAAGTGCCCATTAAAAATCTCTGTATAATTTTTTCTGGTGACTGCTCTATTCCTACAGTATTCCAAATGCTGCCATGGTTCATTGAGATTGTTACTCAAATCAAAGTTCCATTATTTGTTTAAGGGCAGCTAAATAAAAATCAACTCCTTTTAATAAGTTTTTTATTTGCCAGTGCAAAATGTCATGTGCATCAGAATTTCAAAACTACAAAGTAAATAAAGCACAAGAATCTAACATGTATTTGCTTCTCCTACTACATAGAAATATACAGATATATGTCATAGTTTGTATATCAACATATATATGAACTCTAAGAATTATTTATGTACGGGAAAATTACATACTGTAAGTGTACAGATGATTGAATTTTTGCAAGCCAAATCCACCGATCTAACCTGCATCCATATCAAGGAACAGAAATTACCAGCACCCTGGATGTTCCTTTTCCAGGCGCTACCTGCCATTCCCTTCAAGAGTAACCGTTACCCTGACCTCTGAGGACACAGATTAGGTTTTAGTGTTGCCTACTTTTGTTCTTTATAGAAATGGAATCATGCAGTATATACTGTTTTGATCTCATTTCTTTCCTTCAATGTTGTGTTTGTGAGATTGATCCGTGTTATTGCATGCAGTTGTATCCGTTCATTCTCACTACTGTATTGTACTGCATCATGCAAGTGTGTCCCAGCTCATTTATCCAGTGTAAGTTTGATGGGCATTTGGGGAGTTTCCTTTTGGGGGCTGTTAGCGCTGTTGCTGAGTCATTTAGTGAATGTATGCACACATTTCTGGCGGGTTTATACTTAAGTTTATACTTATACTTAAGAGTGGAGTGGGTAGATCGGAAGGTGGACAGATGCTCAGTTTTAGCCAGTTTCTTACAGTGACTGTACCAGTTTATAGTCCTCCATGAGTACACGGATGTGCCGGGTCTAGTGGCTGCAGGTCCTTGTCCACTCTTGGTGCTGCCCATTTTTCGCTGTAACTGTCTGATGGATGCATGGTTATGTTACAGAAGGATTGGGTTTGCACTTCTGAGATGATTAATGAAGTTGAGTATTTCGATTGCCTGTCCTTTGAAGTGTTCTCTCTTGTTATATTTAAAGCATGTTTTCAGAATTCTGCTTTAAATCTGGCAGAGACAATGTCTGTGAACTCTTTCTCTCTAGGATATATTGGAGATGAGAAAATTAAACAATATAGAGATGAAATAAGCCAAAAAGTCGGGAAACAAAGGAGGGCAATAAGAGAAGATGGAAATAGGATGAATTTCTCATTTGTGTAGCCAGAGTCACAGAGAAACGTTCAATGATAGCTAGATAATAGAAATGTCATCATGTGCAAACTTTTAAGGTAGACACATCTCCAGGAGGGTCACAGACGGAAACTGTTAACATGATATTTGTACAAATGAACACAGGCCTACTAGGGAATTCAGAGGGGAAAGAAAGAAGTGCAAAAACAGCATTATGTTGTTTTTACACCTTATGTGTATTATGCATACCTAAAAAAAGCACTTTATGGGGCGCCTGGGTGGCTCAGTCGGTTGAATGTCTGACTCTTGATTTCACCTCAGGTCATGAGACCAGGATCATGGGATCTAGCCCTGGTTTGGGTTCTGTGCTGAATGTGGAGCCTGCTTGAGATTCTCATTCTCTCTCTCTCTCTCTCTCTCTCTCTCTCTCTCTCTCTCTCTGTCCCCCTCCTCTGCCCCTTGCCCCCACTCGTGTGCTCTTTCTCTAAAACAAACAAAAAAGCACTTTATTATAGCAAAAAGTACAATTCATAATTAAAACCAAACATGATAACAACTTTTATAAAGAAAAAAAAAAAAAACTAAAGGAAATAACAGGAGACAGAGCCAAACAGATTTGCCACAGGGAACTGGAACTCCTCTGTCTCATTTCATGAGAGCTCACATAGACCAAGGTAAGGAAGGACATAGCATATTTACATAACAGCATGAAAACTTGCTCTAATCAGTACAAACCAGGAGAAATAGATTGCCAACTTGTGCCACAAAATACTACTTTCCTTATTATGAAAAGAGCTTCTTTTTGCTTTTTAAAAAATGTTTTTATTAATTTTTGAGAAAGTGAGTGAGTGCGGGAGAGGCGGAGAGAAAGGGGGCAGAGGATCCTAAGCGGGCTCTGTGCTAACAGCAGTGAGCCCGATGTAGGGCTTGAACCCACAAACTGTGAGATCATGACCTGAACAAAAGTCAGACACTCAACCAACTGAGCCATCCACGTGCCCGGAATAGTGCTTCTATTAAAAAAAATAAGAAAAAAGATCACAAGCTGACAGAAAAGTGAACAAAGAACATGAGCGCAGATGACAGGAAAAGGTTTCAAATGGTTTCTAAGTCTATGAACAAATACTCAGTGTCCCTTGAAATACAGTAAATGCAAATATTAAGAATAGTGAAATGAATGTCTATGGATATAGATACATAGATAGTCATTAAGCTGTGTATTTTGCTACATGTTAATTATACCTCAAAGTTCTTAGAAAACCTGTCAGATGGACAAAGATCAAAATGCCTACTTGCAGAGCATATTGGCTGGGTGGGAGGCAACAGGTGCTTATATCTGTGGTTAGTGGAGCTGATATTGCTGCACTTTTGATGCAGTGTTACCAACGGTTTTAACACATGAACTCATCTGAGTAGTATTTAGTCCTGAATGTTTTTCCCCTAAATGGACACCTTGCAAGGAGTAATTTAATTGAAAATGGTTTAGTTTTACCAGACATTTCCTTTAAAAGGACTTAGGTATGTTTTCCGAAAGATGTAGTGGTCGTGATAGCCTGCACACATGTGTTCAGTCGGTGATTATCTGCTGAGTTGACAATGTGGTAGGAATGTTTCAGCTTTGAGTATAGATGAAAAATCCCCAAAGTGGAGTCTGTGAAATTAGCCGTGTTTTAAAGGGGGCACACATTGTTCTGACAATTGTCAGCATATCTGATGAACAGAGCGGGTACAATAAGGCCTACCACTTGGATTTCTTCACTGGCAGCTATTTATCGAGAACCGTCTGTGTGCAAGACGGCATGCTACGTGCTGCAATAATGTGTAAAGTGTTAGCAAAACTCCTTTTCTTTCACTAAGGATGAACTTCCTTTACTCAGGGTTATCTTGTTGGCTTTTTTCTCTGTAATCTGGATAAAAGTGGGATGCCATCTTTATAACCAGATGACATCTCTAATGATAAAAATGATCCCTAATAGAATTGCATCTGGATTAGGATGAACTATATATAAACTGTAAACGTCTGTGGGAAGCCATAGCTTTGAGTTTCCCTGAGTGCAGTGAGTCTTGTAGCTGAGGATGTCTCTTGTGGACCCTGGAGGGTATGCCCAAACAAGAGATGTTGCCTTTGGTGGGGTGTGGGGCTTCTAGGTCAAGGTGAGCCCCCTACATGCGTGTTTCAATCTCCACCCTTCAAGAGGGCTAAAGACGGTAGCTCCTGACAGCTGTGAGGACTGTGGCAGAGACTTCATGAGGACCTTGCTGTCCTGTCCATGCTCATGGTAATCTTGTCAGCCTGAATGTTTAGCAGAGCCAGCGAAGACCACTTGTGGCTGTTGCATTCATCTGAGTAGAAATTGAAATGTAAATAATAATAAAAAAAAATGCTACAGTCTCCCAGGAGGAGAAGTTGGCAGTTAAAAAAAAAATCATACATATAAATGACTCACAAATTCCTTTCGAGGAATTTATTGATACACCTATGTATATGGTAGGTAGCTGGCATAGGCTTGCTGTTTGTAGCATTGCTGGTAAAATAGAAGATTAGAAAAAACCCTGCATTTCCATTACTAGGAAAGTACTGACATAAATTATGGACTATCCATACAGTGGAATACAGTATGGTGAATTGAAATTGCTAGAAAGAATGAAGTGGTTTTATTTGTACTGAATTTTCTCCAAGATACATTGTTGGGGGAAAATGCCAATATTCAGAATGGTGTTCATGCTATTTAAAAAACAAGAAAAATAGGCTTGCATATAACCAGAATGACTTCAGGTTTACACAGCATATTGGGTAAAGGTGGTTGCCTGAGGGATAGGGAGGGAGGAAGACCCTCTCATTTTTTTTTTTAAATTTTTTATTTGAGTGTAGCTGACACACCATGTTACATTCGTTTCGGGTGTACAGCGTAGTGACTCAACATCTTGTGGTATTCTGCTCACCACGAGTGTAGCGGCCATCTGTCACCTCACAGCGCTATTAAAGTACCATTGACTATATTCCCTATGCCATATCTTTTAAAGTTTTTTTTTAATGTTTATTAATTTTTGAGAGAGAGCCAAAGCACAGGTCGGGGAGGGGCAGAGAGAGAGGGAGACACAGAGTCTGAAGCAGACTCCAGGCTCCGAACTGTCAGCACAGAGCCCAACGCGTGGCTCAAACCCACGAACCGTGAGATCATGACCTTAGCCAAAGTGGGATGTTGAAGCAACTGAGCCACCCAGGCGTCTCACCCCCACTCCATGCTGTACCTTCTATATGACTCCTTTCTTTGATTTCTGATGACATCCTAGGGAGCACTATGTCCCTACCTCTCAGACTATGAGTTCCGAATACAGTCAGAGCCCCTCTGTGCCCCACCTGGCTCCCTTTGTTTCTCCTCTCTCTGTCTTATCCCAGTTCTAACCAGATTTTGGTGTTTGTCATTCTCATGTTAATCTTTATACTTTTGCAACATGCATAAAGAAATGGGTACATAGATTGCGGTGTGGCCATACCACACACAGAGTATAATCCAGCAGTGAAAATCAATTTCATTTGCATGTATCAACATGTATAATTCTCAGAAGCCTGTTCTTGAGCAAGGCTTATGCTTCTTTCTGAATTTTGTACATTGTGTGTTATTCAGAGCAGATGAATCCTTTCAGATCTAGGGATTTAGATCGTGTTTGATTTTGGTAAAATGTCAGTATGTTACATGTTTGTCTTTTTCCTTTGCTTTACTGATTTGTATTGCAAATGTGGGTTTGCTAGGAACCCATGGTTTTGAATACTGTGAGCTATGTACCCCATCGATTAAAGACTTAGTGATGACTGACACTTTTTGGGGGGTTGCGGGATTTGGGAGTATTGCAGGACAACACTTTTCACCTTTGCTTAATAGTTATTTGGCACTTTTTGATAATTTGTTAATCATGGACAAATCCTTCCTGTAGATTATTGCTGTTGACTGATTAGTTTTCTCTTTTGTGGCTTAAATTGTAGATCGCCCTCTTAGACTCCCCCACAGCCTTAAGTATGGAGGAAAAACTTCAGCAGAATGAAGCAAGAGTAAGTGATACCTGACTTGCTATTTTTTTTTTAAATCCTAACTTTCCCTGTTATTTTAAGTGCATGCTTTTTAGTACTTGCTGTTTAAACTCATTTCCCTTCTTCATTTCACTTAACCCTCCCTTCTGCCCCACCCCATTTTTAAAGAAGCACCATAATTGACTCTTTGTGGATCTCATCATGTCCTCTGTGACTTTATGAAATGGGATTTGTCTGGTACATGATGGTTATTGCAACTGAAATTCACATGCAGGCCGTGCTGAGGCAGCAGGAGGCCACTGGATCCTTTAGAGCCTGCAGGCGCCCTGGGTCGATGGAGGCCATGTTCAACATTCATGAGACAGCAGTGGTCCCCCACAGCTTAACCACAGCTGAAGAATGACCACTGGTTGTTTTTTGTTTTGTTTTGTTTTGTTTTGTTTTGGGGGGGGGGCATCCCTTTGCTTTGTTTCCAGCGGGAAGTGCAGCACTTGGGGAATCTCTGAATACTCCAAGTGGATGCTTAGTTTCCCTTAATCTAGTAAGAGTTGAGGCAGGGAGAGGGAGTGGCAGTGAGTGACCATACTGGAGAGTAGCTCCGGAGCTGTCGTGGGCTGACGCCAGTGCTGGGGTGCTGGCGCTTTCTGAAAGCCAGTTTCATGGCTGACCTGGTTCTGTACTATTTTTGTTGTGTGTTTTTTTTTAAATAGTCCTCTGTGGAAAGAAAAACAGGCATTGGGAACATTTTTTTGGGTTGGATTTTGTTCACTGTGCTGAATGGTTAAAACAGATTGAGAAAGAAAATTGGATTCTGTTGGTAAAGCTCTTTCAAGAGTACACAATACTGAAAATTTAAGTTGGGTTGTAGTTAGGAACTTGTTGACACTTCCCTGGGTAATTAGGCTGGTGAATTTGCTGATAATAGCATTAGTAAAAACATTAGTTTCTTAATTCCTATTTTTATGATGAAATTTTGTATTTTAGTACTTCAAATTCTAATTTTGAGTGCTTTGAAATGTCTAGATATAGTCTTAAATTGTTTCTTAATAATAGTTTTCAAGAATACCTAGCAAGTTAATAGAAACCAATAAACATTTTAATTTGAATGTATTACACATGCTGTGACAGAAATGACTACATGTCTCGTTTATAACAATTTCTAAGTTTTAATCTAGTTTTTTGCTGACCTTTTAGAATCGTTTGCTGTCTGTTTAGCTATAAATCTTATCACCTGATCATTCGCTAGAGGTGGTATCACATGTTGGTCTATTTTATAAATGAAGATTATTTGCTTTAAAATCAATAGTGAAATAACCCCAAGGCATACTTAACAATTTGTTTAAAGCTGGAATTATTTGATTGAATTGGAAAAGGATTGATTGGCTTGTCATTTCTTCAGGGAGAACATACCTGTTGGTGAAATGCAGAAGCATTTATTATTGACCGCTCTCTTTTTCAAATTGCCAGTGAGAATCTGTTAACCTATTATATAAATTGGTGAATTCAGTATACCAGTCCTTTCTTCTTCTGTAGGGAGAAAAGGCAGAAGAACATTCCCTCTCTGAAAGCCACGTGGCTTTAACTGCTATCATGAGAGCCTGAGGTTGGCATCACTCAAGGGATGAGATGAAAGACTGGAATGAATGTACAGTTGCAAACAGCTCAGGACATTCTTCGTAAACTGTTATAAACACGCAAAAAGCAAAGCTAGAGAGGGTCGGTCCTGTTTCTTTTATCTATTTGTTTTTAACCAAATAGATGATCGATTTTGATTTTAATGACTAGTAAAAATGAAGAGGTATTATTTTAACGTAGTCCAGCCCTGTTTGGGGTAAGTGGAGTAAAATGAATGACTGCTGAACTAACGAATATAGATGGGTTAAGTGTGTTTTGGTTTTCCTTTTGGGTAAAATGTCCCTCCAGTTTCTCCGCCTGTCCCTCCAGTTTCTCCGCTTGTCAGTAAAAAAGGCCTTCTGTCGGGGAGGTTTCTGACATGAGTGCCCCTTCCAGTTGTTATACTCTGTGGTGTGTGTGGGGGGGTGTCTTCCTGTTGGCAGTGAGAGTGCAAGCAGGTGTATTCCGGGCATGCACTTTGGCCTGGTTAAATAAGCTAATGTCTCAGTGGGAAGAGCAGTATGTTCAGATGGGATGGGAGTGGAGAGGTGGCAGAACTGCTAAAGGAGAGGAGAAAGGCTTTGAAAGGACGAGTCTCATCTGTCTGTCCAATCATACCCCACCCCCGGGAGAAGTCACTCGGTTTTAGCTTCAGGGATATTCCTTTTTACAGGACACATTTTTTCCCCCTACCTCTCAATCAGGCACTAATATCACTGTTTGTTTCTTAATGAATTACTTACTAGGACCATTTAAAAAGTTTTATGGAACAAGCAGAATATTTTTATTAGATTTGAGGAGCAGTTTCCAACTGTGCTGTGTTCAACAACTGGGGATATTTTCTCCTCTAAGTTGCAGCAGACTGGAAAGAAGTTGATTTTTATCAAAAGATTTTTGCTTTTACTAAAAGAGTTAATTAAAGAGCTACCTTTTTTTTTAAAAGATAGAATGAGATTTATAAGCCCTATTAATTAGCTAAAAAAGCAGATTATCTCTTAAAGAAAACTGCAGCATCCAGGGTGATTTAATCACCACATCTAATTAGAAAGAAAAGTAAATCACTAATTTTTTAGAATCTAGTATATAATAGGGAAAAATTAACCCATTTTAATGGGACATTGTCATTCTTGAACTTGTAATTTTTGGTTAATATCCAAGAAAGCAGCTTTTACTTAAGTATACCATGAAAAAAAACTGTTGTAAAACTCTAGGCAACTTGACAATTTTTTTTCCTATTCTTTCCTTTGCCATAATGTAAGTTGTAAGATGAGATCAGCTTATTTGATTTATATTTGGTGGTAGTTCTTTCAGGGATTGAAATTACTACCTAATTAGAAATATATATCGTACATCCTTCCATAAGCTATAAGAATTTAGAAACTTTCTAGAGGAAAATCACAATAATGGATAATGGAGCAATCACACATGTGTACTTTTCCTTTTAGGTTCAAGAATTGACCAAGGAATGGACAAATAAGTGGAATGAAACCCAAAATATTTTGAAAGTAAGGACTATAATATGGTGCCTTAATCTTACTATCTTGGGTTAAATAGATAAAACTTTTTTTCCTTTTACCTCATATACGGCTATTACGTGCTTTGCTTAAGGTAAGATCAATGACTTTGGGGGGATTGGGTTCTGTTTTGATTTAGAAGAAATGGAAATGTAGCTATGAGACATTAAAGGTGTGTATTTTCACATGTAGAGGGGTGCTGACATGTAAAATGTTTGTTTTGACTTCTTGTGAGTTTTTCCATTTTTGATTCAGCACGTAGTAAACTCCACTTAGCATTCAAGGGCATCTGCTTTGCCTTCCTGCTTTTGCTAAACCCAGTGTAAAAGTGTTATATTAAATGGGAGAAAAAAAAGTCTTGTGTCAGTATTGTAGAATGTGTATGCATAGCACGGCTAGATTTCAGACATTTCTAAACTAGTAATTTCCTATTGGAGTTTTTTTCTGTGTACCTTAAGGGCTAGACAGAGATGGTCTGCATGTTTGGCCAGGCTCATTGTGAAAGGGTGTCAGCCATGGCCTCCAATTTTCATCTTCTGTGCTTCAAAATACATGCTTTTTTAGGTTTCCAGTTTTGCTGAGTTGGCAGAAAACCTGAATCCTTTACTGAGGGTCAAACCACATTTGAGGTTCAGAATATAAGCTTTGATAGTGTCTGACTTTACACATGAGGGAGGGTAATTCAGAGACCACTGAATCCTGGGTTTGTTTTTGAGGCCTTATTCAGGCAAAACTTTCTGGAAGGAGTGAAATGTTCTCTACCATAGGCAAGGCTGGAGAGACCAGGTTTAGCTGCATGTCTTGGCAGAACCCTACCCTATACATGAAAATGGGGCACCCACTTAACTGGTTCATGGGGGCAAACTCTTGAAGGCCTGGGTCAGTCATGTAGTTCCGTGTCTGAGAGAGGTCTGAGAGAGGTCTGAGAGAGGTCAGCAGCATACGGTGTAAAGTTCTCCATGTGCCATTTAGGCAGCCTGGCCTGCTCTGGGGCTTAAAAAGACTTTCTCACAAGGTGGGAGGTTGAGCCCTGCTTCTCAGTGGGGGGTGGGTTGTGATGGTCTGAGAGATGATATGTCCTGTTACAGAAGGTAAGGGT
This sequence comes from Cryptoprocta ferox, assembly GCA_028646485.1. NCBI lineage: Eukaryota > Metazoa > Chordata > Mammalia > Carnivora > Eupleridae > Cryptoprocta > Cryptoprocta ferox. Next base: position 39,680,013 of record CM053576.1, on the reverse strand, counting down.
TTCTGGAGGGGAGCCTCCTGATTCTGATGATAGTGTCTTAATGATTTTGAGGTACTTCTTCAGCATTTCCTGTGTCAGTAGATTTTTGTGCAGAAAACTGAGCCAAAGATCTCACTCATATTTCCAAGTACCATAGTCAGGTGTGGAATGAGCACCCCCCAAGATGTGGGTAGTTTTCATTCTGTAACTGCATCAGCTCTAAGAAGTAGTGCCACAGCCCCTGACTGGGAAGCCCACATCGTTTGACCTTTCATGACACAATGTACACTTTCCCCAGTAAATTTTCAAAGGGAGAGGATGGAAATCTGTTCCATGTAAGGAACAGAGAAACGAGATAGCTCTTTGAAAAGTCATTAGTGCATGTAGTATCTGTTAGCACAGGAGAAAGACTTTAGCTTCGTCCCTTCTGCCATGGTCTCTCTCGGACCCTGTAGTAGGAAGTTTTTTTTATCAGCTCTGGGAAGGAATCCACACTGAGAACCGCCATGATGAACCCGTCAGCTTTTGTTATGCTTTTCCTCATAAGGTAATTTTGGGCCCTGAAGCTAAGTTCTCCTCCAGTTCCAATTCTATTATTCATAAGTCTTTTTATTCTTATTTTTTTATAACTCTTCAGATGAGAAGAATGGGAATGTGATGTGTGCTAGGTGTTAAAGATTATGAGAAAAGCTAATGATATTTCAAATTTTTCCCGTCTCTTGCTCTTGCGAATGCATTTTTCATTTTTCTGCTGGTATTTGTGTTTTAAATCTGTAGTCATTTTCTGCTTACATTTGATATTTTAAGGCTGTCTTCCTCTCTTTTTGGAAGACAGTGCCTGAGGGCTGAGGTGAAAGAAAGAAGGCGGCTACTCAAACGCTGTTTTTGAAAACCTTCTTTGGAAATTAATGAGGAAAATGATGGTTACTCGATGAGTTTGTATCTGTGTGGTAATCTGTGTAATCCTTTCCCGTATTTCTGCTGTCGGACTGTTCTTCAGTCACTGTTGCTCGAATAATGCTGTAGAGAATCCACCCCAGCCCAGTGGCTTAAAACCACATTTTCTCTCATGCCTGTGCAGGTTGGCTGGGCTCAGGTCCAGGCTGTGGGTGGGTTCCGGGTTGCCCCACATGTCCCTCATCCTCTTGGACCAGCTGGTTTTCCGGGCCATGCTCTTCTCATGGTCTTGGCCAAGGGACAAGCGGGCATGCCTAGTCATGCAGGCACGTTTCAGGCTTCTGCTTGCACCGTGCTTGCTAGCATCACGTTGACCAAAACAAGTCACTGGGCTGAACTGAAAATCAGAGGGGAAAGACGTATATTTTATTCACAGTAAGGCAGTGCCAAGGGTGTAAATGCACAATGTGCTTTCAGATCAGTAGTTTAATGTGCACATGCCCATGGTAAACTGTGAGTCTTCAAATTCTTGGAACTTGCTCTTCTACCGAATTTGCACATATGATCGTTGTCCAGACCCAACTGTTGACTCTGCCAGTTTCCTAGTTATCATCCTTTCCAAACACCAAATCCTGAACATCTAAGGAGAGTCCTTTGGGGAGCAGACAGATGAGAGTTAAAACATCCAGGGGACGAAAGGGGAGACAAGGGCCGATTCAGTGTTTGCTGGCCCCATGCCTGTCTGCCTTGTTGCTTTTCCTTGTCCAAGTTTATCAACAAGTCATTTCAGAGGAGCCGCATGGGTATTGCTTGAAGAGAGGACGAAGGAGAGGAACATAACCCATCTTCTCAGGCGTCAGAATGGTTTTTGTCAGTGTTGAGCCACTGGTGCTGTATGCTTGCATCTCCTCTCTCAGTGATGAGACCCGAGATTAGTTCATCGGCATACGTCATGTGGAGGTGCTTTAGGAATAAACGAGAGCCCCCTCTCCTGCAGGGGTGGGAGTCTCAGTCTGTGTGTAAGGCAAAGCTCTCTTCAAGTCAGAATCACGTGAATTACTCTTGGAAGTCCCTTAATTTCCCTGGAAATCAAGAGATGCTGAGATCCTGGCTGTCCACACGCCAAGGAGTAACTTTGTTCCTTTCTTTTCATTTGGTGTGTGGCTTCCTTTGCTCTGGCTGAGTGATCCAGGGTCCTCCTGAGTGGGGGTGGAGGGAGAGCGGAAGGCAGCTGGCCAGATTCGCGCTCTGACAGAGGGTGATTGATGGCTGTCTGCAGCCAGGCTGGTGGCACCACGGTGACAGTGACAGAGCCTCAGGCTTTTATCTGCGGAGCCCGGACCTCAGGCTTCAGTTCTCTTTCTGACTCTCTGGGTCGTGACACTTGCCCATGACCATCACATACCCTGGTTCCTAGCTTGGATATCACAGTGGGTGGCAACCCGTTCCCTAGATCCAGGTTAACAGGGTAAGAGATAATAACGTGCTAGGAGTTATTTTGAAAGTGGCTAATGAAGGTGGAAAGTATGTTACTCTTTAGGAGGCTGTTCTTAGGCAGTTAGGTAATGAGAGTTTTATTATCCTGCACGATGTACTCTGTATATCTACTCTCTTGCCCCCTACCCTGCCTTCCTTATTTTCATTCATCTTCATTTTCTGGAAATGAAAGTCCAGACTCCCAGAGGCAGCAAGCTCCTCAGTTCCGTGTTTACTTTGACAGTTCTCCCTGCCCCTGGACTCCCGGCATCGCTCCCGCCCTGCCAGATGTCTTGCTGGCCCCTGCGCGCCCCTGTGTGTTGGGTTTCTTGGGGCTTCTTGGCCTTTGCCTGTGTTGCTCCATCATTCCAGATGTTTCCGCTTTCTAGGCCCATCAGAATCCACGTGGAAGGTTTCTCCCTGGTCACACTTCCACCCCATTCCCCAGTTGGAATGATTTTGTTCTTGGGCCTTTAGAGCATTTGATTTTACCTCTTTCGCAGCATCCATCATCATCTGAGGTTGGTGGCCTTGGTTTCTCCCTCTAAATAGGGCGGGGTCTGGGTTAGGACTGTCTGTCTATTATTCTGTGAGTCAGCGTCTGGATCTCTGCCTCTGACTGGGCAGGCAAGCAGCAAAAACTTAACCTCATTAAAGTAGTATCAAGAAGCAAAAACTCAAACCAAGACTTTTATATTCATTCTTTAGGGCTGTCATATGAACTGTCACAGACCGGGGGTGGCGTGGGGGCGGGGGGGCTTAAACAGCAGAACTTTATCTGCTCAAAGCTCTGGAGGCCGAAAGTCCAGGATGAAGGTGACAGCAGGGTTGGTTTCTCCCGAGGCCTCTCCCCTTGGCATGTGGTTGCCTCTGTTCTCTCTGTGTCCTCATGTGGCCTTTTCTCAGTGTGTCTGCCTGCACTGCTGCTCATACTCTGTGTGTCCCAGTCTCCTCTTTTTATGAGGACATCAGTCAGATTGTCCCCTAACTGCTTCATTTTAGTGTCATTACCTCTGTACAGGCCCTGTTTCCAAATACAGTTACATTTTGAGGTACTGCGGATGAGGACTTCAGTAGCTGAATTTTAGGGGACCCAATTCAGCTGTAACCTTGAAGCATACACATCTGATGGTGGGGTGGGAGAAGTAACATGGAGTCTTGTGCCAGCACCGGTCTCGTTCCTCCCTGTGCCTTCCATCATATGTTCCTTGTTATTCTTTGCGAGGCTTATACGCAAGCGTGCATTTTTGATTCTTAGGAGGAATGTGGCTGTGTTCCTTTGGATTATAGCCCAGCCTTTCATTTGAATCAATTAGACATTCGCTAGTCAAAGAGTGGCTCCTGGACCAGCAGCATCAGCATCGCTGGTGAGCTCATTAGAGGTGCAGGCTCTCAGGCTCCACCGCAGATGTGCGAAGTCAGGATCTAAGGTGCTCGGGTGGCAGGTCTGCACCACACAGTTTGAAGAAAGGTGGAGCAGTCTTGGGCTTCTTTGCTCTCGGATCCCTTTCCCTACTTTTCCGGCTCTGTCTTGGGTCGTGAGGGGCTGACCCCTGGGAGCTGCCCTTTCTCGGGCTCCTGGGGGACTCTACTGGAGATTGGAGCAAGAAAGCAGACGTCTCCCGCTCTGGCTTCTTGTGGCATTCACATGGCCCAGCCCTGGCCTCGCCCCTGTGTCCCTCCTGCCCAGGGGTGATGCTGGCTCCTGCTGGTGTCAGTTTCTGGGTGGCCTTACCATCCTCAGTGGCTTCCCAGCTCCTCCTTCAGCCACGTAACCAGTTCTCTGTTGTAAAGCCCCTGGAATGTAAGCACTGAAGTGGTTTCTGTTTCATGGTTCAACTTGGTCAGATAGCAGCGTCCCACATCCTGGTCCCCTGACATTCTGTGCCAGCCCCTGAGAATCTGGGTTGACTCTTCTTCTCTTTTTGATCTTTCTAGTCTCTTCGAAGGCTGCCCCAGTGTGTTTTTCATCCTGGCTGAATTTGTGCTAAACTGCGATAACCCTCTTGGGTCTTGGAACTTAATGTTGTGATGAATCCAGCATCTACAAGCCTTGGAATCAAGGCATTCCTGAAGCCTTGGGATCAAGGCATTCCTGAAGCCTTGGTGTAGTTCCCCTTCTGCATGGCTCCTGTATTGTGCTGACTGCTTCCTGTTCGAAGTGGTTTATAAAGTGGCTACTTAATGCCCCTCCCGGGTGCCTTTTGGCTTGGCTTTTGATAAATCCTGTATGTTTTATTGCTGGTGATTTTTTTTCAAGTAATGAGTCCCAAAATGCTTTGTCCATTCCCACTTTCTCTCCCCGCCTCCTGACACCCCTTTACATACCTCTTTAGTGTGTCTGGTCTGTACACGTTTTGGTTTCTCTGTTCCAGCGTTTTATAAACGGATGAAAAAAAAAAACGCTCAAAGGTATGTTATCTGACTTCCAAATAACTCCTTGAGTTCTGTGCTTCAAGATAAAGCACAGTCAGTTTGGACTGCAGCATAGAGCTCTTGAGTGTCTGACAGATGGTGTGGCAGAAGGGAGTGCTGCTCTGCGGGGTCTGTCCAGAGCCGAATGTGAAGGGCTGCCTGCGGCCCTGAGGGGGCTCTCTGTTTGAATCCCTCCAGCACTGACTCCTCTTCTCATTTGTTAAAGAGTTAGGGTCTCCTCCTTACTGGAAGCATATCCTTCGATTACTCAGCGTCTGACTTGCTTTTGTGTTCTCATTGCCCTGCACAGGATGTCTGGCTGTGACTTGGCATAGGTGTAGGTTGGGGAGGATGCAGGCTGCTCAGTTGGACAGACTTGCCCTTGAAAAGTGAGCTACTTGTATAAGTTCAATGAAAGTTAGTTTTTTGTGTTTTTATTCTCCCCCCTGACATTAAACATATAGAATTTTTTCTTTAAAACATTTTTTTAAGTTTGTTTATTTTTGAGAGAGAGCGAGCAAGTGAATAGGGGAGGGCCAAAGAGAGAGAGGGAGAGAGAGAATTCCAAGCAGGTTCCATGCCATCAGTGTAGAGCCCGACTCCAGGCTTGAAACCATGAACTGTGAGATTGTGACCTGAGCTGAAATCAAGAGTCAGATGCTTAATCGACTGAGCCACCCAAGCGCTCCATGGAGTTTTTCTTTTTTTCCTTACACACAGTAAACAATGTTTGTTGAATTGAATTTGGAGGATGGAACATATTTGAATCTATGTGATAGTGGGATCCTAATGCAAATGATTGAAGTTTAAATTGTTCTGGGTCTTAATTTTCCATCCCTGGGGAAGAGAAGAGGCTGGAGTGTGGCAGGGCTGGCTAACACTTTGATGGAAGAAAATGTTTTACTTTTTCAGAATGTTTTGACTAATAAGAAATAGAGTAAAATGAAATTGGAATCCTTTCTTGGCTTAAGATTTTCTGAGCTTAAATTTCATGGACAGGCTTACTTTAAACCAACTTATTTCTGTTTTATGATAGAATCAGTCAACTGAACTTTTGTCTCTGGAATATTATGGCAACTATAAAAGATTTTTTTTTTTGCCTGGGCTGTCTGCAGTTTTCCATTTCGTGGAACAGATGTGTATTGGGGAGTGTAATAAGTTTGGAAGCAGCACTAATATCTGGAGCCGTTGCTCAGCAGACGTGTGGCAGGCCTTTGGACCTCTGCTGCCCAGGGCACTGAATCCTCTAGTTTCTAGAAACCTACAAACAAATCATGGGAGAGATGACACTTTTTGTGGCCTTTGTCTCCTTTAGATGCAGTTAATCTTGACCTCCTCTTGGTATAAGAACTGAACCTGGGGGTAGCTCTAGGATAGAATTTTATTTATGGACATCAATTTTGCCCAGATTTTGGATTAAGGAGGAGACATCTCTTTTTAACCACAGGTCATCTTGCTTATTAGCAACTGTGTGGGCATTTGATGGTTCAAAATTCTGACCTCAGACAGTCTCACAAAGTGTTTATAGTTTGTGATAGCATATAAAAATACAGACTGTTGTCTGTAGAGCTCATTTGGCTATGTGAAGATAATACATTGAATTTCCAAGTGTCCATTCAAGCAGAGATTGGCTGCAGTGGGAATTTTAGAAGTCAGTGCTCTTTCCCCTTTGGTTTTCATTGTGAAGAGAGAGTTCAGCTCAGCACCTGCTCATTCGTACTGCCCACGTGTAGGTCGTGCCTTTATGATCTCAGTAACTGCCTTGTGAGTTTCATTTTGTGAATTTTAAAAATTTTATTTTCAAACTTTTGAAAACTTTTTGGTAAAAAGGGATAAAAGGTGGTGAGCATTTTTTTTTTTTTTGGCATACCAGTATCCTAATAAAACAGGACTGCTGCTGCCTATGTCGATAAAGAAATTGCTAGTGTTACACTGAATTTAAAAAGATTCTCCCTGTAGTGGCCTCCCCAGCTCGCCTTATTTTATCCCTCCTGTCCATCTATCCACCACCCATCCATCCATCCATTCCTGTCCTGTCCTATCTTCTCTCTCCCTCTCTCATTCATTAAACATACGTTTATTGAGAGCATTTTCTGTATTAGACATAGTTCGAGGCACTGGGTATACCCAATTAAAAAAGCAAAAAAAATCCCTGCCCTCGTGGAGATTATTGCATCCTAGTGCTAGAAAGCTTTTTCCCCAAATTGGACATTCTTTTGTAGAGATCCCATAACCTGGTCCTCTTCTCCTTTTAAAAATAGATTTGTTAACAGAACAAATCTAGTGTAGTCCACTCCTCTGATTGTTTGATATTTGAAGCCTCAGATTATGTAAACTACATGTCTTACTTTTTCAGTTCTGGCATTTTATTAATAAAATTTATTTAAAAAAATAATTTCTACTAAACATATTAACATATCCGTCTATATTTATAGTGCTTTGAAAAGCCCCAGAAGCATAGAAAGCATTTTTAAAATTGACATCCATTTGGATGGAAACTCCAAGAGGATACAGTTTCTGTTTTGTTCGCTGTTCAGAGCAGGTGTGAACACTGACTGGATGGCTAGAAAGGCCCCCTGTGGAGATATGTTACTAGAAAAGTTGTTTATGAATGAGTTCCTAAATTATGCTCATCATTCCTTCTGTGAGGTTATAAACTCCTTGAGGTCAGGGAACATGATCGTTCCTTTTTGTATCTCTCATAAATTCTAGTGCCTTATGTACTCATTTTTTATAAGTAGAACGTGTTCAGCAGATAATGGTTGAACTCAATTAAGTGTGTTCTCCCATTTTTGAGAACGTTCAGGACACATTTGAGGACTTCTCCTGCATAACATTCTGCCTTTGAACCTAGTGGTTTTAACAGACTTCTTATTCCCCATGGCTTTGTGGTATAGGCTGGCTCAGTGGATTCCCAGGACAGTCCAGGATGGCTTCACTCACATGGGTGGTGGTTGGCGTGGTGTCCACTGCGGATGATCTGGTCATGTGTCTCTAATCCTTGGGCTCATTTATATGGTGCTCTTGAGGGAGGATGAACCCCAATGTCCAAGCATTTTTCAGCCCTCACTTGTATTTCATTTGATGATGTCTCCTCAGCCAAAGCTACTCATATGGCTAAAACCAGGGTTAAGTTTAGGTGTGAGAGAGTTACCCAATGGCATGGGTACAGGGTGAGCAGTGATTCCTTCCAGTTTTGCAAAACAACCGACCACAAGCATCTTTTTTTCTATTCTCCTTGACCCCTTGCCTTACCAACTAGCCCCAGTGATTTGCAACTGCGTTTGTATGTGCGAGTGCGTGTTCTTGTCTTTCCATAGAGGACGATACGGCAGAGAAGATCTGGGATAGGGGTTGCAATATAGATGAACTGAGAGAGTGTTATAAGATATAACTTCTTTGTCTCCTCGCTTTAATCTGAAGACTAATGTGGATGACCCTATGTCTGTTTGAACAGAAGTCACCTACAAGACACCCATGTGCAAAGCCCTTTGTCTTTTTTAGTGCATTCACACATACGGTCTTATTGGTTCTTTCTTGATTTGAAACAAGAGAAAAAAGATGTGATTGCACTTGACATGGTATGTAGTTGTTAATTTGTCAGTCTCTCATGAAAGTTGATACTGGCTGTTAATTTCCATCAAACTGTGTGTTCTCCCTTTTCTAAAGTTTCGCTCTTGCAACTGCTTTTTGATGAAGGGCAGAGTAATAAAGTTATTGTTCCCTGAAACTGGGACTCAATAATGAATCGGGGGGACCACTGTCAATGCTACAGCACTGGAGGTTGACAGAAGAACTTGGCGGGGTCAGAGGCTAAGCGGGCGATTCACAGAACCAGCTCCAATGTTGTTAATAATGCCAGGGCTCCCATTTTTTTCATGGCAGTTTTCAGCTTGAAGGAACTGCTCATAAATAAAGGCAATGCAAGTGTATGTTGGTTCTTACTTTTGAATAACGTTTCTGGAGCAAAAGGCTCAGAAATAAGTCAAATGCACCCTGTTAAATGTTGGAACCATGCGATAAATTATTTTGAATATATAGGGGATTTTCCTTCTGATCTTTTGCAGCGAGGCATGTGCGCTGACGGCCTCTTACTGCATATTTATTGCCATGGTCAGGGAGGAAAAGATTGCCTGGTCCTATGAAAGTATGCTTTATGTACACCTGAACTCACTGGGTGTGCTAAAGTGTAGGAACTTTGTTTCGTTGGCAGGGAGTCTTAAAAAGCGACCGTTTCATGGTACAGATCAGTTTATTGTTCGTGTCACCATGGAACACATCTAACTCACCTTGGATGAGTTTTAGCAATCATGCGTTTGAGAGGAGCACGTGCTGGGGGTAGGGAGGTGGGGGGTGGGTGTGGAGTGAGGAGATGGCTCCTCTGGCCTGGGTCCGTTGACCTCTTCTGGGTCCGTTTCTCAGAACCTCACTGCAAGATGCAGATAAGAATTGTACCTGTCATGTAAAGTGACAGATGAGCACACGTAGGATGTTGAGTGTGACGTCCAGCACATAGTTAGCATTGTAGGCATTACAGTGATGTTAACTATTTTTTGTTGGGTTTTCTGGGAGTCCATCCTCTTTTATGTAAAACTGGGTTGCCAGTGAGTAGTATGTATCTTGCCAATTGAGCAGAAAAACAATTATGTAAATGGAAGCTTTCAGAAGTATAGTTTCATGCAGTTCCAATGTGGCATTAATTCTAAGATATTTTATGGTATAGCACTTTATGTTTGTTTATTTCAAGAAACAGAAAATTCACTTCCAAACTTGCTTAAATGGTAGCGCTCACCGAAGAGTAATGGTCTGGAGGTAGCATGGGATTTAGGCATGGCTTGATCAGCGTGCTGGTTCTGGTTCTCTGGGATTCTTCTTGGTTTTGCCTTTTTGTTGTATTAACTTCATCTTCATGCATTCTGTTCTTGGAACGGCAAAGTGAGAGCAGCAGTTACAGCTTTATATCTACCTATCGCACCTTCTCAATTCAAGGTGTCCGGGTTTCAGAGACGCCGGCGGAATTCTGAGCTTTGTACTGATTGGTGCATTTCTAAACCAATTGTTGGGGCCCAGGAGATACCCTGTGCTGACTGACCTTGGCTTGGGTTATCTAAATCAAGGGAAGGCATGACCCTGATGATCAGTTGAGATGAACCAGGACCCACCTTTGGAGTTGGGGTGAGGTCAAGACCATTGGCCACAGATGCTATGCATTGCATAGTGGGGGGAGTGGGTGAATCTTGGTGATGCCATCCACGTTTGTCAAAGACATAGAACCTAGTCACTTACCGGAGTGTGAAGTGTCTTCATTGCAAACAGGAGGTGCAAGTTTTTGAAATATTCTTTTATTTCTTAGGAGAAAATGTTTTAGAATACTTCCTTTATGACTCAGAAGTCCTACATTCAGCTGAAAAATTATGTGAAAGGGCCAGCTGAATATCTGTACTGTGGTGTGAATATTTCATATGAGAACAACCTGTCTTTTTTGGTCTTAGAATTGAAAAATGGCACATAGTGAATTCCATGTGTTTAAATGCATTTTCTTCTTCTCCCTTAGATTGATTATGTTATTTAAAATGAGCCCTCAGTGTGGGTGTGTTCTCCTCTCCAGCTTTTCATATGTAGTTTTGAATTTAGCTTAATTTCCAGTTGACCCCTTTAGCTTGATGTTTCCCAGCCCAGTCTACCTAGCAACAGTTACTACGAGCAGTGAGCTGGCATTGCCCCTCCATTTGTAACACAACAGCAGGTTTTAAGAGATTACTTTTCCTTAGCATCCTGGTTGATTTTGCCTTTGCATTATTTAAGGATGACAGCAGTTTCTTCTTAACTCTTAACTCCAGGCAGCAGAGCCCCAAGCTTGTTTTTTGTTTTTCAGGTTTTTTTTTTTTAAGCAAAAGTGATGGTTTTAAGAAGTATGTATCTGTAAGACAGTGTAATTAGCAAGTGGGCATCTCTACTGATAAAGAAATATGGACCTAGGTGGCATGTGGATATTTATTACCAGGTTATTCTGTTACTTGCAAGGGGGTGGAGATGGCTATACATTTCTAATATGTCATGTAATACTCCATAGCCCCAGCTTTGCCAACCAGAAACAGCTTTCCCCAGCAAGCTGTCTGTGTCTCATAGATGAGAGGAGTTAGTTTCAAATAGCTGTGATTTCCCCTTGAAAAAATCTAACAACACAGGCATCACTAAAGGTGGTCATTTTCCTCTGTATCCAGTACGCTCTATATTAATGTGTTACACATAAGCCTTTCTTGTCCTTGCCGTTAAAGTGAAATTTACACTGGCGTTGCTTAGCAGATTGTGCTGAAATCAGCAACAGAACTTGCTACGACACTTCTTCAAGTTGCAAAGTCCAGTTTCTCACCCAAAACAGCTTAAATGTCAGTTACTCTGCATGTCACAGAAGTTGATTTTCCATGTACAAGTGGTTTCCACTCAGCATCACTTGTGGACCTTTTTCAAAGATCATTTTGTGGGGTCTGCAGGCGCCAGGAAGGAGAACTGTTGGAGACGGCACCCCTAAATCTCGACTTTGAACAGGTGCCCTGTGCCTTCTCACAAGAGCAGGGACTCATGTGGAAGATCACCCCTGAAAGCACATCTCGATGTGGTTATTGCACGAGTGTGGGCTTCTGGAAAGAAATGGCACACATCACTTCCTGCACTGTTTTGGGATCCCCACGTTGGGCACTCATGCAAGCATTTGGAGCCAGTAGGTGATCCCATTTGAAAAGAAATTTCAGCTGAATAGATTACTTTTCGTAAAATGGAGTGATTTAGTCACAGGATTGGAAAGATATTGGTGTGTATGTTTTAAGGTTCAACATACAGAAGGTGTACAAATCTGAAGTGTGTAAAAAAGTGTATGTCCGAAGTGGACCACTCGTGAATTTTGATCTGTGTATATATACACACCAATGTAACCCACACCCAGATCAAGGTAGAGAAATCTCCTTCTTCCCAGAGGCTCCCTCTTGCCCTCCCCAGTCAGGTGTTCCCTGGCTCCCTCTTGCAGAGGTCATCACTGTCTGACATCTGTTACACAGGGAAGGTTTGCCTCTTCTTGAGCTTCATACACATAAAGGCAGGTGGTATATTCTCTTTCTGTTTTTGGCTTCTTTAGTGCAGCATGTTGCCTGTAAGCTTCACCCATGCCGTGTTTAGCAGGAGTTTCTTCTGTATTATGCAATTCTACCCTACTCTTTTTATCCATTCTCCTGTTGATTATCTTCGTTTGGGTGATTATGTCCAGTCTTTTGGTTATTATGATTAGTGCTTCTGTGAGCATTCTTGAACCTATTTTGTTGGGTGCATGCTTTCCCCGGGCCCCCTTTTTCTGGCTTTCATCTTGGTAAGAGCTTGATCCCGACTTGCTTTTCTCTGGTATATGTCTGCCCGTTCTTTATGACCATTGGATCCTTGACCCAAGAATCTCCTGTTCCTCGCCCAGCTGGCTCTCAAGGGAGCAAGGTAAGACCCCCTGCCCTGGCAGATCAGGTCTGGACCCAGCAGGAGCAAAACTGCTCATCAGCAGGTGTTTGCCTTCGGTATATGTGGGTTCCTTGTGTAATGTTTTTTATTTTTTCTATTTTCATCTCTATCTAGTTTAGTTGGGTGATGAACACAAATTAATTCTCATTGCTATAGATTTGTAGAAAGAATTTCAAAGGTTTGTAATGTACTCTATGGATTATTTTCCCTGTAAGTCTTCTTTTTTCACAGCCAGATATTTAATAATTTGTGTTCTATAAAGCTGTTATGGACAGTCTGGTTTTCCTTTGCCTAGATTGTGGGCTCCAGAGGTAGAAATATATTTTATTGTTTTGGGACCCTTAGCCCTCTCCCCTTGCCCCCAAATCGCTTTACACCCATCAATTTAATATTAATAAGAATATTAGTAGATAATATTTATTTCACACTTCCTTTATGTGTTAGGTGTTATTCTAAGTCAGCAATGTTTAATAGAAATATAATGCCAGCCACATAGTAGGGATTTAAAATTTTCTAATAGCCACATTAAAGAAATAAAGATATAGCTGAAATTCATTTTAACAGTACACTTACTTAAACTATTATATAAAAAATTACCACTTTGACATGTAATCAATATAAAAATTATTACCGAAGTATTTTATACTCTTTTTTTTTAATGAGTCTTTGACAAGCTTGGATTTTACACTTATAGTGTATCTCAATTCAGATGCTAATTTATATAAGATACACTTGATGAGTATTTCGATTTTATAAAATTTATAGTTGAAAAATAGATTCTCATATTAACCGTGTTCCAAACACATTTGAAAGTTTTCCAGTAAATCAATTGAGTGTAGTTTAAAATTTTAAACCAATAAATTAAATAAAAACGACAGGTTCAGTTTTCCCACAACATTAGTCACATTTTATGTGTTCAGTAGCCACATGCCTACTACAGTTTTAAATGTCATACGTATTAATTTGTTCCATTCAGTGGACTTGTGAGGGTGGCATACATTTTTTCTTTTTTAATTTTTTTTTAACGTTCATTACTTATTTTTGAGAGAGAGCGAGCGCAAGTGAGCACTAGGTAGGGAGGGTAAGAGAGAGATGTAGACAGAGAATCCAAAGCAGGCTCTAGGCTCTGAGCTGGCAGCACAGAGTCCAACTTGGGGCCCGAACTCATGAACCGTGAGATCATGACCTGAGCTGAACCGACTTATCCACCCAGGCACCCCATATATATATATATATATATATTTTTTTTTTTTCCAATTTACAGACAAGGAAACTGAGGCCCAGAGGTTACACAGTTAAGGAGGAGGAGGTCAGAATTTGAACCCTGTCTTCAGGTCTGGGCTCGTGACTTCCCTGTACTGTCCAATTCTTGATCGTTGGAAACTGACCTCAATTCTTTTCATATTCACATGCATTGCCTTTTGTTTGGTCTTTCCCTAACCCTGGTCTTTTTGCTTTTTCATATTATAAAGATTAATAAAAAAAAGTGGTCTTAGAAAGTGACCCCATATTTGCCCTGAGTTTGGTTGTTCATCAGTGTTTTAAAAACCCAAATAGATGATGGCCACTATTTAAGTACCATCTGCTCTGTTATCTCTGTAAATGTCAAGACAAGATTTGCTTTCTCTGAAATAACAGCTCAGGGTTCCTTCTGTGTTTGGTAATGCGCTTTCTTTAATAACGATGCTGATTTTTTTTTATTTCCACCAAGGTTGGGCTTATTCATCTCTTTTGCCTTGGCTTCTTTGTATAGTCTTTTTCTTAAGCAGAGAGTCATGGTTATTTCCCTGGGTACCAGTATGTTTTCATCCTGTTGTGTGATAGTTACCTGGTGAACAATGCAGGCGTTGGGGTGCCGACCCGCTGCATAGTCAGAAACATGTGCGTAAGTTTGACTTCCTCGAAACTTAACTGCCCAGAGCCAACTGTTGACTGGCCTTACTGATTACGTGAACAGTTGATTAACACGTATTTTGTCTGTTTTATGTATTACAGAATGTATTTTTACAATAAAGCAGGCTAGAGAAAAGAAAGTGTTATTAAAAATAAGAGAAGATACCTTTACAGTATTGTACTGTATTTATTGAAAAAAGTCTGCATACAAGTGGAGACCCACAGTTTAAGCTTGCATTGTTCAAGGGTCAAGTGTATTGTTACTTTGAGTGCTGCATACGAAGAAAAGCACTGTAGCCGTAAAGTGATGATTTACCGTATTTCATCTTCAGGGTGCGGTGCTCCAGATTCCTCTAAGATTGCGTTCTTTCCCTCACTCTGAAGCCCCCTTTCTCCTCTCTGTGGAAGTTGTGTGCATTGCCTCTTCACTGTGAATCACATTTGAATGAAGTGGACAAAGGCCTCGTCCTTTCTGGGGTTCTTCTTCATTCTGGGTGGTCCCATAATTCAGGCTTTTGAAATATTTTGACTCTTTTATCATTATTTAAGTCTTACTAACTGAGGTGACCTGGATTTGACACTTGGATTTGTCCCTAACTAATCGGGTGACTTGGACCAAATATACCCACTTTCTCTTGGTCTCATGTTTTTCTGTCATAAATGGTGCAGGCTGGTCTAGATGGGTTCTAAGCCCTCCTTCTGTTCGAGAAGGACTTCGGTTCTTTCTCTGGAGGCTGCATGCCATTATCCCTGTGGGCCTCGAATCTTGGGTACAGGAGTCCTTCCCCGTTTCTCTTTCTTCAGGGGTCTTCAGTGAGGGCTTGCTTTTAGTCTCTTGCTCCTGGACTGTTTTGGGAGGTGGGGCGAGGACTTCTCTTCTTTTTCGAACGTACCCTTATGGCCTGTCTCAGTCAGGGCATTTATGCATCACATACATACATAAGATTACACAAATCACAAGTGTGCTTCCTGATGGGTTTTCACAGACCAAACAGACATAACCTGCAATCAGGTGAAGAGGCAATGTTGTCAGCGCCTCTGTGTCCCTGCTATGCCCCCTTCTCGTTACTGCTCCGTACAAGGAGATGTCTAGCCTTACTTCTGAGAGCATGGCTTTCTTTATCCTGTTTTTAAACTTTGTACATATGGAATCATATAGAATTTATTTATTTATTTATTTATTTATTTATTCATTTTGGTAACTGGATTCGGTTTTCAGCATTACGTTTGTAAGACCTAGCTATAATTTTGCACGTAGTTGTATTTTAATTGTTGCATAAACGTGGCTGTGTCACAATTTGTTTATTCATTCTACCCTTTGACTTTGGGTTGTTTCCTGTTTTGGGCAGTTAGAAATAGTGCTGTTTCAAACCTTCTCGAGCATGTCTTTTGGTGAATGTATAGTATTTCTGTTGGATGTATGCCTAGGAGTAGAATTGGTGGGTCCCAGAGCAGGTATACGCCCAGCTTTAGCAGATACTGAAGATAGGTTTTCCAAGTAGTTGTACCATTGGCACCCGCTTCTTGTGTGAGAGGCCCAGGTGCTCTCCCTCCTCACTAACATTTGCAGTCTTATGTCTTTTTTTCCCATTTGAGCCATTTTCATTGGGTCTCTCGAACTGGTTCTGCTTGGCATTTTCTGATGGTATTAAAAAAATTCCCATTATTTTTAATTAACTTCGTTTTCCAGATGACTTTACCTCAGACCTTGTCATTCAGTGAGTCGCCCCAGTGTTTGGTGTCCTTGACCACTGGACGCTTCTCCAGCCTTCTCCAGCTCACTGCACTTTGTTTACGCATAGACTCGCTACTTAGTCATGAGCAGAGCTGTCACTCACGCTGTTGCCAGTTCTTCACAAATGCTTGTGGGGACCTTCTGAAATAACTTGGGGCATACCAGTGCAGCGGTCCTGAGCCAGCCCGATTCTGGTGGGTCTTTGGGGTTCAGCTTACCTCATTTCCTTTCTTTCTTGCTTGTTGAGTGTAACTGCTCCTCCCACTGCACACCCCGTTTCCCCCATCTCTCTCTAGCTATTGGGAGCAGTAGCTGTTATTTTAGCCAGGTCAACATTCTTTCTGCAAAGTGAGAGAAATAACATAATTGTAGCAAAGAATTCCAGGCACATTTTAAATTAATTATATCTCTTTCCTCATCTTAGAACACTTTTTCAATGACCATTCACTAAACTAGGTAAAGACCTAATTTTATTCTGGGTAACAGTATTTTGCTTAACCAGAATGTTCATGACTATCTTGGTTTAGCAACAAAGCTTACTTGAATTACATTGATTTCTGAAGATCTTTATTAAAAAGCTTTAGACAGTACTTATGGTGGAGAAAGTGCAACGTCATAGTAGATGCAGTTTCATGCATCTTTGATCTAGGTCAGGAATCATCGTCTTAAACTTTTTTTTTTTGAGTTTATTTATTTATTTTGAGAGACACAGAAACAGCATGAATTGGGGAGGGGCAGCGAGAGAGGGAGAGAGAGAATCTCAAGCAGGCTCCACACTGTCAGTGCAGAGCCCAACACGGGGCTCAAACCCATGAAGCTGTGAGATCATGACCTGAGCTGAAACCAGAAGTTGGATGCTTAACTGACTGAGCCACCCCTTAGAGAAATCTTTTATGCTCCACACCAAAATCTGTTGAGATCTCCTTTCTTTTCCCCAGTAGCACTCTCTTCTTCAAAGTGCTGTGTCATTATATGTGGTTTAAATAATGAAAACAAAATACTGAATGAGACCTTAAAGATTATTTTGCTCGTAGAACATGGGATGTAGAACGAGGGGCCCAGGTGAGAACCTAGGCGAAACCCTTCTCTTGTCTTGTCCTAGCCTATTTTTTTTTTTAAAATGGAAATTGAAGCCAAAAGAAATTAAATGATTTGGTCTCAGAGTTCTAGAGGTAGAATCAGGGCAAGCTCCTGTTTTCTTACTCATAATTTAGTGCTGTTAATTATCGTTTACTTATCTTTTTTTTTAGATTTTTTTTCTAATGATTTTTTATTTATTTTTTGAGAGAGAGAGAGAGAGACAGCCTGAGCAGGGGAGGGTCAGAGGGAGAGGGAGATACAGAATCCGAAGCAGGCTCCAGGCTCTGAGTTAGCTGTCAGCACAGAGCCCGACGTGGGGCTCGAACCCACGAACCGAGAGATCATGACCTGAGCTGCAGCTGGACGCTCAACCGACTGAACCACCCAGGCGCCCCAATTTACTTATCTTTCAAAATGGTTTCCAGATACTTAGATTCTTAGTACAAAAATGGTACTTTACTTTGATGAAGAGAATATAGCTAGCCTGCATCTTTTAGAATATAATTTTAATATGTATAATTTGGAGACAAGATTTAGCCCATGGCATATTTAAATCAGAAAACCATTCTATAATGGGCTTCATCTGCATTTAAATTATTCTTCAGAGATTTTTGAAAGTTGGTTTTGAATAAATGGCTGGTATTTATTGTTATATTAAGCCAGAGTGCTTTTGGTTCAATTTAACAGGAAGTCTTTTAATGTCTGCAGAATCTCCTAACATTCCAGTCTGCTGTTAGTAAATAAAGATATGTTTGCATTTAAAACAAACAAAAAAATTGAAGAACCAAATGATTTCTTTACCTCAGCCAAACAAGTGTATCTTCTCAATGGGTTAATCTTAGGAAATATTTCAAATTTTGGATTAGAAGATAATTGACAATTGACATTTCTAATTATGAAAAAAGACCTATTTCAGAATCATTCATATTCCAATTTTATAATACGCAGTTAATGTGATAATAATTGAAGGAAATGTTGTGCCGCAGGGTGCTTTTCAATTTTTTACCGCTAGATGTCACTGCAGATAGGAAAAGCGGGCTGTCTGCCTGTTTAATTCCAGGGTCCTTGGTAGTGAAGTTGTCTGAAAGGACATGACAGGTACTGCTAAGTGGACTTGGGCTTGGTTACTGGTTTCTGGATACCAAATCTGTGTGAGAGATAAATTGTGAAGAATTTAATATAACTAGTATCTTGTTGTGGCTAACTGGAGAATTGCTGCCAAAAGATGAAATGAATCTAGAGATTCTTTTCTCAGTTTTAAAATAGTTTTCCTAAAATTGCTGCAGGAGCAGAATACCTGGAGACAATTCCCATCTCAGTCTGGTTCTAAGGTGGTCATTTTGATTAGCTTGCTACTAGAAAGCTTTCTTTGTCACTTGCTTATATTTGTCACTTACAAAAATTTCTCATTATGTCACTTCTCCTTTTACCTCACATATTCCTGTTTCCAACTCCTGAAATTCTGAGGAGAATTAAAATATATCATTCCTTGTTTTCTCTTTGCATTATCAGTCATACATTTGATAATACCTACCCCCTTGGCTTTTTGGTAGAGTGGTTGGAGAGTTCTCCTCCTTGGTTTTTGCTGGTTTGTGAAGCTAAAAACCTTCATAAATATTCAGATTGGATTTCTCCTGGTCTCTTCCTTGTCCCATTAATAACAATTAAGGATGCAAACTCTGGAACCGACTGCTTGAAGCCCCGTCTCACCCAGCTCGGTTGCTGGCTGTGTGACCT
Organism: Cryptoprocta ferox; assembly: GCA_028646485.1. NCBI lineage: Eukaryota > Metazoa > Chordata > Mammalia > Carnivora > Eupleridae > Cryptoprocta > Cryptoprocta ferox. Next base: position 39,661,301 of record CM053576.1, on the reverse strand, counting down.
TAGGTGGCTTCTTCAACCTTTCTGTGCCCCAGCTCCCTCCTCTGCAAAATGGACATAATCGTACCTGTCTCATTGGGTTGTTACGAAGATTACATGAGTTATTTGTGAAAGCATTGAAAGTAATGCTTGGAAAATAATGTTCTCATGTAATGGCTTGTTAAATAAAGGACTTCAGTTTCAGGTACTCTGTGGGCATTTAAAAAAAAAATTTTTTTTTTTACATTTATTTATTTTTGAGAGACAGAGAGAGACAGAGCATGAGCGGGGAGGGGCAGAGAGAGAAAGAGACACAGAATCTGAAGCAGGCTGCAGGCTCTGAGCTAGCGGTCAGCACAGAGCCCAGGGCGGGGCTCGAACCCACGAACTGTGAGATCATGACCTGAGCTGAAGTCGGACGCTCAACCGACTGAGCCACCCAGGTGCCCCTGTGGGCATATTTTTAAATGCTAAATAATGTAAAGTATGTTTGGTTTAGTTAGGGAGGGAAGAAGAAAAAAATTTTTTTTCTCTTAAAAAAGGACTGGCGACAAAAAGTTATGGCCATTATTATCACTTCATTTATTCATTTACCATTTTAGAGCACTGCTTGGTAAGAGGTGCCACATGAACATGAATAAGACTTTTCATGTGGCAAGGAAACCAAAATGTAACGAAGTGGTGAAATGAGTAGTTATAGGTGCTGCGTTTATACTTACAAGAGTTAACTGAATCAGGGGTGCGTTTGGCTGCATGTAACAGGAACCCGAGAAAGGGTCCTGTAAGCCAGTTAAGGGTTGTCCCTTTTCTTTCCCTGGATGGGAATTATAGAGCGAGGCTGGAGATGTGAATTTAGTGGTTCACGGCTATCAGAGCTGAGGTCTGGGTCATTCTCTTGGTCTTTCCCTTGTGGTTTTGAGACCGTTTCTGCAGCTGTGTAATCACATCTGAGACTTAGGAATGGGGAAGAGCAGTGGGGCGAATGTTAGCTGAGTTTACCCCTCTTTTAAGCCCTCCTCAACAACTCTGCTTATATCTCATTGTAGAGCTATGCCACATGGGCCCCTTCTGGCCACAAGGAAGGCCAGGGAATGGTTTTCCAACGGGGCACATTGACATTCCCACCAAAACTGACTTTTTGTTCACAATGAAGAGAGAGAAAGCAGAAGACGGTCTTGACCACAAGCACTTGCTATGTGCCAGGCACCATCCGAAGAAAGCATCTTACATGCTGTAATTCACTGGGATCTCATAACAGCCCTGCTGTATGGGTATGCATTATTCTGCTCTAAGAATGGGAGGCTGGAGTAGACAAGAAGCTGGCCACACAGCCAGTAAGTGACCAGTCTGGCCAGAAATCAGTCTAAGGATTGGTGGAGGCACAAAAGAGGCCTTGGTCAACAGGTCACACCTTCTGGAAGATGGTGGTGGGGATGTCAGGAGGGGCTCAGAGAAGAGTTGACCTTGAAGCTAACCATAGAACTGGTTTGATGTTGGGAGTCCTGGGCTGCGGTGGTAAAGGCTTTCTGATGGCCTGAGCTCAGAAGAACCCATTATTTTGGGGAATTGAAGTTTTGTGGGAAGCTGAGAGAGCTTGGAATGAGGGTCTAGGTGGATGGAGGTGCCAAGGCTGGAGGAAGAGCATAGGTCAGACCGTGGTGGATATAATTTCCCCTTTAAAGCCCTTGCTGTTTCATTATTGCTTCAGGAAAAATACTCAGAGCTAATTTAAATTCTGAACATATATTCTGAAGACATTTTTCCAGTTTAGTTTCATTATCTGAGCCATCAGTATGTCTTTTGAAGTATCTAAGAAGTATATTGAAATTTCTTATTCATTTCTCTCATTTCACATTGAATTAATGACATAGAATATTCAAAATGGATGGAACCTTCGAACTGATCTTATTCAACCTTTTTATGTCATCGTTGGGAGCATCTGAGGCCTGAACACGGTATTTCCTTGCTGAGTGGTCCTCAGGATTTCCTAGGGAGTCAGTGTCTGAGTCTAGGTTAGAAGATCATTTTCTCATTCACAGTCCTGTGTCCTCCTACCATTCCAGTATTCCCCAAAGTGTGTTCTCCGAGCCCTGTGTATCTCCTTCGCAGTGTACTGATATTCGGGTAATCATCTGCAATGATGTGTTTAGCATGTATCCTCCTTGGATTCTACTTCTAGTCCTTAGTTGAGTGCTTGACACAAAGCAGACACTCAGGAACTGTTCATTGACAGACTGTTCCAGTATTGGTGTGGTTCCCTGACAGAGGAAAAGAAAAATCCTTGTTCAGTTAAGTCTTGGAAATACTGGCTTAAACAAAAAGTTGGAAGAGCTTTTAATATACCCATGTGCTCTGTGGCTCTAAGATGGCTGTAAGAAGGGGGCTGTTCCCTTTAAACTGAATGTGTCCTTTTTAAAAAATTTTTATTAAGTTTATTTATTTATTTTGAGAGAGAGAACAAGCAGGTGAGGGGCAGAGAGGGAGAGAAAGAGCATCCCAAGAAGGCGCTTCTTGGCACTCCATGCTGATAGCGTGGCTCAATGCGGGGCTTGAACTTATGAACTGATCATGACCTGAGCAGAAACCAAGAGTTGGACGCTTAACTGACAGACTTACTCAGGTGCCCGAAACGGAATGGATTCTGAGGACTGCTATTTGGCTCTAAGCCAGTGTTGGTGTCCAGCACCTAAGGGAGCTTATGGCCTGGATAAATTCCTTGGGACAAAAGTGCTTTTTATTCTTTTTAGATTGCCTTCTGGTCTTTTGCTAGTAAAATGATGAAGAGTTTTCTGCTAAAAAATCTGTTATTTGAGAATATAGTCACATTTTGAAAAATGATGCATGTTCTTAGTTTCTCAGAATCCCGATCTTGTTTTTGTCCTTCAAGCATTGATACTCGGTTGTGGTTAGGCTCTAAGATTGGCCCCCTGAAGTCTGTTTATCTCAGGGAATGAGGTGCCCTGAGATAATGGCTTGTGCAGTGTTTAGAGAGGGGATCGGCATGGTGATGGCACATAGAGTAGGTCAGCAAAGGCAGAATGCAAAGTCCCTGGGCTGGTGGTCAGTGCACTGAGATGTTCTGGCCCGATCCACAAAGTGGCAACAGCAAACAACATGACATTACCCTGAGAAACTTGGTAATAACTGTGATATTAGTCATATGATGGGATTCACAATGTTTCCCCAGAGTGTGTGGGAGTCTCCTCATCCCAGAGATGGGCTTAGGCCCTTTACTTTTGTACCAGTGAAGATTTCTTTGCTTATGTAAAATTAGGGTTAAGTTATCTCTCCATCTCCCACTCAGTATAGCTTGGTGGCCTAGAGCATCTACTCTAAGCCAGTGAGTTTGGGATTATAGCCTATCTCGGCCACTTGGGAGTCCTTTTCCTTAAAATGGAGATAATAATTTCTACCTAACCGGAACAGTTCATGTGAAGATGTAATCTGTATGACTGCTTTGTACAGTGTCTACAAGAGAGGTTGGCATACTTGCCTTAAGGGACCAGATAGTGCATCTTTTAGGAGCCATATGCATATTACTGAGTGGGAGAAGCCAGTCTGAAAAGACTTCGTACTGTAAGATTCCAACTAGATGGCATTCTGGAAAAGGTGAAACTGTGGCAACAGTAAGATCAGTGGTTGTCAGAGGTAGGTTGGGGGGAGCAAAGGATGAATAGGCAGAACACAGAGGATTTTTAGGGCAGTGCCATTATTCTCCAGTGGTGGATACACGGCAAAGCCCATAGAAGGTATGACACCAATAGGGCAAATATTTTTTCCCAGTCTGTGGCTGATCTTCTCCTTCTCATGACATAGGGAGCAGAGGTTTTTAAATTTAATAAAGTCCAGGCTAGCAATTATTTCTTTTGTTGGTAGTGCCTTTGGCGTTATATCTAAAAGTCACCACACCATTGCCATACCACAAGTCTTCTAGGTCTTCTCCTGTGTTATCTTCCAGGAGTTTTATAGTTTTGCGATCCATTTTGAGTTCATCTTTGCAAAGTGTTCTTGCATGGTGTCTACTTTTCTCATTAAAGCCCTTCACATATTAATCATGGTTTTTAAAAAATCTTAGTGTGGTCATTACAACTTTCCTCATATGTGCCTCTGGTTCTGATGCTTTTTTAAGTCCCTTCAAACTGTGTTTTTATCTTCATTCCTTGTAATTTATAGTGAAAGGTGGACAGGCCTTCAGTACTGTAGCGGAAAGGTTTGGGAGGAGAGAAGCATTCTATAGTCCCGTGATAGGTCTCAGTCTTTTGTTGAATCTATGCCCCTGGACTGCAAATGTCACAGTACTCTTAGTTGATCCCCCCCATACCACCTTAGGTGGGACAGGTTGGCCAGAACCAGCTAGAGTTGGGTATTTCCCTTCCCCCAGATAGGTTAGGCTCTGATAAGACCCCAACAGGCTAGGCTTTGGTAAAATACTTCATACTTCGAGCAGGCCTTGTTAAGAAGAACAAAATGCTCGGGTGTATTTCAAGATGGCTACTTTGCCCTGCTTCTTCCTGGAAGCGGAAGGGAATTTTTCATTCTGATATTCACCATGAGTGTCTGGTAGAGCTCCTCGAGGAGACATTGCAAAAGCTTGGCTGGCCCTCTGGAATTTTTAACCAGCAGACTTGTCCACACCAAGCCTCCCCCAATTTGTCAAATTGTCATTTACATTTTCTTACCCTAGCACTTTCTCATGAGTTTCTGCTCTAGTAACTTGTGATCTTCTGTGTCTGACTGTCTGTCTCTCCAGTTTAGGGGCAACAGTTTGCCCTGTGACCTCACTTCTCTGACAGTAAAAAAAGTTGTTTTCAGTTTTTTGTTTCAGCTTTTTCTCTTGTTAGGATGGAGTGTGACATCTAAGATCCTTACATGGCAGACTAGAAACCAGAAGTTAGTTTTTTTTTAAATTAATCCCAGAATGGGTTCTTCTTTAAGCCCTGATCTGTGTTTAGTTCTGTTTTGCTCCTTATAATAATTTATATTTTTATTACAAAGTTATAGTAGTCAAAACAGTATGTTACTGGCATATAAATACAGACATATAGACCAATGGATTGGAACTGAGAGCTTGGAAATAAGCCCACACATATTTGATAAACTAATATTTGACAAGGGCACCAAAGTATTGAATATGGAAAGGATAGTCTCTTCAATAAAATGGGTGCTGGGAAACCTGGACATTCATTTGCAAAATAATGTAATTAGATACCATCTAATACCACATCACAAACATTAACTCCAAACGGATTAGACTTAAGACCCCAAATCGTATAACAAATATAAGAAAACATAGGGGAAACCCTTTTTGACATTGACACTGGCATTGATTTTTTTGGAGATGACACCAAAAGTGCAAGCAGTAAAAGCAGAAATAAACAGTTGGGCCTACATCAAGCGGAAAAGATTCTACAAAGCAAAAGAAACAGTCAACAGAATGAAAAGACAACCTACAGAATGAGAGAAAATGTTTGCAAACCATCTATCTGATCAGGGGTTGATATGCAAAGCATATATGGAACTCTTACCAACTCAATAGGAAAAAAGCAATCTGATTAAAAAATGGATAAAGGACCCAAATAGACAAAAAATTTTTTCCCATAGATGACATACAAATAACCAACAGGTACATGAAAAGATGCTCAGTATCACTCATCATCAGGGAAATGCACGTCACAACCACAATGAGATATCACCTCACACCTGCCAGAATGGCCGTCATCAAAAAGGCAAGGGCGTGGAGAAAAAGGAACCCTTCTGCACTGCTGGTGGGAATGCAAACTGGTGCAGCCACTCTGGAAAAAAGTTTGGAGGTTTCTCAAAAAATTAAAAATAGAATTACTATTTGATTCAGCAACCCCATTTCTGGGCATGTTTATATATATTCTGAGGCAGGCTAAGAACCTAAGCATCTGCTTCCGGATGAATGGATAAAGAAGATGTAGTATATTGTGTGGAATATTCAGCCATTAAAAGGAAAGAGATCCTGCCTTTTGCAGCAATGTGGATGGACTTTGAAGGCATTATGCTAAGTGAAATAAGTCAGAGAAAGGCAAATACTATATGATCTCACTTATATGTAAAATCTATAAAAGGTGAACTCATAGAAATAGAGGGTAGAATGGTGGTTGACAGGGCCGGGAGGTTGAGGGAAATGGGAGATGTTGGTCAAAGGGTCTAAACTTCCATAAGATCAGTAAGTACTGGGGATCTAATGTACAGCACGATGAATATAGTTAATATTTTATATACTTGAAAGCTGTTAAGAGAGTAGATCTTGAATGTAATCACCACACACACACAAAACGTAATGATGTTAGAGAATAGAGGTTGTCAGCTAACCTTATTAACTGTAATTGTTTTGCAATATATATGGGTAATGTTTGGCAGTATGTATATAGGCATCAAATCACATTGTATACCTTAAACTTACATTTGTTATATGTCAATAATATCTCAAAGCTGGGCAAATAATTAATATTTCAATATAAATAAGCCAAACAAGCTTCACTTAAAACTGCTGCATTCCCTATGTGCCCTGCACATCTGAACCATGTGGTGGCTGAGACCGCATCCTTTATATTTTGAGCACTGTTGTGGTGTCCATTCAACAAAGTAATCTCTGTGTGCCTGCTGTACTTCAGTCAGAGTCCTAGACAGAGGGCATGTGGGACCAAACAGGCCAGGTTTCTGCTCTCATCAGATGTCCATCACTCTGAGTCTCTCACAGATTCCTTAAGTTCAAGAAGAAAAGATGTATAGGAAGAATGACTTCATCTATTCACTCAGAATTTCACTTAGAATTTTTTTAAGTGAGAGGAAAGATAGGTCTGCTTTGCTCAGCCTTGGCTATGTAGAAGTTAATATGGGATGTGGTTATATACATGTTATGTACCTGTGTACATGTGTGTGTTGGGGTCTTGTTGGGAGCCTTAAAAATGATTTTTTTCTTTCACCTTTAGTTGTTGAACTGTTTAAAATAGTGTAGAGACTTTGTATATGCGTGTATATTTACGTGTGGGAATGCTATAGACGCAGCTATGTTTTAAAATAACATGTGCATTAAAATGACTTAAAATTAAAAAATAATGCAGGGGCCCACTGGAAGAGCTGCACACGGTACTTTAGAAGTGTGTGGAGTGCTTTGCTGGTGGAGGACAGCATTGCTTGATGGAGCGAGGCTGTCTGACCACCTCCGGTGATGTGAGAGGCTGTGGACCTAAGCTGCGTTAGCAGCGAATCTTTTTTATTAAAGAACCTCTTGACTTCCCGTTCATTATGGTTCAATACCAGCATAGTCCCCAGCTCTCTGTGGAATTGGTGTGTTCTGGTTTATCTGGAGGCAGAGAATACACTAGAATAAGTGACTACTTGATGTCCTTTTTTGTCGTTGTTGTTGTTCCCCTGTTAGGCATTTCTTTCTTCTAGGAGCTGGAAATGCTTTTCGAGGCATGTATTAATTCTCTTGAGACCACTTTTGGAATAAGGCAAGGGTCCTTATCTCCTGTACATTTATTTTTAAGTAGGCAGAAACATGCATGAAGCATCCAACAGTTAAGTGATTTATCAAAGGTCACTGCTAGAATGCGTGGCGGTTAGGAATTTGACTCTTGGCTTCCCTTCAAAGTCCAGAGTTCAACCTGTCTCATCTTTTATGTCTGATAAATGCTCAGCTAGAACAAGTTCTCAAAGAACAAGGAATAGCCCTCTAACCTTTGGCAAATGACATTTTATTTAATTTTGAAAATCAGTACTTTGTGCACGACTGTTGTGTACTGTTGTGTTTGACGGTTGGGGTACAAGCGTGAAAAAGTGAAGAAGGGCATTCAGAGTCCAGTTCGCATGAAGAACTTAGCAGTGGGTGTCAGAGTGCTGCGGAGCAGTGACTGAGGCTGGGGCTTGGAGTGTGTGCCTGTCCTAGGCTGTAACCGTGCTGAGAGCTCGGTGGCAGAGGCCATCAAACTTCCTGATTTGTATATCCACTAAAGGAACTTGGCAAAACCCTGCACTCACTTTCATATGTATAAATTCGTATCTGTGTTTTGTCACACATTTAACATTGGCACAAGCTAGAACTTTGGGTGGATTTTAAATGTTAACATTTTAGGGGCACCTGGGTGGCTCAGTCGGTTGAGCATCCGCCTTTGGCTCAGGTCATGATCTCACAGTTTGTGGGTTTGAGCCCCGCATCGGGCTCTGTGCTGACTGCTAGCTCAGAGCCTGGAGCCTGCTTCAGATTCTGTGTCTCTTTCTCTCTCTGCCCCTCTCCTGTTCATGTCTGTCTCTCTTTGTCTCTCAAAAATAAATAAATGTAAAAAAAGTAAATATTAACATTTAAAAAATTTACATCCCTCTTTTAAATGAATCCAGTGGAATCCGAAATCACAGGGACTCAGCACCCACTATCATCTATGCAAAAATGAATTAAAGGTCTCATTTTAACTGTTGGAAATTTTTTATTATTCTCTTCTCTCCTTGAACCTGTGGATCCAGTTTGCCCTCCCAATTTTTTTCCGAATGGAATGTATTTTTGGCTTATAAGTTTTTCTTTGATCTTCCTGTCCTAATCCCTTGCACTAAAACCATGCAAAAAATTTGAAATGCAGTTAAAAATATTTCCTATAATCATGAGACTGTAATTATTGAGAACATTTCTTCCAGAGTGAGCTACGATGATAGTTATTAGTTATACACACTTTATCAAAGCAACCTAAGCATTAAACATTGTGATGACTGATTATTACATCTTAAAAATGCTACTAAAAATGTGTCATTTACCCAATGTGTGGGACTTTCTCCTCAATTATTAGAAGGACTGCTCACAGGGACATTGATCGAGGAGCACTTGCATGGTGATAACTTGGTAGGAGCAGGGGGACAGTCCTTCCCTTGTTCCCAGGGGTTGTAGGTAGTAAGCAGACAGTCACGTGGTGATCCGTCATCAGAAATCACTGCTAATGCTCTGTGCGCTGACAACTTGAGATTTGGTCCTCCGTCAGTTTTGTCGAAAGTCAAGAATTGGAAACCTCCAGACTTCCAAAAAGGCTTTGTTATCCAGTCTTTAGAATCATTCACTTCCTTGATTTCTGGGAATTTTACCAAAAAGGCTTTACCTCAGCTCATCAGACCGCTATCAATCATACCTGTTGCTGTTTTACCCTAAGGCACCTTTTAAAATTCTATATACTCTGGAAAGGCTGAGAATGCACTTTTATTTATATAGTATTGGCTTTAAATGTATTTTTCTCTCTATCCTGTGTGTGTGGTGGAGACCATGAGGCTGTGGACTTACTATCTTTCTACTCAGAAAAAAAGAGTCTTCTGGTTTAAAAACGTCGGACTCATTCTTCAGTTGAAACAAATACATTAATATCTGTTCCTGTTTCTGTTTTCAAGTCCTAAGATGTTTATATGGGGAGAGCCAGGTACGGTGCCTTTGCACTAACTTGAAGTAAGGAAACTTTTCAGCATGTCTTCTCGTTCCCCTGGCTTGCCTTGTTGCCAACATCCTCTAAAATCTCTCAATCCAGGCCAAAATACCCAGGTCTGTCACCAGCTTTGACTTCAACAGAAACGTGTGTACGGACAGCAGGAAATCCTATAATATGCCTTGAGCAAGGAGGCGTAGGTTTAAACTAAACATTCATTCTCTTCTTGCTTGGCACCTTGAGTATAACATAATTAGGATGGTCACGGGTACATCTTTCTACTGGAAAACGGAAGAACGGTGTGGAAAAGGAGGGGGAGGAGGGTGGTGTTTGGCACGGCTACTGCAGGCGCCTTGTCAGCAGATCCCGTCTAGAAAAGCATTACACGTGCACATTGGCGGTCTGGAGCCTCTGAATCTGTTCGTGCTTAGTATTCTCGGGAGGTTTCCCTCTTTGGGCAACTTCCAGTTTGAGACTTCTGCCTTGGGGCAGTGACTCTCAAATACCTCTCTTTGCTCTGGTAGGCCAAAAACTTATCAAGAGATCATGTATTTTCTGTAAGTTCTTCTGATCAGATGGTGCACAATTCTGTGGGCTTTTTATACCTGATAGTTACTTGTTAGTTATTAGGGTCATTAAAATTAAATTAGGAATGGCTGGTCAGTATTCCATTAAGAAATATGTAATTTTCAGGAAGAGCTGTGCTGTCAGTCACAGTGTTGTCAGTGTGGGCTTGAGCTGGTAGTGGCTTTCAATCACTGATACTCTTTTTTCTTTTTTGAAAGAGAGAGAGAGAGCGCGCGCGAGCGAGTTGGAGAGAGGGGCAGAGGGAGAGAGGAGAGAATCCCAAGCAGGCTTCATGCTCAGCGACGCAAGGTTTGATCTCACAACCATGAGATCATGACCTGAGCTAAAATCAAGAGTTAGATACTCAACCGACTGAGCCACCCAGGCGCCACTCATTCATTGATATTCTTGATTTAAAAAATGTGTAAATTATGAGTTACCTTTAGTTTGGCTTCATGGTGATCAGTATACCTTGTTATGTGTGTTTCATCCTTTCATGTATAGTGATGAGTGAAATGGGCCTATTTATTGTAAGCTGAGTTGGCATGATTTTGTTTCTTTCCACATACTTTTTGATTTCTTTTTCCACAGAAAGCAGAACCAATGGGTCTCATGAGTTTCTGGATTCTTTATGTTAAAGAAGAGAAATGGTTGGGAAACTGTTACTTAGGGGATACAAAAGAGATACTATTTTAAAAATATATTTTCTCTTTCTCTTTACTAATTATGTATATTTATGTTTTTTATCCTTTTGTTAGACATACTAAAGGTTTCCATTTTTTTAATTTCTCTGTGTATCTTCAAGTCTAATGTTTATCTTTTGTTTTCAAACTATTAATTTTCACTTATGTCTTCCTTATTTTATATTAAAATTGTTTATGCTTTCTGTATAAAAATGAAATTATTTAAGGTTGTATATTTTCGTTTGACGATAAATTTGGCAGCATCCTGCACATTTTGATATGTACTACTTATATTTTTGTGTAGGCATTCTAAAAATTTTTATTTATAGTTTGGGTCCCCTGGGTGGCTCAGTTGGTTGAGCGTCTGACTCTTGGTTTTGGCTCAGGTCATGATCCCGGGGTTCTGCGAGATGGAGTCCTACATAAGCTCTGCGCTGACAGCACCGAGCCTTGAGTTCTTGAGATTTTAATTCCAGATTATTGGCTATTACACTCTGTATCTTTTTTCAAGGCCTTTTGGTTTCCATGTTTCCTTCTGTATGTAGGCTATATTCAGCTTAAACTCAGTATTTTCTCTGTGGTTCATAGCTTCCCACCAGTGTGTTTGGCCACGGGTTACCTCAGTCCTCTCTTTCACTTGGATTTATCTCTTGGATGAAATGAATGGAGATATCACCTCTGGGATGTTGGAGGCTTTTGTAGTAAATGACAGCTGGATTGCCTATAGGGCTCACGATGCTTTTGCTAAAGTTTAAGCTCTATTTTCTTCCAAATCCTAGAGTCGAGGAGAAATCGTAGACCATTTTACTTTAAATCCAACCTGCATTTAAGTTTTATTTGTGCTTCTTTGTGGCATATTGTCATGAGATGTGCAGGTTTTGACTGCTTCTGTCTCATTCTATCTGGATTCATAGCATAATTCATAAACAACTTGAGATTTCCATTGTATAAATATTGCTCCCCACCATAAAACTCTTTATTTTCCCCATTTTTAAAATCTTACTATTCTTTTAAATGAGTCATTTATGAGTGGAGAAGTGAGACATGTCAAAAACATTTGACAGTTTTGACTCTTAGAAAAAACAGCTGGGCGCTAAAAACAGTGAAGCCCGTTGAGCACAGGTCAGAAGCCAAAGAAAGGCTGGAAAGTGTTGGAAATGTTTTAGAAACTTATACTCCTCCGGGAGACCCTTCTGTGCACGCATCTTAAGAAGGGCTTTTGAGTTTCCTGGCCTGCAGGAGATTAGCAAAAAGCAAATTAGAAGTGGGATAGGAGCTGTGAGGAGCAGGCCCAGATATCAGGGATAAATGACAACCTGCTGGTTTTAAAAGAGGCAGAGTAATTTAAACAAATCCAAGCACTTTGATGGCCCCTTGATTCAGGCTAAAAGCCACCACCACACCGCCGTCAGAGGGCCCAGCTTGTGGCATGGACTGCATTCCACTACCCTGGAGTCATCAGCAGCTGTGACGGTGACTCAGAGCCCCAGACAGACACAGTGCCCTCAACCCAAGAGCCAGAAGAATGTGCTGCTCCTTTGAGGAACATTTCTCTTGAATATCATTCCATTTTAGAAAGTGGTTGAGAATTTTATAAATGGAAGCTAGGCTTTTGGGGAAATTCCTTTATGGAGAATGCCTGACACCCACACCTAGCCACTGTGTTGGTTAGATAGGATATTATAAGTTTATATATATTTTTTATTAGAAATTTTTTTTAAATGTTTAGTTTTGAGAGAGAGAGAGAGAGAGAGACAGAGTGCGAATGGAGGAGGGGCAGAGAGAGAGAGGGAGACACAGAATCCGAAGCAGGCTCTAAGCTCTGAGCTGCCAGCACAGAGCTAGATGTGGGGCTCAAACCCATGAACTGAGATTATGACCTGTGTGAGAGTCAAATGCCCAACTGACTGAGCTACCCAGGGGACCCAGTTTATATATATATTTTAAACATTTGTTTGGAAGTCCTGAACCACGAGATCATGACCTGAGCCTAAACCACGAGTCAGACACTTAACCCACTGAGCCACCCAGGTGCCTCCGTTTTTAGATTTTATTTATTTTATATGCAATTGCAAGTTTCTTGGGGTAAGGGACTACGTTTTGTATCTCTGTATAACATAGGGTAGGTAGGTAGTCACTGAATATTTGTGCATGATAGTCTTGGTGGTGAGGGTGTAACTCAAAAGTCAGAAACACCTATATGCCTGTAATTAAACTTATATTAAATTATTTGGCAAGAAATCATGACTTCAGGCACTTGCGAAAAAATGATAATCATACAAGCACTAGAGTTGGTGAATGGGGAATTGGTGTTTGTTTAATATAAATTCTGAAAAGACTTCTGATATGATTAATTTTCATTATTAAAAGAAAGCATACCGGGTATTAGTTGTATTATGTTTCATCCAGAAGTGAATCAAAGTGCCTTTTAGAATAATAAGAAAACTAATACCTTCCATTTATACTGCACCTGTCTTCCAAAGAGTTCAAAGCACTTTCCAGGACTCATCTAATTAATCTTTTTTGGCTCTCTTGCAGAGTAGCTAGTGGGACATGGTGTGCGTGTGTGTGTGCGCGCGCTCAGACGCATTTTTTACATGGATTTCTTCCCTTCCTCCCTCCCTCCCTTCCTTCCTTCACTTTTCATTTCATCTAATAGAAACTTTTTTCTGAATCTAATCTTGGCTAGAATGTGGCATTTTGTTAAGCATCACGTTTCAAAGAATTGCGTACCATTTTTAGAATATTAAGCCACATTTATTCACAAAGACAGTTTTCTGGAAAAAAAAATACAGCATATGCTACCCATACACATCAGACTACTAATCAAAAATTGATATCAGCTATGCTGTGAGAACATAAATTTCAGCAGCGTCTTTCTGTTTTGACTCTTATAATAGAATTTGATTTCTTAGTAATTGCCTTTATTTTCATGCCCACCCTTGGGTGAGCAGATCGCCTAGGTGACAGAAGCAAGCACTTCATAGGAAAAGTGAGAAGCACAAGAAGGTGAGGTTATTCCCAATGTAACGTTTTCTCTTTACGTGGAGCGACCGTATTAATTTTCTGTCATCTTCACCTCTTTGCCAGACTTGCTCTTTTGGGCAGTTGTTCATGCTGCATCTGTCATTTTCTTTCATTGATATTCATCTGCGGCAACCATCAATGCCTTTGTGAATCGCTCTTAAAGCCGCTGCGTTTTGGCAGTAAAGTGGCTCACAGCAAAACTACACCGTTTTGATCTGGGTTGTAGCAGAATCTTTAATGGATTTCTTGATTGATTAAAGTAGAAGGGCCTAACAAAGCCACAAGAAAACTACTCCCACCCCCCACCCCTTCTCCTGCAACACCGATTCCGGTTTCCTCTTTGTTGAGCTTTACTGGGGTGGTGCAGATTAAGTTTTCTTCCCAAAAGCGTAAAAGGATTTTACTTCCACCCTTTTTTCTGTGGTCTTGGACTAGTGATGCAGGCAAGGCTAAGCAGCAAAGCTCTCCTTGACTATCATACTGCAGGTCCTTTTCAGTATCAAGGATCAGTTTCCTGTCTAGGGGAGGCCTTGGTGTGACTCTTTATAAAACATCGTGAGTGGGAGGCTTCAAGATTGCATGAGGCAAAGACCTTTCAAGGTGTTATTCATACTCTTTTTTGTTTGTTGCCGGAAAAGGCTAGGCAGCACTCACGTAGGACCTGCTTAGCTGTTGAATACTAGATTACAAACCGTAGCCAGGCTTTTCATGGATGAGGCAAATGAAGCCTTCAAACAGCAGAGGGTGTTCAGGACCCAGCCCCTTCCCCCCAACCCCCCTTATAACACCTCATGGAGCAGAAATGAAGGGCCATTGTGACATTGATTTGTAGTTCTATTAACTTCATTTGGGCAAAGTCAACTGTTGACTTTTCATTATTAGGTAAATAGTGGTGAGTATGATTTCTGGGTTAAGATACTGCTCACAGAAATTTTGCAGCGTTGCATGTTTTCTGTCTTTTTCAGTGTACACAGATTTGGAAATATTAGGTTACTGGTACAGTTTACTAATGGTATTTTGTTCCACAAAAAAGGAAATGCACGGGCTGTCACTAAAGTGGAATTTAATCAGAAGTCTTTCATAACATGTACCAAAGTAAAGGCTTGTGTGTCAGTGTTATCAGCAGGATTAAGAAGATTGCTGGGATTCTAACCCAGGACCCATTTTATGTGTCTTTCTTGGGCTAACTTGTAAATGAACATAGTTGGAGAATAGGACGAGGAGGAGAGATTATCTTCATATATGTTTCTGTGTCTTGGTACCTGGGTAGAGGCTTCAGGCACTGGAAGTTTGTTCCCACCCTGAGGCTTCAGAACTAGACAGTTCCAGTCCTGAAGCCTCGGGCCTTATGGTAAGGCAGGTTCCATCATGGCTAGATGAGCCCTGTCTACTCCATAGCATTCATATGTCAATACGAGTGTTAAGTGAATTCGGGTTCCATCCTTATGGCAAGAACATGGGGACAGGTTCTCGTGGAGGATGTGGTGCTGAGAGATAGTTGAGTGTGGTGTTTAGCATCATAGTCTCTGAAATCAGGTTCCTTACAGTCCAGTCCTAGGTTCATTATTAATTAGTTGTGTAATTTGGGCAGGTGACTTAACATTTTAGATGACACGATATTTGTGATCTCTTTTAGTTTCTATCTTTTTCTTCTTTGGGATTACTATATGGGATTCACCTTCCATCAGGACCATATTGGTTAAAAGGCACACAAGGCATATGTGTTTTATAATAAAGGACTGTGTATGCGCATGTTGCACGCATGAGTGTGTGCTTGAGCTTTAATTGGAATAAAAAAAAAGACTATTTTTAGCAAGATCATGGAAGGCCTTTTCTGTTTGCATTTTTGTTTCAAAGAAAGAAAAGCAATCTGCAAAGACATTAATGTCAGTTTGAATTTGAGAATATAAGCATCGGAGAGCTATGCATTCCAAATTGGGCCTCCCAGAGGAAATATGAATCTGCCATGTATTTATATGAGTCAAATGCGGTGAGTTGGATTTTAGATACCTAGAAATCTTTCCCCAGATTCAGTCAGACCTTCAAAATTATAGGCCCAGACTGGATCATATTAGTTCCCAGTAGAATTGCTTTGATTGAACTAACTTTTGGCAACATCCAATTAATCTATATTGAAGGACATTGTAAGAAATGCCCTAGAAAGCAGGTTGCCATATTTAATCTGAGGAGTTGTTAAGGACTAGTCTGTGTGTCTCTGTGAGAACTAATGGGGATAGTTTTGTTAGGCCGGAGGGCAGGTACTGTGCCAAGGAAAGGTTTTGTTTTTAACTCACAGATACTGAGAATCAGGTCGCTTCTTTGCATTGGCAGATCTATTTAGGGTCAGAGGTGTGTCCCACCCTAAAAGAATGTATGTGTAGATCTTTCTGGCAGGCAGTCTGTAGGCTGTCCTTTACTCCTTAATTTAGCCTACGACCCTTTTGTCTCGTTTTTTTCCCTTTTCATTATTATTATTATTATTATTATTTGGTTTTTATCTTTATTGTATGCAGACTCGTGTTGGGCACTAGAGCGGAAGTTACAAAGAATATATGTTGTCACTTTAATTCCTGTGAACTGTTTACTTCTTGGTTTTGACAACAGTTGATACTTCATGCCTGATTCAATGATTTCATTAGAAGTTGTGGAATAATGATTTTCTAATTTTATCATTCCTTCCTCCTTTATTAGCTAGCTTTCTTCTGTGAAGTAGACCTTCACTTATCACCATGGCCCACTTAGATCTCCTGAAAAGTCAGGATAAGTGCTCCCCCCACCCCACCTTTTATCATACTTTTAAGGTAAGGAATTGGTTTCATAACTACTTAAAATGATGACAAGTGTTTTTTTCCCTGGCATTTTCATTTCCTTTTTATTCTTTTTTTGATTATTGTTAACAAATCATGCTTTAGTCAACTATAATCCATGTTCTTTCTCATTTACAAATTCTCAAAATTTTGTTTAGTGGTTTTTTCCCCCCTACCTGTGGCCCTATACAACCATATAAATCATTTTTTAAATGTTTGTTTATTTTTGAGAAAGAGAAAGAGAGAGACAGAGTGGAATAGGGGGAGGGGCAGAGAGAGAGAGGGAGACACAGAATCTGAAGCAGGCTCCAGGCTCTGAGCTGTCAGCACAGAGCCCCACACAGGGCTCGAACTCACAAACTGTGAGATCATGACCTGAGCTGAAGTTGGATGCTTAACCCACTGACCCACCCTGGCGTCCCCTCTCCACCCCCCCCCCTTTTTTTTTTTTTTACCTTATAAATCTTTTAAAACCTACTTGCTCTCTGCTGGAACGAAATGTCCTAGGCTCATATTAAACCTTTTCTTTCTGAGAGTTAACATCAGCCATCTCTTCAAGGAGCTCTGGTTCCTGTTGGTGATGAATGGTGTTGATATCAAACTCTGAACCCTAGGGTGCTCACTGCTGCTGGGATGCTATGGCTTCTAAGCCATTTCATAAATACAGTCTTTGTATTTTATTTCAAAATTATGTGTTTTCCCTCAAATGAAAATCTTGATTCCTAAGACCATTAACAAATTGTTTATCTGATTTATTGTATTTATTACTCATTTTATTTTTTTGATAGCTTTCAGGACAGCATTACTAATATCATAACTAATAAAAAAATTAAGGAAGTTTAAAATAAATATCTATGTCTTTGTTCTCAGAATGTTAAGGAGGGTTTGTAATCAGGGTGCTGCATTATAAATTTACCTGAAATAATTGTTTACATGGTTATGTTTTCATTTTGATGAGTACTTGAATTCATTTATTTCAGTTTATTTCCAACTTTAGGATTAAAAAATTTAAATTATTATGTTACATAAAGATTTTACACATAAAGAATATTGTATATTTACATATATATGTATTTATTATACATGTGTATATATGTAATATTAAATTTATGCAATTCTACAAGCTAAATTCACAGAAAGGTATACAGAGATAAGTCTTAGTTTTATTCTTGTCCTTTGTAGGTAGCTATTTTTGTTAGTTATTTGTTTATCCTTCCAAAAGTTTTTCTTTTAGAAAGTATGAATACATGAATATGCTTTTGGAAAGCAATGAATATATATTTTTGTTCTTCACACTTGTTACACAAAAATAAGAAAAGAAAATATATACATTTTCTACATCTTTTTATTCATTTATCAATATCTCCTAGTTCTCCTTAGAGATTTTCCTCATTAGTTTTTTTTTTTTCATAACAGCACAGTTATTGTGTAAATAGATAGACTGTATCCACTATCAATTGACCCGAGCTTTCTCTATTGCTAGGCCTTTTTTCTCTAGTGTTTTGAAGAAAATGTTTTGATATCGTAAGGAATAACTGGATAGTGTGTGTGTGTGTGTGTGTGTGTGTGTGTGTGAAAGTCATTTTGTACTTTTCCCTGTGAATTCATAGAATAGAATTCTAGAGGTGAAATTGCTGAGTCAAGGATAAATTAATCTATAATTTAGGAAGGTATTGCCAAATCTTTTCCATAGAAGTTGTACTGTTTTGCTTTTTCCATAACCTCTCAACAGAGTGTATTGTCATAGTAAAATTTTACCAGTCTGATAGATCGGAAATGGATCATGGTAATTTTGATTTGTATTTTTCTTATGAATGAAATTAAGAGAATGTTATATTTAAGGGCCGGTTAATTGTATTTTCTTTTCTGCAAATTATTTGTTTCTATAATTTTTTTTTAATTTTCCTATTGGCTTTTCGGTTATTCCCCTTCCCTGAATTTCTAAAAATTTTTCATATATTAACCAATTGTCAGTAAGTATACATTCCAAATTTTTTTCCACTTGATTTTTAAATTTTAATTTGTGTTCTTATTATGTGGTATATGTGTGTTTATACATGAATTATGTAGAAGTTTGTATTTGGGTTTATGGGTTTATTGGGTTATGGGTGTACGTGTGTGTGTGTGTGTGTGTGTATAATATAGTCACACAATAGTTTTTATTGTTAAATTTACTAATCTTTTATTTTGTGACTTCTGGATTTTGAATCATAACTAGACCTTTTCCACTTTGTGACTATAAAGGAGTATACTTTTTTTCCACAGCATCTCTGTAGTTTTATATTTACATTGAAATCTTTGATCTACTTATAGTTTATCCTGTGTAAAGTATATAAAGTTGTGGAGTCAACTTTGTCTTTTTCTTAAAAAAATGTTTTTAATGTTTTTGAGAGAGAGACAGAGACAGAGCTTGAGTGGGGGAGGGGCAGAGAGAGAGGGAGACAGAGGATCCAAAGCAGGCTCTATGCTGAGACCAGAGAGCCTGATGTGGGGCTTGAACCCACAAGCTGCGAGATCATGACCTGAGTCGAAGTCACATACCCAACTGACTGAGCCACCCAGGCACCCCGAGAATGTTTTATTTAAGGGCCAGTTAATTGTATTTTCTTTTCTGTGAATTACTTTTTTCTATACATTTTTTTTTTTACTTTTTCTATTGGATTTTTGGTTATTCCACTTCCCTGAATTTCTAGGAGTCTTCATATATTAACTAATTGTCAGTACATACACATATAGTAAAACTTTGGGTTTTTTTTCCTGGTAATCTGTTTTATGTTAATTTAATTCTCAAACTAGCTGGAAGATCTTGAAAGGTAGAAGAAAAAATATTTCCTCCCCTGCACTGTCCAGCTATCATACTATGTACATTTATAAATTGATCTTTACCCAGCTGTTTTGATAGGCCATCAAAAACACCAAATGTATTTAGGTTTGTTTCTGAAATTTTAGACTTCTCTTTTGTTTGTCTATTCACTCATCTATGTCACTGTTTACATGATTTAATTCTGTGTTATTTAATGTCAAGGTTGTGACCCCTACATTCCTTTGGCTTTGCGTTTGTCTGCTGTACCATTGCTCCTAACTTCATTTTGAATCTTCCTAATTCATTTTGCATTAGTGTTTCTGTACTTAGCACAGAAAAGAGTTTTGCTTTGTTAATCAACCTGAAAATCATTGAATTAAGCCCTAATATAGATAGATAGATAGATAGATAGATAGATACAACCAGTGTGATTGGTTTAGTTTTGTGATACTGACTTAATGCATTGCTTATGAATGTGTGTGTGCGCACATTTTTAAAGTATCTTCCCTATGTATTCTGTTTGCTTAGCAATGTATTTTTTATACTTCCAGTGTTTGGGGAGATTGATATTTTTGCATTGGTAGTTTTATGACAATAGAATCACAAAAGACTCAGTACCTTTTCCTTTAGCTTAGACCACGTCCGTTGGTCTCCTGCAATGAACAACAATGAAATTAACTTCTTATTTCTTCTTGTAGTTTCCTCTTCTTTTCTTCTATCTACGCTTTTGGTCACTTGTGTGGCATTTCTCAGTGTTTAACTTTGTTTCCTTAAATGAGACTTAGCAGCTTAAAATGCCATCATTTCTACCTCAGCTGGTACCTAGGAGGTGGGCTATGAGTTGCACCATTGTTAAATTGTTGGTGTATGACTATTTCCATGCTATCCAGTCATTTTTACCCCCACGTTTATTAAAATCTTAGTTCTGTAGTGACATATACTTATGGGTCTCTATCAGTCCTTGCTGAGGTTTCTCTCATCTCTTGGTTAGATAAAGCTTGTCCTCTGGTGGATTTCTCTGGAAGAGCTCTCAGGAAAAACATTCCCTCAACGCATGCATATACCTGGTTCATTCATTCTTTCTTTGTAGGTACTGCTCTATTATTTTCTGACATTGAATGTTGATGTTGAAGTCAGTTGCCAGCCTGATTTGTTTTCCTGTATAGGTTACTTGGTCTTTTTGACTGGCTGCCCAAAAGATGCTTCATCTTTAAAGTCTCTTGGTTTTCCAAGCGTATGTCTTGGTGTTTCCAGGCATATGGTATTATGGTATACCTTCCAATTCACAGTTTAGAGCAGGGGTCCACAAACTTTTTACATAAAGGTCCAGAGAGTAAATGGTTTCAGCTTTGTGGGCCAGGTGTTCTCTGTCACAGCTACCAACTCTGCTGTCGTGGTGTGAAAGAAGCCAGAGATGGCACTTTCACAGATGCATGTGACTGGATTTGGCCAGGGGGCGCTAATTTGCCAAGCCCTGGTGTAGAGAGTAGTGCTTTATTTCAGAGACCTTTGCTTGCAGTAGATTTCAAATGTTTGATGTATTCCATTGTTTTGGTTTTCTTCTTTGGATGGAAAAATATATTTTGTTCCTTTGATTACTTTTTAAAATATCTGTCGGGGCACCTGGGTGGCTCAGTTGGTTAAGCGTCTGACTTCAGCTCAGGTCATGATCTCGCAGTCCGTGGGTTCGTGCCCCACTTCGGGCTCTGTGCTCACAGCTCAGAGCCTGGAGCCTGCTTCAGATTCTGTGTCTCCCTCTTCTCTCTGCCCCTCCCCCGCTCGTGCTCTGTCGTTCTGTCTCTCAAAAATAAATAAATGTTAAAAAAAATATTTTTTTAAATATCTGTCACCTTTTGTCTTATCTATCTGCCATTTGATCTTGGCTTCATTTTCAGAGCTATTCTCATTTTTTCCATTCTTCACTGTACTTTCTAGGATCTCTGTTTTCTCGTGCATTCTTTGTACTTTAGTCTTCATTTCCTAATTTTTTCTTTTTATCTTCCCTGAACTCTGTACATTTTCTTCTCCCTTCCTTCTATTGTGTAATCACGTCTTTGAATTCTTGGACTGTTCCACTGTAACTTTCTAGCTTTTGGGACTCTGTTTTTCTGGTGAATTTTCTTATGCTGAGAATTCTTTTTCTTTTTACTTATAGCGGATATGGCAGTTTTACTTGCCTTCTTGTTCCTATTTGAATTATATGTATTTTCCTGAAATATCTACTAGTCGCAGGGGCCTGTGAGGGTAGAGGACTTAGGACAGCCCTCCTGCTTTCTCAGCATAGCATCTTCTCTGTGGCTGCTAGTGGAACGGGGCAGTTTCTTGGTATGTGGCACTGGCTCTTTGCATGTTTTTCACTTTCCATGCCTTTTCTTTCTGCCTCCCCCAGTGCTTCCTGCTCTACCCTGTTTGTTCTCAGACCCAGCTAGAGCAGTTTCCACAAAGGGTGAGCTTTTCTCCTTCTGGTGGTGATTATTTTTTTGCTGGTGTTTCCTTGGTCTGCTGCTAATAAAGTCTCTTACCCTACTCCCTCCCCATTCTTCCTGGTTATATTTTCTCCCTTGCACATGGCTGTCACCTCTTGTGCCATCGGTTTTCCTGGTACAGGTTTAACCCTGTGTACGTTATTTGAAATAGGCATCAATAAAAGGTTCTGTTTATTCTTCTAGTTGCTTTTCATGGTTTTTAGGATAAGTGAATAGTCCCCATAATTCCTACCTGAACCTGGATAGAGCCCGTGTATTCCTTTTAAAATAGGTACATGTGAGCTTATTTTTAAAATACAGAACATTAAAGTAATGAAACCAAGGCCTGACAAAAAAATTTCCCTCCCAACCCTTTCTGTAGATGATGATGGGAATGTTTTGTGTGTTTTGGGCATGTAATCTTCACCAAAACTGGATAGTGTGAACATGAAACAAGGTTTGTTTAATAATCTCTTCCTCTCCTGAATTCTGGTTTGCCAAGTTCAAAAGAGAGGGCTTTAAATGAACTTGACCAAGATATTCTGAGAAACCATGAATTGTTTTTTTTTGTTGTTGTTGTTTTTTTGACATGGTGGTATTTATTTCAGTGTAATGGAAATGGCATAGCGATCCAAAGAAGGAAGCCTTCTGGTTACTTAGAGCTATTTTGGGTCAGTTATGATTTACCAAGAATCACCATCAGTGTCCATTTAAATAGTGAGCGAAGTGCAGTTGTGTATGCCTCATAAACTTTCTGAGTGGCTAGAGGAGCTCCATTTTTTCCCCCGTTCCTCATTATTCTATGAAATGTGTTTCCATGTCTCCCGAGTCTAGCAGCATCTTGCATTTGCTGCTATAAATGTCTCCCATCAGAAGGCCAAATAAGGAAGTTACAATTATAGAAATGTTTTCCCTAAAGACATTAGCCACATGAGATGCTAAATGACTTGCGCTATTTCAGTCTTTCTCATTTGTAGTTTTTTTTTCCCCCCTCTGTGAGCTTGGAAGGCAGCTTGCAGAATATATGCTGACAAGTCTATTTTCTGTATAATGTGGAAGAAACATTGAGATAGCGGTTGTGACTGACCCAAACCTGTCTGAGAATACACAGGAATTAGAAGGTGACACTTCTGTCAGCGTGCTGCCCAGTGGCCCACTCCCACATTACTTGTCGCTTCAAACAAATTGCCGTATTTTTTGGTGTGGAACACAATAAGCTATAACCTCACAACATCCTATTATTTCTCTGTCTCCAAAGAGTGGTCATGTTCAAGTGTCTTCAGAACTGAGCTCCTGTCCATCAGAATATAGATGTGAAATCCGTTTGTTTCCACATGTCCTGTGTCTCTTCCCACAGAAAGCTCAGCCCAGTCCCACATCATTTGTGGAGCATATGCAGGGTACTAGGTTCTGTTAGGTGCTGGGCTTACAAACCTGAGTGTGATGCTGTCCTCATTCTCAGAGAACTCAGCCCAGGGAGGGTGACAGCACGTATTTACAGTGCAGTCTGCCGGGAGCGACAGTAATGGAGTGCGTGTAACGTGGGGAGCTTGAGCAGAGGAAGAGCCTGTTGGGTGGGGTGCGCATGTGCTGGCAGATGTGGGCACAGCAATCTGAGATCCTCTTGGCTCTCCTGTCCTTTCTCTGCCTCATGCTGGGAAAGCTTTTGCAGTAGAACTTGACCAACTTTAAACCAATAAATCCAGTAGGTTGGTACTTTAAACTGGAAAGACACCTGATGGGCCTTTGAGCTCTGTATGCAAATGTTTAACAGCAGAGTTGGGCCTATGTGTTCATTTCCGTTGGCGGGTCTAGACCCAGGTTGCACAAACACCAGACTCAGGTGTGTGTGCGTGGAGGTCGGGGGGAATGGAGGTATTCATGTCTCTTCTAGTTTTGTATTTCCTTTGTGAGCTATGTTAACAAACATCTATAAAACTGAAAGAGGTTAAAACTCGAACACAAGTAAATTTTACCATAGATTAATACTGAAGCAGGCTGGATTGTATTTAGAATTAAAAAAAAAAAAAAAATCCGTTTCCCCTATTTATACCGTGGCCAAGTTCCACAGTATATCAATTAAACACTTGCTCTTCTGAAAAGTAGAATTATCATTCTTTTCTTTTTCTTCTTAATTATTTCAACTTTCTTCTAGTATTTATGCTGTTTAGTCTCATTCTCATTAGAAACTGTGTTTCCGGTTCGCCTTCATGTCCTGTGGTGTTTTGTTCCTGGAGGTACTCAGTGAATGTTTGTTGAACCAAATTGTGCGAACTAGGTTCGGTTTCAGCAGCTATTTTTCTAGTAATTACCTCGCCCATCTGCCATCCATTTTACTGTTGCTGATGTAATGAGAGGTTTTATATCCTATTATTAATAATTTTGTTTAATTTACCTCTCAATTTTGACATTTGCATTCTGCTTTATAACCTTATTTCCAACAATTAATAAAGAATCTTTATTTTTGAAGAAAATTTTATTGTAGTTGACACACAGCATTATGATAGTTTCAGGTGTATGGCATAGTGATTGGATGAGTATGTTATGCTGTGCTCCCAAGTGCGGCCACCATCTGTCACCGTAGCTATTGCTAGTGACTACATTCCCTGTGCTGTGTGTTTTATTCTTGTGACTTCCTCATTCCGTAACTGGAAGCCTGTATCTCTCACTGCCCTTTGCCCATTTTACCCATGCCCCACCCCTCTATTTAAAATGGTTTCAGTGCTTACCGCCCCCCATGCCCACTCCACCCTTGGGTGCTTTGTTTAGATCATCTCTTACTTACCTCAAAGTAGTTGTTTTCAGAGCGAGTTTGCAGACCATCTTTTGTTGCTCGTGATACTTTGGCAGGTGGAAAGTCATGTGGGTACAGAATTCTTTTGGTTTTGAGTTTTTCCCCTTCCAAAACTGTGAATGTCACTTATATTTTGGATTCTGTATTGCTAAGGGAAATTCTTATGTCATCCTAATATTTCTCCCATTTGTAACTATTCTTCTTTTATCTTGATACTTACAGGTTTTTTAATTTTACATTTTAGTTTTTATTTTAGTATTTTGTGAGAGAGAGAGCATGCACACTTGAGCGAGGGGGTTGGGGAGGGGGGATAGAGAGAGAGAGAGAGAGAGAGAATGAATGAGAATATTAAGCAGGTTCCACGTTCAGTGTGGAGCTAGATGCAGGGCTCTATCCCAAGACCCCGGGATGGTGACCTGAGCCAAAATTAAAAGTTAGACACTTAACCGACTATGCCACCCAGGCTCCCTTACATTTTGATATTTAATAGAATTCCTCCTCCTCCTCCTCCTCTTTTTTTGTCTTCCTCCTCAGAGATTTTTTTCCCTCATCAGATGCTGGCCTCTTTTCAGCTTTTCTTTCCATTGACTCTTTGTAGCTCTCTCTCATCTCTTCTCTTCCTCAGGAGTACCCGTTTTCTTTCATTTAGATTTTCCATTTCCTTCCTCTATGTTGCTTATCTATCCCCACATTGTTTTCATCCCTTCATTCTGGACACTTGGCCTTCTATGACTGTGTCCCTTGTTCTCTGCCTCACTCATCTTGTTATTTGGAGTGCAAGTTCTGTTCTTTTCTCTTCTAATACAGAAATTATTTCTGAGTTTGCACTCACCTCTCTGGTGTTTCAGCTCTATGTCTTTCAATTCTCTCTCCCCCCACCCCCTTATTTTTTAGGTCACATATTCTTGGATTAGCTTTTGTTTCTTATTGTAAACAGAATAGAGAAAAATTTTATTTGTGGTATCTCGGATATACAATATACCGTCCTGGAGAGTCCCTCTTGTTGGCTTTTGTGGGCTATTGTCACTTATTGTTTATTAGTGGTTGTTGTCTGTTGTCTTGTGGTCAGTGAGGACTGTTGATGTCTGTTAACATTGTTGATTTTGTGTTTGCTTATGTTTGGGATCCTTGTGCTTGTTGTCTGTTTTTGGTCCCTAACACTGCTTTCCTTGCTGCTTGTTAGAATTCTTTGCCAGGCCACAAGCTGAAGGACTGGTCTAGGTGGGCTGCACGTTGCCAAATTCTTGGTATCTTCTGGTCATTTGTTTATTAGCTCAGCTTGCTTTTCTAACAAGGGATGGTCTGTTGCCATCATTTTTTATGGGGTTACTTGATTTATTCATAACAAATAGAAATATTTGTATTTTTTATCTTGGCATAAATGCAGCATGAGAAACATCTTAATAGGACGCTGTGTGGGCACCTCCCATCCTTCTCCCGCTTCCTGTTCCCTCCACCATGTGCTAGGACACAGTGTGCAGTGGCTTGTGCCTTCCATCCTGTCTGTGAGTGACAGTTGATATAGAAAGATCACTAGCAAGGGATGATGAAATAGTCTAGGCTACTTCAGAAAGGTGGTTCCTCCCGCCGAGAATTGGCACTGGGGGTATGGAAAGACATGGGAAGGCACCTTTCTGGCTGACCTTGCTGTTTTTCCTCAAATACTCCCCTGTCATGGTTTTATTGTAAAAAGTATCTCTCAGGATGTGACGCATTATCACCAGTATTACTGAATATCAAAGTGTTTGTTTGGTTCTACTGATTTTTGTGTTTTTTTATCAGGGTTTCAGTATGAACCTAACTGAGAGTAGATCAGCTACCACTGGTTTTGGGAGTTGCCGTCATAAGCCAGAACTTCTTATTAGAGCCTTTAACTTGCTTTCAGTGTGGGGTGGACATTTCCAATGGACTTCTCCAGTGTAAGTTTCTAGCACAGCTTTTCTTTCCCTAATGAAATTACAGGCCACCCTCTAGGACCCTTCACCCCTCTTCTCATGATTAGTGAAGTTGGAGGCAGGTCTCTGATCTCAGTTCAAGAAGGTGATCAAAAATGTTGGAATATTTTTCACGTCGGAATTCGTCTCTATGATTTGTTACTAAGCTGCAACTCCCTCTGACTGTCTAATTTAAGGGTAGACTTTTTAGGTCATAGTGAATCTTTTAGAACAGGAAGGAAGAATGAAGAGATGTTCTAAGTGGTCCACATCTAATGTAAATCAGATAAGCCCCTCAAGAGAGGTATTAAACTCTTTCCTCTTTTCCTGTTTTCAAGTGCAGTCCATGATTTGAAGGATTTAAAGTGCTCAGTTAGTTTGCAGGGGAGCATTCATTTCATGTTTGAGTGTCTGCACTGTGCTGGGGCTCTGAAAACCACGTTAAAAAAGACAAGATCTTGTTCTTAAGAGGTGATGGGGGAATCGAGTTGGTGAATATGACTGGATTTAGTCCAGTTGTGGGGGTGATTTCTTTTGAGTCCTAGTATTTTCTCAGGTCCATCTCTAAGTTTTATACAGGAGCACTCACTGTTCAGTCTGTAAAGTCTTAAGAAATCCACTCTTTGCTACCTAGCTTGCCTCCTGATGTTTTAAGGTGAAATTGATACAATACCTAGGATTTAAAGAGTGTGGTCTCTAGAAATTAGATGAACATTTTCCTTGTTTAGCAGTTAGAATCCATGGACTTTTTAGGTGATCGAAGTCTGGCAGCTGTTTTATATATACATATATATGTATATGTGTGTGTGTGTGTGTGTGTATAAGGAATTGTTCTAATTTTGTAGATTTCCGTTACTTAACATTTCTATATTTTAATTGGCCTAATAAAGCCTAAATTGATGACATTATCACGGCATATGAGGATGCAGACGTAAATGTTCCCGTAGGGAAGTGTTAATGGAATCAAGATGGTGCAGGAGAGCTCGCCACCCGGTTCACTTGCAGCCTCGAGGTATGCAGTGACATTTTAAAAATGTCTACTGAAGCCAGACAGTCGGTTCATTAGATTAATTAAAGTACAAACTAACCCCAATCTGGTGTTTTGATAACGGCCACAGGGCTGTTGAAGTTGGAATCGGCCTGTGTTTGACAGCACTGTCATTAAAACCACAATGGAATCACCTCTATAGTTTCTCCTAAACTTCTGAATTCACCTTTTTAACAAAGAAGTGGACTTTCAGCATCCCTGATTGTTTTCTCAATGTTTAACTGATGTATAGGGGTAAATCTGGTTTTTATGAAAGGTGACAGCCTCCTGTGTTTTGTCTCATCTCTCTTGCTCATTTTGGGGCACTTGTGACATCAAAGCAGCAACAGGCTTCCATTCTCCCACAGACTGTCCATTGGGGCAGAATCAGGCGGGGAGAAGAGGTTGTCCACACTGTCAGTGGTCACATGCAGGTTTTTTTGTTTCTTAAATTTTAATACATTATGCACTGAAACATCTGTAAAATACAGTAATAAAAATGAATTATTAGAATACCCAAATGGAAGATAAGATACACAAAAATACAAGTCCCAGTATATTTTTAAAGTTTTTATTTAAATTCCAGTTAGTTAACATACGTGTAGTATTACTTTCAGGTGTACAATACAGTAGTTCAACACGTCCATACATCACCCAGTGCTCATCATAACAGGTGCCCTCCTTAATCCCCGTCACCTATTTCACCCATCGTCCCACCTACCTCCCCTCTGGTAAACACCAGTTTGTCCTCTATAGTTAAGAGTCTGGTTTTGTGTTTCTCTCTCTCTCCCCCTCTTTCTTTTCCCTTTGCTTATATGTTTTGGTTCTCAAATTCCACATATGAGTGAAATCACATGGTATTAGTTTTTCTCTGCTTGACTTATTTTGTTTAGCATGATATTCTCTAGCTCCATTGATGTTGTTGCAAATGGCAAGATTTCATTCTTTATTTTATATAGCTGAGTAATATTCCATTATATATACATATATCACATCTTCTTTATCCATTCCTCAGTTGATGGACACTTAGGCCATTTCCATAATTTGGCTATTGTAGATAATGCTGCTATAAACATTGGAGTACACGTATCCATTTGAATTAGTTATTTTGTATCCTTTGGGTAAATACCTAGTAGTGCAGTTGCTGGATTGGAGGGTAGTTCTATTTTTAACTTTTTGAGGAACCTCTATACCGTTTCCCAGAGTGGCTGGTTCCCACCAGCAGTGCAAGAGGATTTCTCATTCTTCACATTCTCAGCACCTGTTGTTTCTTGTGTTGTTGATTTTAGTCATTCTGACAGGTGTGAGGGGATAGCTCATTGTAGTTTTGATTTACATTTCCCTGATGATAAGTGATTTTGAGCATTTTTAATGTGTCTATTGGCTATTTGAATGTCTTCTGTGGAGAAATGTCTATTTAATCTTCTTGTTCTTTAATTGTTCATTTTTGGGGGGGGTGTTGGGTTTTATGTGTTCTTTATGTATTTTGGATACTGTTTATTGGATATTTCATTTACAGATATCTTCTTTCATTCTGAAGGTTGCCTTTTAGTTTTGTTGATTGTTTCCTTTGTTGTGCAGAAGCTTTTTATTTTGATGTAGACACAGTAGATTTTTTTTTTTTTTTTTTGCTTTTGTTTCCCTTGCCTCAGGAGACATATCTAGAAAGAAGTTGCTATGGCAGATGTCAAAGAAGTTACTGTCTGTGCTCTTCTAGGAGTTTTATGGTTTTAGGTCTCACATTTAGATCTTTAATTCATTTTGAATTTACTTTAGTGTATGATGTAAGAAAGTGGTCCAGTTTCATTCTTTTGCATATTTGCCGATGACATGATACTATATATTGAAAACCTGAAGGACTCCACCCAAAACTGCTAGAACTGATGAATGAATTCAGTAAAGTCACAGGATTCAAATCAATGTACAGAATCTGTTGCATTTCTATATACCAATAATGAAGTAGCAGAAAGAGAAATAAAAGAATCAGTTCCATTTACAATTGTGCCCAAAACCATAAGATACCTAGGAATCAACCTAACCAATGAGGTGAAAGACCTGTACTCTGAAAACTGTAAAACACTGATGAAAGAAATTGAAAATGACATAAAGAAATGAAAAGACATTCCATGCTCATGGATTAGAAGAGCAAATATTGTTAAAATGTCTATATTACCTAAAGCAATACACACATTTAATGCAATCCCTATCAAAATACCAACAGCATTTTTCACAGAGCCAGAACAGACAATCCTAAAATTTGTATGAAACCACAAAAAGATCCTGAATCACCAAAGTAATCTCATAAAAGAAAAGCAAAGCTGGAGGTGTCACAATTCTGGGCATCAAATTATATTACAAAGCTGTAGTGATCAAAACAGTATGGTACTGGCACACAAATAGACACATAGATCTGTGGAACAGAATAGAAAACTCAAAAGTGAACCCACAATTATACAGTCAGTTAATCTTTGACAAAGCAGGAAAGAATATCCAATGTGGGGGGGGGAACTGTTTCTTCAACAAGTGGTGTTGGGAAAACTGGATAGCAACATGCAAATCCCAGTATCTTACTATTAGATTCAATGCTCATAAAATTACTTTGTCTGATTGCTCTTAAAGTTTCTGAATACTTGCATTTAATTTCTGTACTTACTGTGCAATGGTAGCAAGGATACCCAAACTCTGACTCACTGTGTTACCACGTACACACCCTGTGGTTCTGTGAAAAAGGACCTGACACACGTTTCCCCCTGAAAGTGCTGACATGGGCAAAATGTGACAGGACATTGAAGCCCTCATTTACAGGAAAGGACTGCCAACACTGCTTCTTGGTTGTAACATTTGAGAAGACTTGAAATTCTAAGCCATTTGTGACTTTTGTTATTCAAATTGCCCACTTAAAAGTGTATTTAAATTAGTTCTTGTAAAGTTCTTGGTTGGAATGACTTCATATGGGGGGGGAATACACACACATACAAATGAATGTATACATACACTTATGTAAATACACGTATGCAATAAGAATGAAACAATAAATATATGTGTGTATTATTTATTCATTCTTATGCCCCCCCCAAATCTCTAATAAATATACATTGTAATAACACTCTGTATGGTTGGCCCCTGGGAATAGGCAGTTTGTGGACACAGTTTAGTATAGAATCTAGCTCATTTAGAGCCCAAGTCCCCAGGAAGGTTTTTGTATTGCTTCTGATGTGTAATGAGAAGCAATTATGAATGTCTATCCATTCCCTCATCCAGCACTGAGAGGTTCATTGTACGTGTGGTGTTACTCATCTCAGTGCTGTTGGCAATAGCCAGTGATTGAAAGATTGTGAGAGCCACTTAAATGCCCATGAATAGAAGACAGGTTAAATAAATTAGAGTGTATTCACACAATGGAATTGTTCATAACTCTATAAAACCTGAAGAAGCTCTTTATATACTGATATGGAATGAGCTCCAGAAATACTAAGTGGGGAGAGAGAGAGAGAAGAGGGAGGGAGGAAGGGATGGGGGAGAGAGAGAAACAAGGCTCAGAGTGGTATGCACTATGCACTGTTACAGAGCGTAGAGGCAAAATGACAATAATGTGCTCACTTGTGCCTGTGTCTCTGCACTATTTCACAGGACCCTCTGGGGAAGGGTCCTGGTGTCTTCAGTGTAGGAGTGGGATAGAGTATACTCCTTTTATACGGTTTGAATTTTATTCTGTGTGAATGTATCAGTGATTAAAAAAAAGTAGTTGAGATGACACAATCTGATGATAATTTTAAAAACAGACCAGAGGCCATCAACATTAAAATTGTGTGGGCTTGTGTCTCAGGCCGGTCAAGGTTGTGTCCAAGATGATTGCTCCATTGCAGGAGAGAGAAATGGTTTTCTAAAAGCTGTTCAGCCTGTTGGGAAATAATTGGGTGTTGTAATGATGAAGATATAAATGCATAACACTTGCTGAACTCTTGCTTGGTTCCAGGCACTACTGTAATGGGCACTGAATGCTTTGTGCATACCATCTTGTTTAAACTCAGTTTAAATAAGATATAAATTCAGTTGACGTAAGTACCCTGGTTTCTACTTTCAAAAACAGAACAAGGTTAAGAACTCAGCTAAGGTCAAAGTTATGTATGTGTTGGAGCCCAGGATTGAGTCCAGGAAGTAGGATAGCAGAGCCTTGCCTCTCCTGACCAGGCCAATGTGGAGTGCCTATCAATAGAGACTGTAAAAGCCCTGACACCCAGCAATTCTCAAGTTCAGCAACTAAATTCTGGGGAGGGTACCCATGTACTGTGCAGAACAGAACACAGCACAGCATTTATTGAGTCTGAGGTCTGTAGTAAATGATGCAAAGAAGACTCAGTGCCATATTGTTCTTGCTCAAAATAAACAATAACAAACATATCAAGAAAATAGCTAGTTTCCAAAAGGAGAATGTTTAGACTGGATGGATAACTGTTAGTCCTATTGATGTTATTATTTGCCACGTCTTATAAGCACCCATAGTATTCATCAAACAACGATGATATGCCTACTGTGTGTGCCAGAAACCACAAGGTAAGGAAAGGTGTATGCATAATCTCAACCTCAGTTACATACCATGGGGATGAGTATACCTGGGTAAATATTTGTGGTCTTCACTGGGCACGTTAGAAGTATGTTAATTATAAAGCACAGCATTGCAGGCTTCTGGTGGGAGGAACCCACAAAGCTAGCGAAGCCATTCTTTGTTTTGATTGATGAACGTGTAATGGATTGTTGTTATTGCTTCTGTTCTGCATAATCTTCCATTTAGATATAATTTTATGCATAAAATGGATGAAGAGAGTATAATACCTTTTTCTATTCTCTGTGCCAGGCTAACATCTTTCATCAATTCAGTGTTGAAGTAAGAGATGGGGTGGGAAGATCAAACCCTCTAATCCACTGATAACAGTGCCCCCTGAACACATTCCCAGGCGTATTGCTACATTAAAGAAGGAAGGATGGAGGGACGAAGGAGAGAAGAAGGAGGGAAGGAAACGAAGGAGGAAGGAGGGTTGAGAATATTTTTAGGATAGGCCTAATGAGAGTTATAATCTATTCCTGCACAACTGAATATTTCTTCAGATATTTTTGCTTAATTACCACTGAATAGATATATGTATATATTTTTCTTTATTAGTAGAAAATAAACTTCAAAGAAAAAAATGGAGTTAATTTTCCTAATGGGGAAAAAACTTAGTTTTACCTAGTATTAGTTCTGTGAAATTTAAGATTTTAAGCGTCTCAGAAGAAGAAAATAAATTTTTAAAGTTGTAAATACCTTCATGAAGTAAACCACCCTTTCTTCTTTTTTTTCTGGGAGGCAGAGTGTGTGACCCCAGATTCCTGCTCCCTGCTGTGCACACATTATATGACCCCTCCCCTCACATGCAGGTAAGACCTGTGAATATGACAGGATGTCACCCCCATGATTATGTTACATATATAAGGCACTCTCACAGCAGACTAGAGAGATTCTTCTGCTGGCTTTGAAGAAATGAGCTGTCCTATCATGAGGGCCCATGGCTAGGACCTGAGGAGCTAACTCGTAGGTGCCTAGAGCCAGCAAAAACCAATGGGGACTTCAGTCCTGCAACCGTAAGGAACTAAATTCTGTCAACTTGAATGGAACTGAATGAAAGAGAGCCCTGAGTCTCAGATGAGACCACAGTCCTGACTGACATCCAGACTGTAACCCTGCGAGACCCCAAACAGGGAACAGTTAACCTGTGTCAACTCCTGGCCCATAGAAGCTGAAAGGTAATCAATTTGTATTATTTTAATCCACTAAGCTTGTGATAAGTTGTTTGCAGCAACAGAAAACTAATAGTTTTATTTTTTTTATTTTTTAATTAAAAAAATTTTTTTAAGTTTTATTTATTGGGGCACCTGGGTGGCTTACCTGGTTAAGCATCCAGCTTCAGCACAGGTCATATCTCAAGGTTCATGAGTTCAAGCCTGCATTGGGCTGTTCATGCAGAGTCTGCTTCAGATCCTCCGTCTCCTTCTCTCTCTCTGCCCCTCCCCCACTTGTTCCCTCCTCCGCCTCTTAAAACCAAACATTAAAAAAAGTTTTAATTAAAAAAAGTCTTATTTATTTATTTTGAGGGAGAGAACAAACACAAGCAGGGGAGGGGCAGAGAGAGAAGGAGAGAGAGGATCCCAAGCAGGCTCTGTGCTGTTAGCATGTAGCCTGATGTGGGGCTCGAACTCAGAAACTGTGAGATCATAACCTGAGCCAAAATCCAGAGTCAAGACACTTAACCAACTGAGCCACACAGGCACCCCAGAAAACTAATAGTTTTTAAATTTATGTATACCTTGGTTTTTTACCTTTTACAAAATTGCCCAGGGTGATAGTTCAATATCAGTGGAAGGAATTCCCTTCCTGATTGTTTAGAGCCCACATTATCTCTCCCTATTGTGAGTGAGGCATTTGCTCTAAGTTTCTGCTTTCTGGGTTACAAGAGTTTACCCCTTAGAGCAAAGAAATACAAATTACCCATTTGGCATGGACTTTTTTTCAGAAAATAGATAACACACTTTCCTATCTTAAATATTGCATAGCAGTAGAACAGTGCCTTAAAACTTTTCATGGTGAGATTTGTTCCTGGCGTTGATCTGAAGAATGAAAGAATTTCTGGAAAGGGAGGTGATGCCTTGGCAAGGCCAGAAAATGGCCCAGCCTCTGGTGTGGCACCTTGGAAGAATGCTCTCTCCTGGCTTGGCAAGGTGGGGTGATTAAAACCACAACCAGCTGAGAGGCGACATGTGAGACTTCGCTGTGGTGTTAACGGAAGCCTCAGTGTTCCTTAATGACCCAGACATCATCATTATGAAACTTGAGTCAATGTTATGCCCCATACAGGGATATTTTGAGGCCACACTGGAGCTGTGCTCTTTGGTGCTACGTCACAAAAGTCACCATTATCCCAATTTCTATCTGCATAGAATGTTGTGCCTGTATTTGAACCTTAGCCACGTGGAATGTTGCATCTTTTTTTCTCGTCTGTCAGGCTTCTTTCCTCCACATTAGGTTTGTGATATTCATCCATGATATTTTCTATGGCTGCTGTTAGTGCATTCTCATTACGAAGTATTATTCCATTGTCTGAATAAAGGGCAGTTTACCCATTGTGCTCTTAACGGGCATTTGGGTAGTTCGCTGGGCTTTTGTGGGAGTATTTTGAATGGTGCGGTCATGAATGTTTTCGAATATATCTGTTAGGGAACACCTGTATGCCTTTCCATGGTGCGGAGGTCAGCAGGATCCTTCGGTAGAGGGCTAGGTAGTAAACAGCCCCCTCCTTGTAGACCGTAGTGCCTGTGTAGCACCTGCCCACACCTCCTGTGTGGTGCAGAAGCAGCCATAGACATTATGTAAATGAATGAAGACGGCAATATGTATTTTAATAAAACTGTGCTTACAGACAGTGAAATTTAAGTTTCATACCATTTTCATATGTCATGAAATACAATTCTTTTCTTTTTGTTTTTTCAACCATCTAAAAGTGTAAAAATCATCCTCAGCTCACAACTGCGTACAGAACCAGGTAGCTGGCTTGATTGGGCCTTGGGGGGAGTTGGCTGACCCCTGCCACGGGGCATGTACCTAAGGGGGAATGCTGGGTCTCGTGGTATAGATATTATTCAACTGTAGAAGACCCTGCCTGGTTTCCAGAGTGGTTCTCTCCATGTCCTTACAACATGTAAATAGTTTTTGTTATGAGTGAAGCACGTGGATTTTACAGTTTGGGTTTTGTGATGGCTCAGGAAAGCACCGTTTCTTTCCTTTTGAGTCCTGATGGTTTGTGATTTTGAGAAGTTAGATGTTGAGATAAGCAGTTGGCACTGCACTTATTAAGAGGAGTTATTGGAGTATGTAATTGGACAGTGTTGCACGTGTACCTTTTATTTCGTTTATTGCCTTACTATTAACAGACCAGATAGGAAACACAATTTAATTTTTATTTTGAATTCCGTGTTTCCTTGAACAGCTCTGTAACCTTAGCCACACGTACTATATTTGTAAAAAGCTTTCAAATGTAACTTCTCTGTTTAAAATGGATTATATTTCATATTTTAATAAACTATTGGGGCCATGTGCACTCAGCATTCAAAATTATATTTGGGTTTTTGAAAGCCCTCCACTTGGATAATTTGAGTGAATGTGCCCTGTTGATTTACTGAGCAGTTTATCTTGCTAAAGGTATATTAATAATGTTTCAAAGTGTAATGTATCACTTACAGGAATACTTGTGTAAAATATTGTTGGCCATGAGAGTATTTATAACAACCAAGATATATATTTATATTCATGCTAAATTGATTGGGGGAGAAGGAGCTGGTCTTTTGGGATTGGTCCTCATATCAGGTGTTGTGATGTAAATGACCTGAACTCTCTATGGGACAGGATTTGAGTGGCAGACCTTTTGAACAGGATTAACTCCTTGGCTTCCTAGAGGATAGTTTATCTAGTTATTCATGGAGTGCCAGGGTCACATCCCTCTGTGCTGGGCGTCTTTGCTGTTCCCTAAGTTTACTGCACAGTCGGGACGGAAACTCACCTCTGTACTGATTGTGCTCCTGCCCGGCCCTCACTGCTCATGGTGTAGGCAGCTGTCTGAACAGTGTGATTCGTTAGACTGATTTGGTTTTAGTGTTTGCGGTGGATGCAGGTTAATAGAAGGAAAAGGGTTATACTCTCCCTGCTCTGTTAAAAGCAGGTTTTATTACTAACTTGGAGACAGAATGAGCCCATTCATTTGGGGTTGGGTCTTTACTGACTCACCAGCATTTCTGGAGTGCACACTTTCCAGAAGGAAATCTTGAGAAGCCAGAAAGAAGTGTGCCCCTGTCTTTAACTTTTCCTCGGTCTCTTCTTTTCTCTGTCTCCTCCTTTCTTAGTTTTCTAAGCCCCCTTCGGGTCATGATCGGCTCATGTGGCTAAGAAACAAATGAAATCTCTACACCGAGTCCAGGAATTAAAATTGTCCCTCCCTTCTTTCAGGTATTTGAGAAGACCTCCTGTGACTTTTTCCCCCCCTGTATGCTCTCCCATTTTTGTGTGAAAGAGTGATAAGAAAGCAGCTGACAAAAAAAAGGTGAACTGGAGGATCTTTGCTTTTGTATTTGTTTATTTCCTGCTTAATTCAGATCTGGGAATCCAGATACACCCTATGAGTTCCGACATAAGGTTTTAAATTTTATTATCATAAGTGTGTTCCTGATGCCTGTGGAAGATGGTAGATTTTTACTGCAAGCCTTAATAGGTTTTTCAGAGGTGATTTCTGCTGATAAAGGTTGGCTGAACATTCCTTTGGCTTCCAGACATCTGCAGATTTTCCTTATCTCTGCACCCTCTGTCTTACTGAGCTACAACTGGCATACAACACTGGATTAGTTTTGGTGTACAGCATGATGTCCTGATACATGTGTTTACTGCAAAATGATCACCACAGTAAGTTTCATGAACATTCATCACCTCACAGAGTTACACATTTCTTTTTTCTTGCGATGAGAACTTTTAAGACTTATTCTCTCAACAACCTTCAGTTATACAATATAGTATGTTAGCTTTAGTCACCAGGCTGTACATTACATCCTCATAACTTATCTTCTAACTGGAAGTTTGTACCTTTCAATAAGCTTCACTCATTCCGCCTCCCTCCCTCCTGGCCTCCACCTCTGGCAACCCCCAGTCTGTTCTCTGTGTCCTTGAGTTTTGCTTTTTAGATTCCACATATAGGTGAGATCATACAGAATTTGTCTTCATCTGTCTGACTTACTTCATTTAGCATAATACCCTCAAGGTCCATCCATGCTTTGCAAATAGCAGGATTTCTTTCTTTTTAATGGCTGAATAATATTCAGCTGTGTATATACATATATACATATGTATATGCCACAATTTATCCATTCATCTACTGATAAACACTTAGGTTGTTTCCCTGTCTTCACTGTTATAAACAAGGATATAATGATCATAGGGGTGCAGATAACCTTTTTGAGATCCTATTTTCATTTCCATCAGATATATAGAAAGAAGTGGAATTGCTGGATCATATAGTAGTCCTATTTTTAATTTTTTGAGGAACTTCTGTATTATTTCCCATAGCGCCTGCACCAGTTTACACTTGCATGAGCAGTGCACAAGGGTACCTTTTTCTTCAGATCCTTGGCAATACTTGTTACTTCTTGTCTTTTTGATGATAGCCATTCTGACAAATGTGAGGTGATCTCTCATTGTGGTTTTGATTGGCATTTTCCTGATGATGAATGATGTTGAGCATCTTTTCATGTGTCTGTCGACCATCTGAATGTCTTCTTTGGAGAAATGTTTACTTCATTCCTGTGTCCATATTTTATTCATATTTTTGTTGTTGCTGTTGTTACTGGATTGTTACCAGGTTCTATATATTTTGGGTATTAACCCCTTATAAGGTTTGCAGCATTTTCTTCCATTCTATAGATTCCCTTTTCATTTTGTGGATTGTTGCTTTTATTGTGCCAGAGCCTTTTGAGATTCATGTAGTCCCGCTTTTTTGTCTGTTTTGCTTTTGTTGCCTTAGCTTTTGGTGTCAAATCCAAAAAAAAAAAAAAAAAATCATGGCTAAGACTTGAGCTTACTCCCTATGTTTTCTTCTAGGAGTTTTATGGTTTCAGGTCTTATATACAATTCTTTAATCCATTTTAAGGTTGATTTTTGGGTATGGTGTCAGATAGTGGTCCAGTTTTATTCTTCTGCATGGGGCTGTCCAATTTTCCCAGAACCGTTTATTAAAGAGACTATATACTTTTCCCCATTGTATATTTTTGTCCAGATGGGTTTATTTCTGGACTCTCTATTCTATTCTGTTGAGTCATGTGTCTGCTTTTATGCAAATAACCATACTGTTTTGTTTACTATGGCTTTGTAATATGGTTTGATATTAAGAAGTACGATGCCTCTAGCTTTGTTATTTCTCAAGATTGCTTAGGCTTTTCAGGGTCTTTTGTGGTTCTGTGCAAAGTTTAGGATTGTTTGTACTATTTCTATGAAAAATGCATTGGACTTTGATAGGAATTGCATTGAATTTGTAGGTCACTTTGGGTACAATGGACATTTTAACAATGTTAATTCTTCCAGTCCATCAGCATGGAATATTTTTCCATTTGTTTGTGTCATCCTCAGTTTCTTTCATCAGTATCTTATACATTTCAGCATGCAGGTCTTTCACTTCCTTGGTTAAATTTATTCCTAGGTATTTTATTCTTTTGTTATAATTGTAAGTAGAATTGTTTTCTTTTAAAACAATTAAAAGGGAGACACAGAATTCGAAACAGGCTCCAGGCTCTGAGCTGTCAGCACAAAGCCCAACACGGGGCTTGAACCCACAAACCATGAGACCATGACCTGAGCTGAAGTCGGAGGCTTAACCGACCGAGCCACCCAGGTGCCCTAGAATTGTTTTCTTAGTTTCTCTTTCTGGTATTTATTAGTGTAATAGATATGCAACTGATTTTTGTGTATTAATTTTGTATCCTGCAGTTTTATGGAATTTGTTTATTCTAACAGTGTTTTGATGGAGTTTTTATGGTTGTCTCTGTATCGTATCATGTCATTTGCAAATAGAGACAGTTTTACTTTTTCCTTTCCAATCTGGACACCTTTATTTCTTTTCTTGTCTAATTTCTCTGGTTATGGCCTCCAATACTATGTTGAGTAAAAGTGGCAGGAGTGGGTGTCCTTCTCTTATTCCTGATCTTAGAGGGAAAACTTTCAGTTTTTCACCATTGAGTATGATGTTAGCTATGGGCAGGTTTTCCTTACTGAAGGCTTTTGGAGGAATGGTCACTTGGCTTTCATTTTTGGAGGATGAAATTTTGTTTTGTCATTTAGAGTTACATCTTAAGAACATTATATAACATATGATAAAAATACAATAAGATAATAGCCTTGGAGATATACTTAAGATTCAATAAAAGATATTTTAAATAAAATAAATGGAAATACATTAAGTTTAAAAATTTTTACATAAAAATATGTCCCTATATTTATTAAAAATTTTATTGCATGTATTGTATTATTTTGATTACAAGTGTGTTTATCATAGAAAATTTGGGGGCACCTGAGTGCTCAGTTGGTTAGGTGTCCAACTTTGGTATCTGATTTTGTCTCAGGTGTTGATCTCATGGTTTTGTGAGCTTGAGCCCTGCATCAGGCTCTCTGTTCTCAGCATAGAGCCCTCTTCGGATCCTCTGTCTGTCTGCCCCTCCCCTGCTTGCATGTGTACATTTTCTCTCTCTCTCAAACATTTAAAAACTTTTTGAAATGTAAAAAGGTATAAAGAAAAAAAATACCCAGGTATAATTTGCTTTTATCTTGTAGTATTGCATGAGATGTGGGTCAGGCTCAGTCTCTCCTTGTCTTTTCTCTCTTTCTCATACTTATTTATTGTATTTATTATATATTCCAAATAGGTACATAACACACACACACACACACACACACACACACACACCCCTGCTATGGATGGAATTGTTTCCTTCCAAAATCCAATATGTTGAAGCCCTAATCCCCAGTGCAACTGTATTTGGATACAATACAAATACAAAGAGCCTTTAGAGAGTAATTAAGGTTAAATGAGGTCATCAGGTTGGGGTCCTAATCCAGTAGGACTGGTGGCCTTACAATAAAAGGAAAAAGAGAAATCTGTCTCTCCGCCATTGCTTGCATCCTCAAAAGAAAAGCCATGTGAGTACCGGGGAGGTGGTGGCTCCTGCAAGCCACTAGTGGAGGCCTCAGAATAAAACCTGCTTTGCTGGGACCTTGATCTTGGACTTCTCAGCCTCTAGAACCATGAGAAATAAATTTCTGTTGTTTAAGCCACTCATTCTTTGGCAGTTTGTTACGGCCAGATGACTAACAGATGCATACACACACACACACATGAATCATACATATACAGACACCCACACATTTTAAACAGAAACCGAGATCATTTTCTATGTAATCTAATGCAGTTTTTTCTGATTACCATTAGCATGAATCACACTGTGATATATATTTTTTTCTAATATATGCCACATGCTTTTCCATATTAAGTCAGCTGAGACTAGTTGAGCTTTTTGTGTTGTGATGTAAAGCTTCATTTTGTTTTAAACATGGCCGCTATATAGTGATACATCTGAGCCTATTGAGATGTGAAGCGTCTTTCATGGGAGACATAACTGAGGCTACTTAAATGACCAGTGGTGCAGAGGTGGACAGTCACAAGGGCAGGTGTAAAACCTAGGAAGGATGAGGTTTTCTGGGCAGGCTTTGGAGGACTGCATAAAGAGGTATGACAGCATGCAGTTTAGAGAACTTCTGTTCTGAGTTCACCTGTGTGGTTTCAGCAAATGATGCAGTCTCCTTCAGGCTCAGTTCTCCTGTCTCTAAACCTGGATGAAGCTTGGTAGGAGCAGCTGCTTAACAGAGGTGTTCTGAAATTCAGCCATGAAGCTCTTGATGCACCCTTCCTCCACGACATCGGTGGGTGTCTACACAGAGCCCTGTTTTCTTTCCTGGCTCTGGACCATTCCAGACTACCGCGTCTTCGGGATAACTGTGTGCCGGGTCAGGGAGGAGACACCGTGTGCCTCTGGCATTTGCCTTTGTGATTTGTATCTGCTGGTACTGATTCCCTTGAAGAAAGGATGTCAAATTAATTTATTACAGTAGTCCCCCCTTTTCTTTAGTTTCACTTTCCGCAGTTTCTGTTACCCACCATCAACTGTGGTCTAGAAGCAGATGATCCTCCTCTTGACGTATTGTCACAATGTCAGTAGTAGCCTAATGCTGCATCACAACACTTGTGTCATTCACCTCACATCATCTCATCACCAAGGCATTTTATCATCTCACGTCTTCGCAAGAAGAAATATGAGTGCAATACAGTAAGATATTTTGAGAGAAAAAGACCACATTCACATAACTTACTACAATATGTTCTTATATAATTGTTCTGTTTTATAATTATTGTTGTTAACTCTCACCATGCCTATTTCATAAATTAAACTTTATCATAGGTATATATATATATACATAGGGGGAAAAAACCAGGGTATATAAGGTTCGGTACTATCTGTGGTTTCAGGCATCCACTGAGGGTGTTGGAATGTTTTCCGTGGATAAGGGGAGGGAGGGCTACTGTACATTGCCCAAGGAAGAGAAGCAACCTTTGTTACTCATGACATTGATACGGAGGCATGTCAGTTTTTCTGTGGCCCTGCATGTTATTTGCTGTCATGTGATGCTGCGTTATGAAATGGAGCTCAGGAGGAAGGATGTGGAATGCATGACTAAACACTCCTAGCCCATCAGCGTCCAGCTTAACCCAGTGGAGTTGAATTTTGCTACAACTCTGATAGTCTGTGCAGATTCCTCATGGGCAAGACTTTTGTTGGATAAAATATTATTTGGACTAATTCTGTCCGTGTATCAAGACCTTGAAATTTTTTGGTGAAACAGACATGCTAGTTGTGAATTTCTGGGGTTTTGTTTACTTTTGGGGGGTAATGCTAATTATTTATGCTAATGGAGGTTAGCAAAGATATGGATGTTAATGATAATAGCTACCATCTGTAATCCTGATAAGTAGGTACAGATAAATCTATTTAAAGATTAACAGATTGATACAAAGATATAGCCCTAGGTATGTTTATATAAGAGATATGTCTTTATATATAACATTGATATAGATTCATATCAGAGACAACAAAATAGAGATATAGATAATATATAAGGGGGTATCTGTTTTATTCCCTCCTTCATCCCTAGCATATACTAGCATCTGGCAAGTAGCAGTTCATTAAATATTATTAGTTGAATGAGTTGCAGAAGCAGCTGACTAGAGGATGAGCGGGTTGCAAGTTGATAAACTGTAGTACTTGGTAAATCCTCAAAGTGGGCCCCAAACAAAGGTGTCAGTCATATGGGGGAATATAGAAAATTATGGCACAATCCCCGATGTGAAATACCTGGGAGCTTAATAAAAATATTCATGCTGGGGTGCCTGGGTGGCTTGGTTGGTTAAGCGTCCAACTCTTGATTTTGGCTCACGTCATCATCTCATGGTTTGTGAGATCGAGCCTCATATCAGGCTCTGTGCTGACAGTGTGGAGCCTGCTTGGGATTCTCTCTCTCTTTCTCTCTCT
This sequence comes from Cryptoprocta ferox, assembly GCA_028646485.1. Classification (NCBI taxonomy): domain Eukaryota; kingdom Metazoa; phylum Chordata; class Mammalia; order Carnivora; family Eupleridae; genus Cryptoprocta; species Cryptoprocta ferox. The sequence continues at coordinate 39,618,592 of CM053576.1, read as the reverse complement.
TTCTCTCTCTCTCTCTCTCTCTCTCTCAAAGGGAGGGAGGGAGGGAGAAGGAAGGAAGGAAGGAAGGAAGACTTAAAAAAAAATACCCATGCTTGGGTCCTGCCACTGAGATGCTCATTTAAGGGACAGTACAGGGCTCAGGCATGATACTTTTTAAAAGTTCCTTGGGTGATCTGCTGGTCTAGCAGGAGAAACAACCATAGACAGATGTTAATGTCAGTAATCTGTATTTGACTGAGATCTGAGGGGTTAGGCTGCTTAACTCTGATCAGTACAGAGCGAGGGTCCACTGTGGATCTGAGTAGGCTCTAAATGTTTCCCAAGGCAAGGGGAATGATGGGGTTAAGATTCAGATAGAGGAAAGGACTGCAAGGCTATCCCAAGCAGACATTATAGAGCAAAGGCTGAAAGGTGGATGTGAGCGTGATATTTTCTGTGGGTAAGAAAACAAGAGTAAATGAGCTTTACATGACCAAAGTATAAGGCAGATGTCAGAGTGAAGCTTTCTAGGTTACAACACGCCACTTAAAGTGACCCTTTCACTTAGCTTTCTTACCCGTGTTCAAATTTGTATTCTATAGAAATGCCCTTGTAGTACTTTCTGTGAGTCCTCCTGAGTATTTCAGACTTCCTTTTAGGTCAGATATACTAAAGTACTTGTGATCACAAGATGCCGCTCTACTTAAAAAGTCTAGTTAAATATTAATGTGGGGAAATTTGCTCTTGCATATTTTCACACATAATTTCTTTAATTGGTATTATGCATTTTGCATAATTTATATACCAACATCTGGGTGATTTGCTCAGCCAGCAGAGGACCGCTTCATCAGAAAGATCTACACAGCACCATCTCTGAACTGCCTGCCAAGAGTTAGCTGTTTGGTATTTAAATAAAGAATGTTGTCTGTAGTGGGAAGTGTAGTGGAAATTGAACTGCCCCAAGAGTTTCTGTTCATTAAAAGCACAGTATTAATTCTATTTACTGTTAGGGGCTGACTGGCAGTAATGCCAGGAAATTTAGGTTTGTTAACACCATGGAGTAGGTGGTGGCCAGATTCTTCTCTTCCTGTTGCTGCCCTGGTGAGTCTGGGACTGTTCACCATCTGTTCTAAATGTGTTGCTTTTGACCACAGGTTACTTTCATGTGGATTGTTTCAAAGTCCTGTTAAAAAGCAAGGTTTTTACATTTCTGCCCTAACTTTCATGATGTAATAGGTGCCCATCTGATATCAGCACCATGATGCTGGAGGTAGAGATGTGTTGCACACTTCTTAAATCATTTATGATGGTAGTCTTTTAGAATCAAACCTTCACATGTAAGCAAGATTCCCTTATAAGCTTGACTTATTCTGGCCATTTGAAGTATTCTTTTGAGGTTCAAGAACTGCTCTTGCCTAGCAAGGAGCATAAAAATAGGACTGATCAGAGACAGTCTCAGTCCCGGGATCAGAAGTCATGATAATGTTAAGTAGTTTTGCTCTCACTGATCCCATCCTGGATTCTCTTTCTCTGGGCCTAACTTGTCCTAGATCTACCATTTGCTTTCTGGAGGGGCAGGCACACAGTAAATATGTGTAGTAAATGTGTGTAATTTTGGTATCCTTGAGTGCTCTGAAAATATTAAGCCCAGTGGAGTGATAGAATATATGCCTGGGAGTTGGGGGTGGAGTCTATTAGGGCATAAACTTTATCTGAGTGGGGACCTTCCCCATTTACTCACTAGTGTCTTTGATTTTGAGAGAGCAGGCAGCATGTGTGGTAAGAGCTGATTGACAAGAAGGGACAAGCCACAAAGATGTCGGGAGGGAATGTCCCAGGCAGAGAGAATAGCATGTGCAAAGGCCCTGCAGTGGGAATGAGGAGGCATTATGGCTGGAGCATTGTGAGTCAAATGAAGAGTGGAGGGCGACGAGGTTGGAGAGGTGCACTGGGGCCAGATGAAGTGAGGTGTGGGGGTCATTTTATTCTAAATGCATGGGAAACCATTGTAGGGTTTTATGCATGACCTTTTGATGTTTGGAAAAGGTGGCTCTGGCTCATATGCAGAGTAGATCATAGGATGGCAAGAGAGGAAGCAGAAGGACCAATGGAGGATGTCAGAGACTCCAGGTAGGATATGGTGGTAGCCAGATCAGGTCAGTAGCAGTGGAGACAGAAGTTGTGGATGATTCAGACTTTGTTGTGCAGTAGAGCTGATGGACCTACTGAAGGTCTAGCTAAGGGATTTGAGACAAAGAGAAGAATCATGGGTGGCTTCTAGGTTGACCCACTTGATTCTTCCTCCTCTCCCCCCGCCCCCAAGCCATGGATTGCTAATTCTGCCTTCCCACCTGAACCTCCTCCTTCCTGGAGCCTCATTCTGATTAAGGTTGATCGCCAGTCCTCTCTTGATTCTAGGTCTGTCGTTATCTGCCAGACCTTTTCAGTTATGGGAGATTTCCAGTCCCTTATTAACTTCCACAGACTATTCTTTCCTGTGTGTGTGTGTGTGTGTGTGTGTGTGTGTGTGTGTGTGTAAATCAGATTCTGATTCAAAGAGCATAATTAAATAGAGCTCTCACAAGAAGGATTACATATTACCAATAGCCTTGTAGGGTCATAGAATATGCTGTTAGCGACCCAGTATTTTTATTCACTTCTCTCTCACATTCTCTCTGGGAACACAGCAAAAATAAAAAGTTACTTCCTGAAGGAATGTGAAGGAGATTCTTACCTCTTTTCATCGTAGCTTACTCAGGCTGCATGAACAAAGAGTGAAAGAAGACAGGATGATAGTTGAGGCCGTTCACATGTACAGCTTCATTGATTTCCTGGTAATCTTGGCAACTGTTTCCTTTCTCTGTTAGATAGATTTCTTTCTGTGTGTAGAAGAACAGAACGTACAAAAAATAGCTTTTGGGTGAATGTCAGCTTGTGGTGTGCTTCCAGGATTTCAGAGCTAGTTAGTTTGTGTTGCCAATGACTGTTTATCATTTTTATATTATACAAGAAACATGTAAATTACCTGAGAACACTTGCTAGTCAAATTGCTGAGTGACTTTAACAAGTCACCAGTACCTACTTGCTGAGCTGTCTGCAAAGTATTACTAGTAAATGTCAGGGTTTCTTTTTTTTTCCTGGCAGTAAAAATCTTTTGGATATTTATCAGATATCTGCAACTCTTGCAAGCTCTCCGGTTTCCTTATGTCTCATTAAGAAGAATATGTAAAAGAGTTGATAAGGATGTCTTAAGGTCAGTCCATCTGCACTGATTGTCACAGAGTGCATCTACCTCTGCAGTGTCCTTTTTAGTCCCGCTTTCCCATTCGTCCTGCACATCCTTGCCAGATTCATCTTCTAAAGTATCAGCCTGTTCCTGCTTTCAAAATTCTCAATGGCTTCCTGTTTTCTGAATCAAATAATGACCCATCTACCTGGCTTTCCAGTCCATTTGTCCAGGTTTACCAGGTAAAGTGAATTTCCAGGGGTCCCTTGTGGATATACCCATGTTTGCTATTTCCATGTCTTTACTCAAGGAGTCCCGCAAACCTGGAATACCCCATATTTTCTTCCTTTTTGTAACCTGTTGATTCCTACTCTGTAAGAAAGAGCATTTGGAGATGACATCACAGTTTCAAAGATGGGAGGAAATAATAGGAAGCAAAGCAAGCATCCCATACTGTAGCAGAAATACCACTGTGAACCTACTAATAGGGAACAGATGACAAAGTCACAAGCCGGCTGCCAAGGAAGGGGAAAGGTTGTGAGACAGCGTTCCTAAGCCTGTACATCAGAAGCTGAATCAGTGAGGGTTCTTAAGGAATTAAAATTTTTTTAATGTTTATTATTATTACTTTTTAATTTTTTTTTAACATTTATTCATTTTTGAGAAGTAGATAGACTGAGTAGGGGAGGGGCAGAGAGAGAGGGAGACACAGAACCCAAAGCAGGCTCCAGGCTCTGAGCTGTAAGCACAGAGCCCGACGCGGGGCTCGATCCCATGAACTGTGAGATGGTGATCTGAGCCGAAGTCGGACACTCAACCGACTGAGGCACCCAGGCACCCCTAATGTTTATTATTTTTGAGAGAGAGACAGCAATCAGGGGATGGGTGGGGGGTGGGGGGACACAGAATCCGAAGCAGGGTCCAGGCTCTGAGCTGTCAGCACAGAGCCTGATGTGGGGCTCGAATCCACGAACCATGAGATCATGACCTGAGCCGAAGTGGGATGCTTAACCGACTGAGCCACCCAGGTGCCCCTGAATCAGTAAGCGTTCTAAAAACCCTTTCTGGGAGCCCTCCAGTATGGGGAGATCCAAACTAATTTCCCTGTTCTTATTTGCGGAGCCATAGGAGTAGCTGGTGGTGGTCACTGGGAGGAAGTGAAAAGCGGAGCTGATTCTCTTTGTAAGTAACGGCCTGGTGACATGGTGAGGGACATGGGAGCAGGCTTCCCCGTGGGAGTGGGATCTCTTCTCAAGCAGGAGGAAGGAGCACAGTAGAGGATATTTCTTGACCTTTACTAAGAGAGGGCAGAGCCCCGGAATTCAAACAGAGCCTCCAGGGTGCTTTGTTTGAAATGTGGCTGTCATTCCATCTGGCTAGGGAAAAGTGATAGAATGCAGGCTACTCAGTCTTTGAACTTGGCAAGATCACAGGAATGGGAGGACAAAGGGTCAAGGAGTTGCCCGTTGTGTATTAGAGCATACACACCTGAGCATACACAAGATGAGAGAAAAAAGGGTAATTCTAGAAACATAGTTGTAATGAGGGATAGGTGGACAGATGGACAGACAGAAGGAAAAAAAAAAAGGATACTTCAAGGCATGGGAGGGAGTTTCTTGACAATTGTTTCATTCTGTGGAACTAAAGTTAGTGAGAAATGTGAAGTCAATAAACAAAACAAGATGATAATAAAAAGCAGAATGAGATTGGGGGACACAAAGAGGAAATTGCAGACCTAAAGAAAGAGTGTGAGGTCCAAAACAACATCCGGTGCAGCACTAATACATAAAACTAGACATATCAAGGGAAAGAAAAGATGCCATTGAAATCAAATTACTAAAAGAGTAAAGGCTTAATAATCTCAATGAACACGAATGAAATACTCAAGGTATTAAGTAATCAGAAGCTAAAATATAATGAAGACAAAGACAGTGTAATATAAGGATAATTGGTATCCCTGAAGTAGACAGTCAGCAAATGAAATAAAATGTGTTAGAAAACAAGGCAGTTTTCGTGAAATGAAGAAATAAACAAAGGAACTGGGTCTACAGATTAGTATTGTATTCCAGGAAAATTTGGAGTATAGAAGGTTGAACATTGAAATCTATCTTAATTAAGCTATTGGATTTCAGAGATAAAGAGAAGTTGTTCGTACCTCCCTGGGCAGAAAAGCAGACTGTCTGCCATGGACTAAAAGTCAGTCTAGCTTCGCGTTTCCTCAGAGTAGCTCTCAGTTTCTGAACCTAGTGGAGCCATGTCTTCAGTATTCTGAGGGAAAGGAAGTATGACCCGATGGTGGCCCAAATTGACACAGCTAAGGTGTCATTCAGGTGTGACGGCATGATGCATATATTTCCAAACATGTACAAACTCGAGTAAGAGTGCTTAAAATCAAAGCACATATGAAAAATGTACGTATGCAGCACCGTCGAACCTCTAAATATGCTTGATGACGTTTTAACTTAGAAGGATATTTTAGGAAATCGCTCTCGTAGTGAAGGAACATTTGGTTGGAATTCAACAAATACTTCAGTTTCTTTTCCTTTTGTTAAATTCACATAGTCACATGTGGTTTTTTTAAATGAAAAAAGTAGCTTTGCTTGAGGCTAATTTTATTTTTTATAAATGTCTTCCTGTCTGCCTGGCTTCCTCCCTCCCTCTTTACACACACCATGGGAAATGTGCCGTTCCCTCTTGTCTTCTGCTAAGTGTTGTAGGCAAGTTGGCAGAAATTAAGTGCACTTTATACTGTGAGGCAACTCTACAAAATTCCACTAGTGAAACGCATAATTCTCCATAGGCTACAGTTCCTCAAAAAAAGGATTCTGACATTTAATTTTTGGCTGTCAAAAAACAATCCACTTAAAATCACTTACTCCCTACCATGGCAAATAATCAGCACTTATTGAGTGACTACTGTGTGCCCAGTGCAGCCGTATGCACCTGACATAGTCAGTGTGAGGAAAGACAGTTTCTATTCTTAGACAGCTCTAATTTAGGTGGGACAGACACATCATCAGTTTCCCTAGTATTTCCCAAGTGAGATCCAGCTCTCAGGAGGCTTCTCTAAAGAGAAAAAATGGTTTTGTTGTTGGTAAGTTCTTGTTTGGGTTTTCACTTAGTCATTTATTGAGGAATGCTGTTGACTTTTGTCAGAAAATGCTAGATCCCGAGGATAGGGAGATCCTCTGCTCAGTCTTATAAACAAGTACGGTGGTTACATGGGGCGCTCCCAGTGAACGAAGCCCTTGTGTGGTCTTCTCCGCTGGAATCGGGCAGCCCCGCCTGTAACTCACCTGAACCGCTGTAATGTGCCAGAAGTGACGCAGTGAGCGTAAAAGCCCTGGGCCCATGTTTTAGGTTCAGAGAAACATATTGAACATATTATTTGCAAATGTAATGAAGGTAATGTTTAAGCTGATAGTATGTTTTGACACTTTTAGTCAGGCTATGGTTTCCTTTTATACAATTATTGGTTGCTGGAAGCTTTGTTTCAATACAAAATACGTGCAGCTCTCTATATCTTCCCATTTGTTTGGGACATGGCATTCCTAGAGTTGGGGGAGGAATGGCCAACTGTGCTATGTTAAATATTCCATCTTATCAAAGAGGTGTTTAATAAATTATGTATAACAGTAGATGCCACTCAATAAATATTTTATACGTGATAGATATTTTTGTCTGAAATTACTTTTTCACTTGAGCAATGATTTAAACCCTCGTTTTTAGTTTTATGAGGTGATACTTTTATAATATCGTATAGTGAAGGCAGCTTGAATGTCATAGAGCTTTAGAGCGGCATTAATCATAAATTCATCTGCCCCCACTCCCAGTCCTGGAAGACTATCTCTTAATTCAGCTGTTACCCATTCTGTGTATGAAAGTGTGTGTGAGAACATGCTGGTGTGTGTGCATGGGGGTGGAGGAGGGGGACAAGTAATGCTTTTGACCTAGTGGCTCCAAAGTTATGAATTTCAAATGATTTTCAAAGTCTATGAGACTTATTTCAAGGAAGGGAAAAAGAAAGTGTTTTTCAGTGGTTAAAAAAAAAAAAAGAGAATATGAAACTAAACTGGGATGTAGTCCAAAACAATTTCTCTAGTTTGAGTGGGAGCTATTAGAATTTAAAGTATTGCCTTTTTCTCAGGTTATTGTCCACTTTTATGCCAAAAGAAAATACATATGTCTCTGCACTTCTGAGAACAGTCAGTGTCCTCTTCACATGGACCTAGAGGCCTGGAACATTCATTGGCAGGCGGCTGCCTAACCACATATGCGGTACTGTCACAGTTCAGAGCCACCAGACCTTCCAGTGAGGACATTGTTTTATGAAATAGAACCATGTGATTAAATTCTCCACTCTAACATATATCCTTTTTTTTTTTTTTTTTTTTTTTTTTAAGCACATACTTTCCGCTTTTGCTTGAATTCTACAGTCAGGAGAAAAAGGACACATTCTGCCAATATCTGAGAGACAGGAGTAGAAGCTGGTTTATTTAGAGTACTCATTTAGCTAAGATTTGCGAGGGCCTTGGTACAGTAAATCAGGATTACTGAAGTCTCTGACCTGGGACCCCAAGGTTCTGAGCCCTGCAATAGGAGCCTGGCTGATAAGAGGAGTAATTGAAGAACAATGATACGCTTCATTTCCTTTTCTTGAATCGAAGTTATGCATTGGTCATTTTCTCTGCATATCTATTTAATGGTTGTTAAATTAAATTGCTTTCTTTCAAGTGGTGATTTTTATGGGGTTTTTTTTTTTTCGCATTTCATTCCATCACCCTCTGCATGACTGCATTTCTGTGGATGTGTGTTTGAGACTCAGATGTCTGCAGAGATGAAGGCCCAGGGGACTTCTCTCTTCCAGCTGCCCTTCCCCTGAACCTCTTAGGAACTCCCTTGTCTATAAGGTTGTGAAGTTCTGAATCCTTCACCTAGAGGATGACATCATTTTAATATTTAAGTGACATGAAATACATTTATTTGTTCCAGGAATGTAAGGTGTACTGATTATGTTTCAGGCAGTTCTCGAATTGGGGATCTAGAACTATGCCCTGGTCACAGTGTCCATTATAGGGGTGGGGGTGGGGAAGATCTCTGCTAGAAGTGTCTCTATCAGGAGACTGGTTAGCAGCTTAGAGCTTACTTCCTGTTGCTCACATTATATCTAAAATCACAGAGTGCAGCGTTGTGCTCTTGGACATGACTCAGTCAGAACTCCGCATGGCCCAGCCTCAAAGCTGGAATTTTCACCTTCAGTCTTCGGAATTTATCTCAGATTTGTTTAGAAGCCTGATTTTAGAGCTCTGTTGTCTTGGTACAGATGGGCCTGATGTTAAGACAGGGTCCCATGGTCTCCTGCCTGACCAGTGCTGTTGACATTCTTCCTGCATTTCTCCGAGCTTTGTGTACCTGACCACTCATTCATTCATTTGACAATACTGACCAGTTACTATGTGTCAGACATGAAATGAGGCACTGGCTTATATTCTAGTCCAGACAAGTAATAATCTCATATATAACATGTCATATAGTGGTAATTGCTAAGGAGGGAAACAAATCAGGGTAAAGGAGGTTAGTGATCAGTATTTTGTATGGGGTGATGGGGAAGGTGATTTTGGAGTGGAGACTTGAGGAACTGGAGGCCGTCTTTTTTATATTTACACACACACACACACACACACACACACACATATACATATATGGTAGTTCTTCTCAACTGGGGTTGATGTTGTTCCCCAGGGGATATTTGCTCGTATCTGGAGACTTTTTGGTTGTCACAGCCTTAGGGAAGAGGTAGGGTGCTACCAGTATCTAGTGGGTACGTAACTGAGCTCAAGGGTTTGCTTGGGGTACACCAGACTAAATGCAACCCAAGGAATTACTGAAAGCAAAGAACTTTCAATAGGGATAGAGCTCTCAAAGCACTGTCTCCCCATGGGATTAGTATGGGAAGCTTTAATTCAGTGTATTACGGGGCAGAGTCAGGGAGCTTGCATCAGGTTTAGTTGTGCATGCCTGGCATGTTACCATGCTAGTACATACATCCCGTGTTCGAAATGGTGGAAAACCGTACTCACAGGAGGGGATTTTAATATTGTAAATGAGCTAAAGGTAATGTCAGGACAACTCGGGGGTTTCTGTGTAATTCAGGGTGTCCTCAGCTCCAGTCTGGCTCAAACTGGCTTATGTAAAGGGCTATCAGGTGAGACACACACCTAGCAAGGGACTATCAGGTCAAACACCTAGCTGGGCTTCTTCTTGGCCAGAGCTGTTGGTTCTACAGCACAAAACAAAACACATTCCTTCCCTACTTTTGTTCCTTCCCTTCCTCCCTTCTGCTGGTAGCTTTTAGCCCTCTTCTTTGAGGAACTTCCCACTGCATCATAGCAACGGAGAGGCTGGGGATGCTGCTCAGCCTCCTGCAGTGCACAAGGCATCCTCCCATAATGAAGAACCAACTGGTCTGAGATGTCAGTAGTGCCAAGGTCTGCAAACCCTCTTCTAGGGGAAGGGAAGGAATAGACAGTGACAGAAGAAAGAGCAACTGCAAAAGCAGAAGGAACAACCATGCCTAAAGCCCTGACTTGGGGATGGGCTGGCAAGTTTGAGGAGTGGAAGGGAACCTCTAGACTCCTAGACAGGAGCAAGCATGGTGGGGGGAGATGAGAACAGGAGGTTAGCAAGGGTGGGGATCATGTAGAGCTTTGTAGAGCCTTACAAAGGCTTGGGTTTTCAACTCTATGAAATGGGAGGCCAGGGAAAGTATTGGAACAGAGGAGCAACCTGCCTTCACATCCGTCTGGTGCTGAGTAGAGCACATGCCGCAGTGGGGCACCAGGGGTGGTAGCCTCGATTATTGTGGTGATCCTGGTGAAAGATGATGGTGGTTGGGCTCAGGAGGAATGTGGTGCAGGTCATTTGATGTTGTCAGATTGTCATATTTTGAAGGCTGAGTCAACACGAAGCATGTAGGACTTAGAGAAAGAAAGGAGGAACGTATAGCCATGGTGTTTGCTCTGAACAACTAGAAGGAAGGTTGGCATTTACCAAGATGGTATGGTGTGCAGGTCTGGGAGGCAGGGGAAATCAAGCCTTGGATTTTTCTTTTAATGTTTGTTTATTTTGGGGAGAGAGAGGGTGGGCAAGCACAAGTGAGGGAGGGGCATAGAGAGAGGGGGACAGAGGATTGGAAGTGGGCTCTGTGCTGACAGCAGAGGGCCCAATGCGGGGCTCCTACTCACTGACCCCGAGATCATGATCTGAGCCAAAGTAGAATGCTTAATTGACTGACCCACCCAGGCACCCCAAGAGTTGATTTTTCAATGTATTAAGTTTGAGCTACGTTTTTGGCGTCCCCATAGAATCCATTGAGGTCAGTGAGTGTATGCATGCATGAGTGTGGGGTCAAGGGAGAGGGCTGTCTGGAGAGTTTGATTTGACTCATCAGCATATAGATTTGCAGGTGAAGTCCAGAGACAGGATGCGGTCATCAGGGAGTGACTACAGGTACTCTGGTCCTAAGGATGAAAGCTTGTGTGGAGTGGGCTCAGGAGAGACTGGAAGGGGAGGAATTGGAGAAACCACTAGTGTAGGGAAGACTTTGGAGGCAATTATTTCCAAAGGGACACAGAGAAATTGTTGGTAGCTGGAGGAGATGCAGAGCCAAGGGTGGGTGGGGGTAGTCATGGTGGTCGTGTTGTTGGGAGAACGTGTAGCAGATTTTTATGTAGGTAGGAATGACCTGGTAGGTAGGTCAAGTATGTCTGGTTCAGAGGTTGCTAATGCACAGGAAAGGGTTGCTTTGGGGAACATTCACAGTTTGACCATAGTAGCCAGTAAGAAGAGCCAACAGATCAGGAGACATCTAGATATTAAGTGAAATAAAGATTCTGAAGAGGGAGAAAGATTGCTTTGCAGTTGGGTGGTCCTAGGACCTTTCCTGAGGAAGGCAAGGTCTGAGCTTGGATTCAAAGCAGTTGTATTCATCAGGCAATAAATTTACTTCATTTTATATTGAGCTTTTTGTATATTTCAAGTTCACTTTGCCTGCCATATGCTAGGATCCCAACATGAAGGTTTTCCATTTTTCTTGCAGCTTTTTTTGATGAGAAATAAAATATTGTTCATTATTTTTCCTCTAAGTAGCCTTTTACTCTTCTTTCCCTCCTAATTTCAGGAACAAACTCTAGCCCTTAGGAAAGAAGGGATTGGAGTTGTTTTGGATTCTGAACTGCCCCATTTGATTGGCATTGATGATGACCTTCTGAGTACTGGAATCATCTTATATCACTTGAAGGTAGAGATGGCTTAAGTGGAACATATACTTTTGTTTCAGTTTCCTCTTTAGACACTAGCAGGGTTCACTGTAATACTCTACATCTGTGAACACAGCGCTTACATTAGAAAATACACTACAAATCTTTGAGCCCTTTGGGGATTTTCATTGGTTCACTGATATTCTGTGGTATTAAAAGTTCCCATGTGTATGGAGTTCTAAAGCTAAACGAAGATCCATTCACTTTGCCTGCCACTTTGTAGAATCAGTGAGCGGGGGTGGGGGGGGTGAGGAACAGAAAGGCAGGCAGACCAAGGAAGGAAAGTTACAACCACCTGGAGCTGGGATTTGCTAGATGTAACTTTCTAGTCCCTCGGGCTAATTATAAAGCATGTCTCCTGCCTACATTATTGGGCCTGGTCCCAAACTGGCAATTTGTGTCAAGAGAACAGAATTACCACATTAGTATCAGTGGTTGCCTCTGTAACCTTGACTTAGTATCCTCTCTCTGATCAGTGACTTAAAATGAGAATACTGTTGATCTGGGCTTTGCAGGCTCCCATAAATTGTATCTTTAGATAGGAGGAACCCGTGGCCCCTAGAGGAGAAGCTTGCCAGGAAGGATGAGGAACATCAGTGGGATTACCCTCACAGAGTAGTGATGCACGCCAAAAATAGGAGCTTACCCTTGTTGAGCAAAAAGCCTCAGGAGCTGGGCATTTTCTGGACAACGTGGGACACTGTTACAGAGCCTCAGTGAACTCTAATTGCACCAAGGCCATGACCTGCCTGGGACATTGCTCAGCCCATTGGCCACCAGCTTGCTTGGGTTTAGATGAAAAATGGAGAAACAGGCCATTCCTCATGTTCTTGCTAATAAATTCGACTTGACTTTTCTTTGTAGGAAGGTCAGACATATGTTGGTCGAGAAGATGCTTCAACAGAACAGGATATTGGTGAGAATCTTTATGCATTTCCCATTCCCAGTGATTTTTAAAAATCATTTAATGAAGAATTTTCTTTCGGATGACTAACACTAAAGTGATTATAAAAAAAAACCCCTCTTTTTCAAATACAGTATTGATTGGTATGTGCATTTCTATAATTTTGAGCTCAACTCGAATGACATAGAACAATTAATTTAGAGAATAAAATGGAACTACGAGTCCTTCTCCCCACCATATATACATTCTGTACTCTGTCCCAACTTCCAAGAATAAATTACTCTACTCTCGTCACAATGGGATTGTGATGAAAATATGCCAACGGACACAGATAGAGGGTAGCAGACCCCTCACCAGGAAGGATCTAGACACTTACCTGTGCAGTGATGACGGAGAGTGTGCACAGCACACACGCATATGGAGGTATGACTTCTGGGTTTCCTGAAAGTCTTTGCTGAGGTGCACAGATAACCAGTGATTCAGCCCGGGAGCAGGCTAAGGTCCTGTTAGGCTTTAAAAGCATACCTGGGTGACCACTTTAGTAGTGGTGGTGCAGGGGTTGTACGTGTGTGTGACAAGGTGGGGATTGGCAGAAGAAGGATTCTATCTTCTCAGCTGTTTTTAGAATTGCTGCAATGGACTTGCTTTCCTGCCAAGAGTAGGCTATTCATCACGCCAAAGCTAGCGTAGTTCTGTGTTTTACTATTTGCTGTGAAACTGGGAGAGCTAAAGCCAGTTCCCAGAAGTCCTCAGCTTTGGCTGTTTTTCAGTAGAACTAGGTGTCAGGCCTCATCTTCTGATCATTAAATTATGTGTTTGACCTTTGGCATTGCTGTAAATGCTGATGAGTGATAGGAACACATGTTTTCTGTGCACAGAAAAGTTCAGTAGTATGGTTCTGTGGAGAACAGTGGGAGCTATTTGATTTGTACTTGTAAGAAGCTAACCAAGAACTGTGCCTAAAATTGTGTAGGTTGTTTTGACAGGCATTCGTGGCCATGCCTGGCCAGTCACCACGTAAGAATAACTCAGGATAGTCCTACAAGAATAGGTATGTTAGCGGCCTCATGCTCTGAGAGGTCAGCGGAGGTCACGTTCTCTCAGATTTGGCACAGGCTGTGATGGTGTGTATCCCAGTACAGCTTCTGGAGACTTCCTTGGGCCTCTCAAGATCCATGCCAGGCCAAGTTCACCTTTGGTTTCTGCTCCTGGAATGCAGTGTCTATTAGTGCAGAGGTTATAAGAAGGGCCTTGACCCACAGAGCCCTTCTGTTGCTTCCATTTTACAGTGACCTTTGGGTGGCTGGTGGAGGAAATTTATTCAGCATCTGAGTCACACAATGGTATTCAATTAAGACAAATTACTCAACTATATCCTCCCTGAAGATGAGATAAATTAGCATGCGAGAAATTATTTCCTTACACAGGTGATGTCCAGGCCTTTGAGGTAACATTCAGCACTCTATCAGTTGATGCTATGAACTCCAGAAATTCACTTTTCTCACTGAACATAAATGTTCGTTTCATAATCTCTACGTGGAAAAGGAAGGGTATTCAATATGGAAGAAATAAATAAAGGTTGGGAATCACTGCACTAGATAATAAAGAAGATATTATCTTTCTTTTTTTTTTTTTTTTTCCAACTTAGTTCTTCATGGCCTCGACCTGGAGAGTGAGCACTGCATCTTTGAAAACATCGGAGGGACGGTGACTCTGATACCCCTGAGCGGGTCTCAGTGCTCTGTGAATGGTGTTCAGATCATGGAGGCCACACACCTAAACCAAGGTATCTGGTTTCTGTTTTTCAGAGTTCTTTGTGTATGTCGTTGCTGGAGAACAAGTTGACCAGGAAATGGGGGAACATGTGCATCTTAGAATTAATTGTGGGTTAGTTATAAGAAAGATGCCGACTCTTTGCTTCATTATGCTGTTTCCTGTTTTGCTGGAGGACTTCTTTGTAATTCCAGTTGTCTTGTTGAATTAAACATATATTGTTGTCTTAAAAATTAGTGCTTTTATGGAAATAGGACTCTAAAGGAATTTTTTAGGTTAAAAAAGCACCTTTCAAATGCAAAACCTTAACACAGTGCCTGCTGTTAATAACTTTATTACCATATTTATATTCTTTTTGTGGATAGTTGTAATTGTAACATGCATACAGGATCTGTTATCATAGCTTTTGTTTTCCTCTGGAAATAATTTCAGTTTTATGGAAAATCTGCAAGTATTGTACAAAGAACTTTTTAGTTTCAGGAGCGTTTGAAAGTAAATCACTAACATGATGCCCCACCACCCCTGAATACTTCAGTGTTTATTTCCTTTAAACAATGGCATTTTCCTATGTAATTACAACATAAGCATCCAAATTAGAAAACGAACACTGGGACATTCCTGGCATCTGATTCTCAGACACCCTTCAAGTTGTCGTCGTTTGCTCAGCAATGTCCACTGTGGGTCTGGGATTCAGTCCGGCATCATGTGCTGCATTTAGTTGCCCCACCTGCCTTGTCTCTTTTAGTCTGGTAGAGTTCCTTTGCTTTCCTCTGACTTTTAGGATTTTGGCAGGTCAAATATGTTGCAGAATGTCCCTTTACATAAGTGTAGCCTCTATCTGCTGCTTCCTTGTGATGACACTAATATTGTGCCTTCTTGACAGGACTATCCGAGAAATGATGCCCTGTTTTTCTCCTGTCCCATTACTGAGGAGATGCTCACTGTGATCATTTGATTAAAACGGAGCTTGCCAGGCTTCTTTACTGTGAAGCTCCTCTCTTCCTCCTTTTTATCAATAAGGACATTGGGAAGGATACTGAGATCATAAATATCCCATTCTTTGTCATACTTTCACCTGCTGGTTTTGGAATCATCTTGGGGGGTGGTGGTGTCTGATTGAATTATTATTCGGATGGCTGCCACATGGTAATCTTCCTCCTTCTACATTAGTTGGATTTTTGTTGTAGGCATCAACAGGATCACATGGCTTGCTATTTTATTTGGTAGGTCTTGGTTTGTCTATCATTATTTATTTTGATACCCAAATTGTCCCAGGTTTGGTGAGTGGGAGTCGCTCCAAGCTGATTTCTGTGTCCTCATGTCTTGTCCCCATCATCGATGAGCACTTCCTTACTTTCTGACACAATAAGATGTTCCAGGCTTATCTGTTGTACTTTCCTGGAATCAGCCAGTTCTCCAAGGAGCCTTGGTTCATCTCAGTGTAGAATGGGATTTAGAAACTGAGATCTGAGCACTAGATGTGCTCGTTGCTCTTGAGATGTTGCTGCTCCCAGGTCCTGTCAGTCAAATGAGTTAGGGGAAGCGTGCGTCTCTGTGTGTATGTACAACACATACAACTATATTTATGTCTGTATCTATTTCAGCATTTCAGTATCTATATTGCTGACCGGGAGTTCCTATCAGTACCTCTAATCCAACGTAATACCGTAGCATTCTTTCTAGTTTTTTCCTTTTTTTCTTATTTGTAGCTCCCTTTTCTGATAGCGATAAACCTGACTTCCATTATGTAACCAGTACCCTGTCACTTCTGCCCCTCCTCCTGCAGGGAGCCTCTTCCTCCCGTTCAGGCTTTGACACCCCATGCTGGACTGCCACTGCCACTGCCCTCACTCTTCTAGTGCAGACACCAAAACTTCCTCCCATTCCTATGCTGATGCCTGCTTTGCTCAGTCTCACCTAATGGCTTTTGTACTGAATCATGAAAGAAGGAATGAAAGAGAGAGTTGAAGTACCTTAAGCCCCCCCTTTTTTTGTATATTATACATAGTTTTTATGATAACAGTTTTTCGTGGTTACGTACTATAATGTTGTAACTACTTTGACATAGGAATTGGACAGATGGAAGACATATAGTTAATTGGTGCTAGTGAATTCATGAGCAGAAATCAGTTGTAAGGAGTTTATCTCAGAAATGAAGGATATATGGTATTGACCAGGATGATCATCCTTTTGTAGGAAGGGTATAGAATCCATTGAAGACATTCTAAAAGCAACTAATGGAGTACCCACCCATGAGCCTACGACCAAATCATCCACTGGTCTCTTCATCCGTTTTTGTACTCTTAGTATAATTTTTCAGTGTGAGTTGAGCTCGGGAAGCATTTGGGTGCCTTGGAGCTGGCTGGGAATGTCAGAGTTCAGCAGTAGCCGGTGACTAGCCCAAACCCAGGACACTGCAAGTGCCCAATGATCGTGACCAAAGCAGTATTGTCTGCTTTTTTGTAACCAGGACAAGGCCTCTGGCAATATGGGTTGGAGAAGCTGGTTCTTGCCAGACAGCAGAGTAATTGTCATGGTGAGAGGCCGTCTCTGCCCTGAACCCAGAAAGTTACCATAAGTGGCCATCAGACAGGTGGTCACTACATAGGGCTTTTCAGTGGCAGTCCTGTTTGTGAACACATACACCCAGCCCTGTTTGCTGTTTGCTCAACCCGTTTGTTGTTTGCAAATACACCTGTTTGCTCACCCGTAGAACCTCAGGTCGAGGACCTGCTGCTCTTTCGCTAGGTGGCAGGGGTGGTGCACAGTCACGGCGAGAGGTGAGAGACGCCCCTTGTCCATTGAGATCTCTGTATGGGCTCCATCCCCAGCAGGTCAGGGGAGGTTGACCTTTCTGTGATGACTGCGTATTGTTACCAGATTTTACAAGAGGCTTGCACTGGTTTTAAATATCATTGTTAATGCATGAGTAGAACTTTGGAATTCATTTTGAAATATTTATTTGTTTAATACATCTGGGGTAGACCTAATTTAATTTTTCCCATATTGGTGTATCATTTATTATAACCTTACCTCATGCATGCTATGTACCCACCTCTCTTTTGAAGAAATTTACTCTACCAAAAATGAACGCTGACACATAGCAGCAACGTATCGATTTCGTGGCTTTCTGCTTTGTTCACGTACTCTCCATTTCTACTTCTGTACAGGTATCACACAATTTTAATGTTTGTTATGTTTGAATATGCTTTAATTTCTCTTTCTATTAGACTGTTTTTGTGCTATTCATGCCTGTTAATTTTTTCAAAGAAATTTTAGAATCACTGCTTCTGCCATTTATGGGTCAAATAGTCTCTTGTGGATTCTCTTGGAGGTTAACTTAAAAAAATTTTTTTTTAATGTTTATTTTATTTTTGAGAGATAGAGAGGCAGAGGGGGGAGGGGCAGAGAGAGAGGGAGACACAGGGTCTGAATCAGGCTCCAGACTCCGAGCTGACACCTCAGAGCCCAGTGCGGGGCTCGAGCCCATGAACCTCAAGATCATGACCTGAGCTGGAGTCGGTGCTCAACCAACTGAGCCACCCAGGCACCCCTGGAGGTTAACTTTTATGTGTAATGGTGTTTCTGTGAGAAAATCATCCGGAAGGTCCAAACAATACACTGTAAAAGGAACTTTTAAAGCACATACTGTTTAACAGGGAAACTGCCTAGAACTTACTATTCAGTTGGGGTTATCTTCTACCCTTTGCCCCCCCCCCAAAGATTATTAGCTTATTTATTTAGTTCAGAGAATTTGCTTACTGTTCCATTGCCACCTGCTTATGTAGCTATGATTATGTCTCTAATTCTCTTGGGAATTGAGGCAACGTCGTAGGTAAGTAATAATATATCTCCCATGTAGTATTTTTATCAAGTGTTTTTTTTATTCTTAAATTTTTACCTTAATTGAAAATCCAATTTAAAAATATGGCTATTCAGGTTATTGATGACTGAAAACTAAATTTTTGACTTGTCCTAGGAAAGTAGTAGTACTAATTGACATTTAAGATTAGTGGTCAGACTTTTCTCTTCCTGTGGGATATCTTAATTGTTTTATTACCACAGTGCCATGATTTGGGCTTGAACCCCTTTGGTGTGCTGCTGTGCTACTGACATAAAAATGCCACGTTGCAAAGGCATTAAAACACCCGTGCACCGAGCACAAATGTCATTAACAAGTCTTAGGGCAGTGAAATGCAAGATGACTTTGTGTTTCAAGGCATTACGTGAAAGAAGCAAAAGAATACTGTTGTTGTTTTTTTTAAATGCACATAGTTTCAGACTGAAACATCCGGCCAAGGAAAGCATGTGTACAATCCTTCCAAATTAAGGGTTAGACTTCTCCACTTCACACACCTTAGTTATTGAGGATTATTAAAATGAGAACTGGAACCCATTTTAAAAACAAAGTATACAGTGTGTTGTTTTTGGTTATGAAAATTTTTAGTAAAAACAAAAAGATGTGGATGGGACTAACACATGCCTACTTTGGAGTGGTGTTAACCTCTGGAAAGGAAGGGGGAGTCCTTTGTCAGATAGGGCTACAAATGAATTTTCCGCTGTATTTGTAAGATTTGATTCTTTAACAAAAAAAGCAAGACCAAAGTGAAAAAGAGAAAGAATATGAACTTCATTAAAATATAATAATAATTGGGAAACAGAATTAAACATATCAGTATATTCATACTCCAAAGATTATTTGGCTTTTGCTCATGAAGCAATTTAAGTAAAGGTATCAAGAAGAGATGGATAATTAACCCAAGTCACAGTGATCTGACTGTATTAACTCTGCATTTGATTGGATTACCAGTTTACCCTACACTACCAGCAGCTTCCTATCTTTTCACTACCAGTTTCCAGTTTATTGCTGATATTTGTTATTTAAACGTCCCTTTCCATTAGTAAATTACTTCATTTGGAAATGTGTTAGGCTGTCCCATTAAAAGGCACAGGCAGTAATTACCACTTCCTTATCTAGATCACTTAAGATACTTGTGAATGTCAGCTAATAGGAGATTTACCTGTATTTAGCAGATTTTCACCATTGTGGGGATTTTTTTTTTTTTTTTTTTACCGCTATCAGTAAACAGCCTTACTTCTTTGAGATTACATAAACAGTACTTCCCCCACCTTAAATTATAGGAGTATTTCCATCTGGCAACATCACTAAAATGAAAAGCGTTTGCTAGTGCTGTGGAAATTAAATGAAATAACATGCAGAATGTATGTTGCCTAAAGCCTGGCACATGAAACCTTTCTCCTCCTCTGAGTTCGTCCGGAAACCATGCGTGGCATATGCAGCATTGCATCTGAGCGTGCTCTTCAATTGCTCTGTTCTCTGGAGCTTAGCATTCCTCACTCCCACCATGCCATAGAGTGATTGCATAGAATAATTCCATAGTGTGATTCTGTAGAAAGAGAGGCAATTGCTAGAGAAGAAAGCATGAATTTGACCATGGTATCTTGTGCATAGGCCTTGAGCTGTTCTTGGTAGTGACCTTAGGCTTGTCTTCTTCTTTTTTCCAAATACTTGATATGAAATGGTACAAAAATCAAGGGAGTTACAAGTCAAAAAGTATTTCAGCATTTTTCTGTACAATTGCTAAGAACTGGTCTCTCTCGTGTTAATTATTATTTTTGTCTTTTTACTGCAAAATGTTATTTTAAAGCTGATAGTCATTAAAAGCTAATTTATTTTCCCATTCACATCAGTGGACTCCTTTGGTCATCTTGCAGGATTTTCAGAGCCATTGAACGTTCATCTCTTCTTTTAGACGTGCTGCAGAAACTGTATCTGGGGACTTTACACCTAGGTGCATCTGAATGTGTTATGCTTGAGTGCCAAACTATATTTGCATCTATTCAAGCACTCAGAAAGAGGTAACTACAGGTGACTGTCTGGGGAGTGGAGCTGAGGAGGCTTTGATAAAATTTTCATTTGCTTAAGCACTGCTGTGAGTTGTTCAGTGGCAAATTAAAAAAGAATTTTAGTGGAACTAGCAAGGGAAATGGATCTTCCAGCAGCTTGGCCAAGGTATCTAATGAACAGGAGAGATCTTTTATATACTACAGACAGCCAGCAGATATCAGTGGCTGGCCTCCCATTTAACTCACCTGTACTTGCTCCTAAGCACTCATTATCATTAGATTTTTTTCCTCAGACTTGAGATCTGTACATCTGATCCTTGTCTCTCGTACATGGATATTTCAGCAGATGCTTTTCAAAAATCCCTGACTCTTCTTAAAGACTCTACCCAAAGCCCATGGTTCTTAAAAATGTATCCCGAGATCAGTAACATCAGGAGTACCTAGAACATTTTGAAATGCTCCATCCCAGCCCTACTGAGCCAGAAAATGTAGGGATGGGGCCCAGTACTTTAGTTTTTCACAAGCCGTGTAAGTGATGCTGACGAACGTCTGATGTGAGACCAGCTGACCAAAACTAATCACACCGAAGACAGTTTCTTGGTGTCCCAGATGTCAGTGTACATGACAACCCTATGTCAGTCTCTTTAACCTCTTTCTTCTTTTTATTTGATTCATCTTCTCTTGTTAGAGTCATCACATCTATTTTTCATGATCTCTCTTTTTCTTTTTAAATGTCACTTTTAGCTTCACATTTCATAGGGTGGCTTGACAATGTGCCTTGGCGTGGATGTCTTAATGTTTACCCATTTGGGATTTGCCCAGCTTCTTGACTCTGTAGGTTTATGTCTTTCTCCAGATTTGGAAACATTTCAGTCATTATACTTATTCAGTCATAGTCAAAATTAAATAAATTTTTTCCTCTCTATAGTCTTTCTTCCCTTGTTCTGGGACTCCAATTATATTACTGTTAAGTATTTTAGTATATTGTTCCACAAGTCCCCGAGGCTCTGTTTACTTAGTTTTACCCTTTGGTAAACTTTTTTCTTTTTTCTTAAAATTTTTTTTAATGTTTATTATTTTTGAGAGAGAGAGAGAGAGAGAGAGAGAGAGAGAGAGAGAGTGCGCGTGAGTGGGGAAAGGCAGAGAGAGAGAGAGAGAGGAAGACACAGAATCTGAAGTAGGCTCCAGGCTCTGAGCTATCAACACAGAGTCTGACACAGGGCTTGAACTCATGAACCATGAGATCATGACCTGAGCTGAAGTCAGACACTTAACTGAGCCACCCAGGTGCCTCTCTTTTTTCTTTTCAGATTAGATCATTTTAATTGGTCTGTCTTCAAGTTCATGGACTCTTTCTCTGTCCTCTCTACCTTTCCATTGAGCCCAACCAATGCGCGTTTTTATTCTGGTTGTTGTATTTTTCAGTTGTACTATTTGATTCTTCTTTGAATAAATATCCTTTATTTCTTTGTTGTAACATTTTACCTTTCAAGATTATTCTCCTATTTTTGAACATTTTTATAATAGCTGATTTAAAGTCTTTATCAAATAAGTTCAACATCTCTCTGATCTCCACATTGACATGTGCTGGTTGATTTTTGCCATGCACATTGAGGTTTTTCCAGTTCTTCATATGCTGAATAATACTAGATTGCATCCTGGACATTTTTGATATTTTGGTACGAGACTCTGGGTCTTGTTTAAATCATACGGGAAACGTTGATTTTGTTTTGTTTTGTTTTGTTTTGTTTTAGCAGGCAGTTGACCTGGTTGGATTCAGACTGTAAGTTAGAATTAGCCTCTGGGGGGTTGTGATCCTAGTTCCAATGCCAGTTCAATGTTCAAAGCCTTTGTGGTGCTATTCTGGTCTGTCCTGTGTGTGCACTACCCAAGGGCCCATCTGGGACCTGAGCAGTGGTCTGTATATTAGGTTACTTCCTGAAGTCTTTGTGTGCTGTTGAGGGTCAGAACTAAGTGGCCCAGGAGGTCATAAATAGTTCTGTGAGTTTGATTTCCTGAGCTTCTCCTTCTGTGTCAACACTGACGAGTCTTTCCTGTTCTGTCATCTGGCTAGAAGTCTGGAGGCTTATACTACTCTTTCATGTTCTTTCTGTGCTTGGGCCCAAGTCTGTGACCAAGAAGGAAGAGGGCAGAGAGAAGCTATGCCCCACCCTCATGGAGGTCACAGCTTCTCTGATTGGAGAAAGATTTCCCCTTCCTCATAGGTTTAGGCATCTGTGGGTCCCCTGCTGCTTCCTCTGTTGCTGCCAGGGGACCCTCTTGCTCCACCTCGAACCTGAACTAGAGGGCTTCTCCTGGAGTTCTTTCATTTGTGCTTTTGGGTGACACATTTGTGTGTCAGCTTTTGGGTCTCCTCCTAGACTAAGCCAGAGAATACTGGAGGGTGCGAATTGTACATTGTCTGTCCATTGGTGCTTCAGATCCCTGTCTTCTTCAGCCCGCCTGCTACTGTTTACTTGTCAGGGCCCTCGAGTAACTCCTGCCTACATTCTGCCCACAATGTAGTGGCATTGTGGGACAGACAGGGCAGGGTGTGCTTATTCCACCTGCGCAGAGCCAAAACTCCTCCCATAGGGTGGCTGTAGACTGCCAAAAATGGAGAAATTTACCCAAAGCCGAATTCTGAAGTGGATGACGCATTTGTCAAAATGGCACATGGTGAAAAAGTGACGTAGATGTGCTTTGACCGAAGTGTGTAGTGAAGAAGTATCTGAAGCCTGGGCGGTGGGGGAAGAGGAAGACGAGCAGTGGCGGACCAGGGCTGCTGAATTGTGGCAGGCTTTTAGGGCTTGGGAACCGTGGACTAGAAGGTGCTCACCATTCGGTAAATGCATAATGTGGTTGCTGACGTGAAGGACAGGGCAGTGTTTGCATAGCCCAAGGGGGCTTGGAGATGAGCAGTAACAAAAGAGGACTGATGGAGGGAAGAGACCATTGTTGCTGCTTGAAGAGAAGGGAGGCATCTTGGAAGAACTATTTTGGAAGGAACAATAAAATATTGACAGCTTGGGGTGTGTAGGAGGCTAGAACTGAATAGTTGAACTTGTTACTTTCTAACAGAATAAATGGTATTGTTGGTAACAAAGAATAGGAAGTAAAGAAAGTTACTAATAGCCCTGACCAGTTAGTATAATGCCTTCCATTTAGTACCTTAGAACTTGTCATTTTATATTCTGTCTGGAATCATCCTCTAATTGTTTCACATACTTTCTGCATTTTCCTTCAGAAGGATGAAACTTGTTCCATGTACTCTTTTTGCGCGTCCCCTCAGGCTTTCAGAAGAGAAAAATCAGCCCCCACTTGCCCCAGCCCCACACACATCTAAACATTTCTTTGGGGATGGGACTAGGGCATCTTGGGATTTTACAGAATCAGCCCGTGCACACAGTTGGGCAAATAAGTCTTGATGGATTATTTGGCTGGAAACCTCAATAACAAAGATTGAAAATCAATTTACTTTCTTTTCCAGAGTCTCACAATATAGGTTTGCAATTTTTACTTTACCAAGAGTAAACAAGGGTTTAAGTGATTTATCTAAGGTAGGAAATTGTAAATCCATATTTGATTTATAAATGTTGAAAGGGAGAGGGCCAGGCCTATGTGGCCTTTTGATAAGGTGTCATGTGTATTTATATCCTTCACAAATACTGGCACACAAACCGACGGCATGCTTTGACACTGACGTCCGTTACCCTTGATGCTGAGTGCCTGTCACTTATCCAAGCTTGCCGCATGTCCTGTTTGAATGTGTCAGTATTCATGTGAAATTTTCTCACCGCAAGCACTGTGTCATATCTTAATCTTCCCCATCTCATTGCCTGAAGCCATTTTGAGATAGAGAAAAATTACTGTAATCCAGGTGTCTTAAATAATAACATCGGTGTCACAAGAGTCCAAGACCTTCGAACATATTTCTTAATGTGTTCTCAAGTACTGGGATATATTAGTGGAAATTAGACTTTCTCTTTATCAGGTCCCCCAAATGGTTCCACATCATAACTTATTTTAATAGAAATATTTTGAAGATGTTTTAAATCAAAAGGAAAATTATCCCACACAAGCAAGTTTTAAGAACGTCACCCATCCTACCTTATCCTGACCTGTATCTCAGTACTGTTGTAGAAAATTATGTTCCCCGGGGCACCTGGTTGACTCAGTCGGTTGAACGTCTGACTTCAGCTCAGGTCTCCCGGTTCATGGGTTTGAGCCCGCATGGGGCTCTGTGCTGATAGCTTAGGGCCTGGAGCCTTCTTCGGATTCTGTGTCTTCCTTTCTCTCTGCCCCTCCCCTGTTCGTGCTGTGTCTCTCTGTGTCTCTCAAAAATAAATAAACATTAAAAAAATTAGAAAATTATGTCCTAGACAGAGCTTTGCTTTTCTGACAGTTGTATCCAAAATGAAAACTTCTCTTTCACTGAGCATGCTTTAGCTACATGTTATATCCTGTCTGTGTGTTTGGTGGGGTGGGGGTGAGGCTTTCCAAAGTAATTAAATTTGAAATTTGGAGCCTGAAGCAAAATTTCACTGGGCCCCTTATTTTTTGGCCTCTAACCCCCTGTTACATTGGGCCATTCACTTTTGGGAAATCTAGTTTTCTTACATTTTTGTGTTAATTATAACCCAGAATGTATTAATTTGTACATCATCACCTCAGAAATATTCATGGCAACATTTAATAGGATAAAAAGAGTTGATTTATTTGTGCAGTAGCAGAATTAGAAAATCTCACGTGAAATGTGAGCGTAATTAATAGTGATATTAATGATTATTGTCACTATACTGCTTAGAAATCCTTAGAAATGTTTACATGTTTAATTTCACTTTCAAGGGCACCTGGGTGGCTCAGTTGGTTAAATGTCTAACTTTGGCTCAGGTCATGATCTCACGGTTTGTGAGTTGGAGCCCCGCTTCGATCTCTGTACTGACAGTTCAGAGCCTGGAGCCTGCTTCAGATTCTGTGTCTCCCTCTCTCTCTCTCAAAAATAAGTAAACATGAAAAATTTAAAAAAAATAGTTTCACTTTCAGTGGTTTCATTCATAGAGATTTAAGTGAAGGGTTTTTTTTTGTTTGTTTTTTGTTTTTGGTTGTTGTTAACAAGTGCCTCTGTGTACCCTTTTACAATGTCATTTCCCTTCCATTTTCTTTTAAGACCATCTGGAACTTGTCTACCTTCTGGTATTTAACAGGCTCTGAAGTAAACTCAAGCCATCATGTATTTTAAGAAGGCTTAGATATGCTCTAAAAATTACAAACTAAATGCATCAGAAAAGTCCATCTGCTGTGACTAATCATGTGAACCTCAGATCAAGGAGTAGTTTATAGTTAAAGAGAGTTTAAGATCTAGAAGGAACCTTAGAAAGCATCCAGTTTGTTGACTAGATTAGGAAACTGAATTCTGGGAAGGTTGAGCTTAACTCACCCTTGGCTATATGAAGAGTTTGGGGCAGGGCACTTCTTCTGAGTCTTACACAGATGTTAGGTAGATACATACATATACATATGTGCATGTGTGTGTCTTAGCGTGTGTGTGTGTGTGTATGTGTGTGTGTATATATATATATATATATATATACACACACACATATACATATACATTTATATATATTCATGAGTCGGTAGGTTGGTAGGTAGGTTGCTCGGTAGACTGCTTGATAGATGTCCCAAGTTTTTCTTCTAGAGTTTCAGACCCATATTTCTGCCTGCCAGAGGCATCTCAAATTCATTGTATATACAACCAAACTCAGACTTTCTCTCCCAACCCAGTATTGGTCCTTTTCCAGTGTTCTCAGTCTGTGTGAACAGCTCCCCGTCCCACCAGCTGTTGCACGCCAGGACCCAGGAGTATCTTCCTCACCTCCCTTGTCCCCATACCCAGCCTGTCATGGGGTCCTATTGATCTTACCTTCTACCTATCTTCCTGATTTGTTTATACTCCTTCTCTACTCTCCCCTTCCCCCCGTTACTGAACCACCATTGTCTTTCACCTGGACTCTTGGAGTAGCCTCCTACCTTATTTATTGGCATCTACTCTTGTTCTCTTTGATTTCTTCTTCAAACAGCCAAAAGAATGAACTTTCTGAAACTCTCATCTAATCATGTGATGCTGCACAAAGCCATTCACCATCTTCTTTTGCACCTACATGAAATAAAAGTTGCTTTACTGTATCTTGAAAAATTCTGTGTGGTCTCTTCGCTTCCCTTGCTCAAGCTTCATTGTGTGTACTGTTCTTCCCTGCTTCCTCTGCCATAGGCATTTAACTGTCTTCCAGTCACTTGGCATCATCACCACCACCATCACCACCACCTGCCGTAGGACCTTTACACGTGCCACTCCCTCACTCCTCCTGCTTCATCCTCAGAGCTTGTCTTAGGCACCGCTTCCCACCTCCCTCAGGGCCTGTTTCCCTAACCTCCTCTAAATCAACCCATTTCTTATGTGCTATTTGAGTACTGGGCATGGTATCTCTCTTGTAGGTGTAGCCTTGCTTCTCATTGTGGAGTTATTTGATTATTCACCTCTCTTACTTATAAGTTGCATGAGGGCAGGGTGTATGTCTGACTTGTTCAACTCTGTGTCTGCCATGCTTATCACAGTGACTAGCATGCAGTCAGGGCTCATTAAGTACTTGTTGAATGAATGGATGAATGTATGAATGAACAGCATAATGTAAAAATGAAGCAAATTTTCTTAGCTCAGTAGGTTTGTTGAGTAAAGGAATAAAGTGAAATAGAAAGGAACCAGCCTTAACAGAGCCTCTTTTTTTTTTTTTTAATGTTTATTTATTTTGAGAGAGAGAGTACACATGCAGGAGAGGCAGAGAGGGAGGGAGGGAGAGAATCACAAATGGGCTGACGTGGGGCTCGATCTCATGAACCATGAGATCATGACCTGACCCGAAATCAATAGTCAGATGCTTAACCGACTGAGCCACCTAGGGGCCCCTAACAGAGCCTCTTTTTATGTGCCAGGCAGTTTACGCACATTATTTAGGTAGAAACAAGGAATGGTCATGGGTAGTTTTGTTTTCTTTTATCACTCTTAAAGGGATTTTTATGTACATTTCATGCAAATACATGGGTGGCAAGATTATTTTCAATGATTCACTATGATATGAAATATGTCTCTGCAATACCATTCTATTTTCCCATTAACATATTTTAGCAATTTTCAACCTGCATGGCTGGGCATTTGATTAACAGGAAAAAAAAAAAGGAATTGGATTAAATTCCCTTTAATTAGCACATTGAATATGATGGCCTTATTAATCTCTAATTTCACTTCCAAAGCATTAAATATACATATATCCTAGACATGGCTGCTTAACTTTTGACTTCTCTGTGTGGCACACAGTTCTGAGTCCTGTTCATAAAAGGCATAGGAAACACCTTTCTTAATTGTGGTAATGGTACCTTACATAATCGGAAAATACACGAATATAATTTTACATGAGGAGGATAAGCAGACTGTAGATTGGTTAATATTCACTGCTGTCCTTCTAAGTCTTCGAAAATTGTGTTCTTCTTTTCATACCGACTCCATCTCCACTCAATAATGACAACTGCCGGAGCCCACCCTTTCAGTAACTCCCTGGGGTTATGGTCTAAACCCATTAGGTTTTAACCATATTGAATTTGAGAATCGGAGGCAATATGTTGAGCAGGCAGGTGGATATACTGGTCTGAAGCTCTAGAATAGCTACCTGGGGCTACAATATTACTTGTGGGGCCCAGGTGGAGAAATAGTAGCCAAGCAAAGAGGTCGGTGACTGCTGTTTCCCCACAGGTCATGTGCCCTGTCCAAACAGGGCAGCCTTCAGTAGCCCAGGGATTTTTGCCAAGTGGCAAAAGATCTACTGATACTGTACCTTCTAGAGGAATCAGAAAGGAACTCAGAGCTTTGTGTGAAAACTGCAGATATTTTACTGGCAGCTAATAATTTTAGTTTTTAAGGTTTCACAGGGCACACAAAACATCTGAGCTGAAGTGTCTCTCAGGCCATCAGTTTGTGACATTTGGTGCCACTTCTCCACCTTGGCTCTCCAAGTCCTCACAGTGTGTCTCTATGTCATCTACCCAGTGTCTATTCTATTCTAGTGCTGTTTCCAATGCCCTCCATTTTGGGTGGACGTGACTCCCTCCTCTCCCCCAACAGGACAGGTCCATTCCCCTGGCCAGGCTTAGCCCTTCCCTGTGGTTACACCAAACTGGAACCGCCACTCTTGTCCTCGAGCTGCCATGTGAGACCCAGCCGAGGTCTTAGCCTTGCACACATCACTTAGATGCTTGACCCCTCATCACGTGTCATCTTCCGTGGTTGACTTCAGTGTGTGTGTTCTGTCCTCACAAAGAAGTTGCACTATTTTTCAGGGCAAGGATTGAACATGGGGGGTTCTTCTGAGGTATGGTAGACTCTTGGGTATGGATGGGGCCAGACAACATAGTCATTCTTTTCTGGAACATCACTTCCCGTAGATGCCTCTGGTGATAAGGAGCTCAATGCCTTCTGTGGCACCCGTGCCAGCTTTGAGGAGCTCTGAATTTAGAAAGTGTCTGTTTGCTTATTTGCTTAATCATGCTGAAATCCGCCCCCGCCCCCATCTAACATTCTTGTTACCCTTGGGTACTTGGTTTGAATTGTGTTGCCTCTTACACCATCGTTTTCTGAATAAGCAGGACCCTGGTCCATCCACTGGAGCCTTTCTTGTGTGTCTCATGTGGCCACCCAAATTTTAACAGGGTTTTAACAAGAAGCAGTGTTTTCAGATGGTAATAGACCCTCCATGTACACAATTTCTTTCCTGTCAAACTCTGAGGTAGATGTTGGTAGTGATTACCTGTGCTCTGCCAATTCTACCATGTTTTCTTTTGAAAAGCACTTTCCTTTGGGATTTCTCCTTTTACTGGCATTAATAAGCATTTCCCAAATTTGTGACCATATGCTTTGGTTGGTATTACAGCATCTCTTTGCAGATGCTTACTGCTTTTTTCCTTCCTAACAATCAAAACCATAATTATCTGGATATTAAGTTTTAAATCTTGTAATATAATGCTTGAATCCATCACTTCTGCCTTGGTAACATGAGTATTGTGACACTCAGCTATAAAAATAAGAATATTTGCAGATTTAAAATTGGCTTATGTAAGCAGACTTTTGAGACTAGGGCCTTCCCCCTTATTATTACAATTTTATAGAGCACTGCACTGGAAATTATATTTCAACTGTAAAATTCCACGATATGTTGTCAACCAACCAGGTTGCTTACTGTGAACTCATTACTGTTTTTGTGTGTTCTTAGGTGCTGTGATACTCTTGGGAAGAACCAATATGTTTCGCTTTAACCATCCTAAGGAGGCTGCCAAGCTCAGGGAGAAGAGGAAGGTGAGCAGTCTAACATCTCCTGGGGCCAATTCTGATTCTGGTGAGGCTGGGGCTATGGGAGCAGTTTGATTTTTCTGGAGTACGGAACTAGAAAAGTCACACTGTGGCCTGTGCTGACTATAGGGATTCTCAGTGGATGATTGGCTCATGAAGTAGGAGAACAAACTGATGAATGCCAGAGCAGGAGGGGAAATGGCTCCTTCTAGACCCTTCTCTTCACCCCTCCACCCCCAAAAAGGAGCTGGGCATTGTTTTGTGTTAAGTGGGGAGTGACTTCCACTTATGAGAATCTGTTTTAGGAGTTAACCCGTTATCAGAATCACTTTCATTCAAAAGCTTGCCTGCTTTTTATTTTAAGCCACAGCAAATTAGACTTTTGGTTGGGGTGTGAAGCAGAGAGGGGGTGAGTTAAGGACAGCTAGTTGGAGAGGGACATCCAGAGGGCACTCTAAGTGCTGGACAGGGGCGGCGGGTGGAGGACCTGAGAGACAGGGAAGAGATGAGAGAGAAATGTGTCTCGGACACCGTACTGTCCTCAGACTGAGGAAGGCACAGGCTACAGCTAACATTTGTATGAGCCAGGCACTGTACGAAACTTCTACAGCGTATTTTACTGCTTTATCTGTGCCGCAGCTGTTACTACCCCCACGTCACAGATGATCAAGATGAGAAACTGAGGCTAACTTGTTCCCTAACTAGCATGTGGTCAGCCTGTGCTGGCGCCCTGACCTTCTCACCTAAACGTGTTTACCCTTCACCCCTGAGTCACAGAGCCCTGCATGTCGGCCTCCTGTTGTGAGGGCTACTGCCCAAGGGTGCCAGTGCCTTTGCTGGGAAATGACGAGAAAGCTGCCATCCCCAGCCTTTTCCATGGTTGCTCGTTCTAGCCCTTGAAGCCTCTTATCTATTCCGGCCCAGGGTCTCCCTGGAGGGTCCTTTTTGGTTCACAGTTGCAGAGGAATAGAGGGAGGAAAATATATTTGCCAATAGCTTTCCATGGAAGCAAACAGGTTAAGCTCTTCCTTTTTTGGTCTCCCTTCCCCTCTCCCTCCTCTGCTTTATCCCTCAATATGTGAGTGCTGCTGAGAATGGAACCCTGCTCCCGCCAGGGATGGAGGGTGACCCTTCCCTCCACTTCGTTGCAGCGTGGGCGTGGAGATGCCCACGTTTGTGTACTTCCTGGGTAGCTTTCCTAGTCCAGGCATGCTGGGGCCCCGCTGTGGTTAGCTGAGGCTCAGGTTGGAGTTGTCTCCGTCACCTGGCTCTCCCTGATTTGCCCTCCTCAGGTAGACCAGTTGGCGTGCGTGCTTACCAGGGGTATATGCACCTCATTGTGTCTCACAAGGTGAGAGCAGTGAGTCCAGGGCTCTGGCCCTCTCTCGCCCACTAAGGTAACTGCTCTGCCCTGTGTCTGCTCTTAGAGTGGCCTTCTGTCCTCCTTCAGCTTGTCCATGACTGACCTCTCGAAGTCCTGTGAGAACCTGTCAGCGGTCATGTTGTATAACCCAGGGTGAGTGAACAGCAGTATCTCCTTCCCTGTGACTGTCACTTTTGTGGTGTTTATTGTGTCAACCCCATTAAAGTCACCAGATAAAAATAAAACTTCTGCCATCGTGCCTTCTTAGCAAATCAGCCATAGTCATTTCCCAAGTCGCTTGCTGTATCTATACATAATTTTACTTCGTTGTAATCACAACACAGATGAGATTGTGTATTCTGATTTTTTTTTTTTTTTTTTTTTTTTTTTTTTTTTTTTTGCTTAACAGCATAAGAAGCATTAGTGAGAGTTGTTACAGCCTTCGTTATCTTTTTTGTAATTGTCTATTATTTTAGAATGGGCTCTTTGATTACTTAGTGCATGATCCCCTTGGTTTAGGCACTTGCATCTCATTTTATAAATTTATTGTAATAACAGACAATTTTGATTCTGAGGGCATCCAGGAGTGAGGGAAATTATGTTCACTGCTTCCAAGCCTTGGGGAAGACCCCTGAGGACACAAAGGACTTTGTGGCTAGGCTGCTCAGGTCCTTCAAGGTTTCAGTAGTGACGTGGTGGTTACAATGAAAATGCCTAAGGATAGGAAACTGGACGAAAGCACTTTGGGGTCCTTTACTGTTTTGTGAGGCCCCACAGTTTTATCTTTCCTGCAGAGAGAATCTCATATAAAGCAGTGGAGGTAAATCTAACAGCTAAAGAAGTGAGATAAAACTGACAACGACTTTTTTTGGAACTGTCCTGTACCGAGGAGTGGCTGCATTTCATGCCAGGCACTGCGTTCTGCGTCTCACTTCCATTGTCTTAATTCTCTCCATGACTGTCCCCGCTTGACATGCAGAGAATTTATAGCCATTTGCTGGCCCAGGCAAGGTCTCAGCCCTTGCGGTGAGCTGAGCGTGTTATTCCCTGCTTATCTCCAGCTGGGCGCCTTTGCAGACTTGGGGCCAATTCCCTGCTCGAGTCCCCACCCCACCTGGGCAGTGCTCACAGATACCCAGCCTGGAGGCACCCCTCCTCTGCTCAAGTCCCTTCACTGGTTTGTGAAAAGCAGGTTTGCCTGCAAGGGATTTCTTCATTGCCACAGGAGTTTAAACCTGGGAGGGACCTTTGATCTTGTTTCCAGGATTTCTCATCTTATAGGCAAGCCGAAGCCCCAGATTTCACACCTTGCTGGAGCCAAAGCAAACAAACAGAAAACCCAAAGGAAAAAACAAACAAACAAAAAACAACCACCTAGTACAACATCAAAGCTGCAGGCCCCTCAGCCTCTCCCACCTTCCAGAACTTCCGCAGGTACGAGCCATGGTTAACTTTGTCAGCCTTTGTCTTTACCGGGCTTACAGGTTGGCTCACCCATCTTATTACATAGCTGATGAGGCTTGGGCTCATCTGTCTTGAAATAAGCCATACTGATAAAGCCCTCAGTCACCTGGCTTATCGCTGCTTTGAAAGGCATGTTTCCGTTGGAGGTCTTTGGTGCCTTGCAGTAGCGTTAGCAACTGCCTTTTATGGTAGCTGGGTTGGAGTCATTCATATACCCACTTTGTTTAATATAATATGCAGGTCTTTGGGGTTAATTTCAGTTAAAGTATTGCGATCCCATCTGTTCAGTATTGTTTGACTAAACTGTTCTGGAATGCATAGCGTGCTTGCTCATAATCACCTCCCAGCCCAGGACCCGGCTCTTGTCCTGGAATCCAGTTTCCAGCTTCTTTATCCTTGATCCTAGTGCCTTTTACTTTTAAACCATTTGGGAATGTTATGTGGCCGTTTGGTGCCTTTGAAAAACCCAAAACTCATCTGCAGTCACCTCACCCTGTTGGAGACACAGGGTCACCAGCTGGGAGCCCCCCTCTCCCTTGCATTTCCAGATGGGACCCAAATGCTTCTTTTTTTCTCCTCCAAACATAGGTGAATATACAGTCCTCTCAAAAGTAATGCCAGTTTTGGTTGTTTGCTGGTTTTTAAGTTACAACAGTTTTTCTCAGTGTTTATAAAACGCAGGTTAGAGTGTACTAATTTTTCATCCTCCAGACTTTTCGGTGGCTTTTCATGGTTTCAAAAAATAGAATGCCAACCCCTTACTGTGTCCCTCAGGCTCCCCACCATGCGTGCTGTCCGCTTAGCACATCCCTGCGTGTGTTTTGGGTCCAGCCATTTCAGGGACCCTTTCCGTTGCTCAAACCTATCTGGACTAGCTGTGCCTTTGGGGCTTGTCTTTGCTAGTTTCAGAGCCCTGGCATGCATTTTGGGATGGACCTACTTATCCTCTAAACCATAGTGCATGTGATCTCTCTTCTGGAAGCTATTCCCAGCTTTCCTCTCCCGGTCGAAAGTAAGCATTCCTTCCTCGCTGTACATTGCTCCATTTCTGTCGTCCTCATTTTGGGCCTCTTTGTAATGGATGCTCATCAAGCAACAAGCCTCTTCTGCATGCCTCCTGTGGGGGCACATAGCTCTAGCCCAGGGGCACAGTTGCCCACAACCCTGACAGGGTCACTTACAGCTCGCTGGAGGAGAGAGGCAGGCACAGGGGATTTACAAATAGGTGCAGAAAGTGGGAATGAAATGTCCTGAGCAGTATTCGGTGGAGTGATCAGGGAGGGCTTCCTGAAGAGGGACATTTAATCCAAGACTCTGGAACTACAGAGAGGGGGAGAGAGGAGCATCTTCCAGGCAGAGGACAAGTGCAATGGCTTCTACGCGAGGAGCAGCAAGAGCTCAGGGTAGAGTGAATACAGTCATAGGAGGTGAGGCTGGTGGCTGCATGGGGGCCAGCTGTGGAAGGCCTCTTAGGCCATTGGCAGGAGTTTATCTCTTTTCTAAGAGGTCTGGGGAACTCTTTGAGGGCTTTCAGAAGGAGAGCAGCCTGATGATGTACTTCCAACTAACATTAGGATGTATGTCACTTGGAGAAAGTAGCATGGAAGCAGGAAACGATTTAGGATGTTGTTTCCTTCATCCACGTAGAAGTTAACAGTGGCTTGGATCTGGGTGGTAGCCCTAGAGATGGAGTGCCATGGAATCAAGGATCGTCCGATTTCAGATGTAAATAGTTGGGCAGATGGTGTGTCTGTTCCTGAGATGGGGGAGGGAGGGGGGGCCCGCGTAAGCTGGCGTTTGCACAAGAGTTTGGCTTGTCTGAATGTCTTTCCTATTTGATTGGAAGTTTTTTGAGGTCAGCAGCTTGTTGTATTCATTTCTGTATTTTAGTGTATTTTATTGTATTTTAAAGTTTATTTCTTTTGAATGACAGAGACAGTGCAGGTGGGGGAGGGATAGAAAGGGAGAGAGAAGGAATCCCAAGAAGGCCTCATATTGCCAGTGCAGAGCCTGACCTGGGGTTCAAACTTACAAAACCATGAGATCATGACCTGGACCGAGACCAGGAGTCATATGCTTAACTGACTGAGCCACCTGGGCTAATTTCTGTATGTTAAAGTGTCATTCACATAACATGCTTAGTAAATGTTTAGCAAACAGATTAAGAGGGAAATTTTAATAGGATACATAGATCCTTTTGGGAAAGGTTTTCTGCTAATTTCTCTGGGCACGGATATTCCAAAGAGTAGAAAATGGCATATTATGGAAAGGAATGTGTTTCTGTCACATGGGTCAATTCCTAAATGACACTGCAGTTATGTGAATGATCTCAAGGTCATGTTCAGGATCCTCTAACAAAAAAATGGGAGGATGGTCTTATGATGAAATTAATTAGACCAAGGCAGTCTGAGAATTCAAGTAAGAAACACTAACATCTGTGTTAGACTGCAGTGCACTTGACTGAGGAGATGGTTCTAGATGCATTTGATACTGCCATTATGCATCCTGCTCACCTGGCCTCAGTTAACAGGCACATTTTGTCTCTGCCACCCTTGCAGTACTCATTTGTAAAAATTCAGGTTAAAATTACTCAGTGCTTCACCAGCCCGACTTCATGCTTCCTGATGTCTAGCCCCTCCTCAGCTTGCCACCTGCTATAGAAAAATGATGGACCCTGAATTAAGGCATAATTGGAGAAAAATTTCCTGCTCTGATTTATGGGTGTCACAAGGTGTCTGCTCTAGCAACTCAGCAAAATGAAGCAGAATTATAGTATCACCGTGCTGTTCATACTTGTAAATACCCTTGGCCTAAATTAAGTACCACGTGATAAACTGGAAGACGACTGGAAGAAATGTTTTCTACTTGGATCCTGACTACATGGTTATTTGGATCTAGATATTGAGCTGCTTGGACCCAAGAGCATGTTAGTTTCTCAAGATGGAAAAGTAGCCCCGAGATGCTTGCACAGAGCAGCACCTACTTATTGAGAGTCTTCGGTGGGGAGAACCTAGAAGTGTCAGATGAATGTTCTTTCTGCCCGGGAGAACAGGCACACACCCGTGAACCCATTTTGAGTGAAGACCAGGCAGCATGTGATTCAGGGGAGAGAGTGGTGGGTGCAAACAACTTGCTCCTGGGAGGTCTGGGAAGCGATCCTTTTCATGTAGCCATACCTTGTAATATGCTGGGTAACTTAGAAAACCAGAGACTTCCAGAAGGAATCTTTCTTGACATTGAGATTGCCTCCAGCCAGCATCATGGAATCTGAGTCCTAAGCCTAATTCATAGGAACACTTTTGTCTGCAACCCAACTGTCCCTGTCATAACATTTCCCCATTCCATCCTGTTCCACTCACCGCCTGGAATAAACAGCCAGAGAGCATCTCAGGAGAATGGTAGTATGGAGGGGATAGCGGGGGTAATTAGGAGCCTTAAATGAAAAACAATCTGAAACCTCTGGTCTAGTGCTTTCTTCTCTGTAGTTGAGGATAGGAAGCTGTTGGAAGTCTGTAGTACTGCCTCAGCTTGGAGAACAAAGTGAGGAAGCATATTAACTGAAGATTTGGTCCTGGACATCCACCCTTTAGAAATCCCATATCACTCCCCTCAGTTCTTCTCTAGGATTCTCTCCAAGATTCACAAATGAACTGGATTCTGTCCTGGGCCTTCAGATGTTTGCAAGTAGGAGAGGCAGGCTGGAGAGAAGGGATTCTGGGAGAGGGAAATTTTGTGAGCCGACCAGACGAGTGCTGGGAGGAGAGAGTCCTGCTGAGGGGAAGGGGGCACTAGGAGGAGTCCACAGGCTCAGGCCTGGCTGGGGAACATCCTGAAAGCCAAGCGTGGATGAGAGGACAGAGCTGTCCCTCCGGGAGATGCACTGTGGGGTTTGGGCAGGTTGTATTAGAAGTAGGAGAGGATGGCAACTCAGGTTCTTTAGGCACACCTACGGTACTTGGGTGCGTGTGATGCTTTTATAAATTCGATTAGCACATCCAGAATTTATGACCATGATTAAAATATATGGCCCCAAACGCAACAGAGAATGATTTTCTGTATATTCATAAACATTTGGTAACTCACTTCTTCACTCTCTTTTAAATTGTGATAACATAAACTTAACATAAAATTTACTGCCTTAACTACTTTGAAGTGTACAGTTCAGTAGTGTTCAGTGCATTCACATTACTGTGCAGCTCATCTCCAGAACTCTCCATTTTATAAAACCGAAACTCTGTGCCCAACAGTAACTCCCCATTCTGTCCTCCTCCCAAACCTTGGCAATCACCATTTTAGTTTCTGTTTCGGAAGTTTGACTACTTGGGGTACATCACATAAGTAGACTCCTGGAGTATTTGGCTTTTTGTGACTGGCCTATTTCACTTAGCATAATGTCTTCAAAGCTCATCCCTGTTGTAGTACATGTCAGAACTTCCTCCTTCCTTTTTAAGGCTGAATAACATTCCATTGTACGTATGTACTGTGTCTTGTTTATCTACTCATCTGTTGTTGGGTGCTTGGGTTGCTCCTACTTTTTGGCTGCTATGAATAATGCTGATATGAACATGGGTATGCAAATATCTGTTGGAGGCCCTGCTTTCAGTTTTTTGGGTATATCCCCAGAAGTGGGGATGTGTTAATTCTGTTTTTAGTTTTTTGAGAAACTGCCATCCCATTTTCCACAGCAGCTGTACCATTTTACGTTCCCACCAACAGTGCACAAGGGTTCCAAATTCTCCATATCCTCGCTAACACTTGTTTTCTGTTTTTTTTCTTTTTTTGTTTTTAATTTTTTTTATTTTTTAAAGTTTGTTTTTTTTTGAGAGAGAGAGAGGGCACAAGAAGAACATGAGCAATATGGCTCTATCCCATGAACCTTGAGATCATGATCTGAGCCAAAATCAAGAGTTGGACACTTAACTAACTGAGCCATCCAGTCTCCCCTCCTTTTTTTTTTTTTTTTTAATAATAGCCATGCTAATGAGTATGGGGGGGGTGATATTTCTTTGTATTTTTTTTTTCATTCATTTTTTTATTCTCTTCCATTTTCTCAAGAATGTTAGATCTGGAAAGTGATGTCTGGAAAGGTAAAAATAAAGAATGTCTCAAAATTCAGTTCTCCCCCAAAAATATAGTAAATAAATGATGAATACAAATTTAACATGGGTTGATTTCCTGATGACCTCTCTCAAGCGCTGCCACTTCAGTTTAACTAGCTCATTGAGATTGGTTATCTCAAAACTTGACTGATGGTAGGAATCCAAGAAGTTTTTCTAGCCAAGGAGAGATGTGATCATCTTTGCATTGACAGGGATCAGTGTGGCAGCTGAGTAATAGGGACACCAAGGAAGCCATGGGAAGGATGCAGAGGTGAGGGCTTGAACTGAGACAGTGCTCAAAGGAACCTAGAAGAAGGGGTGGGCTCTCCAGAGCCATTTGGGGCAAGAAGTCATGAAGCCTGGATGATTAATTGGATGTGGGAAGTAAAAATGTTGACTTCTGTTTTCTTGCTTAAATCATTGGTTGGGGGTTGCATGCTGAAATACAGATACAGGAGGAGGAAGAGCAGGTCGTCAAGAGGCAGAGAGAATAATGAGTACAACCTTGAAAAACTGAGCTCCAGGCCTTGGACTTTCTCCCATAAGTGACTGTGCATTTCAGTACTCTGTCAGCCACCGCACACCCCTGGACAAAGCTGGAGTCTGTGTGGCTTGTCAAAACCACAGGATGAAGGCAGTTTCCCCTGTTGAGTAAAATAGATATTCACAACATCTACGACTTTCCCTGCATCCCTTTAGCTATTGTTCGAGGGCCATCATTTGTCCAGCCTTGTACCGGGGCTAGGGTGAATAAGACAGATAGAGGCTCAGTCACCTTGGAGCATAACTCATTGTACAAGGAAGACCCTTGTAAAGCCCATCAGAAATCAGGACACCTGTAGCTTTGTCTTCTCACTTGCCAGGCTAAGAATCCCAGGATGTCTTTAAATTGAGGAAAGCTTTGCAGTTCAGCCCAGACCCCGCCCCTCAATATGCTATATCGAGTTGAAGGGGCTCCTTGTCACAGACTTCTCTGATCAGCAGGTGCTCAAGCCCTGGTGATTAGTGTAGAATTTGGTGTCCCCTACCTCCTATTTGCCTCATCTTTTCTCTAGATATACTACTCAGCCATAAAAAAAAAAGAAGAAGAAGAAGAAGGAAATCCTGCCTTTGTGACAACATAGATGGATCTTGAGGGCATTATGCTAAGTGAAATAAGTCAGAAAGAGACAGATAAATACATATGATTTCACTTATATGTAGAATCTAAAGAAATGGATCAACAAAAACAAAACAAAGAACTAAGCTCATAGATACAGAGAACAGATTGGTGGTTGCCAGAGGGGAGGAGGGCAAGTGGGTGCAGGTGCTTAAAAGATACAAACTCCCAGTAAGTAAATAAGTTATATAATGTGTAGTAATGTACAGCATGGTGACTATAGTTAATGTCATTATATGGCACATTTGAAAGTTTCTAAGAGAGTAAATCTTAAAGGGTCTCATGTAAGAAGAAAATTTTTGTAACTATCTCTGGTGATGGATGGTAACTAGACTAACTATGGTGATCATGTTGTAACGTCTACAACGTGTAGTAGTAGTGTAGTGTAGTGATGTAGAATCACTGTGTTTACCTGAAACTAATATATGTCAATCATACCTCAGTTTAAAAAAAAATAATAAAGTAAATGGCCAGTGTGATCAATACCTGAGGAGTGACAAATGTTTGAGCATCATTTAGGTGACTGTCATGGCTCTGATGGTGATTCTTGACTTCCTCTTTGCAGTGGCACAGGACAGACTCATTGACCTGGCCCTGGCAGCCTGTCCCAACCTTGAGTCACACCTCTTTAGCCCTTTGTGGTGATTTCTTTCTCTCTAAGACCTCTCCTCTTCCCATCATTTGATTGGGTCCCTCAGTGCCCAAGTGATGACTTCTGAGCTCCAACACAATCATCCATGATTCTGTTCTCCAACACTGTCTTCTGCCCCTTTCTACCTTGAACTTGATGCCTTGGTTTAAGCAGACAAAACAGATATTTCACAGCTCTCTCCAGGTCAAGCTGTCTATAAAACCTCTACATAAAACCATTAATAGAATCTTCCCCCTCTTTCTCTTGGCCAATCCTCTTCATCTTTCAAGCCCGAGTATCAGAATTGTCTCCCCAAGAAGCAGTCTGTGCATGTCCAATTTGAGCTTAATGCTTTCTCTTTATTCTCTTGCAGGCATTTTGTGCATACTTTTAGCAGAGCCTCTTCCAAATTCATTTAATTGATGTTTATGTCTGCTTTCCCAGTAGGCTTGTGGACAGGGACCATTCCTTACTCATCTTTTAATCTCCAGAAGCTCCCACATAGTGGGCACTTAACAAATGTTCACTGAGTGGTAGGTTTTGGCCAGCAGATGTGCTCCCAGCACCAAGAATGTGTCTGTTCATAGGTCTTCAGAGTGCCTCGTGCTTTGGATGGGTCCTGTGCCCTTTTTAGTATCTCCACTTTTTAGCTGGCCCTGGTCTTTTTGAGTTTTTCACTCATGCAGGTATACTTCTTTGTGGCTTTCTTAACTGTTACAAGTGACCCTATCTCTTGGTTTCTTTGGTATCATATAGACCTGAGTTTTCATTTTTATTTTTTTGCAGTAGACTAAAAATTACTGCTGAGTACTCAGTTCCTCCTACAGCAAAGCTCTCTGAAAGAAGTATATCCAGTTTACAAATTATCATATGCAGTTGAGATCCTACTTATCTTCAAAGCAACAAAACAACCAGTTCTTTTTTCTTTGTTCAGCAGGTAACCTACTGATCCTCCACATCGCCCATGTCTAAAAAACCTCATGCTCTAAATCATAGTAAGATTTGAAGTTTTTGAAAGTGAAGTCTTTGCTCCCCACAAATGTTTAATCAGTCAAAGTGGGCACATAAAGTTGGGTGTATCATTTCTAACAGAGTTTTGGAACTTACTCCTGGCCTACATCTCAGGCTCCCTGGAAACCAGGATTTGTATACACACATGCGTGGTACTTGGTGCCAGGGAAATTTTGGATGAGGCAAAGCAGCCCGGCGATTTCCTTTGGGAGTTAGTTCCACTTTGGAGTAGTGCCCAGTGAGGGTCTTTGCCAGGAAATAATTTTGCTGCAGGGGAAACATTCCTCCTCGACCGGCACAGTCTTTATGGAGAAACCAATCCCACTGCTTAGGCACCCTCTGTCTTGCTCTGAGACTGCAAACAGACAGCTAATTTGGCAGGATTGTGGAAGCTTTCACAGCTTCTCGAAAGTGCCCTAAGCAAAATTATATACATTCCAAATTCATTTCAGTCTTGAAAATAAAAGAGATTTTCACTTGTGCATTAGCATCCTTTAAGCGCTTGCCAGTGGTGAGTTGATTTACATAGATGTATTTGAATAATTAAATTCTGAAGAGGTGAAACATCTGGCTTTCAGATCCATTTGGACCAAAAAATATCAAAATCAAAAATCAGACATATTTTTGGTAAGCCATCCAAGGAGCTTCATGGAGTGTGGCATTCTGAGCTGCGGTTTGGTTGGCATCATAGCCGCAGACCTTGGTAGCTATGAAGGCTCCTAAGTGGGGATGGTCTGAAGTCATCAACAACCAAGGAAGAAAGACGGATGAGTGAAGATTATTTTTAATCGAAGTTTTCAACCTGTTCATTATGGAAAATTTAGAAATTATAAACAAGCAAAAAAGAACTTATGACATAGTCAACATGCCACTGTATATTCTAGTCTACACCTCAGGCTGTTCCACTATGTATACTCTTTTCTACACACACACACACACACACACACACACACACACACACTTATATATTATTTATATGTGTTCTTTTACCAAGACGGGTTCACGAAGAGTTTTTGCACTTACTTACCTTTTCTTTTCATAAATATTTTTCTACATTATTTAAATGTCCATCTGATACTGCATTCTTTGGGT
Source organism: Cryptoprocta ferox (assembly GCA_028646485.1). NCBI lineage: Eukaryota > Metazoa > Chordata > Mammalia > Carnivora > Eupleridae > Cryptoprocta > Cryptoprocta ferox. The sequence continues at coordinate 39,577,311 of CM053576.1, read as the reverse complement.
ATTGTGTACCTTACTTCTTGTCTGTCGGGAGGCATTTTGTTGTCTAGTGTTAAGCTATCATAGACAATTGGGGTGAACATCTGTAGCAGCTAAACCTTTGTGTTTGTTTCTCCACGATTACTTCCACAGGGGGAAAAAGTAGAGATGGAATTAGTAGGTCAGAAATGTAAATAGTTTTTTTTTGTTTATTGGTTTCTTACTTCATTTTATTTATTTTTTTATTTTAGAGAAAAAGGGAGAGCATGTGGGGGAGAAGGGCAGAGGGAGAGAGAGAGAATCTCAGACAGGTCCTGTGCTCTGCAGAGAGCCTGACACGTAACTCGATCCCACAACACTGGGATCATGACCTGAGCTGAAATCGAGAGTTGGATGCTCCACCGACTGAGCCATCCAGGTGCCCCTGGGAATGTAAATTAGTTGTAAGGCCCTTGATAAATGTCCACAGATTGCTCTATAGAATGGTTGCACACACCACCACCATTTTCTGCCAATACTGTATAAGAGTTTCCAATTGCATACAAACTAGAAAGAGATCATCTTGAAGTATAGAGTACCAATGTGAATACACCTTCCTGAATGTAGTTCTAAGCTGGCATCAGGGAAACTAGATTCTGGGGAATCCTGCCAATGGTGGCTCTCTCTGGAAGCTTGTCCTGGGCATCCTGCTCATGACCAAGGATTCATCAAGGACCTAGTTTGTTCTGTGTGGAGCTCATGCTATACTAGAATGCTGTATGCACATAGCTCCAGCCTTCCTGGTCCTTTCAAGTCAAGAGTAGGGATGACAAATCAGAACGTAAAGCTGAAAGAAAGTAGATTCTGAAAGAAGAATTCTGGGATTTGAATCAAAAAAGCTGGAGGCACCAAGATGGCAGTGAGGACTTCTCCCTGGCTGACAACAATTGTATGGAAAAAAAAGTCCAGTTGATCCTGGAAAACATGGATTGTTCTTTGAACATCACATGTCCATTTATATGTATATTTTTTCTTTTTTTTATTTAAAAAATTTATTTTAATGTTTATTTATTTATGAGAGAGAAAGAGACGGCATGTGAGTTGGGGAGGGGCAGAGAGAGAGGGAGATACAGAATCAGAAGCAGGCTCAAGGCTCCCAGCTGTCAGCACAGAGCCCCATGCGGGGCTCCAACTCACGAGCTGTGAGATCATGACCTGAGCTGAAGTTGGACGCTTAACCGACTGAGCCACCAAGGTGCCCCATGTAGATTTTTTCAATATATACAGTACACTACTGTGAATGTATTTCTTCTCCCTTATGACCTTAATATTTTCTCTAGCTTATTATAAGAATACTGTATATAACACCTGTAACATTCAAAATATGTGTTAATTCACTGTTTATGTTACTAGTAAGGCCTCTGGTCAACAGTAGACTTAATAGTAGTAAAGTTTTTGGGGAGTGAAAAGTTCTATGTCGATTTTCAACTGTGTGATTTTTTGACTGCATTGTTCAAGGGTCAGCTGTAGTTTCATTTTCCTTCCTGCCTGCACCCCCTTCCCTATTTCTTCCTTATGTCCTCCCTCCCCATTTCCTGCCTTCAACTGAAAAACTAAATATGTCACATTAGAGAGAAAGTACGGAGACATCAATAATATGGTTACATCCTGTGGTTTATTGAGCCTTAGCCTCACCATGGATGACTGTAAGCTTCCAGAAAACTGGCCCAGGATCTAATTTGTTGTTCACTCAGTGGCCAGCATCGTACCTGAAACTTAACAGGAATCTGATAAATGTGGGTGAAGTAAATTCACTTTCCCCCCTTAATTCATACCAGTGTGGAAGGGGCTTCAGAATCAGAATCTGGTCATGGCTGGATATACTTTTGGTGAGATTTGCATCTTCAGGAGAGATTTGCATCTACCTCTCCTGGAAGAGAAGGTCACATTGCCTGTGAATACAGTGCCCTGCCAGCTCCACCTTTCTCTCTTCTTCTCTGTACTTTCCGGTACTTCATCAATTCTTGATTCTTTTATCTTTTATTTTTTTCTTGCTGACCTTGAGCATGGAAGTTTTATGCATGTAGTTGGCAATATTTATGTTGCTGCTGATTTGGTAGTTAGCCTGTGTTTTAGTTGATGGTTATTTACTGTGTTTGTCTCTGCTGGTTTATTTTATCAGGCCTTGGCATTTCTCAAAAGTTTGCTTCGCTGCAAGGCTGATTTCTTCTCCAGTTTTTGGTCTCATTTGTCTTGCTTTTTTATGAACCATTTACTAACTTTACAGTTGCTGTAGAGTACCTTAAATAGCTTGTTAAGATACAGGCTTGGGGACCATGTGATGAAAGCAACTGAAAGAAGTGGGCTTCTTCCTTCCACTAATGGAGATTAGTGTTAATTACTGACTTTTTTTTTTTTGCTTTTTTGCTTTTTTGTCCTTGAATGGTATTCCACTGTGAGCCATTTTAAGGAATGAGCTTCCTGTGTTTTCGGTTTTCAAAGTAAGTCCAAAGATGAACTGTAAATTCAAGGAAGAATCTGCCTTTATTCAGTTACTTTAGATTTGCATTGTCTGAGTAGGGGGCTGCATTTCCTCTCCCTTCATTTTATAATTGCACCATTGAAAGCTGAACTGTAAAGGTCAGGTGGGGAAGTGAGGCTTTTCCTAGTGAAATTATGAAGGGTAGTTGTGGGCAAGGATGGAAGGTAGCAGATTTCCTTAGTCCTACATGGCAGCAGGATTTGCCTTTGAAGGTACATATTGTATGAACCTGAATACATGCCACGAGCTCTCTATAATTTGTTAACTCATTTGATGAGAGCTTGTTCCTCGTTCAGTCGAGGGTTCCAGTTGTACATATCCGTTCTTGCTTCCGGGTCTTTGCACATGCTGTTTCCTTCTCCTAGAGCACTCGTCCATGTGTCCACCAGCTCCTCATGTGGCTGAATCCTACATAGTCTCTAAGATCCCAGTTTAAATGTTGCCTCTTCAAAAAGGCCCTACCAACCTCCATTCGAATTCCATCTCCTTAGCTATTCGCCGAAAGCATCCTCTGTCTTTCCTTGGTAGCACTTGAAATAGTTGGTAATTGTGTCTCTTGGTCAACTGTCTACTCTTGGTCTATATATTTAGTGGTAAGTGAAAGGGTCTGATTTTCTTGATACCGTATCCCTGCTCCTAGTAGGTGTTTGAGAAATAATTGTTAGAATGTGTGTGTGAATTTTTGTGCCCTGACAAGGCAGTTCCATCACCTTCTTCTATCACAGACCATAATTCTAACCTTGAGAAGCTGTGCCCACATCAGTGGCATTAGATGTTTAGTTCCCAGACCTTATGATCTATTCAGGTTAATCATCATTGCTGTTGGATAAAATGGAAATGAACCAGAGATTCATAGAAGCAAAAAGGAAGTAAAATGGTTGCTATGATCACAGTAGATTAAGAAAAAAAATTGAAACAGGTAGTTTGTCTCATTATAAATGGAAATGCGTATTACAAAAAAGGAAAACATTCAGAAATGAATAATCACAAGCATTCACAATCCTCCCACCAAAAAATAATGATTGGTTTATGTTTGTAATATTTACTTAGATTTATAGTATATGTGTTTTAATTGTACATCAGTTATTGTAATTATGCATTATAATGATTACTTAAAAAAACAAATTGAGATCAAACTAGATATACAGTTCTATATCCTGCTTTTTCTTTGAACATGTTACTGTGGACTTCCCCCATGCCGTTGAAGATGAGTCTGCATTCTGTTTATATCATAATTGTAACTCCTGCTTAATCGTAAAGGACTTTTGGAACTCCTCCCCCCCTCCATAAATTGTTGATTACATTGCAATTAATCCGCTTATATAAATCTTTCCCACTTTCTTTTTTCTTTTGTCAGCTAAACCCACACTCCCTTGAATTCTTTATTTGATGGCAGCTACTGCTTACATTAAAGCAACAAGGGGCGGGGATGAAAAGAGGTGTCAGAGAGAGAAATAAGGAAAGGAATGGTTGATGACCATAAAAGGCATGACAGTGGAGAGCTGGGGGTGGGCATGCAGACCGGTGGGGGTATGGCAGGTGTTCCTGGGACCGCCACTCACCCCTAGCCTGAGACAGAGACACGCAGTGCAAGCATTGCTGGTGAGGTATGTTAGCATTTTGTCTTCCAACGGGTGATATCAAAGAAGTACAAATGTGTAAAGCAGATCTGTAACACTAAAGCCCTTCACTTCAGTGAAGGGAGAGGAGCTGTGGTGCATTTTAAGTCTTTCTCACATTTTCAAGCTTCCCTCTGTGCTCTATTTCTTCCCTCTGCTCAGAAACAGGCACAGCTTTTCTGGAAACTAGCCTCTTCTTGGGCCCCCGGCGTAGATGGCACCAAAGCGTTTTCTATGTCCGCTATCATGTACCTCTCCAGCATGCGATTGCTTGCTTACATTAATCATGGTGCATCTGTATTATCAAATTGCATGATAGTAAGCTATGTTAGACTGTAATCGTTAATGATCTGGGGACTTGTCAAAAGTATTCATTAAGAGGAAAAGGTCACAGAATGAACTCTGTTGTTGGCTCTTATCTTGTGTGTATATGTGTCTGGCTGTGAAGGCTAAAGGCTGTAGGCCAGGATGAATCAATCATGGGGATTGTATAGGTATTTTACTTGTATTTTGTACATTTGCTGCAGTTAATGAACTTTCATCTTGAGAAGGGTGGAAAGCACCAAAAGTTGTTCTCTCTTATGGCAAAGAGAGCTCTGCATTGGCTAACACCATCCCTTCTCGCCCAGGGATTCTGTGACTGTGTCATTGGGGTTTGGCTCTGAGCCTCTTGTCCGTGACTTCAAAGCACTACTCCTAGTAGCCATTGTTTGAAAGACTTACTGTTTGTCTCGCAGAAGGCCCTCAGGATACGCAGTCAGTTAGGGCAGGTCTCTTTCCTCAAGGAACTCTGCTGGACAGGGCTCTGTCTGCCCTCTGTGACCTGTAGGGCCCTGAGTGGTTGTGGCCCTGGCTCCGTCTTGGGCCACAGTTGCTCTTACACCATCACCATCTCCCAGTTCCATCTGCTTTCACCATGCTGGTCTTGCTGTGCTCCCAGCATGCCACACACATTGTCTTCTGGTCATTGGCCTGGCTTCCCACTCATGTTGGCACCATATGCATCCTCCTGGTTACTTCTTCTATTTAGCTCTCTCTACCCTTTCTCCTGTCTTCATTTCTCTTTTTTTCCATACCACTTATCCCATAACATACTCATTGTTAGTTAGCTCTCCTACTCATTGGAATGCAGGGTTTATAACGGCAGGGACTTGGTTCCTTCTGCTGAACCCATAGTGCCTAGGGCAGTGCCCTGGCACACGGACGCTATATTGAACAGAGGAATTATTGGCTGCGTGAACTACTGGTCCTGTTGTTTGTATTCAGTGCCTTGGGTAGAGGACTACACAGGGGTGGGAGGAAAGGTTGCCCACAGAGGTGCTCCTGAGAGCATCACTTAACCTCTGACATTTTGCCCACAGTCTGTCTTTTGGGTTTTATTTATCATCACTTCCCTTTATTTGTTCTGAGCAATAGCGAGACATGCCCTTCACTGCTTCCTTTGCTTGTATCTTTTGTCTTTCTTCTCCTATTTTTCTTCAACTCGATTTCCCCACACACACCATACTGTGCCCGTTGTTATTCTGTCCATCTGTCAAGGCCCAGCTTGACAGAAGTTCCTCTGCGAAGCATCCTCTCATCCCTGCAGCTATAAATGCTCTCCCTCCAACCCATTTCCTGTTAAAAATGGAACTTTCTCGGGTTCATCATGTGCTATGTGATTGATATGCATGCACATTTTATTTCACTTATAATCTACTCTTAAGATGCAAAGGCAGTTTATCTATTCAGCATTGCCCTTGTACATGCTAGGTGTTGATACACGTTTATGGGATATGTGGCATGCATGGTTCAATCAAGTGGCAGGAAAATTGCCTAAGGTACACCATTCTGGTTTGTCCCAACAGGGACAGGTACATCTTGGAATGACGAACCATTGTTAACTTCTGGGAGGCTTTTCTGGGGTAAAAGTTACCATGGTTCAATTGAGGAGGTGAGGTGGAATTGCAGTGTCGGAGTGAGAATGGAGGAACAGTAGGAAGAGGTCAGCTTTACTCTTGGCTCCTCTAAAGAAGAGGTCACCTTGGACCTCTCTCTGCTAGTCTCTGGGCCTCAGTCTCTTGGCCTGTAAAATAGTGGGGGGAGCAGGGTATAGGGATGTGTGCCAAGTTGAGTGAACAATCTCTTGCATCTCCATGTAGTCGTAGCCACATGTGATCTTGCGGCTCACTCAGGTAGGTCTCCTGGGTTTAACACATGGTTCTGGCTGCCTTTATTGGAGCGAGTTTTACCACTCTTATGAGAAATAGGCTGGGGAGAAAACGCCCTTAAAATGCTTTTGGTATCAAATTTTACTTTTTTTGTTTAAAGCAATCTTTGTTTCTTTGGGCACTTTCCATTTGCAATACAAAAGGCTTAAGACTGGCTCCTGAAAGTCTTTTCTGAGTACTTTCTAGACTCAGGATTTGAAAGTCCATTAGAAAACCATTCCCAGAGTACTAGGGATATTTGTGTTATAAACTCTGACTTCTAACTAAAAGGGGTTTAATTTCACAACCTCCTAGATTAAATTGCATTGTGAGACCCTCAGTTTGATATATACACCTTGAATTGCAGTTGTACGTAAGTCACTGTTTTGTAGGATAACCTGACATGCTGTACAATGATTTGGGGGGAAAGAAAGGAAAATGGGGAGGGAGTGGTATAGCAATTCTACTGTCTCTATAAAGCAGCTATTCTTAGCTTTCTTTTTATTTATTTATTTTTGAGAGAAAGAGAGAATGTGTGTGCGTTCACAGGCACGCACGAGTGGGGGAGGGACAGAGAGAAGGGAACAGAGGATGCAAAGTGGACTCTACACTGACAGTAGAGAACTCAGTGTGGGCCTGATGCAGGGCTGGAACCCAGGCCCCATGAGATCATGACCTGAGGGAGAGTCTGACACTCAATTGACTGAGCCACCCAGGTGCCCCTTTTGCTGGCTTCCTAATAAAAGTCTCTAATGATGACACAGGAAAGACCTCAGACCCTTTCCATGAAGAGACAGGGTCTAGATGAATGGCCAGCTTATTTCATGCATTTCCCTATGCCTTCCTTGGGGGTAGTCTCTGGTTTCTGCTCAGCCTTTAAAGAACATCTAGAATGTCAGGAAGAATATTGGGTAAAACCTGCATAAACTCAGCACTCAAATCGAAACTTCCTTTTCCATCTTTAAGACCCACCCCCATCTCTTTGGGAGTTTGCTCCTTCATAAGGTGGTTTCAAACTGGCTGGCAGTTCCTGAGAGTGGTAGGGTGGTAAGAAGGCAGCCATTCTGGTCTCACCATTACAGAACTGTTGTCAAAACCTAATGCCTTGCGAAGGATCAGGGAGAAGTGAATCATCTTGCACGGCGTTCTGGTCTTCGCTAGCTGCTTTCCATCTGGCCCTTACCAGAATCTGGACTGCAGATTACCACCGTACATTCCAGGCAACAGTCCAGGAGTTCTTTAAGGAATGACGTATGCTTGATCAGAACCCAGCTACATAATTTGCAGGGTTCAGTGCATAATGTAAACAGGAGGCTTCTCATTCAAACAGGAAGAATTTCAAGATGATGGCAGTAGACCATGAACGCAGGACACTGTGCGTCCTCACAGGTGGTATACTCATGGGGTCATCCCTATGGGAAGCTAAAAATCATGTGGGAAAAATTCTGGCTTACCCATTGCCTAAGAATTTTCTTTCCCCTTGCCTGTTCACGTACTTATGGAGAATGTCCATCCAGGACATGCCCATCCACTTTGCCTTCAGCTCACCTCCATTGTCAGGTCACTCCCTTCCAGTCATGCTGGGGCCTGGAGCTCAGCCTCAGTTACCCTCTACGTCTGCCCCCCCACCCACCCCCACAGCTGCCAGCACCAGTGTTGGCTGGACTTGAGTAGCTGTTGGCCTCCTCTTTGAAAGTGAAAGGACATCAAAGGCACAAAACTAATCACCACTGGCACAACATAAGGACTCGAATATTTATGCCTTCAGTTCATTTAAATTTTTTTTTCTTCCTTTCTTTTTTGATAATCACAGTCTCACTTTCAATGTCATGGTGTGAACTGAGAAATTCCCACCCCCTTGCTATTTCATTGCCGATGATAACAGGAATATAAATTGCAAGATGTGCAATTATACCTAAAAATGCTAGATGTCTTTTAATGCAAAAAAACCGTTTCTCATAAAAATAGATTGTATGCTTGCTTTTTTGTTGGACCTAACACAGTATATGTACTTCCAAATGTCATTTTAAAATGCTAAAAACAGCTGCAAAAATTACATCCTTTTGTGGTTTTCCTTTTAATTGTAACATTTAGGAAATTAGCATTTGGGGCCAAGATAATTCCAGTAAAATAAGGCAGTGAATTACACTTATTTAAAATGAAGCCACATTAAAATACAATTACAGCTGATATTCTTTTCTTGATATTAACACATTCGTGTTTATATTTCACAATCTATTGAGGTTCTCTATTTGAAATAATCATCATTGATTAAGGAAGGAGGTGCATTTTAAAGTATGATTAGTAAATATGTAATATTTAATGGAAGTCATACAGTACCAGCAACAGCTAATATCATCTCATATTTTGACATACAGTTCTTGACTTTGTAATTATGACTCTCAGAATGGTTGGGACTTGGTTTTAAGACTGAGCATCTTTATGTGTTTTTTTTTTTTTTTAACTCATATTTTAGGAAAGAGGAGTCATTTGTTGTCAAGGACACTGCTTTTAGTAGGAAACAGTCAAACTTTTTTTTCCCATTTTAGAAAGAGACCACAGAAATGAATCCATACTTCTTCAATACGAATTAAAATGGGAATCTCTCCCTGATGTCTTAACTCAGAACCTTACATATCATTAGATGCCCCTCTTCAGGAGGGGTCAGATAACCTCATACATCTAAGGTTGACAGTTTCCACTGGTCCAAGTACTTTTCCTTTCCTTATCACAATCAAATGTTCTAAAATGAGAACTTATACCGAGGAGGACCCAGGGTTCTCATCTGCCCAGAGACTCCGGTCCCCCTGCAGCTGCCCTCAGACCACCCTTGCCCTGCCCCATAGAGCACTCCGATCCGTTCACTTACGGCACCTGCCTCTCCCAGCCTTTGCCCCTCCTTACTCTTGTCATCTAAACTTACTTTCTAAGCTTCACCATCTTTTTCAGTCCTGCTGTTATCTTGGGTGATTCCATATGGATACTTACAGTTACATAAGCATATTCACTTCTTCAGTCTGGAGACTTCTTGGATTTCTCCGTTTCACCCGTAAGAAGACTTGCCTTGTCCCCACTTACTTTTCTGTCCAGTCAAGTTTTCATCCCCAACACTTGAGCCATCCTCTTCCCAAATCCTCAGATGGTCCTTTGGTTCTTTCACTTGTCGGAGACCCACCTGGTTGCAGCGAATTTTCTTCCTGCCCTGAGCCTGTATCCAATATCTCAGCTCAACACTATGAGAGAAAGCCGCGTCAACACAGACTGGCGCCTCTGTAAACTGACGATCTCTAGGCTTGATTGATGCCCACCCTACCCACCCCTTTTTGTTTATTGTCCTAATCAGTTCTCTTGCCCACTGGCCTTTTCATGTATTACTAGTAATCTTTCGTGTATTACTAGTATTCTCCACCTTCCTCCTTATTTTTAGCAGAGGATCTTCCTTCTCTCCTCACAGAGAATACAGAACTCCTAAGAGAACACCACCACCAAAGCCCGTGTCTGCTTTGCTTTTGTCTTTTCCTCCATCCTTCCTGTCCCAATGGCTGAATTGTTCTTTGTCTTTCTCCTACCTGTACTATGGATGTTGTGGGATTCATAGCTTATATTTATTAACTGCTAAGTGCTCATTATATACTTCCATTGGATCCTCCACTCAGCAAGGACTAGGCTTATTCTTGAGTCTAGTTCCAGATGAGGAAATTAAGGCTTGGAGAGAAATTGTCCCATGGTCATATAGGAGCCAGGATTTGATCTGGGATAGACTAATTCCAAAACCCATGCTCTTAGCCATCGTTTTGTCCTTTTCTTTTCATGCCAGCTCAGGGACCTCTATCCCCAATTTGTTTACACTCTTTCTCTTCTGGCTTGTTTATACCAGGGTTTAAACATGTACAGGTCTCTTCCAGATATTAAAATGAGCATCCATTCTCCTAAAACTACCATCTCCCCTTCATAACTAAAATTACTGAGAAAGCTCTCTACTGTATCCATGATCAGCCTCTACTCTCCTCCTCTTCAAGTCCTCAGTCTGCTGCAGTCTGGCCCCACACCCAGCAAAGCTCACTCCAAGTTCACCAGTGACCTCCATGTTTCTAAGGTCAGTGAGTTCTCCTTGGGCCCTGTCTTACTTGACTTTCCTGGAGCATTTCGTACTACTGCTCTCCCTTCCCTTTGCCTTCCTGTGTGTACCCTTTCCTGACTTTCTCCCTGTGTCTTTAACTGCTCCTTAGCCTCGTTCTCTGCCCATCACTACAGTGTCCGTGGTCTTTCAGGCTTGGCAGTAAGCTCCTTTATTCTCATTCCATACATACATCATGGGTTACCTCATCCACTTCTGTGGTTTCAGTTCCAGTGTAGATACTGGAGAATCCCAAGTCTGTATCTCCATCCTTGACAAGGGCCTGAGAGCTAGACTTTTGTACGTATCTCCCTGCCTGCTGGACATCTCGTTTTGGATAACCCTCTGGAATCATCAGCTTCAACATGTATGAAATTGAGCTTACCTTCTCAAAGGCAGGATGGAGAAGAGATGAAAATTGTGAGCTCTAGAGTCAAGATTGATTTTGCCATTTACTAGTGATATGGCCATCTCTCGTGTGCAAAATGGGATAACGACGGCACCTACCTCATGTGAAGTTCTCAGAATGGGGCATCTAATGAATCTTCAGTGGATGATGGCTACTGCCCTCGTCTTGGCCACCATGAGTACTAGCACTGGTGTGGCTACGATTACTACTTCTGCCTCCCCCACTGCTGTGTCCCCAGTGCTTCTCCTCATCTCAGTGGATCCTAATATGTGCAGGTGCTTTACAGGTACTCTACGTGTATTATCTCATTTCATACGGGCTTACAGCCCTTTGAGGTAGGGCTTAATATTTTTTTTCAATTTCTATGAAAATTAACTGTCTGAGGTTAAATAACTCCTACGTGGTCTCTGTGTTTACACCTGCAGACTTTTTAGTTCTTGCCTTCCCACCTCCTGTGTAACCTGGTCAGAAACCTGAGGGGGCATCTTTGACTCTTTTTTTCTTTAATGTCTTTATTTTTGAAAGAGAGAGAGAGAGAGAGAGAGAGCAGAGGAGGCAGAGAGAGAGGGAGACACAGAATCTGAAGCAGGCTCCAGGCTCTGAGCTGAAGTCGGATCCTTAACTGACTGAGCCACCCCAGCGCTCTCTTTCTTATCACATGGTACTTTTCTGCCACCATCTTTAGAATCAAGTTCAGAGTCCTTACTATTTAATTCCCAAGACTCTTCACTATCTGGCTTCTTATCCTATTAAGCTTTGGGTCTTGCCACTTTCCCCCACAGCAAGTCAAGATCTGGTTTTATTGAGCTTCTCTTGAACTTCTATATCATGCATTAGGAAGAGTGGCACAGCTTAGGTATAGGTTTCCTCCAGAAGCTTTGCCTTGATTTGGTACTATCAAATTCTGGGCTCAGTACCCTGCTCTTGTATGTTAGAACACCATGTCCTTCCTGGCTTGGAACCCATTGGGTGCTTGCTTGTGTTTACTTGATTGTCACAGACTGGGAGTCCTGTGTAGGCAGGGACCACATCACCGTTATAGGCTGTTAGATCTCCTCTGCCCACACCCCACATGCCTGACACCATGCTCAATAAAAAAAGGAGGTGCTCAGAGCATCACATTAGAGATGAAGATACTAATACTCACATTTTATGACCTCCTGAGATGATGCAGCTCAGTAGCAACAATTGTAGTGGTCAGCAGCCCAGGTTTTAGTGTATCAAACTTGGATTTGAGTTCTCCCTCTGCTACTTACTTTTTCTAAGCCTCGGTTTTTTGTTCTGTAAAATGGGGATGAGAAGCATGTCAACCTGGCAGGGTTGGCAGAACAGAGGAAGGGTATTGCCAGCTAAGAGCCCAGCCCAGCACCTGCCCCTTGTAAACAGTCCTCAGGTGAGAGGATTTCATCCAACCCCAGGTCTTGCAACTCTCAGGGGATCATTTGGCTTAGGACCACATGCCTGTGACATTGTCAGAACAGTGTGTACTGTTGGTTATACTGAACTGTTCATAGAAAGTAAAACTGGAGAGTAAAGACAGTTCCACAGGGGAATTCTCTGGTTCTGAAAGTGTTATATCTAGTGATTCTTTGTGACTGTGTAAATATTTCCAGGAAGACTAAACTGTACGGAAGTCTAAAAAATACCTACTAGGAAACATTTCCACGGTTCTGTTTTTTGTTGTAGACAAGAGAACAATCACATACTAACCTTAATGAAACCGTATCCCTACTTAGTATAATGACATATGCGCTGAGCTTGGAGAGTTGCAAATACCTTTCATATATATCTATGTGATTGATTTCTCATGCATGGCAATGCCTACAGTCTACAGATTATTTTCATTTGATGGGAGGATACGTATAACCCTAAGTGACAAGTTTCAGTGAAGGATTTAATTCTTTTATTGTATATCACCAATTCGAGCATTTCTTGTGAACTAAGGGAGGCTGTTTTGGAAGTAGGCTGCCATGGGTTCAAATGCTGGCTCTCCCACATCTCACCGTTATGACCTTGGACAGGTCATTTCATATATCCAAGCTCTGGGTTTCTTATCTGTAAAATGGAGAGACTATTTGCTATCTTTAGGGTTTGCTGGGAAGACAAAGTAAGCTAACATGGGTAAGTGACCTAGCACAGCACTCATTTCTGCTCACAAACGCCACCAGACATCTTAGTCTCAACGTTAGCCCAAATTAAGTAGGTAACACATCTGTTTGAAATATTTCTTAGCTCATCGTTAGGGTTACTTTTGTCAGTCTGGATTTGACTGTTATATGGGAAAGTTTGTGATGAATGTTTCCATAGTTGAACTTTTCGCCAAATCTGCCATTTACCTCAGCAGGAAAATGTAGAAGTTTAAGAACTACCGTGCACACTGTTTAAGAAGAAGAGTGAAATCTTGCAGTCATTAAGACTAGTATTTGAGAATAAATCAACTTTTGTTGTCAGTAGTTTAGCAAGTTGTTTTAAAATTCCCAGTGACTAGCCCCCTTTATTTTGCTAACAACACTGTGGTAAATCCGTTCACAATCTACGTAGCCCCAAGTAATTTCTGGACCTAGAACTATTAGTCATAAGAAGATCTTGATGGACTTCCCTGCACTATAACCATCTACAAAGTAGTAAAAATAAGAATTTGACTACTGTCACAATTATTATTGGTACTCAGTTATTATTAGTGCTATCATTATGATGGGAACATTGCAAACATAACACAGCTAACTCCTTGGAGTCTTTGCTTCAAGCAATTATTAGGAAATATGATATTTATAAAAAGAGACTTCAATGTGTGCATGGCTATTGGCTGTTAAGTACCTTACTGCTTTTTTCCTGATGTTTCCCCCAGTTAATTCTTTTCTTAATTGATGTCTGTGCTCTCTCTCCTTTTCTCTCTCACCTCCCTGGCAGTCTTTTCCCTATAAAAGGACCCATCTGTCTAAGGTAGAGATTCTCTATTTTATATACTCAGCATTAAGCTGCATGGAGTAGACCTGCTTATCATTTAGATGTTTTCTTTAACCCTGCTTTTCCAATACATTGGTGCTTTGTTTGTTTTACTTCAAGTCAAATATGTTCTTTTCAGCCTGAATGCCAGCACCCAAAAGTATGTCTAATTTCTTTTTTTTTCCTTTTATAGTTTATTGTCAAGTTGGTTTCCATATAACACCCAGTGCTCATCCCAACAAGTGCCCTCCTCCATGCCCATCACCCCCCTTCCCCTCTCTCCCATCCCTATCAGCCCTCAGTTTGTTCTCAGTATGCAGAGTCTCTCATGGTTTGCCTCCCTACCTCTCCCCAGCTATTTTTTCCCCTTCCCCTCCCCTGTGGGTCCTCTGTTAAGTTTCTCCTGTCCTACTTAACGAGTGAGAAAACATATGGTATCTGTCCTTCTCTGCCTGAAAAGTATGTCTAATTTCTAATCATAGTCATAGAGCAAAGAAAACATTTAAACGTGCTAATCCATCATAATTAAAAATAATACTTAAAAAATGGATGCTCTTTCTAATATGCACCTATATACCAAGAATGAGAGGGAAAAGCTCTTTCCGAAAAGTGACTCCTTTTCATTTGATTTTTATTAGACTTGAATTTGAGCGGCAACAGCGCGAAGAACTTGAAAAATTAGAAAGTAAAAGGTAAGCCACATGGGGTACCGGTTTTAACACTTCTGTGGTCTGTGGATTCTATGTGTTACTGTTCAGACGGATTTCATCAGGTCTATTTCACTGCCTTCCTCTGGCTCTGTGTCAAGTGTTTATGTGTCTAATGACTGTAGGTCATTTCTCTAGCTGGTTAGATTTACCATGTTTGAATTTTTGGAAAACAGTACATCTTCAAATACTTGCGAGGAAGGGGGAATAGTCAATAGGCAAATTTCCTACACTCGTTAAATTCAATATGCCAAATATATAACTTGTTTGTATTTAATCCAAAAGCATATCCTCCTTAGTGATTTTCGCCTGAGGTTTTAAAAAGCCAAAAGAATGACAATTGCCCTTCCTTATGCCTCCTCCCCTTTTAAACATCTTTGTTTATGTTATTTGGCCATTTGTATTTCCTTTCTGTAATTTGCTTCTTTAAATTCTTTGCCCACTCTTCTCCTCTGTGTGTGTGTGTGTGTGTGTGTGTGTGTGTGTGTGTGTGTGTGTGTGTGTGTGTATTTTTTTTAGCTGATTTGAAGAGTTTTTTATATGTTCTGAATATAATTGTCTGATAAAACTAAGTAATTTCTCCTTCTCCCCACCCTCATCCTATTTAACAAGCCAAGAAACAGAGTAAGGATAGATATTAGAGTACAAACTAAGGCCACAGAAAATCTGTAAGTTGCATATTTGTTTTCTGGAATCTGGAGTTTAGAATGCTATAGACCAAGCATGACATGTAACCCTGGGAATCATGCATCTCAGTTTTCTATGAAGACCCCTGTTATTCTCAGTGTTACGTGTTAATAAACTAATATTTGGGGCCATTTGGTGATTACCACTTGTCCTAAACTAGTGATTAAATGCTAAATAGCATGTGGTTTGAGCTGCAACAATGAGCTGTCGATTATCTTGACTTTGATATTTGACCCCCAATGAGTTGAGGACTGCATAAGCATTTTTATTTAATGTCATTTTGTAACTGAATTTCTGTTGAGTTTTAGCCATTGGGCTGAATAAAATTATTCACATTTAAATTTAAATTGGGCATGGTCCTTTCTCTTTGAGCTCAGGGGGCTTTTAAAATGATATCATGCATAACACATTATGCTTAGAGACTCTACAAAGAAATGATATCAGAGGCTACTTCAGGAGATTAGGCAAATGATATGTTGGACAGTTACAGAGTAAAAAAGCCAAGCAGTATGCGGCTGGAAGTGAAAAGCAAAGCAGTTACCACCACTCATTATTTCAGCAAAGGGTTTGACTTTGTGGTGTGTGTCCATTTTCAGAACATTTCAGCTAGGGAGAAGTTCGAGCACCATTTGTAAGTAGCGAGCAAATGATGATGGGTCAACGTTTGGCATTTCAGGAAACTCATAGAAGAAATGGAGGAAAAGCAGAAGTCTGATAAGGCGGAACTGGAGCGGATGCAGCAGGAGGTGGAGACCCAGCGCAAGGAGACGGAGATTGTGCAGCTGCAGATCCGCAAGCAGGAGGAGAGCCTCAAACGCCGCAGCTTCCACATCGAGAGCAGGTTGAAGGATTTGCTCGCCGAGAAGGAGAAGTTCGAAGAGGAAAGGCAGCGGGAGCAGCAGGAAATCGAGCTGCAGAAGAAGAAGCAAGAGGAGGAGAGCTTTCTCCGAGTCAAAGAAGAGCTCCGGCGGCTCCAAGAGCTCAACAACAACGAGAAGGCCGAGAAGATCCAGATATTTCGCGAGCTGGACCGCCTCAAAAGGGAGAAGGACGAGCAGTATGCCAAGCTCGAGTTGGAGAAGAAGAGACTGGAGGAGCAGGAGAAGGAGCAGGTCATGCTCGTGGTGCACCTGGAGGAGCAGCTGCGTGAGAAGCAGGAGATGATCCGGCTCCTCCGACACGGGGAAGTGCAGCGGGTGGAGGAGGAGAGGAGGGACCTAGAGGGCATCCGGGAGGCCCTCCTGCGGGCGAAGGAGGCCCGGGCCGAAGGGGACGACAATGGCGAGGAGTTAGAAAGGGCCCAGCTGCATTTCCTAGAGTTCAAGAGAAGGCAGCTGGTCAAGCTGGCCAACTTGGAGAAGGACCTGGTTCAGCAGAAGGACCTGCTGAAAAAGGAAGTTGAAGAAGAACGAGAACTCCTGGAGCACTTAAAGTCTGAGAACGAAGGTGACTTCAGAACGTTGGAGGGAAGTGACGATGGGGTCGCAGATATCACGCAGGTGGCTCAAACTCTCGAGCAGATAAAGCCAGCGGAATATAGGCTGCAGTATAAAGAACGCCAGCTCCAGTACCTCCTGCAGCATCATCTGCCAACCCTGTCAGAAGAAAAGCAGAGGGGATTCGAGATCCTGGACAGAGGTCCCCTCGGCTTAGACAACACTCTCTATCAGGTGGAAAAAGAAATAGAAGAAAAAGAGGAACAGCTTGCACAGTACCAGGCCAGTGCCAGCCAGCTGCAGAAGCTCCAAGCCACCTTTGAGTTCACGGCCAACATTGCCCGTCAGGAAGAAAAAGTGAGGAGAAAGGAGAAGGAGATCCTCGAGTCTCGGGAGAAGCAGCAGCGGGAGGCGCTGGAGCGGGCCGTGGCCAGGCTGGAGCGGAGGCACTCGGCCCTGCAGAGGCGCTCCACGCTGGGCCTGGAGATTGAGGAGCAGAGGCAGAAGCTGGCCACGCTGAACAGCAGTGGCAGCGCACAGTCCGGGCTCCAGGCCAGCCTGGAAGCCGAGCAGGAAGCCCTGGAGAAGGACCGGGAGAGGTGAGACTGGGCAGGGAGAGCACGGCACACCTCGGGTGCCAAAGGGGGCACGCCTTCCGCCCCCTCCTGGTGTGCCCCTCGCTATCTTTTTATATAAGGAATTCACTAATACACCAGCCAACGCTTGTTGTCCAACCCAAGCTGAGAAAAGCACCCCCAAACATCTTCTTGTTAAGGTCCTTAGGATCCTGAGAGATCTGAGAATCGTTGGCCTGCCATTGAAAAAAACCACGCAAACCAAACCAAAGCCCTTGTCTATTACTCCGCTGACCTATGGAATATGCATATTGTCATATTTGATAAATAGCGCTTCCAGCATGCCCCTTCCCCTGCGTCTGTCCCCTCCCCTCCCTTTTCTTTTTCCCTTCCCTTCCGCCCTCCTTTCTTCTTCTCTCCTCCCCTTCTTCCCCCCACCCCAATCCCTCCCCAGAATTTTTCCTATCCTCCCCTATCCCCTGCCTCATCCTCACCCTAGGCCCAACATCTTCTCTGTGACCAGCGCTAGTTACAATAAAGCACCATCCCTTCATCACAGACCACACAGACCAGGTGCTGATTTCCACCCCTATTGGGAAACTGAAAAGCAGCCCTTCTCCTGCCCCTCCTGATTCACAGTATTTGAGGGAGGCCCCAGGATTCCGTATTAAAAAGGAAACCGCTAAACAAACAAAGTTCTCCAGGTGATTCACGAACACAGCGGTATATTCAAGCGCACGTGGTGATGATTTACTCTTGTTACTTTTGGTGCTATGAAAAATAAAAGTAGGAACTAGCACTATTTTCATGGTAAAGGAAGAGTATCTTCTCCCACCCATTCCCTGTCACCACGCTTCCCACACGGTAGGTTCTCAAAAGGAATAAGTACATGAATTCAAGAACACTTTTTTCTGGTGGCCCAGCAGACGTGATGCCAAGACTCCCAGAAAGTCTGTCGTCTGCCTGATGTGCAAATGTCACTCGCTTTGTTGTCGTGCAGGGGCTTTCATACCCTGGCCCACCCTGTTCCTGCCTGCCTGGCCTTGCAGGCTCTTTGATCTTTGGGCATCTGTCCTCTTATGAGAAGAGGGTGGAGGAGATCAGGGGCCTGTACATTTTCTTTAGCTCCAGACCCCTTCCTTGGTCAGTTGAGGTCTTACCTGAAGCCCAGGTTAGTGGGCCTGGACCCCTGCCCCCTCTCCAGCAGTCCAACCACCCCCAGAGCCTCCTGAGGGGCTGGAACTGAAGCCCGGGTGGCTGGCTAGTAGGAGCCCAGCTTGACATTGGCAGACACTTGGGACGCATGCTAATGACAAAGCAAGACCTGTGAGGTTGGAGCCTCTCTCAATCATCTGGCCTGAACAGGTTGGTACAACCTGCCTTTCAAATGATCCGCTTATGCTGTTGGTTCTATTTACCTTTGCTCCCTGGTAATTCCCTCTGGCAAAGCAGCAAGAAATAACAATCAAAAACCATAATGCTATTACTTCGGAGAAATAGGTTGGAGGTTTAAGAAAATGATTGCAGGTATGTTATGTAAATGAAATTGCTGGACAAAGCTCCAGCCCCAGGAAATTTAAAGTAGTGGAGGGCACGCTCTCAATTTATATCCTGCAGTGTGCAGTAGGAATGCCGTGTGGGCTTTTAGCTTGATGTCCCTGGCTTTTGTCAACCGGCTTCATTCCCTGGCCATTTAGTATTAATACTCTATTATAGAGGATACAGTATTGTGATTTCCAGGGAAGTGATTTCCTGATGTCAGCGTTCCTCCAGAAGCCACACAAAGGATGCTTTTAGCTTCATGTGTTTTGATGGAGTAGACTTTGCGAAGACCTAATTCAGGCCAACAAATTGTGAGCTCTGAGCTCTGGCTGCGATGCTCCCGCAACTTTCTGTGGGTGTTGGTTTTATGTGTTATTATCTCTCTGGGTTCTCACGGCTAAGCCAGGGCCTGCCATGCGGCCTGAGTCAGCCGCTTAAGAGATTCCGCAAGTGTGAAATTTTAAATTCAAGTGGAACTAGATTAGATAACAGCGCACTGAGCTTGGCTTTCCTTGTTGGCTTCCTTATGAGCAAGATTTAATCCATTCTCTGTCATCTTTTCCACCCAGTGGTTGTATAGTCACTGGGGACAAGTGTCAAACAGTGGCAGGTCTGCCCCCCAGCCCACCCTGAGCCACTTCATCCTCTTGGCTTCCTATGTGCTGCAGCCCTTTCCTGGGATGCCCTGCTTCTCTTGCCACCCATAGAGGTCCTGGTGGGCCTTCAGAGCCTCATGCCAACCCCTTTGCTCTCTGGGGTCTTTTCCACACCCCCCCCCCCCCGCGAAAGATGTCTTTGACCAACTCCAGTACATGTCATCTTAATTATAAACGTTGGCAGTTACTTGCTTATATCTGGCTCCTTTTCCTTACCATCTCTGAGACTTGTTCTCTGGTTCGTTGCCCACCAACTGGCCCCTGATGTCAATTTCTTATGTGTTTTTCTTCCTCCTTTGAAAATACTACATGCTGTGCAAGTTGATGCTTAGTAAGTACTTGCTCATCAGCAGACAGATGAAGGGCTGAATTAGGCTGCACATTGCCTCCATGGAACCCATGAGTGCTGACCCTGGTGACCTTGTAATCACATCCCTGCGAGTTAAGAACTTGGCTTTCAAATTGCTGTTGGTAACACCAGAGAGCTAGTAGCACCGTGCTGTGTCAGCATCTGAAGCTAGAATCCCTGAAGTTTGGAACTGAAGGAATTTAGAAGACTATTGACTCTTCAGATTAGTGTATGAAGAAATTGAGACCCAGGTTTCATTAACTTGCCCAAGTTCACACAGTGAGTGAGCTGCAGCGCCTGCGTTCCATGGGCCAAATTTACTGGCAAGCTTGGCCCTCCAGCCTCATGGCCCTGGATCCAAGCATACCTGGGCCAGCAGGAGAATGGCCTTACACATGCTTGACCTCATATTGGATGTATCAGTTATCGTTGAAAATAAGGGTTTGGTTCTATAATGGTTTAATTTCTCAAGATACTCACCTTGCTTTCCTAGGTCTCTCTCCTATTTCCCTTTTCCACACCCTCTGCCTTAGCCAAAGTCGATTCCTAGTTTTTGCAATTTAGGCCTTTGTTTATATTGCTTTTTGTACCTGGAGAGCCCTTCACCCTCATCTCCACATGTCCAAATTCCTATTGGCCTCTGGAGACTCAGCTTAGAACTGCCTTGACCATGCAGGTTCTCCTAGATTGGTGGTGGTTAAAAATTCTTTAAAGCATAGCTCTCTTTTGTCAAACAGAAGTATTTAGGGGGATCCCTATATATGGTCAAAGACCCACTGTTTTGTTGAGGCAGGGGTAGGGGGCTCAGAATCCTGAACATCTGCTTCAGAGGATTGGCTCAGAGCACAGTGGGAATATCTTTGCCTTTGATAATTAAACTCTCTCCAACTTTTGGACACCTGCAGCATTGTTCTGAACCCTACTCGTGTCTCGTTATCACCCTTATACCTTGTCTGATAAGTATCTGGCACCTTTGCTACTAGAAGGTAAAGCTGTTTGCAAAAAGTATCTAGATCCCCCCTGATTTCAAGAACAATGTCCCACCTAGTGAAGATTCTCCAGAAATACTGTTCATGAATGAATTCATGTAACTCCCATCTCTCTAGATTAGAGCACGAAATCCAGCAGTTGAAGCAGAAGATCTGTGAGGTTGACGGTGTTCAAAAGGGGCATCGTGGGACCATGGAGGGGAAGGCTCCTTCTTCCAGCTTGCCATCCAGTGCTGAAAAATCTCACATGGTCCCCCTGATGGATGCCAGGTACTGGCCATTAAACTGATGCCAAACCTACATTTGCAATGTGGTTTAATATCTCGCTGTACCTTATATTGTCCAGTTTGCATGTGAAGGGATATATCAGAGGTGACTAGAGATAGGTGTCCCTGAGGTATGTATACTTTGTCTCCATCAATTTACTGCCTGGAGGGGAGCGGTATCATTTGAAGGGAACCAAAGATCTGAGGACTGGCCAGCCAAATCCGAGGAATTTTAGTGTAGTGTTATGTGAGAAGGTAGAATTAGAAGGTCCAGGGAAACCACCTCATCTAGAAAGGAGTGAACCAAGGCCAGGCCGAGAGGAAAAAAGAAATAGAGTTAATTGAACCATACCAGGAAGAAGGACCTTGTGTTGACAGTTAATTTATGAAGTCATTAATTATAAATGGATGCAGTGTGTTATGAAAACTGTACCAGGATATTCAGAATGATCATGAATAGCATATATATCTGATGTTACTATAGTGAAATGATTTTCAACTTGAGTGGCATTGTAAATTGCTCTGTGGCTTAGAGCTTTTGGATAATTTGACTTAATCATACTTTGCCTATAAGAAAGTGGATTATTTTCTTCAACTCCAGCTGTGTCATGGGGACATTTCAAATTGGGCAGTCATGAGCCTTGGGCTCAGTGACATGTATTTGGATATCAAAATGTATTCAGAATGGTCTGAGCCTCTGTAACCCTTAAATCTAGGTCTGCATCTTCAGTGGGGCTAGTTTAAACTTTAAGCAAAAGGTCCAGAGAAGTAATTCATTTGTAAGTGCCCTTGGCCCTGGGTCAGCTGCACATGATTTTCCTTTCAGTACTGAAAGGTAACTACTGCATTTCATTATCCATTCTTCTGTGCTCTTTTACTTAAAGTATTAATCTCTTTACCTAGCATTTCAGAAAATCATCAGGACTTGGTTAGTAGTCCCGAAATGTTTCTAGGATTACACATGTGCTTAGAGAGATGAAACCAGATTCTTTTTTAGTGTGCTAAGAAGTAAACATGCAAAACAGTTCATTTTAAGTAACCTATCTAATCGGTGCCTGTATGGGGGAGGGAGAGTCTGGAACTAAGCAAGCCTTCCATGTGGGCAGTCTGAGCCGCTAGAAGGATTTTAGCTGGAACTGAAATTCTTCTGTCTCCTTGGTTTCTCTGAGCGGAAGGTTGTACTTCACACAAGTTCACCCCCATTCTCTAGAGTACCAGATATTTAGTTGACAACTGCCTCAATCATCAACTGTTCCTAGCTTCCGCTGTCTTGGCCACATCCCAGGCAGTTTGGAAGGTAGAGGGGCCTTTAAAATGTGGTTTCTCCCAGAGAGACAAGATGGAGCAGAAACCATTCAAGCCCTTGTTCCTTGGGAATGGTGAAAAGTCATAGAGATTGTGCCCACTCCCCCCCCGCCTTTTAATCCTCTTAAGTGATTTTGTGATATGAGAAATAACTCTCACATTTTCCATGTGAAGAAACTGAGGTTTGGTGAATGAAGTGTGGGTCTCAGAGTCCAGACAGAGGCCATGGAGCCTTCTGTAACCAACATCAGTGATTCTCCTGGGGCCAGGAGCCGGGGTGCCACCAAGGAGAGCCAGGAGAGACATGGATGGGATCATGTCATCTCCCTTGTATTCTCAAGATTCTGTAATTTGTCCAGTTCTCTCTCATTTGGAGAAAACCTGGAGAGTGAACACATGGCACTGCATTTCTTAGAAAGTAGAAAAATGATCAAGGTCCCGAGTTGTTATGTTTGAGGTTTAAAGTGAGAGAGCTCCTCTTTTTGAAAGGTGTAGAAAACCGAGGATCTCAAGTGTTCTCTGTGGTCAGAAATCTTTAAGTACCACCTCCTGCATCTCTTTTGTTTGCAGGATCAGTGCTTACATTGAAGAAGAAGTCCAAAGAAGACTTCAGGATTTGCATCGCGTGATTGGCAAGGATAGCAGTGCATCTACAGATGTGGCGAGGGTGAGCCGACAGAGCCAACCCATCCGTCGTTTGTTTTCTTGTTTTTCTTTTTAGTTTTTAAAAGTTTTTTTTTAATGTTTATTTATATTTGAGAGACAGAGACAAGAGTGTGAGTTGGGCACAGGCAGAGAGGGAGACACAGAATCTGAAGCAGGCTCCAGGCTCTGAGCTGTCAGCACAGAGCCCGAAGCAGGGCTCGAACTCACGAATCACGAGATCATGACCTTAGCCAAAGTCGGGTGATTAACCAATTGAGCCACCCAGGTGCCCCTGTTATTCGTTTTCAAGGTGACCTTTCCATAAGTTGGTGGCAGTAGTGGTGATGGGCCCCCTTATTATTGTTTCTCAGTGAGAAAATTGAGATACAAAATTGTCTATAAAAAATTAATTATTGCTTGGTGGAGCTTAATATGTTATAAATAGTATTGATTCAGGAGAAACTTTATTTTTTTAAAAATTTTTTACTTCTGAAGGAAATTCTTAAGTGAATATAGAGTCTACTAAAATGCTTTATTTACTTTGATTTATAAAGATTCTACATGTAACATTTTTGTGTTTTCTCCAAGAAATACAACCAATTTCCTTAAGTATTTAATTTTGCTTGATAAATTATCCTGAGTAGATCTATAATTTTGCTTTTGAGAAGATATGTATTTGCAATGTTGATTTTTATCAAAATAGAAACATTTCATTCCTATTCTGCAAATTAAGAAGGGTCCTAAGGAAATTTTGCTGTTAATATTATTCTTAGAATTTCAAGATTAGGAATAGATGCTTCAGTTTCCTTACAGGCAGATGGATCAATAGAGTCATATTTACCTTGGAAATATAAATTCTATAGAAGGGATGTCATTGTTGAGTAAGTATGTTTCTTTAGAATTTTGTTCCCATAAATATTTCTAATCAAATCAGTTTCTTTTCCCTCTATGAACAAGCTATAATTTAATATAGAGGGCTTTTTATTTTCTTATCAGGATAATGAGAAACTCCACAATGGCACCATTCAACGTAAGCTAAAATATGAGGTAGGTAATGATTTTTCAGATTGATAAGGTCGCCTTAAATTATGGCATGCTCGTGTGATTAAATTTTCTTAATGTTTAGTTGCATAATTAGAATTTTGAAGTCCCAGTGAGATTAATGGCTAATAGGGAAGGCAAGCTATTATATGGACTTAAAATTAAACGGAATCCTGCCGGTTGAAAACTGCTTGGACCTTATTTGAATGGCATGTAGCTGTGGTGGAGGCCTCTTGCCCAGTTTTTCATTTGTAACAGTATCCTTTCCCTTGGTCTGCATTTAAAAGGCAGAATTATATAATCAGAATCAGATATGGGGTTTGGAAATGAAACTGAACACTTCTCCACATTTTAAAAACCCTGCTCGTTTTATGGACTGTGAGTTGGCAGTAGCACAAAGGACATACTCTTGGGTGATTTGCTTATTTCTCTGGTGGATTGTCAAACTGAGGTTTATTTGGGCCTACGATCTGTAAGGTTTTACTTGCAGTATTTTCCTCCACCGAGGGACGTGTCCTTCCTATACATTCCTAAATTAAAAAACAAAAAAGCCCACAAAACTAGGTAGTAGAAATCTTACAGATGGCACCCATGTATTACAGAACAGAGAGCAAGAAGTGGAGGGCTGGATGTTCCACAGGAGGCTTAGCTGACTTTGGCCACTGCCATGCCTCCACCCCAATGGTCCGGGAATGACATTATCTTCCTCTGGACATCCGTCTCTCTAGCAGATAACCTTGTGAAGTGTAGGACACTGACTTTTATTTCTTTGTGTCCACTGTGCCTGGCCTGTGGCGGGCCTCCAGGAACCCTTTCACAGTGCTGGTTTGTAGCTCTGGAAATGGCGATCTAACCAGGGCGGGTATAATTAAAGATTCCCGTGAAGTGAACCAAGAGACAAGAGAAATATGACCGAGCTTCAAATACTTGTCAATTTCCTTTTGGCCCTGTCGTCTAATTTTTCATTAAGTATGGCCTGATTACTTTTACATTTTGGATGTACTGTCATGGACTTATTTTCACAACTAAATCTGACCTTTTGCAAATTGAATCAAAGATCTTAGGATCTATTTTGGAGCCATTGAAATATTAGACCAAGAAATGGATACTGTGGATCAATCCTATACAACATATTTCTTTCAAATACTCGGCAATTTGTAAGATAAATAATATGGAAATTGATGTCCTGTGTGTGAATCAGATCATCCATTCTTAAATCATGTATCAATCAATATGAATAGCTTAGGCTTTCGATTTAGCCTCTGCATTAATCTATACAATGAAACCAATGACTGCAGGAATCTTCATGTGCAGAAAGATTTGTAAAAGGTGCTGCCAACCCCCATTTCAACTGTTTTTGACATCTTGAACAGAAAAGGTATCTTGCCCCGCTGCTGCCCGGAGATGTCACTGATGCTTCCAGCAGAGAAGAGGGGAGGGAGGCAGATTGGAATGACCACCCGGGTCCTCTCATAACACACAGCATCTCAGCCTCTCCTGCACCCTCCTCAGCATCGTGCAAGGGAGCCCACCAGCAAGGACATCAGCTCTCCGGTCACGAGGTGTGGCAGAACAGTGATCACCGATATGGTCATCCCGAGTGTGCAGGCCATTTCCAACCAAAACGTTTCAGTCTACCTGAAACTGCTTTTCTTAACGAAAGCAACACCAGCAACACAAAACAGCAACATAGGTCCGGACATCTCAGGGAGCTGATGACTCATAAAGAAAAACACAGCTTGCGAATCAAGTCCAGCTGGACTTTGCTGCAGGATTTGTCCCAAGAAGAGCCTCTACCTAATGGAAGTGAGCAGACCAGGCAAAGCAAATTACTCTGCTTGGTCCTCTCTGAAACGGTTTCTGGTGAGGACGGTGCCTCCCACGGCGTTCCTCAGGAGGCACCCGCCAGGAAGTTCTATGGGGAGCAGCAAGTCAAGAGAGAGTTAACTGCTAAAAAAGCTGGCTCTCCACAGTCCCTGGTAAATATCAGGACAGAAGGAAACAGTGGGTCAGGCTGTTTTTACCGCAGGCTGGCAGACCTTTATAAAGATACCAGCAGTCACCTGCTACAGGCTGGCACAGAGGTGATCCACCAGGCCAGGCATGTGGGGAGCCTGTGTGACCCCAGGGGGCTCACCTCCCACGTGACGACATTTATCAGAAGACTGCCATTTCTGAAACACTTGCCCCTGGACATGCCCCTGAAGTCACATGGGGCATCATCCGAGCCTCATGCTATCCCCAGAGAAGCTCAGGCTGGCAGCAGCCATGGTGGAGAGGCAGGGGTGGCCAGGCCCGCAGAGAGCGCGGTGCCTTTCAGAGCGCCAGGCCTTACTGCTGCCTCTGCGGCTGCAGGATCCCCAGACTCCTCCTCAAGCTCAGTGCAGTGCCTAGGATGTGAAGATTCTAGAAGGAGTTCTGCGTTTAAGCAGACCCTTGTGCGATTCCCAGCCCCGATGCTGAAACTCCAGGAGCTGCCTATGAAAAACTTTCTTGAGCACGTGGCTTGTTCCGTACCAGAACTTTTGGGTGACGTGAAGGAAGTCAGAGGTGTTTACTGGCTAGCTGTTGCGAACTGCACAAAGCCTGAGCCTCAGCCGGCATGTCTGCTCCTGCTTCCTTCCATGCTGTGGGCTCTGGTTCTGTCAGATAGCCCTCCAGGCCTAGTGGGTGTTTTTCATGCTCTGCCTCTCTCTCGACTAGAGGAAATTCAAATCGGTTTTGGTGGGCAGAGCATTAGATTCTTGGGCTCTGCAGAGAGTCTCCTGCTCACTGTGTTTTGTTACAGCAAAACCCTCTGTCAACAAATATGCCATGACCTCCTGTGTGTCCTGATGCCCGAGTCTGATGTTGCCATCCGCACTAATCACCCTTTGTTCCAGCAAGATCTGGTTCAGCTTTCTCTTGATTGGAAAGCAGAAATCCCTGATTTAGTCTTGGCAGGTGGTGTTCGGTTGTCATCCAGATTCCAGGATACCTTGGTTGACATGATTTACTTTCTTCATGGAAATATGGAAGTCAACATCCCCTCTTTGGCAGAGGTAGAGTTACTGCTCTGCACGACAGTCAGAGTTGAGGGTGACCCGGACCAAGACAACCTCCAGTCCTTAGTCCTTCTGAACACCCACATTGCCCTTTTGAGGGAAGATCGAGTTTTCTATCCCCGCACCCAGTGTCTAAACACACCTCCTCCACAAACACGGTTTGATGTGACCAGATGCCGCGCTTTAAGCGAATTCAGATATGTCGTGGTCCTGGAGAAGAAAACCTTGACAACCGTCCAACTTGTCTTCTCAGAAAAACTCGGACTCCCATCAGATTCAAGAAATAGCCCAGCTGAGCACTTCGAAGGAGCCCAGAACGTCCATTTGTTCCCTGGCATGCCGTGTCCTGTGGGCAGTCAGAACGGGGCACGCGAGGTCTGGAAACTGACCCTCAGCTCTCAGGATGAGGCTCTGTGGCTCATCGCACACTTGACAAGGCTCTCAGGAGGAAACTTATAAAAATACATTGCGTATTTTTTGAGATTTTTAATAAAACGAACATTGTGAGAATAGTCAAGGACCCGGAATAGCTCTGTGTAGCTAATTGATTTGAAACTGGAAAAATGCAGACCTCTAAAATTGGAAATGTAAATATGTTAAGTATCTACAATAAAAAAAAAAAATAGGGGATAGCAGAGCACTGATAAAATATCTTTATCACCACCCTGCTTCCTTTTCTTGAATCTCAGCCTTGTAAATTTGGGTCTGCCTCATTATTTGTTAGGTGATTAAAGCGTTTCTGATTGTTTTTGGCTTCATGTTGACTTTTAGTATGGTGGCTTGGAATCTGTCTGTGTCTGCTGGATTCCGGCAGGCTAATTTGTGCTGCTTGAAAAAGTGCCCGGTTGGCAGTGACCTTCACTGACATCCTCCGTTTTAGCCATGATTAGGACAGCTCTGTAGCAGAGCACATTAGTAATGCATCAAGCTTCCTGGAAGGACCCAGGGATTTAAAATACCCTCCCCTCACTATAATACATGGAGTAGAGACAGCACCACAAGGCCTGCAGTGTCTTCTTCCTCAGTTAATTGCCTTTTCCTTCCTCCTTTCAGACTTTTTGACTATTGCTTTCCAACCTATGTGCTTTCAGCTCCTTATTTGTTGGTTAGTTTTGACTACCCATCCCCCTATGCCACATGCCCCCCACATGCCAGTACTTTCTCCGACCTTTTATATTTCTGTCCTGGAAAGGCTCTTCATCTTCATGTCTGACTTTTTCTAACAGCTTCTTTAAGCAATCTTATCAGCTGCAGGGTTACCTCAGAAGGCATTCAGCTCTTCTCTCTGGCCGCCATCCCTAACACATCATCATTCACAGCCTCTGACCAGCGTGTTCTGCTGGCCTGAGCCGGTCAGTGCTGGCTTCCCTTCTGACATGAGTCATGCCCGTGGCGGCCTCAGGCACGTCTCTCTTCACAACGTATGATCTGATACTCAGCTGCCCTCCTCCTCTGTGAGAGGCTTACAACTGGGCTCTTCAGAATCCCTCTCTCCTCTGAGTGACCCTTTCTCTTTTATCCATCTCTGTTCAACCTTCCTATGAGGAATTGGGTCACGTGTCTTATATTTATTAGTTATTTCATCCGGTCCTGGGTTGCACAGCCAGTGTTCTCCTGTTTCTTGGATGTGTATGTTCTACTAAATTCCAGAGTCTTAGAAGGAAGGAGGTAGATTCTTCACTGCTTCATCCTCTCTCTTCCACTTCTAGCTGGGATCATGATGAGCTCATGGTAGCTACACATTGAATGTTGCAGGCAGTTGAGCAAATCAGCGATTCCATGAAGCCATTTATATTAGCCTTGGCATGGAGGGATCATTTTTCTGTTCTGGTCAGACCTTTGGATAATGTACAATGTAAATGCCATAGCCGCCTCTTCATTTCTACTCCTAGTCACCAGTAGGGGCAGTGTCAAAGCTTAACCCATCCAGAAATTCACTGGCTCCCTTTGGCCAGGAAGTACAGACCTTCCCTCTTTCCCCATCACAACTAATGAGCTACTTAATGTGTTCTACGCTTCGTCATTAATTTTCCTCACCCCGGGTATGAACAGAAAAGGGCAGGAAACTGGAGAGCATGTTAGGATTCACACATTGGTGGCTGCTGTCTTGTCTGCAGTAACCAAGTAGAGGCTTTTTGTCTTTTTGAGGCTCTAGAGTTCAGATGTTTTTAGGTGGAGCCTGTTTTTGTTACTGCCACACCTCCACCCTATTGCCTTGTACATGAAGGGTTTTGAGTCTCTGATGAGGATGTCGTTAAAATTAGTTAGCTTGTCATATTTTTGGCTGGAAGATCTTCTACTGTGGAAGGAATTTCTTAAATGAACCATGGGAGTCTTCTAATATCGTATCAATAATTTTCACGTAACTTCAATTGCTTTTTTGCTTTTTTCAGCAAATGCTTTCTTAAAAATTGCCCCATTGATTATTGTCTCAAGGATCCTTGATAAGAAGGACAGAACTAATGACCGTGAAGACCAGAGGGAGTGAAATTTAAGATGTTGGCAGAGGGGACAGTATAGTTGGAAGGGAAACAGTATGTAAGCACTGTAAAACTTTAACAAAGAATAAAAAATATTAGACAGACTTGCTTGTCTTCATAGATTTAAAAAAACAATTCTACGATGTTATAAATTATAATCTTCAGTATTGTTCGTAGATGGAGCATGCAACAAATACAAGCATTGCGTAAAAGTCCTATTATTCATTATAACAGCCTCCATCTGCTTTATGACCCAGGTAGGCCAGAATGAGGATTACATTCAGATCTCACCACATAATAGAAGAGGCCTCCGGCAATTCAAATTTTTCATGTCTCCTCTCTCACCTAAGCATACTTTTTATCTTGTGATCAGATATGGTCCCCAATACAAGAATTTGATTTGCTATCCATAAAGTAAGTAGTAAGGTTGTCACACCTTAGGTTGTCCCTGTAGAAGCCAGTGACATACTAAGGTTGTCCCTGTAGAAGCCAGGGGAGTAGTGTTTGTGCCATTATCCACTGTGGCTTCAGTCCTGGAGGCCTCCCTCTGTCTCCACTGGCTCATTCATTAGGAGTTTTGGACCCATGATGCTACTATAGGGAGCAGGTGTGAGCATCTCCATACTCAGCCTAATGCGGGACATCTCAGTTGTAATGAGTTCTTGCGTCAGAAAATAAAAAATAGGTTCATGCATACTTTGTTCTGTGGCACTTGCATTGTTGTAGCACAGGCATAAACATTTACATTGTGGGACTTGTTAATGCATTCTAGACAATACCTCTTTGAGTACTTTGAAATACTGATTTCATCTGAATTTGATTAAAATCCAGTTTGCTCACAGCTGCCTGTTTTACAGACTTGTGGTTGGCAGGGTGAATTTATTTAGTCTTTGTTGAAGAACATTTCAAAACAGTTTGTCTTCCTTTTCTCATTACTTAAAAAGTGTAATTGCATGCTTTGGAGAGAATACTTATGCTTCCCAGCAGTAATAATTACGGTAATTTTTATTGACACTCTTTTTCCTAGATGATTTCAAGTTTTGAATGATAAATAGATTAGATCACTTTTATTAGTGCTTCTTTGAAGGTCAAGCACTCTTATTGGTTAGACCAGTGTCTAGTGATGTTATTTTGTTAATTGTCTAAATTTGCATCTTAGACAGTTCTGCATCATTATTTAAGATATATTTTGTAATAGGTATTATATCAGTCAGCTATTGCTAGGTAACAAACAACCCCCCCTCAATTTTAGTGCCATTAAAAAAAAAAAACTTCTATTTCTTACTGATGGTTGTAAGTAGGTCGAGGTGACTCTATTTGCAGGCTCTGGGCCATCTGAAGTTTAGATAGGGTTGGTCTACTCCTGATGTCTCATTTTGAGGTCTGTACTGAAGGGTCAGGGGCCATAATAATGATCACAGAAACACAGAAGATGCTGATGCATCATGTCTGCCAGTGTCCCACTGGTGACTACAAGTCATGCAACCAAGTCCAAAGTCCAGGGGCAAGGAACACTCCATCCACCAAGAAGCCATGGCAAGACTGGATATATGCTGCTGCAGGGAAAAGAAAAATTGGGACCAACAGTTCAGTCTGCCATGGATATATTATGTCAAGGTCCTAATGCTCTATTTAAAATAAAATTCAGATAAAACTCCCAGGACTTCTCCCTAATGGAAGTATTCAGGTACTGGGAAGAACATGTGTGATAGGACCATTAAAGTTACTTAGTTCAACTGGTTTTCCACTTCAGTCCTTTTTTGACACCTCCAGGGCTGCTCACTGTCTACCTCAGAGCAGTTTATTCACTGGAACTGTTTTCATTGTTAGGCCATTCTTTCCATCATCATCCTATTGCAATCTCCACCTGCAGGGCCCATCCATCATTCACATTCTTCTGTAACAGAATAGAACAAATCTGTTCCACAGGCTGTGTTATAACCTGATTGACCCCTCAGAGAAGACCGTTATCTCTCTCACCTTCTCTGATTTTCCTTTTTTACCTCCATCATCCTTGTTCCTCTGCTCTTTCTAACACAACATGGTTTCCAAACCACCACCATCCAATCTCTTGCTGGGGTTGCACCTTTGTAATTTTTTAAGACCTTCTTTATAAGGAATGGAACTGAATGATGCAGTTATTAAGAAGGAAAGAGAGTCTGATGTAAATCACTCCTCCTGCCTTTTAACATCTGGTTAAAATCTTTGGTTGCTAAAGATGGCAGTGGATTATGGTGATAACAGTCCCAGTCCCCCTTATATTGTGGTTGACAGTGTACCAGCTTCTTTCCCATGTGCTCCTTTGAGTCCCACCGTGATCCTCCTGGGATGGACGAATTATCATCAATCTGTGCTTCATAATTGGGAATTCAACTCAGAAAGGATCACTTGATTGAGAATTGGAATCACACCCAGACCTTCTTAGTCCAGAACATCTATTCTCTCCACAATGCCAAAGTCCGTTCCTGGTCACATTGTCTGGGTAAATTTTTTTTACTGATTTATTTTTTCTCATGGGAATGACTTTACTAGGGATAAATATTTGGAAGAATTACAAAATTGATTCTTTTCTGACTTGTAAATTCTTTTATTGGAATTTCTAGACATTGAAGATTGTTTCTCTTTTTATGAGTTTTTTTCCCCCAAAAAATTCCCATGCAAGTTTCTTTGCAGTTCCCTTGTTCCGTTGTATGAACCTTATGTCTCTTTTTGCTCTCTGCCTTTTAATCTCCTATAGAAGAGAAGCCTGGGTAAAGTCATAATGTGAATATGGTATAGATAACCTTGTATGCTCAATGTCACTCCTTTACCGGAAGGATATGCTCCACGGATACCTGAAAGAATCCTCCCCTCCCTCCCAACTTTAATTTATCTTGGGTCTTAGAACTGAGCACAGATTGAACCAAAACTAGGGCTCAGCAAAAATTAGTGAGTGAAGATGAGTGATACTTTTCATGGCTAATCATTGACACTGTAGAATTGGAAAGGAAAACCTGATTTTCCCACCTGAACACCCTAAACTGTCAATGTTTATGTTTGGTATAAGAACCACTTAGGAATTGTTGCCCTGTTCTCACTCATACTAGATCCACTCTTTAGTCTTTTTAAAATTTCATCCATTTAATGATGAGTTATCCAGAGGAAATGACCATTAAAAGGACTAGTCTTTGATGATCTAGAGAAAGATGCTAACATTTTTAATAATTTCAAGGTAAAACATTCATCAGATACCCAATCTTTCCAAATTTTGAAATCACGTTGATCAACTCAGGTCTATATGGATGAAATCATCTATTCTGGTAAGAATCCTGAAGCAGGAAATGTAAGCCCATCCTTTTGGATTTACCCTAAGTCCACTAAGGGTACATAAGATATTCCACAAATATCTATGTCCAACAGCTTGTCATTTTCTGGGTAGTTAATCTCTAAAGATATATATCAAAATTAAAGAAATACTCCTTTATTTGAAAACCCTTATTTCTGTTTCCTCATGCAAGTATTCTTAACTTACTTTAAGATAAGGTTAGCATTGTTTTTTCATGCCCTGGTGGTGTTAAGTTTCACCATGACCAACATGGTCAGGGGATGCTTGTAGCATGTGTGGCTACATCTCTTAGCAAACTTCAGTTCAGCTCTATGTACTTAGCCTTCAGAGACGATGTGGTATTAGCACAAAATCCCTTCATGACAGAGGCAGGCTTCACCTTGCGGAGATGACTATAAACATGTCTTGGCTCTTTATTCATAATTTGGACTTGCTCACACAAGGTACCATTCTCTGCTTCTGATAACATGGATGATACTTGAAACCCTAGTCCTCCATCTGCCCCAGACCTCTGTTTTCAAACGGCCTGGGCCTAGGAAGTCCTTGATACATAATACCTCCAGTTAGAACTACCAGTATGGCATGTGTGGTGGAAAAAAGGAGGGAATAGAAGTATGTGCTATCCTGGGAACAGAGAAGGGAAAATTGGTAGTTTTGTTAAAGCTGATAAAAACCCAGGTTTGCCTGTATTTTAGAAAATCTTGGATATTTGCCTCTAGGAGATCAGATGGCAGTCCTTAGGTCTGACCTTGTCCTAGTCAGAGCATACACTGAACTCAACCATCTGTACATAATTAGAGTATTTAGGGGAAATGTTGATGACTCCCTGTAGAATTAGTCCATTCTGTGCCCTCTGCAGCATCGACATTGATCTGAGTGGATGTTAATGCGACTTCCTATTAATTTCCTTAATCTGTCCCTTTTGAAGGAGACGGCCTTAGTGGGACGAGAAGATTCTAATCTGAATATTCAAAATGTAGCCTGTGCTCTGCCTGCCTTTTTTGGCGGAGGACCCAACTATAGTGTTTCCCCAACAACAGAAAAATAGCATAGTTGGTGACACAAGACATTATTTCATTAAAAGCTACCAGAAGAATATTTCTTTGTATTTTATTTTAAAAGATGTTTCTATGTATAGAAGTATAATCCAAGTTACTAATTATATACTTTTCCTTGACCTTTTGTTTCTAAATAGAACCACTTCACAGGGCATTTAAAGTT
This sequence comes from Cryptoprocta ferox, assembly GCA_028646485.1. Lineage (NCBI taxonomy): Eukaryota > Metazoa > Chordata > Mammalia > Carnivora > Eupleridae > Cryptoprocta > Cryptoprocta ferox. Next base: position 39,543,266 of record CM053576.1, on the reverse strand, counting down.
CCTTGAAGCATCCTGCATATTTATCCAGATCTGCTCTCAGATGCGTATCTAACCTTTCATGTTCCTTTACCTCCTCCTATGATGTATGACCAACTTCCCTTCCACGTCTAAGCATCTTCTTTCCTACATGTAGAGAAACCATGACTGATTCCAAAATAAATAGTTCCATAGAAATTTAAAAGTTCCCTTAAATAATAGGATAGCACACATTTACTTGTCTAGTATAAAACTCAAGATATTCAACATACTACTTTGAAATACAAAATAAATTTAGGAGACATTTGTGTTAGTTTTCCTTCCTCTACAACATAAACATAGTTTAGGAGAATGTCAAGAACCTTTCACACTATATTCTGAGAATTCTACATTTCTCATGAAATTGACTTCAAGAAATAATTTCAAAAAATCACATTGCAGCAGTGATTTGATGGAAACACATACTCTTTAGATTTGTCTCTCTGTTCATCTGTCACACATACTCTTTAGATTTGTCTCTCTGTTCATCTGTCTGTAGATAAAAAGCTCAAACATCTTCAGATCCTTAGCAGTTATTTTTCAGTTGCTCATTTCTGCAGTTGTACATTTCTCTACACTTGTTAATATGGAGTTACTCTGAAATCTGAGATTGAATTAAACTGTGGCTATGGGCGGTAGAGAGGACTCTGATAATATTTCTAGCCCCCAGCATGCTAAATAATGAAGAGAGAAATATCCATCTTCTCAGCACGGGATGAGGTTAAACTTTGCTGTCTGATCCTGTGATTGGGGCAGTGGCTCAGGTATCACTTCTAGAACTGTGTTCTGTGCTACACATGCAGGTGCCGGTATATAAGGGGCCATCCTAGATTTAAATGAGCTACAAAAACATTACAAGATCCAGTTCCTCCCAGATAAATGGTCTCTACTTCCTTCGTGTCCCCAGTTAAATTATCAAAGGCAGGAGTTTTAGTCTTTAAAGGATCTATGAGCCCAAACTTCAAACAACTTTCATTAGGGATTAATTTCACAATTATAAACTTCTTAGAAACAGAGAACTTTCCAGTCCTAAAATGGCTATGTAGTAACCAGACCATCAGTTTCAGTCTTATCCCACTTTGAATGTTGACTTATAAAAGGAGAAAGCTAAGTTAGCTAACTTTAGAATATAATCCATCTGGAGTGGAAAAACCAAATCTTTGTTCAAAATTTGCTGCAGTTGAGAAAAAACTAAAGATCTTAGAAATTACAGAGACTTTGTAGGAGTTATTTTGTATTCTCATGACCTAGCCTTGTGAATGGTACCTGGCGGGTGCTCAGTAAAAGATACCAATGTTTGATGTGTATCCTAAGGGTGCCTATAAGAAAAGGCACTTAGAAAGTTAAATTTGAAGTCTCCATTGTTTAGTTAATAACATACCTGGGCGGTTTGGGCTGCAGGTCTTCCTCAGTAAAAGTCATGACATTTTAGATAGCCATGTGTATATTCATAGTTTTCGTCACCCAGTGTCCCCATCACAGTTTTTTTTTAAGCTTTATTTTAATTCTCATTAACATCCAGCATTATATTCATTTCAGGTGTAGAATATAGTAATTCAACAGGTTCCATACAACACCTGGTGCTCATCATGACACGTGGAATCCTGATTCCCATCATCTATTTAACCTATCCCCTGCCTACCTTCCCTCTGACAACCATCCGTTTGTCCTCTATAGTTAAGAGTCTGTTTCTTGCTGTGTCTGTCTCTCTCTCTTACTTTTCCCCTTTGCTTGTTTGTTTTGTGTCTTAAATTCCACATATGAGTAAAATCATATGGTATTTGCCTTTCTCTGACTTATTTTGCTTGGTGTAATACTCTGCCTCCATCCATGTCATTGTAAATGGCAAAATTTCATTCTTTTTTATGGCCAAATAGTATTTCATTGTATATATATCCACATCTTCCTTTTCCATTTGTCTTTTGATGGACAGTTGGGCTGCTTCCATATTATAAATTATAAAGAATGCTGCTATAAACCCCTGTCACAGTTTTCAAATCCTGCTGGAATTTACTTGTCATTTTGCCTCTGACCAGAGGTCCCACAGGGTAGGACACTGTCATGTTTGCAGGTGGGTTTTGCTCAATAGATAGGATTTGCTAAATACTGTGTCCACTTCTGTAGATGTGAGACTGAGGTGCAGAGAGGGTGGGTGGGTCACTGTTATACTGAGGCCAAGTCCTAAAGCTAGGATTTGATTCTGGGTCTTCTCTTTCCCCTCTCTGAGTCTTTGAAGTGAACACCACCTGCAATCCCAAGTGATTGCTTCAGGGCTGCCCATAATGATAGAGTTCCAATACTGAGTGTATTACACTTGATGTTGTTATCCATATCTTTTTAGGAACCCATAATACATGTCATAACATACTGTTCCTAGTGTATTTAACTACCTTTCTTCCTTCTTCATTTTCCTCATTCTAGCCTCTGAGGATAGAGAGAGCTCCTCATCAAATGAGCTGTGGTATTGGCCTTTGGGTCTAACTGGTAGGGAGGACCAGGTTCCTCCTAAGTACACCACATGGGTCTTCATTTCTCAACTAGTATTACCAGTTGCTTGCTGCTGTAGCTCCCTAGATCAACATTCCACTCTGCTAAAGGGGTTCTCCAGAACCCCCACAGCTGCCAGCTCCAAACTCCAAACTCACATGCTGCAACACACAACCGATTTCCCAAGCGGTGAAGATCTGGAGAAGAAATTATGTTCCTACTTAAAAATATAGTTATGAGGGGCACCTGGGTGGCTCAGTCGGTTAAGTATCTGTCTCTTGGTTTCAGCTCAGGTCATGGTCTCACAGTTTGTGGGTTCGAGCCCTACATCAGGCTCCGTGCTGACAGCAGAGCCTGCTTGGGATTCTCCATCTTCCTCTTTTTCTGCCCCTACCCTGCTTGAGCTCGCTTGCTCTCTCTCGCTCTTGCTCTCTCTCTCTTTCTCTTTCTCAAATAAATAAATATTTTTTAAAAGCATGGCATAAAAAATTTCAGGGCTTAGGCAGCAAAATAAGAGCTTTATGGCTAAAACATAGCCTTTGTAGGTCAAAGACATTTCTTGACAGTAAATGTGCTCTTTGGAAATAAAACCACTAAGTTATTTCTCTTCCTTTTCGCCCTTCAAATGGATAAACATATTCCATGTTTCAGGAAATGTCTACCTTTCCAGTAATTTGGAAACATACTGTCAGCGAACTGAAAGGTCTTTGGCTATGCGTGTATTAAGAAACTCTTTTTTTTTTTTTTTAAAGAATTTCCACTGTGACTTTTGACATCAGGGACAACTAAATAAGTGTACCATTGCCATAAAATTAATGGTTCTTGTTTTGGGTGATCAGCCACGCAGGGAAAAAATTAGATGCTCTAAAAGGCTTTGGTAACTTCATACCATGCCAAAATGTTTACGGGGTCAGCTAGATGAAAGCAGTAATCTGAGACAAATTATATACCTCTGTGTCATCCAGAAATCTGAGTTTTCACTCACACACAGGTAGGTTGGACCTTCCACGTTACACCTGGCTAAAGATCAGCGCCCAGTGTTTTCTGTTCAGTCAAATAAGTGAATTTTACTGCGTCAAATAAGTGAATTTTACTGCGTAATCATGGAATTTCCATCTTCTTAAATTCTGTGTATGTTGAAATGTCCATTTGCTGACTTTATCTCTGATAAAGTTATTCAAAACTTTCACGATGGCAGTATAAATGGTGATGGAGGTGGGCCAGGAGACATCATGGTGCACAGCTGGGCATGAGGTTGGCCTGAGTTCAAATCCTAGCTCTGCCACCTACCTCTTTCACATTATCTCAACTCTCACAGCCTTTGGGCCCTCACCTGATAGAGTAGCATTCAGTAACAGTTAATACCTCATAGCAAGATCATGAGGATTAAATGAAATGATGCAGAAATTTCATTAAATGAACTGTTTAGCATGGTTCTTAGTATATAGTAAGTATTCAATAAATGCTAACTGTAATTACGGTAATTAATATTTTATTACTGCTACTGCTTTAAAAACATATTTTCTTATGTTTTCTAATGCCCCAGGTTGGTCAAATGATAAGGATTGTTCAGGGATTTCTATCCATTTATACTCAAGAGAACTCATTTTGAAGATTTATTTTTTTCATAATGCTTCTTTCTCAATCCCCTCTGGCTTCCTACCATCCAGACCATAAATGTTTGTCAGAGCCAGGCTGATTATTAATCAAATGAAGCCTAAAGAAAATACTTGGTATTTATTTTAATTGTGGTTTAAAGAGCTATGCTGGCTTATACAATTGCCTAGAAGTTAAAAATGAAATAAATTTGAATAAAATCTCCAGTTTTTGGAGCTTTATGTACAGCAATCTGATAGTCTGTGAAGAAAAAAGAAGTTTGTCAGATGATCAAGACTTTTCAGAAAGGAATCTGGTTTACAGTGATTTTTTTTAAAAGTCAGGATATGTAATCTGTCTCCTTTTTCACTTATTCTTATAAATTGGAAGGAACTTCAAAGCCAAACAACATTTTAAAGTGCTCTTGCCCTAATTTCTTGGAATAGTATACCTAAAGAAATGGTCTTTTGTGATGAGAGAAACTTAGCATTTCTCTTTCAAAGGAAGCCATCATTTTTCTAAATAAACTCTACTAGTTTGATGCTCTCTTCTCTGCTTGAAACACATTTTCTCCCGCCTGCCCAAGCATGGTTTTTGCTGAAGAGTGATCTGGGTTTCTCTTTGTTCTCCCTATCTGATGTGCCTTTGATAGCGGATGGTTTCTCGTTCTTTGGGCGCAAATCCAGACGACCTGAAGGACCCAATTAAAATTAGTATTCCACGCTATGTGCTCTGTGGACAAGGGAAGGACGAGCACTTTGAGTTTGAGGTCAAGGTAAGTGCCCCTTCTTTACTCTTCGGGAGGAATGGAGGCTTGAGGCTCGCAGGGCTTTCTGTATATATATATATATATATATATATATATATACATATATATATACACACACACATACAAAAGGAGATGAAGCTACATGTGAACATGTTTTATAACATATTGGTTCATGGCCTCCTTTAAACTGATAATGGAAAAGTCTAAACTGTAGCACATGGAGGGAAGTTATGCCATAGAACGTGGTGGTGGCTAGGGAGTCAGGCAGACAGACATGGGAGGAAGTTCTTGTCACCAGCCCTACAGGCAGGGGAACCAACCCTTCCAGGTTCCAGGACTTTTTTGCTTTCAGCATTGAAAGTTCTACACCCTGGGAAACTATTTCATGCCAGGCAGACCAGTACATTTGGTCACCCTGGACTTAAGGTGAATTTTTTTTATCTATAAAAATGGGAATAATAGTGTTTATGTTACAAGGATATCAGTGCACATAAAGTTACAGCAATTGCTATTATTTCTACTGCTGTTTTTATTGTTGTTTCTATTATTAATTTAGGAAGCTTTCCTAATCCATTTTAGGCATGATTTGATTTACACAACTTTTCAGGAAGAAATGTGCCTGCTTCCTGACATCATACTTTCTGAAATAATGATTTCATCTTATTCCTCCTTTAGTTCCATTGACTCATAGCAATTCATTAAATATTGCTGGATACTCTTCTCTCTTCAAAGAGTTAATGATTAATAACACTTCTTCATTTTCAAGGATAGTCAAGGGTATTTATGTAATGACATCCACTAGGGTCACTAGTATACGGCTGTATGAGGGTGTTCTTAGAGGTGAACATTGGACTGGGAGTCTGGATGCTGAGGTCTTTAGGCTCTGATTCTGTTGCAGTTTGTTGAGTGACACTAAATCTTTTACAAAACTTCTCTGAGCCTCAGTTTTCTCATTGGTAGAATGGGGAAATTGGATCACGCCAGTGGTTTCCAAATTTCTTCTTAGCAGAGATGTTTGTTGAGAAAATATTTATGAGGAAGGACGCTGCAGAAAGCAGATCAGCATGGAGCTGCTGTGGGGGGAGAGGGCAGAGGGAGCCTGAATCCAGCCGTCCCTGCCCCCCACCCCCCTGCATCCCCCTTGGTGGGCAGTGGAACCCCTGGGCCCTTGGAGATCTCTCCCTTTTAGGCATGCATCTTCTTTCAGTCTTCCAGGAGAAACAGTGCAGATGAGTTTTATAATTAATCAAGTTCTCAGATTCTTATTTCTGTATCCTGTTTTCCTTTTTATTTTTTAAGCCTAGGCATTCATTTATATATTTGAGGTCCCTGCTGAGAGTACATGATGTCTGGGTGGTGGTGGCCCTGGTGGTGGTGTTTTGAACTTTACCGGCCAGATTGTGTGGTTTCTTATTAAAATGTTATGGAGCGCCTGAGTGGCTCAGTCGGTTAAGTGTCCGACTTCAGCTCAGGTCATGATCTCGTGGCTCATGAGTTCAAGCCCTGTATCAGGCTCTGTGCTGACAGCTCAGAGCCTGGAGCCTGCTTCAGATTCTATGTCTCCTCTCTCTGCCCCTTCCCTGCTTGCACTCTGTCTCTCTGTCTCTCTCTCTCTCTCTCTCTCTCTCTCTCAAAAATAAATAAATAAACATTAAAAAAATTTTTAATGTTATGCCACATCCATGAGCCAGTACTTCTCACTGCCCCTGACTTTATGCCTAATGCCTGTTCAATTTCTTTTCTCAGTTATTTGAAATTGTGTGTGTGTGTGTGTGTGTGTGTATGTGCGTGTATTTAGAGTTCCCTTTGTACATACATGTAATGTTATATACACTTATGAAAATAATTTCTGAATGTATATGTATTATTTCCATATTTTTAATTTGAGGGTGAAGACTGGCTTTCACCAGCTCAGAATTTGAATTCTCTTAAATAGAGAGCTCACAGCACTAGAGGACATGCAATGATTTCACATGCATCGATATATTTTATTTTAATAGATAAATGTGTTAATAAAATAGGACTATTAAATTGATTTCATGCATAAAAGATAAGACCATGGATAAAGAAGATCCTTGATTTATTAAGTATGATCTCACTTATATATGGAACCTAAAAATAATCACTTATATATGGAACCTAAAAATAAAAACCAAGCTCATAGATACAGATGACAGATTGGTGGTTGCCAGAGATGGGGTAGGGGGTGGATGAAATGGGTGCAGGTGGTCAAAAGGGACAAACTTTCAGTTAAAATAAATAACTCTTAAGGATGCCATGTACGACATTGTGGTTATAGTTAATGCTGTATTCCGTGTTTGAAAGTTGCTAAGAGGTTAAATCTTAATACTTCTCATCATAAGAAAAAATGTAACCATGTGTGTGACACATATTCACAAGACTTATTGAGATGATGGTTTTGCAATATATACGAATACTGAATTGTTATATTATGCACCTGAAACTAATACAAATATATGTCAATTATACTTCAATAATTAAAAAAAGAAAAGAATTATAACAAAAACCGAGTTGATTTAAATAAAACTGGCAGGCAAATAATAGTCCAGGCCTTATCAGATCTGGACAAAATTGTGAAATAATACTGTGAAGGCAAGTTAGAGAACAGACATACAGAAAATCACATGGGACCTTTCAGAATCCCGACTTTCAATTCAGAATACATAAAATCCAAATCCAAAGAGTTTAGCTTTCTTTGAATTTATCAAAGCCCAGTTCTGAAAGCGTGTCATTGTCCTACCTTCTTTTTGTACTTATCCCAGGTGCTGTAATCAGCATCAGGAACGGCTTATTAACATTTGTCCGGAGAATCCCTAGTTCTCTGTGCAGGAAGGGCTGACATGTATTCACAGGTGGGTGTGCTGAAGGTCCCACACTCTTCTGCGGATACTAGTCACAGAAGTATCAGGGCCCCAGTACTAGAAACATGACCTGAATATACTGTCCCTCCCCTGAACAACCAAAACCAGCCACACCCCAGCAAAGGCGTAGCTGTTGGGATAGTGCTGGCTGCCCCCATGTCCTGTCCAGGCTCTACCTGTTAATCTCATAAGCCATAACCTCGCTATGCGTAAAATGGGGATAAATAGACCTGCCTGGTTCTACATGAACTTAGGTCATGTAGAGTGCTTAGAACGGTGCCTGCCAAGTGCTGGGTAAGTGTTTGTTTTTAAAAAATTGGTAAATTTTTATTTTAACTTTTTTTTTAAGTTTATTTATTTATTTTGAGGGAGATAGAGGAGGGGCAGAGAGAGGGAGAGAGAGAGAGGGAGAGAGAGAGAGGGAGAATCCCAAGCAGGCTGTGTGCTGTCGGTGCGCAGCCTGACACAGGGCTCAATCTCATGTACTGTGAAGTCATGACCTGAACAGAAAACAAGAGTTGGAGGCTTAACGGACTGAGCCACCCATGTGCCCCATAAAATAAGTAAATTTTTAAAAGTATAAGGAATGACTGAGATTTACCCTTGGAATCCTCTTGATGACTTTTGATGTATAGTGTCTTTGAGAGTTTGGGAGTTTTGTTTTGTTTTGTTTTCCATTTTGATTGTTAATTCCCCCTCAGCTTCCTGAATTTTAAAATTACGCATGGAAGCCGTTTCCATCCATGATATGACTATTTGAAGCATTGGCAATTTTCTAGAACAGTCACACTTAGGATAATAGTTTGGCTACTACTAAAGACTTTTCTTGGTGAACCGGTGACTTTCAGGCAGCTAAGGTAAAAACTATTATTTTTTTAAAGTCTATTCTATTTAGTTTTAGAGACTTTCTTTGAAGGAAAATCTGATGATAACGTATATAGATATTTTATACTATTATATATATACTCCAGAAAATTCTTTGTGGCTTCTTTTTTAAATAAAAATCATTATCTTTTTCCACTCTTCCCCCAATCATGGTCTTAACGGTCTCCTGGGGTCCTGAATGCACACAGCAAGGCTTGTGACCAGCAGGGAAGGGGCTTGTCACTGATACCAGACCCTGGTTGACTGTATAACTTGCTCTGTGGTCACTGCCAGTTCATTTAAGGAGCCAAGCTGGCCCATGAACACACGGAACCCATTGGGTTCAAGTCTCTGCAGGCTGAGTTTGCAGGCCCCAGAGAGTGAGGCTGGGAAGACAGCGCCCTGTGCTATAGCCACCTAGAGCTCTGTCAGCTTCTCCCCCACCCTTCGTGTTCCCTCCGCCTCCTGCCCTTTTCTACCTGCCTTTCCTGAGGGAGCATTTATTACTTCAGTCATTCTGTCTTCCTGGCCACTTTCGTTTTAATCCCCAATTGGGTAGCTCTGATTGGGTTGCTCGTTGCTGAATGAAGTAGTTGTGAGCCTGGTTAAGGTACTATTTGAGGTCAGGTACAGAGAGTAGAATTTGGGGGAGGAAGGGAGACAGCAGTGGTTCTCAGATGCTACCTTCTGATCCCTGACAAGTCCCCAGGAAGTTCCCATTACTGGGCTTTAAAAGAGGTTTTCATTAAACTACAATTTAATATTTAATTCAAAAGGACTGTCTTTTTTATATCTTCTTTATTCAGGGATTAAAAACAACTTTCTTTTATGAAGTAACTACGAGAAGAGATACATGTACAGGTTTTTGTTTTCTCGTCCCATTTGAATTTTTTCAGTTAATTTTGTTGAGGCATAATCTACATACAATGAAATGCACACATTTTGAGTGTAATGTGACCAGTTTTCACATTTGTATACCCGTGTAACCAGCACATCAGTCAAGACTTAGAACTTTTCAGTCATTGCAGAAAGTTCCTTGTGCCCCTTTACAGTAGGCGCCCCTCCCTGCTCAGCCTCTCGGCCAGTCCTGTGCAGCTGTCTGTGACTGTAGATGAGCAGCGTCTGTTCCGGCACGCCGTGAAAATGGGGCCAGCAGCAGTTACTCTTTTGTGTCTGGTTCCTTCCAAGTAACGTGATGTTTTGGAGAGTCATCTATATAGCTGAGTAGAACAGTAACTTATTTTTTTTATTGCTAAATAGCATCCCATTGTATGGATATATTATGATTTGTGGAATGGTCTTTGTCTTCATGTCCTTACTTGACAATACAGAAAGCTGTCATCTCTGTGATGCACTCCCGTCACTCCCCACCCCTTATTTCGCTCATCCTTGAAGGACACGTGCCTGGGAGCCCCTGGGTGAGGGTCGGTTCCCGTCGCCCTTGCGGTTACGCCTTCCAGCAGGTCGCATTAGCACATCCTTCTGGGACTGTGTCCACATGTACTGCAAGAGATGTACGACCTGCCAACTGATGTCACAGGCGGGCAGAGAGGTGCGGGTGTGCCAGTCCAGCTACTCCCAGAGAAGAGTGCATCCTGTGCTGAGTGGTGTCGAATGTCACCTGCTGGTCAGCAGAATGTACCAGTACGATGTGTGCTTGCTCTAAACCACAAGCTGTCACAGGTTATACCGCTAACTGGACTCCAGCAGTCATCTTAAAACTCCTTCTTCAAATGCTTTTCAGTGATTGATACAGGAAATCAATTACACTGTGTTACACGTGCCATTTTCAGTCAGCCAGGACGAGAGTGGATAGAATTTAATTTTTAAATTAGACTTCAGCAGGTTACAAAACACTGGCCTGGGAAGTCTGTGGTTAAGTCTCACAGAGGCTGGCATACTCATATGTTATAGAAACAAGCTGATGGTTCCAGCATCGTTTTAAATTCTCTGCCCTTTAATTTACATATTAACATGATAGTATAAAGAAATAAGCCAATACTGGTGTATTTTTTTTTAACATTTTGTTTCCTGAGAGTCTTTATTCCTGTAAAAACTGTAGGTAATCTTTACAGGAGATTGTCTTCTGTCTTCCTAGAGCCCTGACTTCTGCAGTGGTGTCCCTCTCCCCCATTCTGGGTCCTGTCACCTGTTCTCCCCCCTTTACCGCAGGGTTCACAGCAGCAGTCACATTGTTTTCTTTCAGTCACTGTCATGTTTATAAGCCCGTCTTCTCTGGAGGTGTAAGCCCTTGGGCCCAGCTCACTGAGTCCCCAGCCCTCCCAAAGGCCCTGACTGACAGTGGTCACCCACCCGGGAGAGATCACTCAACAACATGACCCACACAAGTCCCTCACTGGATGTTCTTACTGGTCAGAGCCCTTGTAGAGCTTCGGGATTTTGTGCCCTTGTGCCCCTTGTAAACAGCCCCCCACGGTCTCCCCATGCTCTGTGCTGGTGGACTCAGTCATTGAATAGCCATCCCACCCACTGTTTTCCCCATGATGTGGCTGCCTCTCTCATCGTCCCATGCAAGTAGGGGCAAATCAGGCTTCTGGACTGCAAGAAAGCCAGCGTCCTGCCCCCCTCCTGCCTTCTCCACCCCACCCTCCAGCATGCCAGCTCATGTACATTCTGGCTACGACAGTCTCCAGCACCCACAGAGGACCTCGGTTTTGTTTTGTTCTGCACAGAGAGGTAACCTTCTACCCACTGACCACCGCCCTGGACATTATGCTGGGTGCCTGGACACTCCAGCGCCTTGCTCGGGAAGCACCTGCTATAGTCTTCTTCTCTAAGGAGCCCTCTGGCAACCTGGCACCCTAGTCATCCCCACCCCCCATGCTGTTCAGGGAAGGACAGGGCCCTGCCTTCTTCATGTGGTGCCAGGAGGTCAGCCCTTTTGGGCAGAATCACTTTGGTCTGCTTGTGGAGCAAAGGAGCACAGACTACTTACTTCATTTCGAACACACGACATCTGAAACAAAACCATTCCTAATTTCAGTCACATGATTTTTGTTGAAGGTACCACAGGGACAGTCACCTCCTCTTGCCTCCAGATGTCCTTCTCGGTGGTCTGAGAAGGAGAGGAGACACAAGGGGGCAATGATAGCGGGAAGGTATGACCTTGAGGAAGGTATCCAGCACAAGCTTGTAGACCACCTGTGAGGAATTCCTGAGCACCCCAGTCAGTGGTGTTGTTTCCTGTCACATGAGCTTAGGCATGTGAGCCCCGCCTTCCAGTCTCAGAGCTGCCCTGGAGTTGAGCTCTCAGATCTGCCGGGTCCCCCTTAAATAGGGAGACTCTGAAGGTGAGACGCGGCAAATGGCAAAATTCAGGCGGCAGTTGGCATCTGGCTTTTACAACTGAAGGAGCCACGTGTCAGGGACCTCAGGGCCGGGGCTAGACAGAGCCTGGGAAGGTATTAAGGGAGAGGAAACAAACTGGCAGTATATGATGGGTCTTATTTTGCCTGAACAGGTTTTCAAATATTTCAGTGAGTTGTCAGCGTTTCAAACTTGGGAGATCTGACATGGAAATCTAAATTTCTCAAGTTTCTGTAAGATAGCAGAGACAATGGGAACCCTGGGCAGGTGTTCCCAAAGGGCAGCCCTGACTGGGCCTGAACCAGCACCAACTCTTGGTTTGGGGCTCGTGCCCTCGGCTGTGCCATAGACTTTGTTGCTCCCTGGCACAGAGGAGAGCGCCTGAGGATAGTACATGCCAAGTCCCAACTGCACAGAAGGGCTCACAGAAAAAAAATGGAGCCTCTGATCACAGTTTATAAAGTCTGTTTACACACACGGGGAAAGGGGTGCAAGTGGGCGGGGCACACTCTCTGACCCCAGGGTCCCACCACATTCACCTGCCCTGTCTCTCTCTGCCACCAGAGCCGCTCCCTGCTCTGCTCGCAAGGACTAGAGTTTCTAGCCAGGGCCCCCAGCGGCAGTGCGCACCTGCTCCACGGCCATGTGCCTGGCCAGTGGCCTGCTCAGCCTCGTTGTCGCTTGCACTTCTTGGGTAGAGTGCATGCAGGCCCAGCACAGGACCAGGCCCTGGTCGCCAACAGTGGTCCATCCAGGACTGAATTAGCTATTGGCCCCGAGCGGGTATAATCATGACCTACCACTTTCTATCTCTAGATAATGTTTTCATCTATTCTGTCGTATTTTGTATTCCGTCTGCCCCTGGCTTGCCTTAGAGGTTATGGGACTTTATGTAGCACGTCGTGTCTTGAAAGCTGCCTGTGTCCTTGCTGTGTGTTCTGGCATGTGTTCTGAGGTTTACCTGTATCACCTCGGCTGCTAGCTTCCTTACTGGTAGGGCTTAGCCCTTCTGAGGAGCGTCATCGGTCCTCTGTAGCAGAACTGCAGGTGCTCAGATAGCATGGAGACCCCCGCTGGTCTCCATGGTCCTGCACCCCTGTACTCAGGCAGCCTCAGAGGGCTTTGTTCCAGGCTAAGCCCTTTGGGCAGCTGTGTTTGCAGCCTCTCTTCATGGGAAGACACCTTCGTCAGCGCAGGCACCTTGCCAGGCATTTCCACAAATGTGGAAGCCATACCAGAACCGGGGTATTACTTGCATGTAATGCATTAGGCCATTAGGAGTGACTTGCCCAAGGCCACGCGTCCAATAAGGAGATCCAGGTACCAAATGCCCAAGTCAGATCTGAGAACTCTGAGCCATACTCATTCCCTTGCTTACTCATTTTAGTTGTGCCTTTTATTTATTTATTTATTTTTTAGGTTGAGAGACAGCACGAGTGGGGGAGAGGGACAGAGAGGGGAGGGAGAGAGAGAGAGAGAAACAGAAAATATGTATCCCAAGCAGGCTTCATGTTCATTGTGGAGCCCATGCGGGGCTCAATCCCACAGCCCTGGGGTCAGGGCCTGAGCTGAAATTGAGAGTTGGGATGCTCTGTCAGCTGAGCCACCCAAGCACCCCAATGAGCCCTCTAAATTTCCCTACTTTCTGCGTTTTTAGGGGTTGAGCCATATTTTAGTGTTGCCCTAGACATGGGGACCATTTCCACATCCTTGCCTGCTTTCAAAATCTGCTGCTATTTTTGTGTGCATTTTAATTTTTTAGCTTGAGTTCCAGCCGCGTTACAGGCACTCTGTAAATGGGGGCTATTACAAAGGCTCTGACAAACCTGGAGGATTGGATGGTGGAGAGACCTGCCAGGGAGCGTGAAGAGGAAATGCCCAGAAAATTTGCAGTTTGAGAGTTGGAGCAATCACATTTATAGTCAGAAAAATTTCTCTTTATTTGGCAGAACAGAAATAAGAGCCATTCCAGTCTGTTAGATAAACTGTGCACACATATATCTTTCAGAAATACTCCCAACTTGATAGAATATAAATGTTCAGAAGGATTTGTGTGTTGGCATCTGAGTCTCTGCTTATTAGTAACTTGATAGATTCTCTCCCTGTGTGTGTTATTAGCACAGTTGAGACAAATGGAGTGTTGCATAAGCCGCGGTCCATCTAGATCCCAGTGTTCACTTTGTGTGTTATTTTCAAACACAAATAACAAGTGAAAGAAATAACCTTTGGACTGGAAGAATCATATTTTATCCCATTTTTTTTTTAAAGCACCCCTCCCATCGCTTTGGGAACTTTTGTCTTTCCCTGCAAAAATTAAGACAAAACCTTTTTTCCCTCCCTTATTTTCACACAAAGCAACTCATCTTTTATATCACTTTCACTTGGGGCAGTTGTGTTTGCCTTCACAAAATAAATGCTGCACATATGAGGAATGGCAAAGAAGAAATGAGATCGAGTCATAAGCACAGAAGGAAAGCAGTCACCATGGTTTGGCCATGCCTTGAATTTTCATTTCACGTTTGTTTTTTCCCCTATAAGAATATATTAATATTTCCTCTTCCGAAATTTCAGAATTTGGGGAGGGGGGTTTACATCTCTTCCTGGAATAAAATTGGTTTTGAAATAAGTCACAAAATGAGGGTCGCTGAGTGGCTCAGTCAGTTAAGTATCCGACTCTTGGTTTCATCTCAAGTCTCGATCTCACAGTTCATGGGTTTGAGCCCTGTGGTGGGCTCTGCGCTGACAGTGCGGAGCCTGCTTGGGATTCTCTCTCTGACCCTCCCTCCTTTCTTCTCTCTCTCTCTCAATAAATAAATAAACTTTAAAAACATAAAATAAATCACAAAATGGTTTGAACTCTCCTTTTTGCAGTTGCTGTCTGAAGATACACCTTGCCTTTCAGAGGTGTCTAGGAAAAGGCCTTTCTGAGGAATGTGCTCACAGTGCTAAGAGTTACTTTACCATTTATTGGGCACCAAAACACCCTGCTAATTGTTTCACATACTTTTCATTCATCTGTAGTTTAGTATCCTAAGCCCATTTCACAGATGAAGAAACTGAGGCCTGGAGGAGCTGTGTAATGTAGCCAAAGTCACACAGCTAATTAGTGATGAGGCTAAAGTTAGGATCCAAGTCTGTCTCAATCCAGAGCTTTTCATTATTCCATTCTCCAGTGATGCCTGGTAGAGAGTTTGCATTCTGGGGCTTTGCCTCTGAATATCTTGGTGATTTGAAGGAAAATTGGTTAGGCTGTCATCCTTGCAATTTCCCACGATTTTAAAGTAGGATAATTTCCCCTGTTCCTCACTGGTTTTACAGAGGTGTTAGGGGAAGGGAGAAGTACTTATTAGTAGTGATCTTGGATTTGAAAGGCATCCATCTTATCAGAATTTTCAAGTCTTTACATTCTTTCAAATTTACCTGCAAACTACTCGATAAAGTACACTAAAATAAACGATATTATCTCGAGTTTGGGGGCGCTGAATCTGAAGCATCAGGAGGTGGTAATTCCTAGTTATTGCAGAAGGCTGAGACCGTGGTCAGCTAGAAAACGCTATTTGATTTTGCACCATGTCATCGTTCCGTAGGTGTGATGTAACTCAGCAGTCAGCTTAGGCTCCTTTCTTCATGACATGCTGCATTCAGACCAGGTTTGGAAGCCCAGGGCTCTGGGGCACGTCATGGACTGGTTGGTGCCACATCTTCACAGAAGGATGTCTGGGGAGTTTCCTGGATAACAAGGCTGAATAATCTTTCCTCTGCATGGGCCTCCTCCTTTCAGGAATCTTTATGCTCCAAACTCAATACACCTCTCATCCATGTCACCAACAGCCAGGGCAGATTTAGGAGTGGATTATAGACTCCTCTCTCCTTGCCCAGCACACTGACTGTACGACCATGCTCCTGCTGGGGCCCAGCTTTTTGACTCAGGTGCCCTGGAGACAGAATTTGCATAGTTGGTAGGCTCTGGGTTCATGGGCCACTGTGATGCAGGGGTGCCTGCCCAGGTCAGGGTCTCATTACGCAATTCACGGGCATGAT
This sequence comes from Cryptoprocta ferox, assembly GCA_028646485.1. Taxonomy (NCBI): domain Eukaryota; kingdom Metazoa; phylum Chordata; class Mammalia; order Carnivora; family Eupleridae; genus Cryptoprocta; species Cryptoprocta ferox. The sequence continues at coordinate 39,527,285 of CM053576.1, read as the reverse complement.
TCAAGTAACTGGTGGTCCCTTGCCTCCTGGGTGGTTGCGGACACGGTGTCTTTTCCTTTGTGTCCACTTGGCTACAGAGCTCAGCACTCCTTTGGGTTTCTCAGAAAGAAATGCATATAAACTTGCCTGAAATTTCCCTAGGGAAACCAAAGAAGGAGGTGCGTTGCACATCTCAGAGCAAATAACTGAAAATACCCTGTTATCTAATTCTGTTCTCCCAAACATAATGTCCTCCAAAATGATGTTCACCAGCCTTCCCTCTCCTGCTTCCCAGATACCCTTCGGGAGCTCCAGCTGCTGCCTCCTTGCTAAGCAAAGGGATTCCACTCAAGGCTACTTCTTAGGCCTGTTTCCCAAGTTTATATACCCAAAGGACCTTGACCTTCAGAAACAAGTGCTCTGAAGTTAACTAGGACCCACCCCTTTAAAGGCAACTTAAAGACTACCTTTTGTCTCTAGATGTGTTTTGGGGGATTCTCTTATCTACTCCACCCCCCTTCTTATCCCAAATCTTTTGTCAAGGGATTTCTTCTCAATCACAGACCCATCTCTCCAAAAGGAATTTGATAAATTGATCTTTTTCTTTGTTTTACAATTCTTTACACTCTCCATTTATCTCCTCTAATGCTTACTTTCTAAAAACTTTAGCTACAGGCAAGGCAGAAACAGACTAAAATGCAGGTCATTCTGCCACCCACATTGCAGGAGAGAAAGGAAATTGGAAAATGCAGAAAAAGTATTTATTAAGGGGCACCTGGGTAGCTCAATCGGTTAAGCTTCTGACCAGTTCAGGTCATGAACTCAGAGTACGTGAGTTTGAGCCCCGCATTGGGCTCTGTGCCTGAAGCCTGGAGCCTGCTTTAGATTCTCTCTCTCTCTCTCTCCCCCTCCCTCTCTCCCCCTCCCTCTCTCCCCCTCCCTCTCTCCCCCTCCCTCTCTCCCCCTCCCTCTCTCCCCCTCCCTCTCTCCCCCTCCCTCTCTCCCCCTCCCTC